>VHKM01000062.1:0-1200000 GCA_007210695.1 Neogobius melanostomus
CAGACTGAGGTGTCAATGATCAAAACATACTTGTCTTTGTGAGAAAAATAGGTTAACCACCTATATCCCCTAGTTACACCAAAACTGCACTTTTATATCCCTCCATAAAAATCGAATAGATAAAATCCGACAGAGCAGACCTGACTGACTTCCTAGACTTAAGACTCTATTCATAAATAAATAAATGGTCTTTTCGATATCGAGGACTGGGCTTTTTCAAATCTAATCAGCCTTTAACTGAGCTTGAATATCAAGTCAAACCCAAAATATACACACCTGACTGGACAACTTGTTGCAAGGGACTTGTCTTCAATTTGGTTATATCTGATATAATTAAACCGCATTAAAGTTAATTTCAAAAGTTTGCCAATTTGCTCCTTTTGAAAAATCTCCAAGAACTAAACATGTTGAAACTCTTTTGGACCAAAACATGACCTTGATCATTTCACACACTCACATCTTTGAAGACTTTTAGAATTGAAAACAGGCTCATGGGAAAGGCCAGAACTTTTTCCTTTCTCTCCTGAACCTGGGACTACCCGCTGGAATTTCACTCATTCGATATGAAAGGTTTAGCATTCACTCAATGGTTTTTGCCTCAGATTAAAAATATCTGTTCTGTTAGGCAATGGACCCGATTTTGAATGGGATGTGTCAAACAAATCTGTTTTAAAAGTCTATAAGCATTTAGAATTATCTCTTATGGAAGTGACACTGAAACATATGAAACCATTTTGCGAAGTGTTAATGATTCAGTGGATTATCTTGAACTAAACATCTTTTGTCATTTGTTTGACCAACAGAGTGTTTGACGTGGTTTTGCGGTATTAAATCTTTTTTACAGAAGTTTGAGATTTATCAATTATAGAAACAATGTCAATATTAGAAAATGACACTGACTCCTACGACTCCTGTGTTAATCTGAGGGAATTACTTTTTTTCTCTAATGCACTGGGCGGTTTTATCAAGAGTCCTCCCTTCGAAGCAATGACGCGACTACTCATCTGAGATAGTAGTCGTATCTATATATCTGTTCCGATCCCAGTGGCCCAGGTGAAGAACATGTCCTGCTCAACCACCTCTGTCTGTCAATCAAGACCAAATCACAAACTTCAATGTCCAGACTTTTTAAAGTCTGGCAGTCATTACAAGACTTACCTAAATTCGAATAGAATTTCAAAACTAAAAGAGTGTGTGTTTAAAAGATCTAAAGTATTTAAAGTACTTTTCATGAAAGAAATTTTTATTCTCAATTAGATTATACGTTTGGCACCATTTCCCCAAGTTTGGTCAGATTGAACCCAATTGGAAAACTATCTGGGTTTGGGTCCAAAAAGGCACCTTTGGACAAAATTGATATTTCTTAACCGATCTAAAACGTAACATCCAATCAGCAACTAATGTAGAAAATGGTGTTTTTGAGGGCTTTCGATTCTGACACACTGACTTTTTCTCAAGTTTCCAAAGTGGGGTGTGTTTTTTGGAAGGTTTTGGAAAAATTGCTACATTTTAATCTATTCATTTCAAGTGACCAAAGAAATGACTGTTTTGAGCCATATGAAAGTTTTAATATTTCGTCCCCTGCAGGAATTAATCTTGAAGTTTGACAAAATGTTTTGCAATTGATCAATGCACTGTATAGCCTTCAAACATGAAAAAATTAAAAGTATGTTTCTCACTGATGCAATCTGTTGTTACACTCCTTCCTGATTCCGCTTTTTGGAAAACTCCGCACGTTGCTAAACCTTCAATGACCCAACTGTGGCTAGTTTAGCCACCACCACTGAGCTTTTCCAACGCAATCACAGAATTAAAACTCTAGATTGTCTCAGAATAACATCAAATCACTAGATTTTCTCACTGGACGCTAATCTGACCAAAGTACAAACATTGATCTAAGCAAACAATAAAACTAAAAATAATAATGAGAACTGTTTTTGAGGCTATTGCCTTCATTGAAAGTATCTCGATCTTATCTGGAATCCTTCACGCTTGTGGACTGCTCCAAAATGCCGGGTTTAATTGAGTGGGCGGTGCAATAACAAGAACAGGTGCAAGTGGCCATGGGCTTTCAGTAACAGATGCCTCCTTTCCAATTCGTCCCTTTGACGGACACTTTCTGCTAACTGCTTTAACGTCCAGTCATGTTGGCAGAGTGAACATTGCCCTTCTCTGCTTCCTCTGTAGCTCAAGCTCTGGTCCTTGTCCCACTCTCCTCTCCATCGATCATCTATCACTTTATGCGCTGCAAGCCTTCGTCTAGGCTACTATCTGCTCTTTCTTATTCTGTATGCAGTAAAAAGAGGAGACAGGGTGCCTCACATGTACGACCGCATTTGGTCTCCTACAGTACGTTTCACGATGAGGAGTGGGTTTTTCCGCAAGTTACTTCCTGAACTGGAGGGACGACAGGGAATGGAGCTTTGTCTGCACCAACCCGGCGACTTCAGCCAGGTATGACAAGCAATTACCTTAATTTATAATAGCCTTGGCCTGGTTTAATAGTGTTTGTGTGGTCCTGTGTTCAGGAAACCCATCATTGAGAACATCACAGACGCCATCTACAGCAGCAGGAAGACTTCTGTGCGTGATCAGCCGCCACTTTAAGCCCTGCAGAGCGAGTGTGTCGCGGGAATACAGATGGGCCAGGTACTTTTATGACTTAAACATTAATATAATTTTATGGATTAAATGCTGCACTTGTAAGTACTGAAACTGTCAAAAGGGCCCTAATACTCCTATGTGTGCCTTTCTCTAATTTAACAGTTTCCGTCTTTTTGTGAAAAAAGGAACGTGTTTGATTTCTGTTGTTTTTGGAGGAGCTTTTCGTCCATCAGCTTGAGCCCATTTTACCGCATCAGGAAGTTGGTGAGGAGCCGCAGCGTATCTGAGGCTGGAGCCAGGCCCCGCAGAACAAGGCGCTGTTCTGGGAGAAAGTGCGAACAGCGCTGGAAGAATGGGGAAACCCTGTCGGCAACCCGACCAATAACCTGCTAATGCTTAGTTGTTTTACAATAATAAAGATAGCAGAGATTTACACTCAGTCTGTCTTTATTTTCAATACTTTTTGGATTACCTGTTTATTTTTGTTAATAACTTGAAAAGTTTGTATATTTGTGGAAGCAGTTAGGTGCTGCAATCAGAATGTGTCAGGGCTTCCTCGTCTCACATGGTTTACATATTGAACAGAGCTTTTTTGTTTGGGTGGAGACTGCTTAAGAAAAAAAAGAAAAGAAAATGGGAATGGAAGCCAGTCAGAAACTAAATCCTGAAACCACAAATAGCTACAGTGTAAAATAAATACAGTACAACAAAACTTTCAGGAAACAGCCTTATATAATCAGCTAATATTCATCACTGCACTGGATTTATCTAAGCTCTATTGTTTTACATTGTTTTTCGCATGTGTATGAGCACTGGTTTTAGTACTTGATTATATACAGCCTGATTTTTATCTCTCATCATGGTTTATTCCTGGCCCAGTTCTAATTTAGTTCTTGAATTTTATCTAATTTTCCCCGGTTTAGAATATATTCATATGGGCTGTCTAAGATGTTACTTAAAATTAACTAAGAATGATCTCATTAAATAAAAAACTGCATATGTATGTCCTAATCTGCATGTGGAGATATTTGATAAAATTTAAGATCAACTTTTCAAAAGGCTTTACGCTTTAAGTCATTGTTTTTGGATATCAGAAGTACCACGAGGGGCTTTATGTCAAGAGGGATTACTTACTTCTAGCATAAATGCCACAAATGTCATGTTTTATTATGTACGGGTTAAACGGGAAAATATACTTACTTTGTGGTGGTGCAAATTGCTAACTTGCTGCTCCCACTGTTCACCCTCTCTCATTCTGAACTGTCCCTAGTTTCAAATAAAGCCTACAGGCAACATATATTTTTTAATCCCGCTATTACTAGCACAGTGGAGCCTATGTACAGACATGCATAGCCTTTTCAGCCAATACTAGAAACAATAATACTCCGACAATGAAGAACTTCTCATCTCATGCAAAAGAGATTTTCTCTTATTTTTGCATAAACACATCTAAATAATCTCAACACTTTTCTGCCAGTCTCTTCACTGGAGCCTGTCTACAGCACTGACACTGAAGCTCTCACTTCCTCTCAGCCATTTTGCCCATCGAGCGGCTGTGGTGATAGTGCTTTCCAATCCTTTCTTCTTAAGTTTTTAAAACAAAACTAAACAAAGCTAACAACAGTGATGCAAAGTGCAAAGGACACAATTTCTCCTATTTTGTTTAAAACTATATGAAAAAATAACATAAATTGTACGGTTAAAATAAGTTTGCAGAGCCTCATTGGTCTTCCCCTTTGTTATCTGCGTTTGAACATTCAGATAAGTTCAGGTCCCCTTTTTCTGTGGTAAATTAATCTCAATGGAAGGTTCTTGGTATCTTGCTACTTGTAGTTTAAGTGTTAAAGCAAAAAAGGAAGAACCCACTCCTTTTTTTCCCAACGAAATAGGGGAAAAATGGAGGGGGGACTTTTCGATTTCATCTTTTCTCCCCAGTGTAACAGAAAATCTCTTAAGGGCCCATATCTCAGGGCTCTGTCATGTTAATGAGTAAAACTCAGCCCAGGACAGATCATAGGCGGTAATTAGCAAGAGATCAGCTTGAGATTAGGGTCGTTCAGACTTTGGTGTGAGTTTTAGGGTCGTTAGGACGTAGAATTACCAAAGACTTGAATTACAAAAGATGTTTACTTTCAGGGGAGAAATAAGTCTTAATAGATAGGAGGGATAAGCCAAACTGACTCCTCCCTGTGGTACTATATCTGGCCTGCGGGATGAAGCTGAATCCTAGTGCACTGACGAAGCCTTTTGGACGAGGGGCGAAAACGTTTTGCCACTTCAACACAGAGTAAAGAAGATGAACTGCAAGAACCTTCATTGACACTGGACAACGCATGTAACACTGAGAGCCTACACAACACATATGTTAAATATAGTTGTTAGCCCATGACACTGAAAGATACAGAGTCTAAAAAGGGCTGAGTGTAGATAATGAAGAATAAAAAAGTAATAGATATGCTTTTAAACGTACTACAAACTTCTCTGGACTATTGCTGTCCTTTAACAGGAGCAAGTCACAGGATTGAACTCTCTTTCTCACTTCTGTTTTCTGCTTCCGCTCGTCCATCCACTGTTTTTAACTCTGTAAACAAATTGCAACAGCTGATGTCAATGATCAAAAACAACTTTTTTGTGAGGAAATAGGTTTAATCCACCATACCCCTGGTTTACCCAAAACTGCCACTTTTATATCCCTCCATAAAAATCGAATAGATATAAATCCGACAGACAGACCTGACTGGCTTCACAGACTTAAGACTCATTCATAAGTTAATAATGGTCTTTTCGATATCGAGGGACTGGGGCTTTTCAAATCTATCAAGCTTTAACTTAAGCTGAATATCAAGTCAAACATATCACACACCTGACTGACAACTTGTCAAGGGACTGGTCCAATTTGTTATATCTTGATATATTTGATAACCCATTAAAGTTTAATTTCAAAAAGTTTGCATTTGCTCTTTGAAAAAATTCTCCAAGAACTAAACTGTTGAAACATTTTTTGAACCAAACATGACTTGATCATTTACACAACTCCATCTTTGAAAGACTTTAGAATTGAAACAGGCTTCATTGGATAGCAGAACTTTTTTCCTTTTCCTCTTCCTGAACCTCGACTACTAGCTGGAATTTCAGTCATTGGATATGAAAAGGTTTAGCTATTCACTCAGATGTTTTGCCTCAGTTAAAAATATCTGGTTCTGTCAGGCAATGGACCCGATTTTGAATGGGATGTGTCAAACAAATCTGTTTTAAAAAGTCCTAAAGCATTTAGAATTATCTCTTATGGAAGTGACACTGAAACTATGAACATTTTGCGAAGTGTTTGTTCAGTGGGATTATCTTGACTAACCATCTTTTTGGGTCATTGTTTTGACCAAAGAGTGTTTGACGGTGGCTTGCGGTAATATTTTACAGAAGTTGAATTTATCTTATAAAAACATGTCAATATTAGATGACAACTCTCCTACGCTCCTTGTTAACTGAGGGAACTTACTTTTTTACTTAAATGCACTGGGCGGTTTATCAGAGTCCTCCCTTCGAAAATGACCAGCGACTAACTCATCTGGAGATAGAGTCGAACAAACTGTCCGAATCTCCAGTGGCCATAAGAAACTGTCCTCGCTTCACACATCTGTGTCCGTTCAATCAAACCAAAATCACAAAAACTTCAATGTCCAGACTTTTTAAATCTGACATCAATTATACAAGAACTTAAACCTAAATTTTAATAAAGATTTCAAAACTAAAAGAGTGTGTGTTTAAAAGATCTAAAGAATTTAAAAGTACTTTTCCATTGAAAGAAAATCTTTTTATCTCAATTAGATTATACGTTTGGGCACCAAGTTTCCCCAGTTTGGTCAGATTGACGCGATGAAAACTATCTGGTTTGGTCCAAAAAGGCACCTTTGACAATAATGATATTTCTTACCGATTTTCTAAACGTAACATCCCAAATCAGCAACTAATGTAGAAAATGGTGTTTTTGAAGGGACTTTCGATTCTGAAAACACTGACTTTTTCTCAAAGTTTTCCAAAAGTGGGTGTGTTTTTGAAGGTTTGGAAAATTTGGCAACATTTTAAATCTGTTCATTTCAAGGACAAAGAAATGATTGTTTCTGAGCCTATGAGTTTTAATATTTCGTCCTGCAGAATTAACTCTTGAGTTGACAAAATGTAGTTGCATTGATCATGCACTGTATAGCCTTCCACACATGAAAAAATTAAAAAGTATTTCTCTGAGTGCAATCTTGTTGTTACTAACTCCTTCTGATTCCTTTTTTGGAAACTCCGCACTGTTTTCGCTGTGCTTGCTAACTTCAAATGACCAACTGTGCAGAGTTTAGCCCACACCCTGGGAGCCTTTTCCAACCCAATGCACAGAATTACAAACTCTAGATTTGTCTCAGAATAACATCAAATCACTAAGATTTTCTTCACATGGAGCTAAAATCCTGACCAAGACAATACATGATCTTAAGCAACAATAAACTAAGAATAATAAATGAAGACTGTTTTTGAGGCATTGCCTTCATTTGAAGTTCTCGACCTTTATCTGGAAAATCCATTCCACACTGTGACTAGCTCCAAAATGCCCGGTTTATTGAGTGGCCGGTCCAATAACAACAGTGGCAAGTGGCCAATGTGGCTTTCAGTACAGATGCTTCCTTTCCATGTCCATGACGGACACTTTCTGCTAACTCTTTAACGTCCAGTCATAGTTTGGAGGACATTGCCCTTCTCTGCTTCCTCTCTAGCTCAGCTCTGGTCCTTGTCACTCTCCTCTCATCGATCATTATCACTTTATGCGCTGGCAGCTCGTCTTATGCTACTATCTGCAACTTGACTTGCTTATCTGTATGACAATAGTAAAAGAGGAGACAGGGGTTCCCTCACAATGTACGACGCATTTGTCTTCCTACAACGTTCACAGATGAGGAGTGGGTTTCCGCAGTTACTTCCTGAACTGGAGGGACGACATGGGATGGAGGCTTTGTCCTGCAACACCACCCGCGACTTCCCTGCAGGTATGAACAACAGCAATTACTTAAATTTATATAGTCTTTGCCTGTTTAAAGTGTTGGTGTGGTCTGTGTTCAGGGAAACCCATCATTGAGAACATCACAGACGCCATCTACAGCAAGCAGGAAGATCTGGCGTGATCAGCCCGCCACTAACCTGAGAGCGAGTGGTGCTCGCGGGAAATACAGATGGCCAGGTACTTATGACTTACATATATAATTTATGGATTATGCTGCACTTTTGTAAGTACTGAAACTGTCAAAGGGCCCTATACTCCTATGTGTGCCTTTCTCTATTTAACAGTTTCCGTCTTTTTTGATGAAAAAAAGGACGTGTTTGATTCTGTTGTTTTTGGGAGGAGCCTTTTCGTCATCAGCCTGAGGCCATTTTACCCGCATCAGGAAGTTGGTGGGAGCCGCACGTATCTGAGCTGGAGCCAAGGCCCGCAGAAAACAAGGCGCTGGTTTCTGGGAGATAAGTGCGAACAGCGCTGGGAGAAATGGGGGAACAACCCTGTCGGCAACCCACGACCAATAACCTGCTAATGCTTAGTTGTTTTACAATAATAAAGATAGCAGAGATTTTCACTCCAGTCTGTCCTTTATTTTTCAATACTTTTTGGATACCTGTTATTTTTGTTAATTAACTTTAAAATGTTGTATATTTGTGGAAGGCAGTTTAGGTGCTGCAATCAGACAATGTGTTCCGGGCACTCGCTCGTCTCACATGGTTAATATATGAACCCAGAGCTTTTGTTTGGGTGGAAGATTGCTTAAGAAAAAAAAAGAAAAGAAAATGGGAAGAAGCAGTCAGAGAACTAAATCCTAAACCACAAATAGCTACAGTGTAATAAATACAAGTACAACAAAACTTTCAGGAACACCTTTATATAAATCAGACTAATATTCAACTGCAACTGGATTTTAATCTAAGCTCTATTTTTTAACATTGTTTTTTTCGCATGTGTATGAGAACTGGTTTTAGTACTTGATTAGTAACAGCCCTTGATTTATCGCTCATCATGGTTTATTCCTGGCCATTTCTAATTTAAGTCCTTGAATTTTATCTAATTTTCCCCCTGGTTTAGAATATATTCAAGATGGGGGCTTTCTAAGATGTTATTAAAATTAACTAAAATATCTCATTAAAATAATAACTGCATATTAATGTCTAATCTGCATGTGGAATAATGAATAAATAAGAATCAAAACTTTTAAGGCTTTAAGCTTTAAGCATTGTTTTGGAATATCAGAAGTACCACAGGCTTTATGTCAAGAGATTACTTACTTCTACATAATGCCACAATGTCATGTTTTATTATGTACGGTTAAACGGGAAAATATCTTACTTTGTGTGGTGCAAATTGCTAACTGCTGCTCCCACTGTTCACCCTCTCTCATTCTGAACTGTCCTATTTCAAATAAAGCCTACAGGCCAACATATTATTTTTATCACCCTTTACTAGCAACAGTGGAGACTAGACAGAACATGCATAGCCTTTTCAGCACAGTACTAGAAACATAAATACTGCAATGAAGAACTTCTCATCTCATGCAAACGTTTTCTCTTATTTTTGCATAAACACATCTAAAATAATCTCAACACTTTCTCAGTTCCTCTTCACTGGAGCCTGTCTACAGCACTGACACTGAAGCTCTCACTTCCTCTCAGCCATTTGCCATCGAGCGGCTGTGGTGAGTAGTGCTTTCAATCCTTTCTTCTTAAGTTTTAAAACAAAACTAAACAAAGACTAACAACAGTGATGCAAAGTGCAAAGGACACATTTCTCCTATTTTTGTTTAAAACTATATGAAAAAAACTAACATAAATTGTACGGTTAAATAAGTTTGCAGAGCCTCATTGCTCTCTCTTTGTTATGCTGCGTTTGAACATTCAGATAAGTTCAGGTCTGTGTTAAATATATCTTCAATGAAGGTTCTTGAGTCATCTTCTGTACTTTGTAGTTTAAGTGTTAAAGCAAAAGAAGGAGAACCACTCCACGAATAGGAATGGAGGACTTTAGATTCCATCTTTTTCTCCAGTGTACAGAAATCTCTTAAGGCCCATATCTCGAGGGCTCTGTCAAGTTAATGAAGCTTAAAACTCAGCCCAGGACAGATCAATAGGCCGGTAATTAGCAGAGATCAGCTGAGATTAGGGTCGTTCAGACTGAAACTTGGTGTGAGTTAGGTCGTTAGGACGTAGAATTACAAAGACTTGAATTACAAAGATGTTTACTTTCAGGGGAGAATAGCTCTTAATATATGGGAGGGACTAAGCCAAACTGAACTCCTCCCTGTGGTCTATATCTGGCTGCGGGATGAGCTGAATCCTAGTGCACTGACGAAGCCTTTGGACGAGGGGCGAAACGTTTGCCACTTCAACACACAGAGTAACAGAAGATGACTCAAGAACCCTCATTGACACTGGACAACGCATGTGCAACTGAGAGCCTACACAGACACATATGTTAAATATAGTTGTTGCCCATTACACTGAAAGATACAGAGTCTAAAAGGGCTGAGTGTAGATAACTGAAGAATAAAAAAGTAATAGATACGCTCTAAACGTACTACAAACTTCTCTGACTTTGCTGTCTTTAACAGGAACAAGTCACAGGATGAACTCTCTTTTCTCACTTTTGATTTTTCTGCTTCTGTCTCGTCCATCACTGTTTTACTCTGTAACAAATTGCACAGCTGATGTCAATGATCATAACATACTTATTTGTGAGGAAAATGGCTTAACCACCATACCCCCTGGTTTACCCAAAACTGCCACTTTATATCCCTCCATAAAAATCGAATAGATAAAATCCGAACAGACAGACCTGACTGGCTTCACTAGACTTAAGACTCTATTCATAAGTAATAATGGTCTTTTCGATATCGAGGACTGGCTTTTTCAGACCTATCAGCTTTAACTAAGCTGAATATCAAAGCAACCATATCACACACCTGACTGACAACATGTTCAAGGGACTGTCCAATTTGTTATATCTTGATATAAGTGGTAACCCATTAAAGTTAATTTCAAAGTTTGCATTTGCTCCTTTGAAAAATCTCCAAGAACTAAACATGTTGAACTCTTTTGACCAAAACATGACCTTGATCATTTCACACACTCCATCTTTGAAGACTTTAGAAATTGAAACAGGCTCATTGGAAGCAGAACTTTTTCCTTTTCCTCTCCTGAACCTGACTAAGCTGGAATTTCACTCATTCGATATGAAAAGGTTTAGCATTCACTCAGATGTTTTGCCTCAGTTAAAATATCTTGTTCTGTTAGGCAATGGACCCGATTTTGAATGGGATGTGTCAAACAAATCTGTTTTAAAAAGTCTAAAGCATTTAGAATTATCTCTTATGAAAGTGACCACTGAAACATATGAAACCATTTTGCGAAGTGTTGATTCAGTGGATTATCTTGAACTAACATCTTTTGGTCATTTGTTTGACCAAAGAGTGTTTGACGTGGCTTGCGGTATTAAATCTTTACAGAAGTTGAATTTATCTTATAGAAACATGTCAATATTAGATGACACTCTCCTACGCTCCTGTGTTAATCTGAGGGAACTTACTTTTTTCTCTAATGCACTGGGCGGTTTATCAGAGTCCTCCCTTCGAACAATGACGCGACTAACTCATCTGGAGATAGAGTCGAACAAACTGTCCCGAATCCCAGTGGCCATAAGAAACATGTCCTCGCTCACACATCTGTCGTTTTCAATCAAACCAAATCACAAAACTTCAATGTCCAGACTTTTTAAATCTGACATCATTACAAGACTTAACCTAAATTCGAATAGAATTTCAAAACTAAAGAGTGTGTGTTTAAAGATCTAAAGAATTTAAAAGTACTTTTCATAGAAAGAAATCTTTTATCTCAATTAGATTATACGTTTGGCACCACTTTCCCCAGTTTGGTCAGATTGAACGCAATGAAAACTATCTGGGTTTGGTCCAAAAAGGCACCTTTGACAAAATGATATTTCTTACCGATCTAACGTAACATCCAAATCAGCAACTAATGTAGAAAATGGTGTTTTTGAGGACTTTCGATTCTGAAAACACTGACTTTTTCTCAAAGTTTCCAAAGTGGGTGTGTTTTTGAAGGTTTGGAAAATTTGCTACATTTTAATCTATTCATTTCAAGTGACAAAGAAATGACTGTTTCTGAGCCTATGAGTTTTAATATTTCGTCCCTGCAGGAATTAACTCTTGAAGTTGACAAAATGTTTGCATTGATCATGCACTGTATAGCCTTCACAACATGAAAACATTAAAAGTATTTTCTCTGAGTGCAATCTGTTGTTACACTCCTTCTGATTCCTTTTTGGAAACTCCGAACTTGCTAAACCTTCAAATGACCAACTGTGCTGAGTTTAGCCCACACCCTGAGCTTTTCCAACCAATCACAGAATTACAAACTCTTGATTTGTCTCAGAATAACATCAAATCACTAGATTTTCTCACTGGAGCTAATCTGACCAAAGTACAAACATTGATCTTAGCAAACAATAAACTAAGAATAATAAATGAGACTGTTTTTTGAGGCATTGCCTTCCTTGAAGTATCTCGACTTATCTGGAAATCCATTCACCTGTGACTGCTCAAATGCCGGGTTTATTGAGTGGGCGTCAATAACAAACAGGTGCAAGTGGCCAATGGCTTTCAGTACAGATGCTCCTTTCCATTGTCCCATGACGGACACTTTCTGCTACTCTTTAACGTCCAGTCATGTTGGCAGGACATTGCCCTTCTCTGCTTCCTCTGCAGCTCAGCTCTGGTCCTTGTCACTCTCCTCTCATCGATCATCTATCACTTTATGCGCTGGCAGCTCGTCTATGGCTACTATCTGCTACTTGCTTATCTGTATGACAGTAAAAAGAGGAGACAGGGAGTCCTCACATGTACGACGCATTTGTCTCCTACAACGTTCACGATGAGGAGTGGGTTTTCCGCAAGTTACTTCCTGAACTGGAGGGACGACAGGGATGGAGGCTTTGTCTGCACCACCGCGACTTCCAGCCAGGTATGACAAAGCAATTACTTAATTTATATAGTCTTTGGCCCTGTTTAAAGTGTCGTGTGGTCTGTGTTCAGGGAAACCCATCATTGAGAACATCACAGACGCCATCTACAGCAGCAGGAAGACTCTGTGCGTGATCAGCCGCCACTACCTGCAGAGCGAGTGGTGCTCGCGGGAAATACAGATGGCCAGGTACTTATGACTTAACATTATATAATTTATGGATTAATGCTGCACTTTGTAAGTACTGAAACTGTCAAAGGGCCCTAATACTCCTATGTGTGCCTTTCTCTATTTAACAGTTTCCGTCTTTTTGATGAAAAAAAGGACGTGTTGATTCTGTTGTTCTTGGAGGAGCTTTCGTCCAATCAGCTGAGCCCATTTTACCGCATCAGGAAGTTGGTGAGGAGCCGCACGTATCTGAGCTGGAGCCAGGCCCGCAGAAACAAGGCGCTGTTCTGGGAGAAAGTGCGAACAGCTCTGGAGAATGGGGACAACCCTGTCGGCGACCAGCTACCTGCTAATGCTTAGTTGTTTACAATAATAAAGATAGCAGAGATATTACACTCAGTCTGTCTTTATTTTCAATACTTTTTGGATACCTGTTATATTTGTTAATCACTTAAAATGTTGTATATTTGTGGAAGGCAGTTTAGGTGCTGCAATCAGAATGTGTCAGGGCACTTCCTGGTCTCACATGGTTAACACATTGAACCAGAGCTTTTTTGTTTGGGTGGAGATTGCTTAAGAAAAAAAAAAGAAAAGAAAAGAAAATGGGAATGAAGCAGTACAGAAACCAAATCCTAAACCACAAATAGCTACAGTATAAATAAATACAGTACAACAAAACTTTCAGGAACACCTTTATATAAATCAGTCTAATATTCACTGCACTGGATTTATCTAAGCTCTATTGTTTACATTGTTTTTTCGCATGTGTATGAGAACTGGTTTTAGTACTTGATTAGTAACAGCCTTGACTTATCTCTCATCATGGTTTATTCCTGGCCCAGCTCTAATTTAGTCTTGAATTTTATCTAATTTCCCCCTGGTTTAGAATATATTCAGATGGGCTTTCTAAGATGTTACTTAAAATTAACTAAGAATGATCTCATTAAATAATAAAACTGCATATTATGTCTAATCTGCATGTGGAATATTGATAAATAAGATCAACTTTTCAAACGCTTTAAGCTTTAAGTCAATGTTTGGATATCAGAAGTACCACAGGCTTTATGTCAAGAGATTACTTACTTCTACATAATGCCATGATTTCATGTTTTATTATGTACGGTTAAATGGGAAATATCTTACTTTGTGTGGTGCAAATTGCTAACTGCTGCTCCCACTCTTCACCCTCTCTCATCCTGAACTGTCCTATTTCAAATAAAGCCTACAGGCCAACATATTATTTTTATCACCCTTTACTAGCAACAGTGGAGACTAGACAGAACATGCATAGCCTTTTCAGCACAGTACTAGAAACATAATACTGCAATGAAGAACTTCTCATCTCATGCAAACGTTTTCTCTTATTTTGCATAAACACATCTAAAATAATCTCAACACTTTCTCAGTTCCTCTTCACTGGAGCCTGTCTACAGCACTGACACTGAAGGCTCTCACTTCCTCTCAGTCATTTGCCATCGAGCGGCTGTGGTGAGTAGTGCTTTCAATCCTTTCTTCTTAAGTTTTAAAACAAAACTAAACAAAGACTAACAACAGTGATGCAAAGTGCAAAGGACACACTTCTACTATTTTGTTTAAAACTATATGAAAAAAACTAACATAAATTGTACGGTTAAATAAGTTTGCAGAGCCTCATTGGTCTCTCTTTGTTATGCTGCGTTTGAACATTCAGATAAGTTCAGGTCTGTGTTAAATATATCTTCAATGAAGGTTCTTGAGTCATCTTCTGTACTTTGTAGTTTAAGTGTTAAAGCAAAAGAAGGAGAACCACTCCACGAATAGGAATGGAGGACTTCGATTTCATCTTTTCTCCAGTGTACAGAAATCTCTTAAGGCCCATATCTCAAGGGCTCTGTCAAGTTAATGAAGCTAAAACTCAGCCCAGGACAGATCAATAGGCAGGTAATTAGAGATCAGCTGAGATTAGGGTCGTTCAGACTGAAACTTTGGTGTGAGTTAGGTCGTTAGGACGTAGAATTACAAAGACTTGAATTACAAAGATGTTTACTTTCAGGGGAGAATAGCTCTTAATAGATGGGAGGGACTAAGCCAAACTGAACTCCTCCCTGTGGTCTATATCTGGCTGCGGGATGAGCTGAATCCTAGTGCACTGACGAAGCCTTTTGGACGAGGGGCGAAACGTTTGCCACTTCAACCACAGAGTACAGAAGATGACTCAAGAACCTTCATTGACACTGGACAACGCATGTGCAACTGAGAGCCTACACAGACACATATGTTAAATATAGTTGTTGCCCATGACACTGAAAGATACAGAGTCTAAAAGGGCTGAGTGTAGATAACTGAAGAATAAAAAGTAATAGATACGCTTTAAACATACTACAAACTTCTCTGACTTTGCTGTCTTTAACAGGAACAAGTCACAGGATGAACTCTCTTTTCTCACTTCTGATTTTTCTGCTTCTGTCTCGTCCATCACTGTTTTACTCTGTAACAAATTGCACAGCTGATGTCAATGATCAAAACATACTTTTTTGTGAGGAAAATAGGTTAACCACCATACCCCCTGGTTTACCCAAAACTGCCACTTTTATATCCCTCCATAAAAATCGAATAGATAAAATCCGACAGACAGACCTGACTGGCTTCACTAGACTTGAGACTCTATTCATAAGTAATAATGGTCTTTCGATATCGAGGACTGGGCTTTTTCAGATCTATCAGCTTTAACTGAGCTGAATATCAAGTCAAACCATATCAAACACCTGACTGACAACTTGTTCAAGGGACTGTCCAATTTGTTATATCTTGATATAAGTGGTAACCCATTAAAGTTAATTTCAAAGTTTGCATTTGCTCCTTTGAAAAATCTCCAAGAACTAAACATGTTGAACTCTTTTGACCAAAACATGACCTTGATCATTTCACACACTCCATCATTGAAGACTTTAGAAATTGAAACAGGCTCATTGGAAGCAGAACTTTTTCCTTTTCCTCTCCTGAACCTGACTAAGCTGGAATTTCACTCATTCGATATGAAAAGGTTTAGCATTCACTCAGATGTTTTGCCTCAGTTAAAATATCTTGTTCTGTTAGGCAATGGACCCGATTTTGAATGGGATGTGTCAAACAAATCTGTTTTAAAAAGTGTCAAGCATTTAGAATTATCTCTTATGAAAGTGACCACTGAAACATATGAAACCATTTTGCGAAGTGTTGATTCAGTGGATTATCTTGAACTAACATCTTTTGGTCATTTGTTTGACCAAAGAGTGTTTGACGTGGCTTGCGGTATTAAATCTTTACAGAAGTTGAATTTATCTTATAGAAACATGTCAATATTAGATGACACTCTCCTACGCTCCTGTGTTAATCTGAGGGAACTTACTTTTTTCTCTAATGCACTGGGCGGTTTATCAGAGTCCTCCCTTCGAACAATGACGCGACTAACTCATCTGGAGATAGAGTCGAACAAACTGTCCCGAATCCCAGTGGCCATAAGAAACATGTCCTCGCTCACACATCTGTCGTTTCAATCAAACCAAATCACAAAACTTCAATGTCCAGACTTTTTAAATCTGACATCATTACAAGAACTTAACCTAAATTCTAATAGAATTTCAAAACTAAAAGAGTGTGTGTTTAAAGATCTAAAGTATTTAAAAGTACTTTTCATTGAAAGAAATCTTTTATCTCAATTAGATTATACGTTTGGCACCAGTTTCCCCAGTTTGGTCAGATTGAACGCGAATGAAAACTATCTGGGTTTGGTCCAAAAAGGCACCTTTGACAAAATGATATTTCTTACCGATCTAAACGTAACATCCAAATCAGCAACTAATGTAGAAAATGGTGTTTTTGAGGGACTTTCGATTCTGAAAACACTGACTTTTTCTCAAAGTTTCCAAAGTGGGTGTGTTTTTGAAGGTTTGGAAAAATTGCAACATTTTAATCTGTTCATTTCAAATGACAAAGAAATGACTGTTTCTGAGCCTATGAGTTTTAATATTTCCTCCCTGCAGGAATTAACTCTTGAAGTTGACAAAAATGTTTGCATTGATCATGCACTGTATAGCCTTCACAACATGAACAAATCAAAAGTATTTTCTCTGAGTGCAATCTGTTGTTACACTCCTTCTGATTCCTTTTTGGAAACTCCGCACTTGCTAAACCTTCAAATGACCAACTGTGCTGAGTTTAGCCCACACCCTGAGCTTTTCCAACCAATCACAGAATTACAAACTCTTGATTTGTCTCAGAATAACATCAAATCACTAGATTTTCTCACTGGAGCTAATCTGACCAAAGTACAAACATTGATCTTAGCAAACAATAAACTAAGAATAATAAATGAGACTGTTTTTGAGGCATTGCCTTCATTGAAGTATCTCGACTTATCTGGAAATCCATTCACCTGTGACTGCTCAAATGCCGGGTTTATTGAGTGGGCGGTCAATAACAAACAGGTGCAAGTGGCCAATGGCTTTCAGTACAGATGCTCCTTTCCATTGCCCCATGACGGACACTTCCTGATACTCTTTAATGTCCAGTCATGTTTTCAGGACATTGCCCTTCTCTGCTTCCTCTGCAGCTCAGCTCTGGTCCTTGTCACTCTCCTCTCATCGATCATCTATCACTTTATGCGCTGGCAGCTCGTCTATGGCTACTATCTGCTACTTGCTTATCTGTATGACAGTAAAAAGAGGAGACAGGGGAGTCCTCACATGTACGACGCATTTGTCTCCTACAACGTTCACGATGAGGAGTGGGTTTTCCGCAAGTTACTTCCTGAACTGGAGGGACGACAGGGATGGAGGCTTTGTCTGCACCACCGCGACTTCCTGCCAGGTATGACAAAGCAATTACTTAATTTATATAGTCTTTGGCCCTGTTTAAAGTGTCGTGTGGTCTGTGTTCAGGGAAACCCATCATTGAGAACATCACAGACGCCATCTACAGCAGCAGGAAGACTCTGTGCGTGATCAGCCGCCACTACCTGCAGAGCGAGTGGTGCTCGCGGGAAATACAGATGGCCAGGTACTTATGACTTAACATTATATAATTTATGGATTAATGCTGCACTTTGCAAATACTGAAACTGTCAAAGGGCCCTAATACTCCTATGTGTGCCTTTCTCTATTTAACAGTTTTCGTCTTTTTGATGAAAAAAGGACGTGTTGATTCTGTTGTTTTTGGAGGAGCTTTCGTCCAATCAGCTGAGCCCATTTTACCGCATCAGGAAGTTGGTGAGGAGCCGCACGTATCTGAGCTGGAGCCAGGCCCGCAGAAACAAGGCGCTGTTCTGGGAGAAAGTGCGAACAGCTCTGGAGAATGGGGACAACCCTGTCGGCGACCAGCTACCTGCTAATGCTTAGTTGTTTACAATAATAAAGATAGCAGAGATATTACACTCAATACTTTTGGGCACTTGTTATTTTTGTTAGTAACTTAAATTATTATACATTATATTTGTGGAAGGTAGTTTAGGTCCTGAAATCTGAATGCATCAGTGCATGGACGTTCACTTCCTCGTCTCACATGGTTAATACATTGAACCAGGCTTTTTGTTTGGGTGGAGATTGCTTTAGCAAAAAAAGAAAATGTAAATGAAGCAGTACAAACAATACAGAAAACTACTCAATTCATATTTTGATCAGGAGATTGTAAACCATTGTTAATTCAAACATTCTCATTCAATTAAGCGTGATCTTTTTTAACGTGTGACATATTTTCATTTTATGTATGTGGGCTTTTCATTGATGAAATAAATACAGTACAGAAAGTAAGGAGTAGTTTGATAAAGCCAACTTCTATTCTGTCATCTAGAGTACTTTCAGGAACACCTTTATATAAATCATTCAAATATTCACTGCTCTCCCTAAGGAGTTATCTAAGCCCTATTTACATTGGCTCTCCTATGTGTCATTTGTTAAATTGTGCTTTCTCAGGAATAACATCTCGTCCTCAAGATCCACATCATGTGATTTGACATATGTGGATTTCTCATGTATTTGAGCTAAACCTAAAGCAACAAACTCTCATCTGGCTACGTTTCTGGAAGAGAACACATCCCTGTGTTGTTTTTGGCTTCTGTGACCACGCCGTTATCGTACACTATGAGGTTGGATTCTTGTATGGTATTGATTTTGGGTGAAGATAAAGTGTGCATTGGAGTATATGGAATTTATTTGTACAACTGTGGTAGGGGTATTACTGGTGGCACATGGGCCTCATCAGTTCACCATCTTGTTTCTCTTATTTCTTTAGTTCAATTGCAACCGTAGTTTGTCCTATAGTTATGCGTAGTATTGTTATGGTTTATTTGTGCTGAAATTAGAACTTATTTTACTACTTGATTAGTGATAGCCTTGACTTACCTCTCGTCATGGTTTATTCCCGGCTCAGCCCTGATTTGACCTTATCATCCCCTAGTTTAGATTATCTTCTGATGGATGTTTTTTAAGATGCTACCGAAAATGGCCAAAGAATGATTGATATTGAATAATAAAACTGTATAATATACATTTTTATTATTCAATATCAATTGTGGATCCCACCAGCGACTGTCTTGCTTCTTCTTGTTTTGTTTCTGCACATGTACTCATGACAAACCGTGTTTGAACTAAAAGCTACTGTGAACAAGCTGTGATCCAACTGAAAACTGTGAAATATGTAATGTTCACGGTCAACTTAAGTTTGAACCACGAACAGAAAGATAAGAGTAAAATATAGAAGTAAACTAAAGTGAATGTACAAGGAACATGCTGCCTCTGTCCTTATGGGTCGAACCTGTGTGCCTTAAAGCACATTTTTTCCAGTTTTACTGGATGGCGTTGTCTGGCTTTTATTTATTCTTTAATATACCACTACCACTCGTCATGCTACACTTGGCACAGTGTGCATTCTGCTGTCTTACCTTGCCATGTTTGCACCTCTTTATTATTTTTCAAGAACAAGATGTGAAAATGGACTTTAACCTATGGACTTTGATGGACTCTTATGGACATGATCTTATGGTTTGCTTTTAATGTGAAAATCATGAAACAAACAAATTAAGCTATTGAGTGAGCAATGAAATAAATACTGTTAACTTAAATATAATTTCTGCCTCAATCAATGAACCTGTGTGGTTTTGGTCCTAAGTTAAACTTAGGTGGCGTTGTTTGGCTTTAATTTTAATTAGATATAATTTCTCAGACACCCAATACCACACTTGGTTACATTTGGGGTATTGTAAACTACGGTTGCAATTGTGACAAGAGAAGTGGTAGTGGTATTTTAAAAGAGCCAGACAACGCCATCCAGTGTAAACTGGAAAATAGATGTGCTTTTAAGGCACACAGGACCCATAAGGACAGAGGCAGCATGTTCCTTTTAAATAGTTTAGTTTATTTCTAGGTTGTACTTGTATCTTTTTCTTTATCTTTTGTTCTGTTCATGTTTCAAGCTTTAGTTGACTGTAAACATTTCATATCACAGTTTTCAGTTGGTTCACAGTTGATACATTTAGTGGGGCTCACAAAATGCCCGGGAGCATTATGATGTTATGATGTAATATTATTACGTCATAACGTTATGTGTAATATTCCAGATGAAGTCAAGAACCCAGGTAGAGTTTAGGTAAAATGCTTGACAAAGGTGCTACTGTTCCCTGCTGGAGCCGGTGCCCCATATTAAGATGGAAGATAAGAAGTGAATGGAGCGCAGCGTTGAGTTCGTGTGTGTTGGAGGAGCAGACTTGGCTCGATCCGACCTCTGCGACTCAAATATTTGGCCTTTAGCCCCGAGCTGCTCTGTCCAATAGAGGAATGAAAAATAAAAAAAGCTTATCAGTGAGTCTAGCCTTATAAGAAGTAAACCTGGGAAGAGTTTTGGAAAGAGTGAGCAGACGGTTCGCAGCACAGTGTTTACAACAGACCGTGTTTATCCGTGCTGTGATTTATTTACAGAGATACCAGCCTCCTTCGCTGTGGCATTCTGGGACTGCAAGACTTAACGGCAATCAAATTTATATAGCAATTTGAAAGGTTGCAATAGAGTGCTATATGATAGTTTACTTCTTATTTAAGTCTTTCATGTTAATCTTCCTAGATTTGTTTAACAAGTGGCCTCTGAACTGAAGCGTGATTCAACTAAACAAATCACAGATCTAATTGCAATTACATAACTTCCCTAAACAGTCTAGCCACAATCTAATTTAGAACATTCACTTTACTTGCCAGGGGTTGTTTGAGACCCACTCTTTTGTGGTAACTTAACCACATTGATAAAAGCAAGATCAGGGCAGCAGTAAACTATGTTCAATGATTGAGCCACCAACTTCTTTTAAATAGGCAAATGCACCAAGCAACTAATATGCGACAGTTATATGAGCAATGAAGTAATGAATGAGTGAAGCCGCCTGGACTAGAGGAGCATCACCTTGTGACATCAGCAGGTGAAAAAGTGGATGTGTGTGCTGTAGGGTGCAAGGGGTGTATGTGTTGGAAGATCTATGTTAATGATTTATTGTTTTGTTTGTTTTGTCTTCTATGTTTTGGTTCCATGCCTGTACTGCTGTATCTGTTTTTGTGCTTTGATTTCTTTGGCGACTGTTGAGGACCCTCTTAAAAACGAGATGATGCATCTCAAGGGGTTATCCTCTTAAATGAATAAATAAATAAATGATAAGCACTTTAGAAGGATAAATATAGAGGTTACTCAAACTAGAGGTGGGCAATATATCGTCTACAAGATAATATCGAAATTGCTGTTTGGAGGATATGCACATTTACAAGATCAAGTTTTCTCTATTGTCAAGAAATGTGGAAAATAATTTGGAAAAAGGAAAAAATAGAGGAGAATAAAAAGAGTTTTTCTTCCCTTTTGCAGTCTGTTCATTACAATTATCTTTTAGAGCGACAATGCTGTGTAAATTAAAATATTATATTTCTGATGGTTTGCATAAATTTCATCATCGTTATAGAAAAAGTCCCCAAAAATATTGAGATATTCCTTTTAGTCAATATTGCCCAGCCCCAACTCAAACACGTATGAATGAAACCAAAACAGCAGATTTCAGTTCTATGAGTGAACAACAGCACAACACGTAGAAAAGTTAAAAAAAAACAAAAAAACATGCATGGTACACCTACTAACTACTGGACTAATGGTGCAAATGGGACTCCCTAAATGTCCAGCATTGTAGAAACTATAAATAACAAAAAACTAACCCAAACGTGATTTTAATATTAGAAGAAGAGCATTTATTGAAGGAGACTGTTGCGTGTAATAGCTTTAATTGTGTGTATCCCTATTACCACACCTAGCATTAGCAAGTTTAAAGGGAACTCATATTGAACTCACATTTATTATCACAATCTGCACCAACATTACAAAACGTAACCCCACTTGAATGAAACTCTGGTCTGCTCCTGCTTACTTTACCCACTCCGTTGTATCCAAATCAGTCTGAGTCTGTTACTTATTTTTTAACACCGGTGTGAACGGCGCCTTTGTTCCCAGTCCTTTTCAGTCGTCTGGGGTTTTAAAAGCGGACATCCCCAGAGGTCCAGAGGTCGGCGGCCCCCCTGTAAACTGTGCGTTGTTCTGGTTTGCCACAAGCTGTGTTGAACCAGCTGGAGAAGACGAATTATAGTCAAAGCTCCGAGAGGAAAAAACAATACGCGTCGCTTGTTCTTGGCAGTTTGCTGCGAGTGGAGTCGGGCCGAAGCCTTTTGCGAGCGGCCATTGTGGGAAGTCAGAGGAGCATTGACTGGATTTGATGAATGAGGTAAAAGGAGTAAGATAACGAGCGAGGAGAGATCCATCAGCGGTTTTCAAAAGATGTAGTTTCCACTTAATGGACAAACAATGGCGACCCCTGACTTCTGACATGGCTGAGAGGCTGGGTTAACGTACCACAGCTATGGGAGAGAAGTCTGAGACCATTATTGTCTGACTGAAGGATTTGGTTAAGTAGGGCTTTATGCATGACTTAGAATGAGTGTTTGGGTTGAATCATATTGT
This sequence comes from Neogobius melanostomus, assembly GCA_007210695.1. Taxonomy (NCBI): domain Eukaryota; kingdom Metazoa; phylum Chordata; class Actinopteri; order Gobiiformes; family Gobiidae; genus Neogobius; species Neogobius melanostomus. The sequence continues at coordinate 22,816 of VHKM01000062.1, forward strand.
GTCATACATTTATTTTCTCACGGCGGAGACGGCAGGTGGAGATGACGGCAGAAAGTTATTGGAAAAGTCTTAGATGCTCCGATACTGTTCTTGAGGCTCAGACAAGTCGCTGTTGCCTATTATAACGGCATGTGAATAAAAACAAAAGTAAAGACTATAAAAAGCCTTGCTAAGCCCCACAGCACATGGCTCATTATGTCTGATAAACAAAGTCCATGTGCTGTGAGTTACTCTGCTCAATTTTGCCAATGTTCTGCTTCTCTAAAGATTAAATCAAGGTAAGAAATGTAACACAAACGTAAAGTATGTGCTGAGATCATTGGTTTTAATGCCACCACAGTTTTTTAAGATGATGCCTGGCACAGTTAACAGCTACAGTACCGTTAAGGCGCTTTATTTATCATTACAGTATACAACAACGGTACAAGTAAGGATTAAACAATGAGGAGCCATGCATTAGACGGTTATAATGCACGACGCGGAGTCAAGAACACGGTGTTCCTCCGCGAAGTGCATTATAACCGTCTAATGAGTTGTTTAATCCGCTTATACCATGGTCCCACAAACGTAACATTTTATAACAAATGTTGTTTTCATTTACTAAACTCGCTAAATATGCCAAACTACAGGGACTATTTTATGTGGGCTTTTAAGCGGCCACTGTCTGAATGCTCGTCTCAGAGCGAGCCATTCTCTCGCTGCTGCGAGAATCTCCGTCAGGCTCAACGAAACAACATAAGCACACGCTGCATCGCCAGAATCACAACACAACAGGACTAACCTTGCTCTTTTCCGTGGAAGTAAACACCGATATGTGGCACTCCTGGGCAGGAGTTATTTCACTTTTACGCTGTTTAACCTAAAGCTAGTTAGCTAGCTAGCTAGCAACATGTAGCTCAACGAGCTCAACTGAAACAGCTGCAGTGGAGTCATTGAAGTGAGTGGAGTCCGCTTACACCTTGGCCCCACTAACTGAAACTTTTATATGTGACTTTACTAATCCAGCCAAATATGCTTAAGTGCCGGGATCATTTTATATTGTCTGAAAATAATGAATAGTGCCTTTTTTCAGTAGAAATGGAAAGCTCATATTTTATTAACAGAAGCCTAACCTAGCTGCTAGCTCTCCTCTATTCCCCATTCATCAAAAGTTTTGTTTTGGCCAAAAACGTTGAAATTAACCACAAAATCCATCTCATTCGTTCATGTCAGTCACTAATTAAGCGTTTGTCTGATTCAGCTGTGTTATGCGTTGCTATGGCGATGCCCGCAGTGGAGTGATATCGCAGTGATTTAACTACCGGACTACGTGTGCGGTTATACGAAAAATAATGCACGCTTGTCAGCACCCACCAGCCAATCAGAATCGAGTATTCACAGACCATGGTATAAAGAAATGTCTCCTCTGCATTTGACCCATCCTTCAACAATGCTAGGACAACCCGTGAGGAGCAGTGGGCGCCCGGGGACCCACCTTCAGATGTGGAGCCAAGCTGATGGTCAGAATCACCCAAACCTACACAGACATGGGAAGAACATGCAAACTCCACACAGAAAGGCCCCGTCCAGGTGAGAATTGAACCCGGGACCTTCTAGCTGTGAAGCACGAGCACTAATCGCTGCGCTACCTTGGTACTGGGTCCTTTTATACAAAAACACAATCAAGTATTCAGCGTTAAAGATGCCTGAATACTCTGTGGTGTCGGCATGGAATCAGAAATCAGATCGGCATTAGAACAACCCTTATCTTGAGTAGATTTTCCTGCCTGAAAAGTTTGCAAGGTTGCAATAGAGTGCTATATGTTAGTTTACTTCTTATTTAAGTCTTTCATATGAATCTTCCTAGATTTGTTTAACAAGTGGCCTCTGAACTGAAGTGTGATTCAACTAAACAAATCACAGATCTAATTGCAATTACATAATTTCCCCAAACCGTCTAGCCACAATCTAATTTAGAACATTCACTTTACTTGCCAGGGGTTGTTTGAGACCCATTCTTTTGTGGTAACTTAACCACATTGATAAAAGCAAGATGAGGGCAGCAGTAAACTATGTTCAATGATTGAGCCACCAACTTCTTTTAAAGGGGGGTATTATGTAAAATCGACTTTTTCAAGCTTTATATCATGTTATTATGTCATTCCCTCATTAAACACATGCCTGGAGTGTTGCCTTGGCTCATTCACATATTTTTGAGTAATCAGTAAAAACTTAGACGGCAGCCATTTTAGGTGTAGCTATGCCTCAGTCCTCCTAGGAACGCCCCCACCTCCTGGAGACGCCTCTGGACCTTTCGTCACCAGCCAAGCCACCAACCACTGCTCCTCAGCTCAGCAGAGCCCCCTCCCCGCACAGTAGTGTTGTTTAGATGCCACAGCAGTGTGCTGAAGGGGGCGTGTCGGAAAGCTTCTTAAAGAGACAGAGGCCTATTTCAAGACGTTCAGTACAGCCATTTTGAGAGAGCAATTTTATTCAAGGCAGTTATTTTAATTTACTGCATATACAGACCAACAGAAGGTTACGTCATCATTGTAGTATGCTATAGACTGGTGCTATGTGATTGAAAAAAGCATAATAACCCCTCTTTAAATAGGCAAATGCACCAAGCAACTAATATGTTACAGTTATATGAGCAATGAAGTAATGAATGAGTGAAACGGTGAAGCTGCCTGGACTAGAGGAGCATCAACTTGTGACATCAGCAGGTGAAAAAGAGAATTATAAGCACTTTAGAAGGAGACAGAATAAATATAGAGGTTACTATATTTCCTTCCTGAAAAGCCCTGGTCACAGCACCTCCCTGTGAGCCAAAAATGTGATATGTCTTTAAAATATTGTTAAAAAAGGGATGGTATCTTTATCCTTTTCTTGCACATGCTCCATTTGCAGCGACACACTTCGGCACAGTTAAAGTCTCCACACGGCCTTAAATCTAAACGAGCTTCGCCACGACACAAAAATCTCAAATGCAGCATTTTCCAGTGTCGTCCAGGTGTTTTACGACCTCTATATATCTCTCTCTATGTCCTCCTCGGGTCACAGCGAAATCCAGGCAGATCCTCTTTCTGAATTTCCACCGAGTTCTCCTGCGTTTGTTTTTCGGCACACGGAGATACCGCCGCAGCTTATCCAAACGAAAGGGAAGGGGCGGGAGGAGGGCTGAGTGATACCATCTGGATCACTCACATACAGTGTATAATAGAGAGACTCACGGTGGGCCTGTCAAACTGATGCTATTTACTGTAATGCGTTGACTCTGACTGTAACACAAGACTTTGGATCTACACTCAATAAAGGAATTTGATACATTTGCAAAGTTTAGTCAAGATTTCATGATAATTAAGTGTGGACCTATTGAGTTATAGCTGCCCGGGGGTTATGGAAGGAGGTACTGCCATTTAAACTGTTTCCAGCTCTGATATTACCTTCCAATTGTTCTGGTGAATAAGAAAAGTGGCTGAAAAAACTACATAAAGAGCCGGTGGTGGAAACATGTTGGCTTGTCCATCTCTAAATAAAGGAGTTTTAAGTACTTCCCCGTGCTGCTCATATTTTTTTGGAGCGGGTTTGCTGCTTTTTTTTGCAATTTGGATCCCTTTCTTAAGAGTACTTATTCAAACTTTCGGAATACATTTGGACAACTAGTGCAATATGACTTGCACAAACATATTGCTGTTTCTACAATAATTAAACATGGTGGAATAATGGTGCCTGATTTAGTGCATGCTCGTGTGGTGGAGCATCGACCTACATGTACACAAAGAGGAAGAGATTTCTTCTTTACATCAACTAAACCTACAACAATAAGGATCGTGATGTGTCGAGGACTTTCTGGTCTGAATGCAGCCAATGGAGAGTCACGTGAGCAGTGGAGCTCCACTTCTCCACAGGAAATGATGTCACCTCCGCAGGACAGAGCTTAAACTAATCCAAACTAACCTTAACCTTAGGGATAGTGAAGTTTGCAGAGAGCCTTTTGAGATGAATTTAGATAAATGGAGGTGAAGTAAATTCCTGTGGAGAACTGGAGCTCCACTGATCACATGAATCTCCATCAGCTGTGTTTAGACCCTCTTGCTGAGTTTAAGAATCTCATTTCCAGGCCCCAGAGGGAAACCTATTGTACATATTTTTTGAACCGAGACGAGATTTTCACTAGAAAAAGTAATCTAAAAATAGGTACGAGTGAGGGACGGATCGGTGCGGCGTCAGCAGTGATGCGGTCGCTGTATCGGACTGTTGTGGCGATGGTGGCGCAGATGGTAGAGCGGGTCGTCTCATGATCGGAAGGTCGGGGGTTCGAATCCCGCCTCCTGAAGGTGCACACCGTCATTGTGTCCTTGGGCAAGACACTTCACCCAGCTTGCCTCCAGTGTCTGCGTACATTGGTGTATGGGTGAGTGGATCCTTGCTGTAAAGCACTTTGAGTAACTAACGTAGGTAGAAAAACGCTATATAAGTTGAGACCATTTACCATTTGTGGTGAAGAGGGAGCTGAGTCGGGGCAAAGCTCTCGATTTACCGATCGATCTACGTTCCCACCCTCACCTATGGTCATGAGATCTGGGTAATGACCGAAAGGACAAGATCGCGAATACAAGCGGCTGAAATGAGTTTCCTTCGCAGGGGGGCTGGGCGCACCCTTCGAGATCGGGTGAGGAGCTCAGTTACCCGGGAGGAGCTCGGAGTAGAGTCGCTGCTCCTTCACGTCGAAAGGAGCCAGCTGAGGTGGCTAGGGCATCTGTTCCGGATGCCTCCTGGTCGCCTCCCTCGGGAGGTGCTCCAGGCATGTCCTATTGGGAGGAGGCCTCGTGGAAGGCCCAGGACACGCTGGTGGGACTAGGGCTGCATCCGAAACCCTTAAATTATAGCCTCTAAGTACTAACACTAACACATAGCTCCTAATCGCCAGTGATTTAGCATCAGAGGTCCCTATGCTAAAGTGGCTATGATAGTTAGCATACAGGCCACTTTCCCTAACTCCTTCCTAACCGACAACCCAATTCGGACGCTTCTTGTCATGGCGGACGCTGACGCACATCCGGTTTGGCGTAAGACCTCTTGCCAATTTACTGGTTTCGGATGGAGCATAGGTCTCCGAGCTGGCCTGGTGTCGCCTCGGGGTCCACCCAGAACAGCTGGAGGAGGTGTGCGTGGATCGGGAAGTCTGGGCATCACTGCTGAGACTGCTGCCTCCGCGACCCGGCCCCGGATAAAGCGGAAGAAAATGGATGGATGGATGGAAGTATATTTGCCCTCGATTTGAGATGGTAAGATCAGCCTATGGAACAAGTATTTTGCACATGAAACAAGAAAATGATTGCGCTTAAAAGTAGATAATAAATCTAATTTTACTTGAAATTATGTTTTTTTCTTATTTTAAATGCAAAACTACTCATTCCATTGGCAGAATTTTTACTTCACAAGTCAAAATTACTCATATTAGGGTAAAATGGTCTTAATTTCAGTTTTTTTGCCTATCAAGACATGACTTTTTGCAGTGTAGATGCTGTCATGCATGAGCACTAATCACCAATTGCCGCCCGATGCGGTTCCTGTGGAGAACTGGAGCTCCACTGATCACGTGACTCTCCATTGGCTGCATCCTGGCCCCAGAGGGGAACCTATTGTACATAGTTTAGTGGCAGGGGAAACCGGAGCATCTGGAGGGAACCTACGTAGACACGGAAAGAACATGCAAACTCTCCACAGAAAGGCCCCGTCCAGGAGGGAATCAAACCAGGGACCTTCTTGCTCTGAACTGTTGATGTCAAATGGCCGGAGAGAAGTGAAAAATGAAACCATTAGCCTTCACCCACAGGTTGCAAATAATTGACTGGAATATCCACTCATTGGTCTAGCATTTGGATCACTTCCCAACATTGAGCAAGAACAAAACTACACATTTCCAAATCTGTTCACATTCCTGTAGCCAAACACATCGCTCTAACTGGACCGAGCCTTTTGTCGCTAAAGGCCTCTCGAAACCTCCCCATTCACAGTACGGCCTTATCACATGACGAGTAATTACCTTAATAATGTCTGTAACAGTACGCCGTCCAAATCATCTCCAATTGCATTAACCTACTTTTTCTATAGCCTCATTATGTATGGCTCCAAACCCGGTCAAGGTGATACGCTGACCCCATTGTCTGCGAACACTCAGCACCTGTTAGCTTCACCTCCTTGAGCCGAACCAGGTCAAGCTCACTAGAGAAATTCCTCCAGGACTCAAAGACGTCGGGGCCAAAACGCTGAAGACTTTTTAAGGAGTGGCCAATGTGGAGTGGGGATATGTACTTCCCGAAGTCAAGTTTTTAAGAGCTATTACGGTTAATTTACAAGTGTTTCCAGCTTTCTGCAATGAAGATGAGTTATACTGACCATAACTATCTGAGTTTGTCATCTTTTTAATGAAAATACTTCAGGAAATAACACAGTGTGTCGCTCAATTTTATAGTACGATACCAAAGTGTTATTGCTTTTCACATTTATGCCATATTATAGTTACAGACATATGGTTATTTTGTCGACAGAGCAACTTTTGGGTGGAAGCCATGTTGAAATTGCAAAACAGCTCAGCCCAACAATAAAACTTGTATTTGAGGGTTTCTTTGTCAGTTATATCTAGGGCTGGGTATAGTTAATTTTTACTTTAACAATACTTAGTTTACGATACCGATACCTGAACGATACTTCTTTTAAATGTGTATAATTTATTTGAGCTGAAACAACTGTGTAACTTCCTTTGAGGCTGTCTCTGGACCAACAGCAACAAAACTTGGTCTCTAAAGACATACTTTTTTCGGCACATGCTTTCAATACTTTTGTCTTTCCGATACCAGTAGTATCAACACTTTTTGTTTGTTTGCATGAATGACTTTGCACAAATGGCTCAATGCAAACAAGCTCTACTGTCTCAATTCCTTTCCCACCACAATGATTAGTGTCTTGGCCAAGGGCACAACAACAGACCTCAAAAGTTCAGAGCCGGGTTTTGATTCCTGGATGAACTCGTTACCAGCTGAACCATCGTCAACCTTAAAGGGATATTTCAGGATTTCAGAGTGTTGTTGATGTCTGGAGATATTTTTTTTAATTAATGCAGTTCTTATATTTGAAGAGCTTAGTGGCGCTAGGCTAGTCTTAGGCTAGTGCATGTCTATGGTATCAGTTAGCCTGCATTAAAAACAGTCTGACCCACTCCATAGTGCACCTGAGGCAAATCACTTATAACACCAGACTAACCATATAAATGTCTGTGTCGATAGAATAATTTTAACCATTTTGCATTTAAAATAACTTATATTTGAGCAGCATCAGCTTCGTGGCTGTAAGCTAACGCAGCGGCGGAGTGATCTGCGAGAAAATAGTCCCTCAAAATGCGGTAATTCATGTGATACAAGGTCAGTTATATTTCTAAAATTATCGACACAGACATTTATATGGTTAGTCTGACGTTATAAGTGGTTTACCTCAGGTGCACTGTGGAGTGGGTCAGACTGTTTTAATGCAGGCTAACTGATACCATAGAAATGCACTAGCTTAAGACTAGCCTAGCGCCACTAAGCTCTTCAAATATAAGAACTGCATGAATTTAAGAAAAGAAAATCTCTAGACATCAACAACACTCTGGATAACTAGGAAATGAGGCCCAATGTCAAAAATCCTGAAATATCCCTTTAATGTTTTCTCAGGTTCTATAGTATTATACAAAGTTCAGTAGGAATTGATTTCACCTCAGCTGCTGCTATTATTAAAGAGATGTCCGTCTATGTAAAGACCTTTTGACGCCTGTCACTGGTTTTAAAGCAAAGCACCAACACTAGCAGAATATGGTTTACTGATATGAGCTAAAGGCTGTAAAAAGTCATGTTTCTGAGGTTTCGTGTGCATGCTCCCCGTGCTGCAGTTTGGTCTAATGTGCCGTTTAATGGTTGCGGTGCTATGACCCCCCTGTGACGTCCCGCCTCCGTCTGAAAACATGAAGTCTGTTTTTATAGCTAAGGACAGTGGACTCTCACACAGAGGTATTTTGTGAAGTCATTCATGTGGTTTGTGCCTCCACTGAGAGCAGCTAACTCAGAGGGGGCGATACTCCATGATGAATGGATGGGAATATAGTCAAAAAGGGTGATTGAGTGATTGTAATGACATCCTATTGTTGACACACGGCTCTGATAACATCTTTTATTCGGTCATGTGTATAATCAGAACAGGTTCACAAACTCGATACAATCGTGCCACATAAAACATATAACACAGAATTTAGATTAAAAAAACAAGCTATAAAAACTTTAAAACTATAAGGCTATAAGGGCAGGCAAGCGCACAATAGCACCAAGGCTACCTTAATCGACACCATCTTGGATCAATGCAAAAATCTTTACAATCTTGGATCTTTACTAAAATGTCTCAATTTATAAGGAAATGGAGCTAAGTTCTGGGGTGAAATAAAACCCGTCTCAAGATTGACAAACATTGAGTAATTTAGCAAACATTCATCCACAAATGTTAGAGAATACTAACCACAAAAGTTGAAAACAACACAACATAATACGTATTTGGAGTCAGAAAAGCAATCACCGTCATATTATGTTACAACCTCATCAAAAACAGACGTGGACTCTGGTGTTGTAATGCCAGCACACACTCCGATACACGTCATATGGAGGAAACCCCAAAGTCCAGACACTTTCACTGACCAAACCTACACATTACACTCCCTTTATATGTTAAACTGCAAAAAGTATAAATGCTAACGTGTCCAAAAGAGGTTGAAAATGGCTGAATGGAATAATAACGGACCATTCATTGCTTTTTCCTAAACTCTGCACATGCCCCTCTATCGTCGGCAGGTGTTTCAGCTTTGCGTGGCACGTGTTTGCAATCTGCTCAGTCAGTGTCAGTGCCGTTCAAGAGACTGGGAGCAATTTTCATTACAAAATCAGGCTTTTACTGTACACTCCGGCGTACAGCCTTCACTGTGGAAAATGCATTAAAGTTCCAGTGCATCCAAAAGGCAGCTGCGAGGATTTAGCGTAACAGCGGATCATAAACAACTGACTCTTTTTTTTTTTTTTTTTTTTATGCTACAAAGGAAACCTTGGCTCAAAAAGCGGAAACCTTCGGGGAGTCTATAAGGAAGTATTTAAAGCATGCGTTATCAGTTCAGTCATTTTAATACGGAAATGCACTTTGGTGGAGCGGTAAGAAGTCGGGGGACAGAGTTTTATGAAGGTTGCAGCTAAGTGTAAAACCCGCGCTTTTGGAACAAGAGCTAAATTTGGACAGCTGTGACGACGGAGGAAATTCGCGTACACACTAAACTCATGTTGATTTGTGGCTTTTTCTTTGAAGTGAACGAACAGCAGAAGAAGAAGAAGAAAAAAAAAAAAAAGATGATTTGCAACATCTTAAAGGCATTAAAAGCCGGGGAAACTTGGCATCATGGTTAAAATAGCAATGGCTCAAAGGAGATTCCAGCAAAGCTTTGAATAGAAGCTTGTTAAAAGTGTCAGTAGGGACATGAGAGTGTGGAAGAGCGGAGCAACTTTTTTTATTAAGAGAAATGTTGATGTACTTTTATTTACCACATTACTTTACAGCACAGAAGTAGAAGAACATGGTGGTTTTGGGACAACATCAGTTTTAATCTAGAGGCTTTTTATAAATCCATTTTAGCAACATCACCTCCAACAACTGTCAGCTTGTACATTCATGTTTCGTTATGTAGCCCTCAAGAAGCTGTCTGTATTATTTGGTTATATTACCATGAAATAACATGTGCTTTCCAGTTTCCATATACACTGCCTGACCGAAACACATCAAAATTTTGATGGACCGCCTTTAGCTTTGATTACAGAAACAATCAATGCTTCAGTAAGCTTCTGCAAAGTCCAAAGATCTTTGCATAAAGCCTTCTCCAGCACATCACAAAGATCCTCAATGGGGTTAAGATCTGGACTCTGTGGCGACCAATCCCTGTGTGAAAATGATATCTCATACTCCCTGAATAGGGCTGGGCACCGTTAAACGATACCAGTAAGGCTTGTAAAAGGAGGGTGGGTCGAGGGTGGGTCGGGAGTGCTTCACTGGGTCAACAAACCAGCTTAGCAAATGTTTAAAAATCAGGTGCCCTTCCAGGATGAAGTAAAACATGGAGTTAGAACAGACTTGCCTTGGGTTGTAGAGTAAGTGTGGCAAAGGAATCCGATGCACTCTGATGCAGATAAGTTTCGACCACTAAACTGGTCTTCTTCAGAGCATCATATACCAGTATGGCATTGGGGGAAAAAGTGTAGGCACTACTATCGAAAAACTAAAAGTATGAAATCTTTAGAGAGCAAGTTTTGACACCTGTTGGTCCAGGGACCGACTTGGTTCAGCTCTGATAAATGATACAAATTTAAAAGAACTCCATTTATTATCCTAAATTTAGATGCACCTGTTTGAGGTCTTTAGCTGCATAAAGACACCTGTCCACCCCATACAATCAGTAAGAATCCAACTACTAACATGGCCAAGACCAAAGAGCTGTCCAAAGACACTAGAGACAAAATTGTACACCTCCACAAGGTTGGAAAGGGCTACGGGGAAATTGCCAAGCAGCTTGGTGAAAAAAGGTCCACTGTTGGAGCAATCATTAGAAAATGGAAGAAGCTAAACATGACTGTCAATCTCCCTCGGACTGGGGCTCCATGCAAGATCTCACCTCGTGGGGTCTCAATGATCCTAAGAAAGGTGAGAAATCAGCCCAGAACTACACGGGGGAGCTGGTCAATGACCTGAAAAGAGCTGGGACCACCGTTTCCAAGGTTACTGTTGGTAATACACTAAGACGTCATGGTTTGAAATCATGCATGGCACGGAAGGTTCCCCTGCTTAAACCAGCACATGTCAAGGCCCGTCTTAAGTTTGCCAATGACCATTTGGATGATCCAGAGGAGTCATGGGAGAAAGTCATGTGGTCAGATGAGACCAAAATGGAACGTTTTGGTCATAATTCCACTAAACGTGTTTGGAGGAAGAAGAATGATGAGTACCATCCCAAGAACACCATCCCTACTGTGAAGCATGGGGGTGGTAGCATCATGCTTTGGGGGTGTTTTTCAAAAGGATGGCCTTTTATGGAATAAATGAACATAATTGTTCTGTTTTCGGTTTCTAGATGACACATATTTTAGTATAACGCCAACGCCTCGAGTATCGAAAAAAGAAACGTTCAGGTATCTGTATTGAAAACCAAGTATCGTTAAAGTACTGGTATCTAAAAGTGTGTTACGGTACCCACTCTATCCCTGAACCACGAGGAATCCTGGCATTGACATCTTGGAATATGCCCGTGCCATCAGGGAGGAAAAAGCTGGTCATTCAGGATGTGAAGTCTTTAGGAACATACATAGTGTTGCTGAACCAAGACCTGACCAACTGCAACAACCTCAGATCATACTAGTTTTATTGGGGATATTTTGGTCAGACAGGGTATTTAGATGCCATATCCATTCACAGGCTATTACTGCGCTGTGAAATAAAGTGCTAGCTTTTTTCTTGCAAAGTCTATGTTGTCCCTGAGATTTTTCAACTTGTCAGGAGCAGTGGGAGACCGCAGCTCTCAGTGATCCATATCTCCAGATCTTGGTCGACTTGACCTGGCTGGACATACTTTACAGTGTGTTTCTATCTTAATATGATAAAGGACCTTTCTTTGATGGGAGACACTACACATATCGAGTTACAAAGTGGTTATGTTTGTCTTTAAAAGGGCGTATTGGTCATAAATGTACAGCACTGACTTGTTATTTTTCACTTAAAGCTGAAATTGCTACTTGCTGAACACCTCCGTACTCCCTCAAACTCGGCTGACATGACCACATCTGTTCTGTGCCTTCGATCTATAATTAAGCTTTCATATCAAACATCCGTAGACATGTAATACTAGAGTCAGGTTTCCCACACGCATTTTTCAGCGCAGTTATTGCTAAGTGAACAAGGAAAACATGCCACGAAAGCCTCAAACTCCCAACAACATTAGGAGGCCTGTAATTTCAACCACAAGACGAGCCGCAGTTTCTGTAAAATGCAATAACAGCATGATTACTCTGCTGTCATCTTTACAACCGTATTTGTATTTTTTAATCTTTGAAACAAAATAAAAGCACCTACAGTCTTTGTGAAGAGTTACATCATGTTTGGAAGGGATAGTGGGAAAAACTTAAAACTTCTCTGGCGAGTCTGAGCAGCAGCAGAGGTAGGACTGAGACGTCAGGTTTGAGATCGTCTTGTGAATAAATGACCTTGGAGGAATGAGGGAAACTCTTACAATGTTCGCTGCTGAAACATATACAGGCACTGCAGCTGTGGACAAAACATCAGGCCAAGAGCTGAACAGGAGAAGGCTATGGAGGCACAGGAGAGACAAGTTTCCAAAGGGCAGCACATACTTGGTGAAAATGTTAGCTGCTGTAACAGACCACATTAAGGTTTGTCACAATTAGCAAAGCGCAAAGGCTGGAATATTAGGGAACATGAAACAAAATCGTATCTTCTGTTGTAGCTAACTAAGTTTTCCTGCTAAAAATACAACAATTTGGTGTGTGTTTTTTGATGAAAAGCACTTTGGTCTGACTGTTGTTAAGAGTTTTATAAATAAAGTTAGATGTATTTGGTTGAATTTCTGAAAACAGCATTTTCTTCTATAAACTATCAAAATGATATCCCGTTTTTCCATTGAGGAACGGGCATCTCACTCATTTATAACTGCACATAGACACTGGAGTCTAAATGGTTGAAAAGTGTAAATTATAGAAACTCTAGTGAAACTTTAAATTATAAAGGACACACAATTTATTAAAGTTACACTTATATTTTTTTACATTATAAAGCAACTCAAGTGTCCAGTGACACCAAATATGCCCCAATGCTCAGCTAGACTCTGACGATGTGGTTTTTGCAGTAAGGAAAATAAAAGCGTTTGGCTTACGTAACACATTTTAATCTCATGTTTGAATACCTGTCAAAACTACTTACATCATGTAAAGAAGCAATTTTTGTAAAGAGACAATATTCGTCCATGAACAGGAATGGAGGTCCCTTATTTAATCTTTCTCCCATGTACGACATCCTCCTGCGCCCCAAGACTGAAACTCAGGTGAGAGTTGGGTGGTTGAGACTGATGCTTAACAAAAAAGCTTGTTTACCAACAGGACACGAGAAGCCTTTGAATAAAGAGTTGGGACCAATCGGCGAGGAAAGCGCTTCTCTTTGGTCCTCATGGCGAGGAGCAGACATTGCTGTAATACCACCCCCTGGTGGCCAGGGGCAACTCCAAAAGACACCTGGTAAACAGGATTCTAATGTAGCTTTGGGCCTTGTTTAAAAGCCTGGCTCCAAAGAGATTTTATTTTTCTAAAAAAATGCTGTAACCCATGTGACAGTGCTGGGGTATGTATATGTTTAACCATGTTGGTTTTTGTATATCAGAAATAAAAAAGTGGAAGCCTAAATCTATGATTGACAGGCTCTGGAGCTCTGTGGAGGCTCGTGGCCGGTCTACTGGGCTTCCCGCCTTTTTTCCCTTAACAGGCTTCGTAGGAGGACATTTAGCAGCCATGTTAATTTCACAGACCGGGACCATTACTATGGATGGGGCTGAATGGAACAGCGGTTATCTCTTCTATCTTACATCTATGGGGACGAGGACAAGCCCAGTGGTCTATATTTAGTCCGCATGTGGGCAGAACTCTTTAGTGCCGCTGACGTCCTGCGCTTCAACTACAAAGTACAGATGATGACTCAAGAACCTTCGTCTAGTGTAAATACAGATGGCAAAGGGGGAAAATAACTTTTACAATTTACCCCACTATAGCTTTCGCTGAACTATGAATGTATGTACATGTATGAAATGTATGTTTTCTACCAAATAAAGATAAAGAGACACGTAGAAAGACAACATGGTTCAACTTTGTTAGGGAATGCTAACCATAATGCTAACATTAGCTTCATACTAAATGCTAACCCTAGCTTTAAGTGCCATTTTTTTCTCTTCTCCTGGACAATTTGTGTGTGTGTAGTAGTCGTTTATTCGGTCATTTCATTCCTTTAAACAATAAACAAACATTTCCGTTATTTGTGTACAACACGACCGAAAGGGTTTAGGCTGAAGTGAAAACGTATTATGCCTAACCCAGTTTACATACTTCCACGAGAAAACAAACACAAACATTTATAGAAAACAATATCAAGTGTCAAACAGAAGAGAAATAAGCATGTATTTAGAATTGATTTCAACATAAATTTCAGATTTGCTATGTCACAGCATTCATATGGACCTGATTTTGACTACAATATGTTCATCGTCCACCAGAAACTGTCTAAATGTGTGGAAAAAGAGTCATTTCCATAACAGACTTTCTCCCTTATGCCGCGTTGCCGTCTGTATCTATGAGTCAAGGCTGTGGAAAGATAAGCTGCTCAAAGTACAGACAGGTTTTTAGTGGTATTTAAAACTGCCCATACTGCAATATATGCTTGTATTTTATGTATTTGGTAAAAAGTTATTTGGTGTTTCTTCAAATGTTCTTAAAAACGTAAAAATCTACAGTTAAAATGCTCCCCCTTTTTCAGCTGAGTCAAACCTGGCAGCACAGAGCGGCCGTGATGAAGCGAGCCAGATGACTGTAATGTTGTGGTCTCCGGAGATTTCTCCCTTTTGGCAGCAGCTCGTCCTTTTAAAAACTCCTCCACTGAAACTAGCCCTGGTTCTGCGCAGATGATGACAGCAAGAGCCCTGTTTTCTGCACTGTTTAGCCTCACTGGGCCGTGGATAAAATGCAGATCTGATCACAGAATACTCCTTCCATCTTATAGAACCACCACAAAGCAGGACAACATAGGACGATACATTTTCCAGTCTTATTACCGCTTTAAATCATTATTTTTCCTTAGTGGTTGAAGATGGAATATTGTGTGAGAGAAAATAGAAGCCTTTTGCCTGCTGCTCAAAGTAGATTCACAACATTGGGATAATTAGCAAAGTCCTATTTTTCTTAATAAGCTACTTGTATGATAAACTGTCGTAGATTATCAATGAATTATATGTTTATTTGCTCTTAAAACCATTGTATTTACATTTTATCATACAAGTAACCCAAATAACACTTGGGAGGGTTGCATTTAGCTAATCACAAAAGCTACAATTATTTACGCATATAGCCTACCGTTATCTGCAATGAAGAAAATGCTTATGTTATTTTCTAAGACCTATGATTAAGCTTGGCATTCTAAATCTTAATTTCAAAACACATCTAATAACACAAATCTAATCTCAAACACGTACACCACTTACATGCACTGCCTGACCAGAAAAAATGCAACACAAAAATGAAAGTCATTGGACCGCCTTTTGCTTTGATTACAGAGGCATAAACATCCAGTGTTGAATTAAAGAAGAACTAAGTAACGTGTTTACCTTAATAAATCCTTTTCGTAGTCCCTGGGGTAATACAAGTGTTAATGAGATGATTGGAGGGTCTTTCATCTGCCCCTGGTGTCTCTGGCCAGAAAACCACAATTGCAACTTGACACCGAGGCGGAGGCCCAATACACACTAATGGAATCACAAAGAAGAAGCTAACAGGCTAACGGGAAAAGCTAACAGTATTTACAGCCAAGTTTGAGTGAAAAAAAAATCTTCATTGTGTACATATCCCTCTCTCCCTTTGTCTTTTCTGTCAGCGTAGTATTTACTCTCACGGACAATTAATGAGTAAAAAAAGGCAACATGCTACGACACCTGCAGTGGCGCTTTTGGCCTCTAGGGACATGAGTTACTTAGTTCTGCTTTACTGTTTACCAAAATCCTGTATGGAGAGTGTGACCACTGCACAAAGCCATCTCCAGCACATCCTAAAGATTCTCAATGGGGTTAAGATCTGGACTCTGGCATCTTGGAATATGCCCGTGCCATCAGGGAAGAAGGAATCCATTGATGGAATAACCTGGTCATTCAGGATGTTCAGCTGATCTCATTCTTTGGGCGCGTAGTGTTGCTGAACCTAGACCTGACCAACTAGCGACTTTTTGTGTGTATTTTCCACAAAACCGATTGTGAACAAACTGACTGAGAGACAGCTCCATCCACCAAGTCAGGAAGCTGAACTCTACTTTGCACCAAGAGTTTGAGTGTAACACAGTTTCAACCCGCTACTTTTGCTTTTCATGACGATAAAGCTCTGAACTGAACCTAAAGATTTGCACTCTGCTCACCGTATAAAAGTTTCAAGCTTATTGCCGCTACTAACAGAGAAGACATTTATGAGTTTAGGAAAATACGAGAGGCCAGGAATCCAAGTACTCCGTTGTAAATTATGAGTCAAACAGCACAATACACAGAGTCAAAACCGTAGCTTCCTGACAGAGAGAGCGCCAGACCGACCTCAAACCAACCATCACAGCATCGAGGAGAGCACCAGGCTCCAACCACTTTCCACTCAATCCACCGCCCGCATTTACTGAGACTGGGCGACTTTCAGGCCGTAAATCTCACCAAGACGGCACAGCGGTACAGCGGAGATAGATTACAAGTGCCACTTCTGCACACTGAACATTTCATTTTCGAGATTGTCATTTCCCCACACACCGTAAAACAAACACGTTTCCCAATATCTTTTACCATATCATGTTTGTGAATGTTAGCAGTGTGGTTTCCATCCATTGTAGCTCTTGCCTCACAGCAGGAAGGATAGTTTGCAGCTATTGGCTTTAGGCAGGGTACACATCTAAATGCAACGGTTTATAATCGGTAAATCCATTCCATTCACTATGGTGGAATTTTGGAAACTTAGGGAGCAGGTCCTTCGCACTTTTCCACTCAGCCATAGGAGAGGTGCAAACTTGCAAAATGCGAGAATTTAACAATAGGCAGGCAACGTTTCGGCAACTAGGCCTTTGTCATGCAAAGCTGATGCAGAGCTGATTCAGGAACATAGACAAGGGCTGGGTACCGTTACACAATACCAGTATGGTATCGGAAAAAAACTTGTAGTAGTAGTAGTAGTAGTTTATTTTCTTCGGTCATTATGAACATTTTGATCTTAGGTCACATGTTTTTCAAAGATGTGGCCATACCGCCTTTGCTCTGCCCGATCCCGTCAGACCTTGGAAGCTAAGCAGGGAAGGGCCTGGTCGGTACTTGGATGGGAGACCGTTTGGTAACACCAGGAAGCCTAGCCAATGTAGTGAGTAAGTGAGTGGTTGGTGGTGGTCGGAGGGCCTGATGGCGCAGGCTGGTTGCCTCGCTTCCGTCAGGCTGGTTGCCTCGCTTCCGTCAGTCTACCCCAGGGCAGCTGTGGCTACAATAGTAGCTTACCACCACCAAGTATGGAGTGAATGAATAGTGCAATGTAAAGCGTCTTTGAGTGTCCAGAAAAGCGCTATATAAAACCAATGCATTATTATTATTATTATTATAAAGATCTTATACATTATACAATAAGAAAAAACGTGTACATTAAGAATAAGTGCTAAATGATGCCTGACCGAAAGGGTTTAGGCTGAAGTCAAGACTTATTCTGCCTAACCCCTTTTACAACTGAGACACTATGTCCAAAGATGACACATTATACAGTTTCTCTTATACCACCGATGGTAACATGTAAGCACAAAACTTAAACTTCAACAATCAAAATTATGTTATGCATCCTCGATCAACTTCTTTTCTAATGATCTTCATTCAAGTGTTCTATACTTCTCCATAATGTTTAACTTATACTTTTTCTTAAATGCTTTAATAGTTTTGGAGCCCTTAAGTTGAATAGGTAAACCGTTCCATAGATCAACTCCTTTGACTGATAAACACCTCCTCTTAGTATTACTCTTAGCCATGGGTTTTTGTAGCAGATCAGTTCCTCTGAGGTTGTATCTGTTAGAGGATAACATTAAATCCCTATTAATCATACTGGGTCAAGCTGTAAAGTCGTACTATCTCTGTCATAGCCTTGACCCACGACTTTACAGCTTGACCCAGTATGATAAATAGCGATTTAATGTTATCCTCTAACAGTATCTACATTCTCTAGTTTGAAACATCTCTTGTAAACAGTGAGGAAGCTTGAGATTGTGAGCCTTGTACATCACAACTGCTGTGTAAACATCAACAAGATCATGCAGTTTTAAGATATTTAGTCTAATAAAAAGTGGATTTGTTGGAGCAAGGTATTCTGCATGGCTGATCACTCTAATTGCTTTCTTTTGTAATAAGAAGATGGTGCTACTGGTATTGAAAAAATACAAAAAATAAAAAGCAGGCACCAAAAATGATATAAAAAATACACTACCATCCCAAAGTTTGGGGTCACCCAGGCATGTTCTATAGCGTCTCTAATCAGCACAACAGTTTTCAACAGTGCTAGCATACTTGCACAAGGGTTTCCTAATCATTGATTACCCTTTAACGCGATCAGCTAATACAATGTACCTTTAGACACTGGAGCGATGGTTGCTAGAAATGCGCCTCTGCTCACCTATGTAGGTATTCCGTTTACAGCTGGAATAGGCATTCACAACATTAACCATGTCTAGACTGTATTTATGATTAATTTAATGTTATCCTCATTCATAAAAAACTACTTTTCTTTAAAAAATAAGGACATTAAGTGACAGAATAAATGAAAATGATTGTTCTGTTTTAAGTTTTAAGGTCAATGTGTACTTTCTTGTCCCGGTAGGAAAATGTGTCCTCTGCATTTATGGTTGTATATGACAATTATTTTAGTGTGGGTATCGTTATCGAAAACCAAGTATCGTTAAAGTATCGAAAGAAATGAACAGCACCCAGCCCTACACACGACAGATCTTTTATGAACATCAGCTCCAACAAAAAACGAAAACCACTCCAGTATCATTTAACACAGAGAACTCTTCCACTGAACTCATCCGAACTCCAAAGCCAAAGAATTCACTTTATACCGGACAAAATGTCAAGCCTCATGATGTTTATTGAGATGAACCAAAGTCGTGATTGCGATTTCAATTTGATTTCGTGTCATTGCACAACCCTACACTTCGAGGAGGAGAAGCCACAGTGACACAGAGGACGGGCGGACAAAATTATACACAAATACAATTTTCCTGAAGTGTCTTGTCAAACAACCTTCTCTTGAGCGTTACAATGGGTAGCCTCTTATTCTGACAAGCTACGTTCACTTCTTTCCAAAAACCTGTCTTCCCTCCTTTACTGCCATGTTTCCCCGATGCTTATAAGGGTTACGATCCCGTCCAAGTCCAATAAAGCGGACATGTCTCTCTCGTTCTCGCCAAGAGTCCGTACAAATCCCCCGTAAACCCGCGGTATCCCAGAGACAGCTAAAGAAAACAGGGCTGACTGAAGAGGTGCCTGAGAGCGAAGGGAGAATGGCGCTGTTTTTTCTGCCCGTTTTGGTCAAAGAGGTTGTTGAAAGGCGCGGAGAACGGAGCCTCGCTAAGTCAAGTGACTCAGGTCTTAGCTCGAGCGCTAAGTGTTGACAACGCGGGTCAGGCCAAGACAAAAGGAGAAGAAAGCGTCTCTGCTCTCAAAGCTTTCAGGTACAAGGGGTTTACGGAGTGTTTGTTCTCAGGCTATTCAGTGCATGAAAGTGGACGTGCAGTACGAATAATCACGGCTTAAGTTGTTTTTGGGCACCTCAGGATTGATTTATATACGTTATGACCCAGAACTGTGTTGGTTTGCGTCTTATTGTTTGGTTTTATTTCAGGCTGCTGTGGGAATTGTCTGTTCTGAATGGAAATTGCTATACAAGCTTTCATTTTAGCCAACAAATTAGTGGTACTATGGATTTTTTTAAATGCAGAGGACACTCGAGAAATACTGTACCGATAAAAGTGATTCAGCCGTAGAAGAAGAAACGACCAAAGCGAATTGTAGTCAAAATTGTGTGAAAGGATTAAAGTGCATATGACACATTAGACAAATTTTTTGCTAAAACACAGTCAACACGATTATATTTAAGATTTTGCTAAAGATTATACCCAGTTTTCTTTAGTTTGACCATTTTTGTGATGTTTAGGTTTTCACTTCCTTATTGGACACCGACAGGAAGTGACATCGAAGAAGGTAAACTAACTTTAATTGTTGCCGTGCAAACATGTTAAGTCAATACGTTTGTTAAGTGTGACATCACGACTTCCACTTCCGGGTCCTGGCAGACCGGCAAATATGCGAGGAAAAAAACTTTTAAAACTCTTAAAAACAACCATCAATATTTCTGAAACTCAACGGAGAGTTACTGAACCTACTTATCGGTCGGTACTTCCGGGGTTAGCGTAGCTGCCACACCGTTAGCATTTTTTCCCGCTAACCCGGAAGTACCGATTTTGGTAAATATTACCTTTTAGCAGTAGGTGCAGCATTTTTGGCTAATGAGTCTGAGAAATAAGTATGTTCAGTAACTCTCTGTTGAATTTCAAACATATTGATTGTGGTATTAAAGAGTTTTTTGTAGTTTCTCCCACATCTGCGGACCCTGTGATGTCACCACTTAACAAACGTATGGGAAATGAATGAGTCAAACTGCTATACCATACCGCCTCCAAACCGCCTACCATCGCAAAGGCGGTGGCCATACCGCCTTTGCGATGCCCAATCCCGTCAGACCTTGGAAGCTAAGCAGGGTAGGGCCTGGTTAGTACTTGGATGGGAGACCGTTCAGTAACACCAGGAAGCCTAGCGAATGTAGTGAGTGAGTGAGTGGTCGGTGGTGGTGGCTGATGTGCGCAGACTGGTTGCCTCGCTTATCATCACCGAGTATGGAGTGAATGAATAATGCACCAAATTGTAAAGCGACTTTGAGCGTCTGGAAAAACGCTATATAAGACTAATGCATTATTATTATTATTATTAACTGCTATGGAATGTTTCCTTACTTTATGTCACTCCCTGTCAGCAGCTTAAAAATTCAAATAAAAATAACTTTTCTGCCCAACATTTCTTCATTAAAATTGCTGCTTCACTGAAAAATATGATAACTATGCAACTGATGTAATCCATCTAAATAAGTCATATTTTCAAGAGCATTAAAATCTGTCATATGCACTTTAAGCTTAGCAAGAGATAAATAGCTGTATATTCCCTGTATATGTAAGGCCTTAGGAGGAGCTGTTTGGGAGCTGCCATCCTAAAAGTAGCCCCTGGAGAAGATTCAAAGCTCACTCAAAGATGCGCAAGTGCCTCAGAAAAGAACTCCAGGTGTGTTTTTGACAAGAGAACTACATTGTAACATGGTGAAAGGCTCTAAAATTAATTTGTATAATATCCCCCTGCCTGCAACCACCCCCTTTAACCTCTTAACCTCCACCTGAACCGAGCACATTTTCTCCAGTTTGGCTTTACCCAAATCTGAAACGTGTCAAAAAGTGACAAAAGAGCAACAAAAAAGTGACGACAACATGGCAAGGAAAAAAATCTGTTTAGTTTTGTAGGTCTTTGCTTTGGCCTATAGGCTGTAAGCTCCAGTCAAGAAGCTTTTAGATTTGGGTAAAGCTGAACTGGAGAAAACGTGCTCGGTTAAGGCGGGGATAAGAGGTTAAAGATGCAGTAGTGACTTTAGTCTACTGAGCAAATGAACCCAGACAAATAGATGCGCAGTGAACACGGGGAGATGTAGCTGGTAGCAGATGTTGCAGATGTTTTGCAGCCATCTGTGCGGAGACAATAAAGTGCTGCGGGTCCAAACTAATAATTACACGAGTGAAGACAGCGCGTTCGAAGCCAGTGCAGCTGTGGACCACCTGAGCACTGCACCAAACAAACAAACAAACAAACATACAAACAGGGCGCCCCAAACGATCGACAACACTAACAGGCAAAGGTTAATGTCCAGATCAGATCGCGAGTGGCCTGTTGCACCTGCGGAGCTTTTACTCTGTTTACGCGCTCCGCTGCTAAACTACACTTGTAAACAGAGGAGATCAGACTTGACTCGCTTGGCCTCTGCTTCCAACTCAACCCTAACAGACTGATCGACCACATATTGGAGCCATTTAACATCATAAAAGTGAAACAATAACTGCTCTAATAAATCAGTGCTGATGTGTCATCCAAAAATCATACACATTTTCAAGAGCCTATAAAAAGCTGAATCACCTTCTGTTTTCTTTTTAGGTTGTAACCATGATATAATGCTTTTCTTTTCTTTTGTTGTTGCTTTGTTTTCAAGGGCCCTGGAGGAAGACAGTAAATTAAGCTGTTAGTTGTGCAAGCTCATTCCTAACTTTAAAATTCTTCACAAAGATGAATTTATAAGCACTTTTCACTTGCATGGTCACTTTTCAGGGTCACTGTCACAGAAATGCCAACTAAGTGGCCCGAAAGTTCATGGAATTTATGCAAATGCTTTATCATTAGATGCATAGTATAGTTTTCAATATGCAAATATATATATAAAAAAACAGGTATAGAGTTCAGGAAATTCCACAGTTACCATAGAGATCCGCCATCTTTGCAGCTGTTAGCATACATTTCTATTGACTAACATTAGCTAAAGCAGTATAAAAAGTGGAACAACTCCATTAGCTGCTGAGTTACTGCTGGTAAATACATCTAACACACTGAGGTGTCCAAGTGTTTTAATGTGAACAATAACTCCAGTATTTTAAAGGGGGGGTATTATGTAAAATCGACTTTTTCAAGCTTTATATCTTGTTATTATGTCATTCCCTCATTAAACACATGCCTGGAGTGTTGCCTTGGCTCATTCACATATTTTTGAGTAATCAGTAAAAATTTAGACGGCAGCCATTTTAGGTGTAGCTATGCCTCAGTCGTCCTAGGAACGCCCCCACCTCCTGGAGACGCCTCTGGACCTTTTGTCACCAGCCAAGCCACCAACCACTGCTCTTCAGCTCAGCAGAGCCCCCTCCCCGCACAGTAGTGTTGTTTAGATGCCACAGCAGTGTGCTGAAGGGGGCGTGTCGGAAAGCTTCTTAAAGAGACAGAGGCCTATTTCAAGACGTTCAGTACAGCCATTTTGAGAGAGCAATTTATTCAAGGCAGTTATTTTAATTTACTGCATATACAGACCAACAGAAGGTTACGTCATCATTGTAGTATGCTATAGACTGGTGCTATGTGATTGAAAAAAGCATAATACCCCCTCTTTAACTTTTAAAATCTCTTTACAATTGCTGCTAATCCCATAATTCTTAGCGATATGACATCACATTCCCGAACCCTATAGAGCCTTTAACCTGGCCTTTTAGCCCCACATTTTCTATCAATGTTTTCACTTCCAACGTCCCTGTCACAGATGCCAACGTAGTAGTTTTTCCTTTCTGACGTCATTATTTGGCAGATTTATATGAAAATTGTTATTTATTTATTTATTTATTGGTTTATTTGGTCGGGACAGTGCATGTTAATGAACATACATGGGCCTCATGCATGTAAACAAGCCACACCGGATTGTAGCCTTTGGCTAATTTGCGTCCGTTGTCCCCCATGTTATAATTCAGGGTTCATACAGGCAAGTCAGATGTAATGCTAATGACCAAATAAATGCCACAAACGCCTAAGAAAAATTGCCACATATTTCATTTCTTAAGATTTGCAAACATTTCATCAAACAGAGGAAAGAGAACTGGACCGAGTGTTCTTGTGAGAGCTGATGTAACGAGTGAATTTCTCCATTGTGAGATCAATAAAGGCTTATCTTCTCTTATTACTTTAACAAATGCTGATTTGTGGATATATTTTTCTACTGAATAAAGATACAAAGACATGTAGAGGAGCAAAACGGTACAACAGCCTATAAATACTTGAAAAAGCACACAATGCTAATCATGTTACTAATGTTAGCTTCATGCTACTTATGCTAACGTTAGCAAAGAGTGCCGTTTTTCGCTTCTACTTAACAATTTGCTGTGATAAAACATCCATATGGACCCGAATGTGGCTTGACGTTATTTGTGTGTGTTAAATATGTTTATAGTCTGCCAGAAAATGGTGAAAAATTGTGAAAAATTGTGATTCCCATGAGAGGTTTTCTCCCCCTCGGCTTGGCTACACCCCCCTGTATGACGCGTTGCCATCTGAATCTATAGGCCAGAAATACCTGAAATGTGAGAGGGGTTTTTTATCCCCAAAGTGCCGCGGTCCACTGGGAAACGTCCCGACTCCCCTGACAACTCAGCAAGCCCCTGCGTCTAAGGAAGCATTACCAAAGTCCTTTCATCATCTTCATCTGCTCATGTTTTGCCAAGACAAACTGAAGAGTGGAGGCGCTGATGTGAGCGCTGTAGGGGGGCTGTGACCCAACAAACAGGACCTGGCTTATTCAAACACGCCTTTAGCTCAGACTTAAGGCTCAAGTTTCAGAGCGGCAGACACTGAGACAACAGGCCGGTGTTTACGACGCGAGCCTATGGTTAATCTATGGAGAACCATCATCCATTAACCGCACAGGGAGGGTTCAGGGCCGGGGCGAAGCGCCAAAATCTGAACCGTCTGACCCACAGAGGAGTTACGACTGTTGTTTTAGATCAGGAGATGTTTATTATTTGACACGAGATTTTCCCACCTCTAAAAGGACATACGGCTGCAGAGAAGTGCTGCTACTGTTTATGGCTTTGGAAAATATGAACTCAGTAGAAACATATTAAGGGCAACATTGCAATATTCAAATTCAAAATACTCAATAAATACTAAATTAGGACCTAAACGTGGCTCAAATGGAAGAGAATTAGGTATATTTGACTAAAAGTGACCATTTGTTCATTTGTTTGAGGCTATGTTTGGCAAAAAGAAAGTGTAAAGCTCAGGCAGATGAAAGACCTTGGTGATTTGATGATATATTGAACAAACCATATTCTGTGCAGTACTTAATCCAGGGACACAATGAGAATATTTGTTCAGACGGGGCTTAAACCCACGCCCTCCTGAGTCCCAAAGACCCATGTACTTCTACTCTTCAAAAGCCACTCACTGATATCTGTGAATAAACGAGGAAATGGAAGTGTTCGTAAATCTGTCCACATTGTCATCGTCTCCTCTGTTATTAGAGACAAGTCCACACAGGCTCCTGTACATCTGTGTGGGACACGCTCAATACAATGACTACACGCTACTGAGGTGGTCGGTACTTTGAGAAGTTTCTAATTTTACTCCACTACATTTGAAAGATGAATATAATACTTTCCACACTGCATTTTTATTAAAAGTCAAAGTAAATGTGTCCATATGTTTTGTTCATTAAAAAAAAAAATAATAATGAACACTCCGGAACAGCAGGTGGCGCTGCGCAGATGTACTGTCAAATGCAGGTGAGTCACAACAAAGAAGAAAGTGTGCCCTCGTTGTATTTTTGAAGTTGCAAAGTTACTTAAACAGATTTGTACTTTCTACTTTGAATCTGAATTAGTATTTTCTACAGCAAAACGGTAAACTTATGTGACACAAGTAATACAATTTCATCTGAACTACGGTGCTATTTATCAGCAGGTCTATAGCCTCCTTTTGGACGTAAAAGCGTATTGTTTGGATTTTTTTAGACTTTGGAGGCATACAATGGAAACTACAGTATGTTGGAGTGGAAATCATTCAGTTGTTGTTTATTTGTTTATTTGTTAGGATCCCCATTAGCTGTACCCATGGGTCAGCTAATCTTCCTGGGGTCCTTTTTTTTTTTTTTTAAACAACTCATTTAGGATCAATTTAAATTACTTGACATGTTTCAGACAAAACATATAATGTAAATATCTTTGTTGAAACAAAGTCCATCTTCAGTTCGTTTTGTTTCATATCTGAACAAAGTTACATTACAGTATTCGTAATATTCCGTGATTAGAAACATCAATTCATCAAAGTCTTCAATCAACATCAATACATTCTGCACATGCATAGGCGCTAACGTTGACATCATTTTGACATGTATTATGTTATTTCTTAGTTCAAATATGACCCTCCCTAAAGCATCTTCATTTGTTTCTTAAATGCCACTACTTGTTTTGTGTTAATTAACATTACTGGCAATTTATTCCATTCTTTCATTGCTCTGAAGGTTACAGTTTGTAACTTTGTACTTGGTATGAGACATCGACCTGCAGTTGCCTGTCTTGTTGTGTATCCATGTGACTCTCTATTTTGTTTGACTTGCTCATAGATACATTTGGGATTCTTATGCTGTAATATTTTCCATGTTGCAGTAAGCAGAGCAGCTTTCACTCTGTCTTCCTCCTTTAACCAGTTGAGTTGGGCATGCATAAAGCTAATCGTGCTGCTTTGTTCTGCATAAGTTGCAGTTTGTTAAAATGTTTCGTTTTGGCAGTAGCCCAAATCAACTGGCAGTAATCTAATGTGAAAGAATGAAACTATTTATAATGAATTTGTTAGGTCTGATGTAATATCATTTCTGCATCTTCGAACCACAGCCAGGGCCTTACCCATCTTCTTCACTATGGCCTCTACCTGTGTGGACCAAGCTGAGGTTTATTTTAAAGGGGGGTATTATGTAAAATCGACTTTTTCAAGCTTTATATCATGTTATTATGTCATTCCCTCATTAAACACATGCCTGGAGTGTTGCCTTGGCTCATTCACATATTTTTGAGTAATCAGTAAAAACTTAGACGGCAGCCATTTTAGGTGTAGCTATGCCTCAGTCCTCCTAGGAACGCCCCCACCTCCTGGAGACGCCTCTAGACCTTTCGTCACCAGCCAAGCCACCAACCACTGCTCCTCAGCTCAGCAGAGCCCCCTCCCCGCACAGTAGTGTTGTTTAGATGCCACAGCAGTGTGCTGAAGGGGGCGTGTCGGAAAGCTTCTTAAAGAGACAGAGGCCTATTTCAAGACGTTCAGTACAGCCATTTTGAGAGAGCAATTTTATTCAAGGCAGTTATTTAAATTTACTGCATATACAGACCAACAGAAGGTTACGTCATCATTGTAGTATGCTGTAGACTGGTGCTATGTGATTGAAAAAAGCATTATACCCCCTCTTTAAGACATCAACACAGGTCTCGAACCCTTCTGTCAAATCCAATCAAAAACTGAGATCGATCATGATTAGAAGTATTTGTTTACCAAACTGATACAGTAAAGAGTCTGGTTGTGCAGGTTATGCAGATGACACGATAGATAGATAGATAGATAGATAGATAGATAGATAGATAGATACTGAAATTACAAGGATGGATGTCAGGTAACTGGTTAAAAATCACACACATTTCTTACAATCTTACTGTAAATTTGGGAAAGCGCATAATCTCCTGAACAGTTCTCAGATTTCTCTTCACAGTGTGGAGAATTCTGAGTCATAAACACCTCGCCGCAACAACATTTCTCTCTTTCTCATCTCCCTCTGTGTGAGTCAGCAGACAGTTCAAACTCTCCCTTCTCCATGACTTGACATTTTACATACAGGCTCCGTATTGTCCCAGTCCATTATAAATCCCGTGTTTTTACCCATAAACGCCGCCCTGGTTCAAAGTCAGGAAGTCTGTGTCTCCCTCAAAGTGTAAACACCCAATTTACATGATCCTAAATGACCCTTTTGACGATTCCCATGACGACTTTTCACAGATTCGCTCTTTCCGTGAGCCGCACACAGGCCTCACTGTTCGGGAGCCACGTTTTGGGAACAAAATATTTGGAGACGCGACCACCTAAAGGGAAATTAGCTTTCATCATGGAAAAAGTGACAAAGTACACAAACAGGATGGAGAGGGCGAAAACCGTGCTAGGGCTGCATTTGAAAATAACGTTTGCCGGGGCCGACTGAGGGCTTTTAATTGCCTCATTATGACCGCGATGTTGGAAGCCGAGTATCCATTATCAGGAAACGATCAGCAGCAAGCGTGGTTCATCAAAAAGGCATCACAGGCATCGGGAACGACGATGAAGTGATTGCAGCAATTTCATGAAGAGCGCTTTGATAGAAAAGAAAGACTGTTCTCGTTTGGTAATAATGTTGTTGGATGCAGAAGCAAAAATTCACTTTTGAGCTTTTATCCATGTTGTGACTTTGTGCCCGAATAAAGAAGAAACTTGGCTTGGTCTTTCACTTCATTCGCACATGTTTGGAGTTCTCCTGTTTACTCTGGTTACATCTTCCTCCTCTCCCGCAACAGCTCTCTCATTTTTATTTCCAGGATTATGTTGTGTCATGTTTAGGATCTGAAAAAGAGCTGTTCAGATTCAGATTCAGATTCAGTTTATTTGCCATTTGCAGTATAAAACCACATTGGGAAAAAAGGTGCAAGTAGCTCAAAGCGCACTGTCAAACATTCATTCATAAAACATAAAAAGACAGTCTTAAAAAACAAACAAGCCCCATAGTTAAAGAGGGGGTATTATGCTTTTTTCAATCACATAGCACCAGTCTATAGCATACTACAATGATGACGTAACCTTCTGTTGGTCTGTATATGCAGTAAATTAAAATAACTGCCTTGAATAAAATTGCTCTCTCAAAATGGCTGTACTGAACGTCTTGAAATAGGCCTCTGTCTCTTTAAGAAGCTTTCCGACACGCCCCCTTCAGCACACTACTGTGGCATCTAAACAACACTACTGTGCGGGGAGGGGGCTCTGCTGAGCTGAGGAGCAGTGGTTGGTGGCTTGGCTGGTGACAAAAGGTCCAGAGGCGTCTCCAGGAGGTGGGGGCGTTCCTAGGAGGACTGAGGCATAGCTACACCTAAAATGGCTGCCGTCTAAGTTTTTACTGATTACTCAAAAATATGTGAATGAGCCAAGGCAACACTCCAGGCATGTGTTTAATGAGGGAATGACATAATAACATGATATAAAGCTTGAAAAAGTCGATTTTACATAATACCCCCTTTAAATAAGTTAAAGGTTACAATACAGCTTAAGAATTAAAATTGTGAAACGCAATTAAAAAGGTAGAAAGTAATCAATCAATCAATCAAGCTTTATTAACCCTCAGGGCATCCTTTAAAAAAATCACACATAACACCCTAAGGCCACAAAAGTGGCCTCTACTTTTAACAGCCATAAAATCACTATACTTTCATATTTTTTCATACTTTAAAAACTCAGAATCATAGAACTACTTCTGCTTGACACATACATACCAAATATTTGTAATTTTTAAATGATTTTTAACCCTTTATTGGCCAAAATGCACACAAAAGTTCCCTGACGTGCTGTTTAGAAATCACAAAAACTTGCATAACTTCTATAAAAATATTCCAAATTGAATGAGGTGTTTATTTTTATTAGGCCTTGGGATGGGTCAAAGTTGAGTGGTAAAATAATTTTTTACAGGTTTTTTGTTTTTCTGTAGTGACAGATTTTCATAAAAAATCACACTTAGCACCCTAAGGCCACAAAAGTGGCCTCTACTTTTAACAGCCATAAAATCACTATACTTTCATATTTTTCACACTTTAAAAACTCAGACTCACAGATCTATGTCTGCTTGACACATACATACCAAATATCTGTCATATTTTTATATTTTTAACTCTTTATGAGCCAAAATGCATTCTTAACTCCTCATTTTGCTCTTGCAGCGTCAGTAATACTTGTATAACCTTTATAAATGTGATTCAAATTGAATGAGCTTCATTTGTTCATTTGCCCTAAGGGTTGGTCACACAATGGTAGTAACCTTGTTTTAACAGTTTTTAAATGTTTCTGTAGAGCCACACTAAAATGAACAAAATGCTGTTATCCCATTGAAAATCAATACAAATGTTCCACAGAAACTCTGTCTTCTGTGGTTTTATCTCAGGAGCAGTTTGCAAATGTGGGAACATTTTTATATGAGTTGGATGACTGTGCATAAGATAAACATTTGGAGGGTGTTGGTGTGGTGTAGTGAGGGGGGATTTGGGGGTGTGTGGCGTCAAAAGCCTTTCCTCTTTGAAGAAACAACTAAACACAACAGCAATAACAACAGTAAGAAAATGTAAACAAAAGCGTGTAGTGTTATGGTTTTCACACAGTGTTTCACAGGTGCACTGGGCACGATCCAAAAAACTTAATTTGGTCTTTGTGTGTTAACTTGCAAAAGATTTCTTTTAGATCAGACCAGTGTTTTTTTTTTATTCCTAACAGTTTCTACTGCTCACTTTCTGCAGAGTTGGTCACGTTACTGTGACTTGCCTTGTCAGCTCAAAACTTCATGTGACCAACTCTGAGGAAGATTGCAGAAAGTGAGCAGTGGAAACTGTCAGAGATAAAGAAACCACACTCGTCTGATCTAAAAGAAAACTTTAGCAAGCTCTGGGCTCTATATAAGAGCAGTGGGACAATGGGATTGTCTCCTGGACTGACTACAGAAAAAGAAGCCCGACGTAAGCCAAGATTTCCAGCATGTCCTAATCTCGCCAGTTTTCAATTTCACGTTTGCAAGTTTGTCATTGCCAATAAATGATCTCAACTTATACAGCGCTTTTCTACCTTTATCTGGCCCGAAGTGCTATAATAAATGCTTCATTATTTTATCAGTTAGAAACATCCTGATGTTAGACAAAGGATCACTTACTCGCGTGACAGCATAGGCAGTACTCTATGTCCAGGAGACAATCCTGTTGGGGCGAGTACATACCGGAGCGAGTACCACACAATGCTTCCACTTTTGGATATCCATCTCAATTCTTCCCCAATCTCCTCTACACTGCCATCTTCAGTGTGGTCTTCAGATGAGCCCTCCCTTGAATCAGAGCTTAATTTCATTTGGTCATTCCCTAAATCAGAATCCTCGTTGGTCTAATATTTTTCTCCTCATCCTCTCTCCCAGAGTTCATGATCACATCCAAAGTCTCATGATGTATCTTCAAATGTCTCCTCATTGTCCCACTGCTCTTATATAGTGCCCAGAGCTTGCTAAAGTTTTCTTTTAGATCAGACCAGTGTGGTTTCTTTATCCCTGACAGTTTCCACTGCTCACTTTCTGCAATCTTCCTCAGAGTTGGTCACATGAAGTTTTGAGCTGACAAGGCAAGTCACAGTAACGTGACCAACTCTGCAGAAAGTGACCAGTAGAAACTGTATATAGGAATAAAAAAAACACACTGGTCTGATCTAAAAGAAATTGTTTGCAAGTTAACACACAAAGACCAAATTAAGTTTTTTGGATCGTGCCCAGTGCACCTGTGAAACACTGTGTGAAAACCATAACACTACACGCTTTTGTTTACATTTTCTTACTGTTGTTATTGCTGTTGTGTTTTTTCAAAGAGGAAAGGCTTTTGACGCCACACACCCCCAAATCCCCCTCACTACACCACACCCTCCAAATGTTTATCTTATGCACAGTCATCCAACTCATATAAAAATGTTCCCACATTTGCAAACTGCCCTGAGATAAAACCACAGAAGACAGAGTTTCTGTGGAACATTTGTATTGATTTTCAATGGGATAACAGCATTTTGTTCATTTTAGTGTGGCTCTACAGAAACATTTAAAAACTGTTAAAAACAAGGTTACTACCATTGTATGACCAACCCTTAGGGCAAATGAACAAATGAAGCTCATTCAATTTGAATCACATTTATAAAGGTTATACAAGTATTACTGACGCTGCAAGAGCAAAAATGAGGAGTTAAGAATGCATTTTGGCTCATAAAGAGTTAAAAATATAAAAATATGACAGATATTTGGTATGTATGTGTCAAGCAGACATAGATCTATGAGTCTGAGTTTTTAAAGTGTGAAAAAATATGAAAGTATAGTGATTTTATGGCTGTTAAAAGTAGAGGCCACTTGTGTGGCCTTAGGGTGCTAAGTGTGATTTTTTATGAAAATCTGTCACTACAGAAAAACAAAAAACCTGTAAAAAATAATTTTACCACTCAACTTTGACCCATCCCAAGGCCTAATAAAAATAAACACCTCATTCAATTTGGAATATTTTTATAGAAGTTATGCAATTATTTCTGCATTACAAACAGCACAACAGTGGACTTTTGTGTGCATTTTGGCCAATAAAGGGTTAAAAATCATTACAAATTTACATATATTTGGTATGTATGTGTCAAGCAGACATAGATCTATGAGTCTGAGTTTTTAAAGTGTGAAAAAATATTAAAGTATAGTGATTTTATGGCTGTTAAAAGTAGAGGCCACTTTTGTGGCCTTAGGGTGTTATGTGTGATTTTTTATAAAAATCTGTCACTACAGAAAAACAAAAAACCTGTAAAAAATAATTTTACCACTCAACTTTGACCCATCCCAAGGCCTAATAAAACTAAACACCTCATTCAATTTGGAATGCATTTAAAAAAGTTTTCCTGTTTAGGTATCACAAATACTTGCATGACAGTGAACTTTTGTGTGCATTTTGGCCGATAAAGGGTTAAAAATCATTAAAAATGTACAAATATTTGGTATGTATGTGTCAAGCAGAAGTAGTTCTATGATTCTGAGTTTTTAAAGTAGAAAAAAATATGAAAGTACAAAAATTTTATGGATGTTGAAAGTAGAGGCCACTTTTGTGGCCTTAGGGTGTTATGTGTGATTTTTTCAGCACCAGCTCTGGGAAGCTAATATAAAAAAACTGAAATAGCCAAAATGAACTTCTCCAGAAATGATTATCCTGAGGGAAATTTGAGGAACATCCACTGAACACAGAAAAAATGCCATAAAAATGAAAATGTCAAAGGCCACAAAAAGGCCCTAGGGTGCCCTGAGGGTTAAGGACACAGAATCCTGGTCCATAGTATAAAAAAGAAATAAAGGAATTATGCTAATAAAAGTAAGAGAAAGTTACATCATCATCATTTACACATATAGGCAGGAGCGCCAGTGCTTCCAAATTCTTGAAATAAACCTGACCGAGCTTTTCCTCGGACAGATCAACGTTTGTATAATACAGTTAGACAGATTCTGAACTCTACACAAAAATGTATAGATACAATGCCTTATGCCAGCTGCACAAGATCTTATTCCACAGTTAGCAAACATCGCACTCGCACTGCTGTGCCTTGGTACTTTCAACAGCATTCTCAAGGAGTCATTGTATGCCACTGTCATGCATGCTCTTCTTTTTGTAGCTGCGCCAAAGGTGTGCTGCATACGAAGGAGCGCAGAAACTTTTAAACAATACAATTTTGACATTGGTGGAGCACATGTAAAACTTACGAGCCAATACATTAGCCTGGCCATAGAGTTTACACCTCTGCCTAAACAAGTCTCTATCGTCCGAGAGGTCGTTTGTGATAAAGTGTCCGAGATATTTAACCTCATCTGTGACCGAAAGAACCATATGGTATGGTAATGGTAATGGTAATGAAGCCTGATCAAAGTGCACCATTCAAAGACATCACAACTTGTGGAAAGAAGCTTTTACTGTGGGGGCATTTATCACATTTGATAGCTCGATAGCGCCTCCCAGAAGGGAGAAGTTCAAACAAGTCCCTGGCAGGATGCAGCGGGTCCTTAAAGACTTATGTCTCGGGCATCAGCCATCATTGTTTGTAAATGTCTTCAAGGACAGAAAGTTCCACACCGATGGTCCTACTGGCAGAGCGGACAACACCATTTAAAGCTTTCTTTTCTTTCACAGTAGCGTTTCCAAACCACACCGTGATCGCAGAAGTAAGTTCTGCACTGTTTCTTTACTAAAACGTGAAGAAGAAGGAGGAGAAGAAGAGGAAGCAGAGGAGAAAGAAGCAGAAGAAGCAGAAGTAGGAGAAGAAGAAGGAGGAAGAGGAGGATAAGGAGGAAAATAAGTAGAAGAAGAAAAAGAAGAAGCAGAAGAAGAAGCAGCAGAAGAAGGAGAAGAAGAAAGAGGAGAAGAAGTAGAAGAAGAAAAGAAGAAACAGAAGAAGAAGAAAAAGAAGAAGCAGCAGCAGAAGAAGGAGAAGAAGAAGAAGAGGAAGAAGTAGAAGAAGGAGAGGAAGAAGGAGGATAAGAAAAAGAAGAAGCAGAAGAAGAAGAAATGTCTTTTCCGCGCAAACACACACATATTTAAAGTTGTAGTATATAAAATATCAGGGATAAGCAACAATTAATCAAATGTCCTCTATGTGACCCAAACGTTGCATGTCTCTACACAAAAATAGATGCTACTCAAATAGACTTAAGCCACTTGTATCAATGAATACTGTATAAACAAACAAAGTTCAAGTGTCAAGTTGCTTATGCGCGATGTTTCCTGTCTTTGTCTGAAGGATTCTGCACTTTGAAGACCCATATACATCTCACTTTACCGTCCCGCTGTGTT
This sequence comes from Neogobius melanostomus, assembly GCA_007210695.1. Classification (NCBI taxonomy): domain Eukaryota; kingdom Metazoa; phylum Chordata; class Actinopteri; order Gobiiformes; family Gobiidae; genus Neogobius; species Neogobius melanostomus. The sequence goes on from VHKM01000062.1 coordinate 56,998, forward strand.
AAAGTCTCAAAATAGTGTCTTGTTTTTCTTGGGACGGATTTAGCTGTTCCTGTTTTGTACCCTCCAGGACCAGGACGCCTCGTATTGTTTCAGTTTTTTGGGCCGCAGTCGTGCTCAGAATTACTCGCAGATGAGACTTTGAGAGAGTGTACTGTAAAACGTCATGTCAGCAGAAATCAACAATAATGCAACATGACCCAGCGCTCCAGCTCCGAGGCTCCGAGGGACGTGTCAGTCTGGGACGTTTACTGCTTCGGCATTGTTTCATTTTAAAATGGCTCCCTGATGGATTCGTTCATACAGAAATCTCATGTTTTTTTCCACTAGTTTTATTGCTGACTATTTTTAAGAAGAGAAAGTTCAATTTTGGGCCAGACTGTGGGGAAGCTAACCCAGAGAGATAGAAATGTGCAGAGGCAGACTGGAGAAAAAGTGGCCAATACAAGACAAGATGCATTCAATACTTCTTACATGAAAATAAGTAAAATAACAGTGACACAAACTATGAGGCACAATCCAACAGACCTAAATACGTTTAACCACATTTTCTCTAATTCAGCTTCAGCCAAATCTAAAACGTTACAGCCTGCAGTCCAATGTAATGCCTCATTTGAAAGCTAAGACCTACATAACTGATCTAAAAGGATCTTGTTCCTCATGTTGCTGCTGTGTTGTAGGCACTTTTTTGAATTTTTTGTCACTTTTATGTCACATTTATGGCACTTTTTCATCACTTTTCCATCACATTTTTGTTACTTTTTCATCACTTTTTCGTCCCTTTTTGTCCCTTTTTTTAATCACTTTTTTATCACTTTTCCGTCACTTTTCCATCACATTTTTGTTACTTTTTCATCACTTTTTCGTCCCTTTTTTGTCCCTTTTTTTAATCACTTTTTCATCACTTTTTCATCACTTTTTATCACTTTTCCGTCACTTTTCCATCACTTTTCATCACATTTTTGTCACTTTTTCATCACTTTTTCATCACATTTTTGTTACTTTTCATCACTTTTTCGTCCCTTTTTGTCCCTTTTTTTCATCACTTTTCATCACTTTTCATCACTTTTTTATCACTTTTCCGTCACTTTTCCATCACTTTTTCATCACATTTTTGTTACTTTTTCATCACTTTTTCGTCCCTTTTTGTCACTTTTTTTTAATCACTTTTTCATCACTTTTTCATCACTTTTTTATCACTTTTCCGTCACTTTTCCGTCACTTTTCCATCACTTTTTCATCACATTTTTGCCACTTTTTCATCACTTTTTCGTCCCTTTTTGTCACTTTTTTTATCAGTTTTTCGTCACTTTTTCATCACATTTTTGTCACTTTTTCATCACTGTTTCGTCATATTTTCATCACTTTTTAGTCACTTTTCTGTATTCTTTTGTTGCTCGTCTGTTGCTCTTTTGTGGCTTTTATCATTGCATTTTTGACACTTTTTTTGTGACCTTTACATCATCGTTTGCGTCTTGTTTAGTCATTATTCTGACACTTTTTTCAAGAAGCTTTTGGATTTGGGTAAAGCCGAACAGGACAAAATGTGCTCGGTTCAGGTGGGGGTTAAGCGCTTAAGAAGAAGAACAAAGGCCTACTTTGAACCTACTCCTCGACCTGAAAGATTAGGCTTTATAAAGGAAAAAGTCAGTCCTCCACATCCCACGGTATCTTTCTGACTCCCTTCTCTTGATGTCGTGCCAGGATCTTGGGAACAGCAGGAGGATCAGCCTATACTAACATTTTGGTTTGGTTGCACATAAAACATCCTAAAACAGATTATACACTTATTATTTGTAGCTCGGGTGACCACGCTAGCTAGTGAAAGTCCTGTGATGTGGTGGGACATGAGAAACCACAACTTAAATTACCGGAAGATCAGCATTGAAGCGTTTCCTTTGCTGTTTTGGCCCAAAATCACACATAGATAGAAACAAGTCACTAAATATTCTTAGGACACATAATTGTACATTTTATCCAAAAATAAAGTCTTTTAATACGTCAAATGTAGCAAATCTATGCATTTATCATTTGTACAAATTTGGAAATTGAATAAATTTTGATTTTTTGTTGATTTAATGCCGACTTGAAACAACCAATGCTTTTCAGTAACATTTAAAGCAGTACTAAGTAACTCTTGCCCCTAGAGGCCATAAGCGCAACTGCAGGTGTCGTAGCATGTTGCGTTTTTTACTCATTAATTGTCCGTGAGAGTAAATACTACGCTGACAGAAAAGGCGAAGGGACAGAGGGATATTGTACATCCAATTACACAATGGAGATCATTTTTTTCACTCAAACTTGGCTGTAAATACTGTTCAAGTGGCGCTAGCCCGCAGTTAGCTTTGCCCGTTAGCCTGTTAGCTTCTTCTTCGTGATTCCATTAGTGTGTATTGGTTGCTCCGGTCAAGGTGGGGGTTAAGAGGTTCATGATCCAGAAAACTCGGTGTGAATCTAACTTTATTGTAAAAGTGGGACATTATCTAAATTGGTGGGACGGGGGATAAAAGAAGAAATGGCTGTGCAGTGCGACCAAAAGAGGGACAGGTGGTCACCCTAGTAACTGTATACTTACAATATTTAAATCATCTTCTATAAACAGCATTTTTATTCACACAAAACCAAAATAGCAGCCGATTAGTTGAGGTCTTGGGGAATTATAACTTTTGAAATGGGGGCAGTGCAGAAATAAATATCTGGAGACAAAAATACGTGACTTATTAAATGCACAACACAAAGACTGAGCATGGCATCAAAGAACAGCCATAGATTCAGCATGCAATAATATTTTCCTACTCGGTCATAAACTACAATAATACCAGCCGCGGCCCTCTGCCCCATCTGTGACACAGGCTGAAACAACACAGAGGTCATTAGGAAGCCATTATCTGCCCCTCTTTATGGGGCGAGTGGAGTCAGACTGTGGACTCTGACCTTTGTAAAGCCACCGAGCTGTTGGTTTAAACCCCGAGGCCGGTGGTTTCTCAGCTGGTGGGCCAGGGCCTAAAAATGGACCGCGGGGGAGGGGAGACGACGGCCCCAAAGTCGAGGGTTTAAGAAGGAAGACGGTCGAAATGTTCTTTGAGGATCAGGCTGGAAAGTTTGGCTATATTAATCCAATCTAACTTTACACTTTATAAACCGTAGAAGTGCATAATTTACAACCAGTTCTCGAAATGAAGAAAAATGTAAAATAGCACACTACAAAAAGTATGTCTTTTGTCTTATTGCACTTAAAATTAGGCGATAAATAGGCTATATTATATATTAGGTGATGAAAAGGTTACGTTCACATGACGTCAGTTGAGTTGATGCAGCTAAGATTTCTATACGTTTGTTAAGTGGTGACGTCACAGCTCTACTTCCGGGTTCGCAGATGTGCGAGAAACTACAAAAAACTCTTTAATACCACAATCAATATTTCTGAAACTCAACAGAGAGTTACTGAACATACTTATTTCTCAGGCCCATTAGCCAAAAATGCTGTACCTACTGCTATAAAAGTAATATTTACCAAAATCGCTACTTTCGGGTTTGCGGAGGAAAATGCTAACAGCGCAGCAGCTACGCTAACCCCGGAAGTAACGACTTTAGTAAATATTACTTTTTAGCAGTAGGTGCAGCATTTTTGGCTAATGAGTCGGAGAAATAAGTAGGTTCAGTAACTCTCCGTTGAGTTTCAGAAATATTGATGGTTGTTTTTAAGTGTTTTTTTAATGTTTTTTTCTCGCATATTTGCTGGTCCCGGAAGCGGCAGTCGTGACGTCACACTTAACAAACGTATTGTGGTCTCTATGGTAACTTCGACTTTTGACTTGCGCAGTAATATCTTCACTTTACTGTGTCAAAGTGCTTCTAAGGTGTTATTACGCCTCACAATATAGTTCCCCTTTTTATCCACTTAGAAAATTGACATGATTAATTTTGAGTAAATCTACTTGGATCGTGTAACTACTCACCCGTATTTAAATAGGCAAAACGTGGAAGAGCTCGGTCGCTTCTAACTTAACCCCCGTTTGGCTCCATAGAGGAGAGGAGGAGAGGCTAAATGCTAACAACATCTTTGGTCTTTTTGCGTGACTGAGCGCACGCACAAAGACCAGACAGGTACGCATCAACTCGTCTAAGCTCAGGTAAGAACACATTTCTGTATGGAAAAACGGTGGCCTGTTCCTTTAATACTTAAAACAACGGTTCTCAACTGGTTTGGCTTCAGGACCCACCGTCACTTCAGGATGACAAGTTGCAAATAAAATAGGAAATACATTTGCTACATAGTGTAATTTTCTCAGAAATGATAATCGAAGCAGCATTAGAAAAGCTTTTAATGATGAACATATGATCAAAACAACTTGATAACACTGCTCTAAAACACTATAACAAGACTTGAATCTTGCATTTTCTCACAATGAAACCTGGTGTTTCTCAATCCACATTTTAACCATGAAATCCCCTAAAGCTACATGTAGGGTTACGCCCCACGTCCACTGCTACATTTCTGCTGCTAATTCATAATGATAGTTTACACGTAATTGGCCAAATTTTCAAACATCTTTCCAGCTCAATAAACAAGACATGATTATGACAACAAACGCGTCGGCCAAGTCCAATATGAAATTGCAAAACCGGGCAAAACGTTTTAATCTATTTGAAACTTGTCCAAGTCTAAATATTTACAGGACGAGGCTCAGAAAACATCTGTAGTTTCGTAGCGCTCGTGTGTTTTATGTCAAATTTGACAACGGGACAAAAGTGGACATTAATTTACGAGAGCTTAAATCTGAGTCTGTAAAGCTGAGTGGTGCAGCTCGGTCATGAAATCATAGTTGGACGGTGGAGCGTTTCTGTACGATGGTTTTGATTTGCCGGTAATAGAAAACTGCTGCGTGTCTCGGAGCCAAATGACCTACATCACACTGGACCGTCACCGAGGGACATTCCAGAGGATAAGAATGATATGGAAGGATTTACACATAGCTTACAATCCGTGAAATACAGTAGTTATGGGGGATTTGGAGGAAGACCACGGCGCTGACGTTTGTAGACGTGTAATAAGTGTCAGAGTGGACAGCCTTTCACAGTAAGAACTTCACAAACTTGATAACTTCTCTCACCTGGAATTAAATGTTATTGACTCGCCTGTTGAAAATGGCGTCTTCAGCGTGATTCTTATTAGTTCTTTTTCATATCTTCGTTCTCACATAAGCCGCCATACTCGATTTATTACACAGCCCTACAAGTTATGCTTTTCTTCTACTTGTCCATGAATCACTGCTGAAGAACTGGTTGGGTCTTGGGGTTAAAACGCTGTGAGATGACATGCACAGTTGGTTAATAAACAAGCTTTGGTATCTTTAAACCAAACCCAAGACATGGAAATAGGTCATGAGCGCTCAACAGTCACCTGCTGCTCCTGACAGGTTTCCCTACAGAACCGCAGGCCACAAATCGAAGAGTATATACAGCGTAGAGGGCCAAAGAGCAGTGAAACATTCACTTGGGTGCGTTTAAGAGAGGTTAAAACTACGACATTTATGACCTCAGATTGTGTTAGTGTTAGTTGATTCCGTGTGAGAGAAAAAGTTAAAAGCTATTGTCCCAGGTTTAGCTCTCTCATATCGGCTGAATATGCCCAGAAGAGCAAAAGTTTATCCTGGAGCAATAAAGGTTTGTTGTTTGGCTCAGTGTTTTGGCAGGTGTAACACTGTTTATTGTCCCACCAAAACACGAAAAGGGGTTCCACCTTGACAATAATGTTAAAACTACTTTATCCTGTGTTTTTCCAAGCACTTGTATTAAAGTTCACAGCGTTATTGATATACAGTTAAGTGCAGAATAAAAAACTTGCAAGCCACAAGCATCAACACACAACTGCATAAACAGAGAGAGATTAACACACGACTAGTCCACTCGTCTAAAATTTGTCGACTAGTGCCACAGACGTCGACTGACATTTCTGGTAATGCCCTATAGTTTAAACTGTGCCCCACATCTTTATTTAGGTTTGGAACCTTAATGCCACAATAAAATGTTCATTTTTGAGGTTAAAAAGTACTATCTCTGAAGATGAGTACCAATTCCAGAAGCATGAGGGCCAGGAAAAACTGGTCTGTGCACTTTGGGCATCCCTGCCCTACAGGGACAGTCAAGTGCATCTTACCTTTGTCATATTCAAGCATATTTTAGGAAGGCCTAGTAATAGATAAGAGCCTGGAGTCTGGCTCTGTGGTGGTGAACCTTTCAGCGAGTCTAAATGCTCTTATGAGTGAATATGGTTAAGGTTGAATATACTTTATTGGTACATTTGTCCTCTGCATTTGACCCATCCTTCGACGCCACTGGGACGACCCGTAAGGAGCAGTGGTCGATGGCAGAACCGCGCCCGGGAACCCATCTCCAGATGTGCAGCCAGGCTGATGGTCAGTATCAGCTGGCTGGAGGAGCTATTGTACATGTTTTAGCGCATGTATAGAAGTGGATGGTTGCCTGACATGACTAACTAATGTTTCCATCAACAACACCTCCTTCACTCAGGCCAGTCTGAGAGGATATGGGACTCATATGAGCATAGTAAAGGTGTACAATGAAGTGAAATAAACTGTAAATATAACTATTTAGCTTGAATAAAGCTGCACTAGAGTTTAGAAAAATAGGGCACCTAAAAAAACAAACTGCAACAAAGTTTAGTAAACGAACCCAAGAACTTCGATTCACTGAGTCTGTCAAAACACTTAAAACTTAAACATAACATAAACAGCACGGACATGCATGGCTAATCTGTCAGACAATTGGCTCTTACTTCAGTGGGATTTACAAAATACTTTGAATACCAAACAAAGCGAAAAACAAAAGTGGCTCCTGAACTTGTTAGCGGAGCCAAGGTCACACTTAGGTGTCGCGGGACAAAGGCTTAGACACAGTTGAGTAAACAAAGGAGATCGGGCCAATCACAACAGAGCGGGCTTAATGAGAAGAGGCTGGAGAAATGTTTCTGAAGCCGCTAATTTGTTCTGTAGGAGAAAATAACATCTTTGGACTTCAGATGTCAACATGTCTCCTCTGAGGTCATTTAATGCCACGTCAGACTGGTGTAAAACTTTTCATACAGACTTCTCAGGTGCAGGGTCATCAGTGATTTTTCTGGTTTAGACACAATTTACACCAATTTAGGGCTAGTTTTGTCCTGATAAGACGATGATAAGACAAAGTACTGCAACAGATTATATTGCTTTATCAAGTAACTATTGGTTATTTTGCTGAAAACTTATTGTTGCTTATGTTAGGGTGACCAGATTTTCCAGATAAAAAACTGGGACAATATTCGGGAATCGGCCGCAGGGGTTCCAAATCTGAACGGTCTTTACCCACGATGAATGGTTAAACTGTCGACGACTTATGACCTGCACCAATCCGCATCCTGAATTGAGATTTTGAATTGGTTTACACTTTGATACTCCCATGGGCCAAAGACATTAATTTTCAAGTGAAGTATGCTATTTCGGGGACTACATTGACCAAAGCCGGGACAACTGGGACAGACTACGAGTAAAACTGGGACAAATCAATGGTTTTGGAGAAATCTATTGGGACGTGGGACAAAGGACTCAAAACTGGGACATCTGGTCACCCTGGCTTATGTTCGAAATTTAGAGAAACAACCGGAAACTACAAGGTCTGACTGGAAATACAGACATCACTTTAATGCTTTAGAAAATCTCCCCAATAAAAAGCTGAACACATGCTATCTATATTGTCGACTTAATTGACTCTTTTACCTGTTTCAGTATTTGTTGTTTTTTATGCTTTTATGTTTTCACTGCAGCTTTTGTGTCTCTTATGTATAGAATTATTTCTATACTGTATTGTTTTTGTTCGCTTAATGAAGCTTAGGTGTAAATTCAACATGGGAGATTAATTTCAGCGTCTCCTACCTCCAGCCAATGATTGCTTGCGTCTACTCGGGTCACACCTCCACCTCAGCCAATCAGCGCAGAGCCACACTTTAGTTGCAGCTAATCATTGCCCTTGGTTACACGTTTAGTGTTCATGGTTCGTTTGCTTCCAAGCTGTGCTGCGACCCACCCCTTCACCGCCTCTTTTATCCACGGCTTTTTCCTGCTACATCCTTCACCGGTCTACCATACCACCACCAGTGTCCAGGTACCAGGGAAAGACTAATCTACCTATCCATACTAACTTATCCATATATCAATGTCTATAGATTGAAATAGTGTGGGTAGACCCAAACAGCCTGGCTTGATCCTTCGAAAAAATAAAAACTTAAAGGGGGGTATTATGTAAAATCGACTTGTTCAAGCTTTATATCATGTTATTATGTCATTCCCTCATTAAACACATGCCTGGAGTGTTGCCTTGGCTCATTCACATATTTTTGAGTAATCAGTAAAAACTTAAACAGCAGCCATTTTAGGTGTAGCTATGCCTCAGTCCTCCTAGGAACGCCCCCACGTCCTGGAGACGCCTCTGGACCTTTCGTCACCAGCCAAGCCACCAACCACTGCTCCTCAGCTCAGCAGAGCCCCCTCCCCGCACAGTAGTGTTGTTTAGATGCCACAGCAGTGTGCTGAAGGGGGCGTGTCGGAAAGCTTCTTAAAGAGACAGAGGCCTATTTCAAGACGTTCAGTACAGCCATTTTGAGAGAGCAATTTTATTCAAGGCAGTTATTTTAATTTACTGCATATACAGACCAACAGAAGGTTACGTCATCATTGTAGTATGCTATAGACTGGTGCTATGTGATTGAAAAAAGCTTAATACCCCCTCTTTAAGCAACTAGTTATCAGATTAGTAAAGCAATCAAAGAATTAACTATATTACTTTTAGAAGAAATAACCAGTAATCAATAGTTGGATTACTTTTATAGAGTAATCCCAACATACATTAAAGCAAACCCTGTTTCCAAACTTTTTCTCACACATAACTTCCTTCTCGGCTTCTTTGCCGTTGGCTGATCGTTTTCATTTTTTCAAGTTACACCTCGTCTCACGTCTGTTGTTTTCCCGTCAGTTTATTAACGCAACACCATTAGTCGTTAAGTGTCATATGTTTCCCAGATGAGGATGAGCGAGGCGTGATATAGCGCTCGTAGGGATTAACCCGGACTGTCTTTGTGCATTAAGATCTTCAGCTGAAGACGCCAGGCCTGGGTTCGTTTACACGCAGCTCGTTAGCCGACATCTAACGCCGCGACTCCCCAAAGGCGCTGACTTTCATGGCGCTTCCCAACAATGAAAAACATATTCAGAGCACAACCAAGAAGACGCCAGTGTTTACATGGATATGACATGTTACATGATCAAAAGACATGTGTAGTTTCCACATTATGCCAGTGTTGGGTTCTCAAATGGACGACTGTTGCTTCTCCTGTCGAGTTGCTTCATTCAGATTCTAAATATCCAAAATGTCTGGCAGTTTTATTTACTGTATTTGTACTGCTCTTTCGCCCACGTTTCTAATATCCTGCTCAGAAAGAGATAGTTGAGAAGGCAAAGCATGCACTACGGCTTTTTCCCTTTATTCCATGAAGAGGTTAGATAAGATCAAACTTCATGGATCTCACAATGGAGAAAAACAGCTCTCAAAAACACTCAGGGGGTAAATCATAGAAATCACAGAAATGCCTTTAGCCTCTGAGCCTGTTCCTACAAATCCTGGACCCGATTTAAATTAAACATTCCCGATACAAATGAATAGGGAAGACAGGCGCAATGCTGACATATGGAGTGGTATGTTTTGTCCGTGTCTTGGCATTTATATACTTACTGTGGTTTCTTTATAATTAACGTATTATAAGTTTAGTGTAACTGACGTTGGGTTAGCAATTAGCTCAGAGGACACTTTTAGACGCAAATTTGTATGTAAAGTAAAATCTCTAAAGGTCTTTGGTTGATGGGTTGACAACAGCTGAAAACATCTGGATCGTTCATAAGTTGCGATGGTTGATGGCTAATGCTAACGGCTATAGGAATAATACATTGAGCAGGCTAACAGACTGAAAAGTTTTCCAGACTAGCCGACTTGCTAACTGTCATACGCTAGGATTATATCTATGGTGCAAATAGTTTGAAAATGAGTAATAAAAAAAAGAACAGGATAATATGGAAATGTATCTTAATGGAAACAGTATCAAATATCTGATAAACACTCTTTATGATTTCTATAACTGCACAAAATGGTGGTCACCAAACTTCATTGGCTCAAAGTCATTTTTTATCAGTCGGAATAGGATTTTTATAGCTACTCACACTGTAATAAATGTTTCCTTGACTGTAAGCAATAAAACTGAGTTGAGTGGTTTTCTCCAAAGTAAAAGTAGATCTACCTCAGTCCAGTCCACATCTGTCATGGTCCACCATGACCCACCACGACTCAGAGGAACTGGGACACACATCAGATATAATTGACACATTTTCTTATTTTAATTATATTCAGGATTTCCCACTTATATGTTTACTTATACCTTTTGTAATAATAATAATAATTTTCCATACATATATATTATATGTTTTTACTACATATTTGAGTTTCAGAACATGATATGACTCTTATATCCAGCAGAAGTCTGAAGTTCTGTCTAAAGCAGAATCTCCAGTTAATTCACATTTACACTGAGAAGGTCGGGATGGCGCCCCCTTGTGTCCAATTGCATCCATTTGCACGGACCAAAACTGGTATCCTGAAGAGTTTAAATAATAAGTTGTTTGAACACAAAAGGGCAGATGGAACCACTTATCTCAATTGTATTGCTTACAGTCACAGAAACACTTATTGCAGTGATAGTGCAGCTATAAAGTTATATTTTTTTCCCTCCAAGCTTTTGATGTACCTTTCATGTTAGCTTAATAAAATGAATGTGAACAAAGCAGACAAAAGGCTAATTATAGGCTTATTCAGGATTAATATCTGCATAAGGGGTTGTCCACCACCGGCAGATAACGGAGTCAAACGAAATGATTTGCAGTGAAAGCAATCTGAGCACTAAAGTGATGAAAATGCGGCTGGCGAGAAGCATAGCCTCCAGGAAATAAACTGAATACATTAAATTACCCAAACAAAACACATCTCCAGGTCTGTTTGGTGAATGAACAAACAGTGTGACAGCTTTTAAAAGTCAGTTTAGTTTAAGCATCACTTTCTTCCCTCCCTTTTCAAAGACAAACATGTAATCTTGGGTCATTTGGCTGAAATCCACAGCAGCGTTCCTTCGAGACGTCTCCAAAATGCCCGATACAACTTTGCTTCAAGATCGTGTCACGGAATTACACAGCCACTTTCTCTAATGACGCGCCCTAAAACTTAATCTCCCTCATTTAAGCAATAAAACGTTTGGAGAATGACACGGGGAGGTGGCATTTTCAAACGCGAGAATCAGCCGTTTCAGCCCTGGGTGGAGCGAGCATTTATGTGCACTGATTTCACAGTCTTTGGAGAAATCCCACCCGAGCGCTGCAGGCTACACTGTCCGCCTGTGAGAAGTTGCCATTTTCATAATCCGCAATGTGATTTTTTGGGGGGTTTTTTTCCTCATCTGGAGGGAAAAAGGAGGCAGTGTGCTCCATCACCGCTCTGACAGAGAGAGAAAGAGAGAGCATCGGGGACATAGAATTTCCAAGCAGCAAGTAAATACTCCCCAAAACACACAAGTGGGAAGGGAAAAAAAAAAAAAATCCCTACTCTCCGGACATTTGTTGGAGTGAAGCTTGTATAATGCATTCGGTTTGGCTTGAAAGAGAACAAAAAGAACAAGTTAGCGGTTCCAGCTGACGGTGTAACGTGCAGACTTGAATACAGATGTTATTAGGAGGCTGCGACGAAAGGGGAATCTCATTTTAAGTCCTGTTCAACAAAGCCAACACGCCACAAAGAATCAGCAAAGAATTACCAAATGAATAGGATAAAGCAGGGGAAACACCAGGCCCGGGGGGAACAGTCTTTTTATAGGCACACTAGGGGGCGCTGTGACTAGATATTGAAGTATGAACATCAAGATTAAACCCCTTAAAGGGATACTTCGGGATTTTTGACATAGGGCCTCATTTCCTAGTTATCCAGAGTGTTGTTGATGTCTGGAGATATTTTTTTCTTAAATTCATGCAGTTCTTATATTTGAAGAGTCTAGTGGCGCTAGGCTAGGGCAAGGTTAAAGCATTTCTATGGTATCAGTTAGCCTGCATTAAAAAACAGTCTGACCCACTCCACAGTGCACCTGAGGTAAATCACTTATAACACCAGACTAACCATATAAATGTCTGTGTTAATAGAATAATTTTTTAAATATAACTGACCTTGTATCACATGAATTACTGCATTTTGAGGGACTATTTTATCGCAGATCACTCCGCCGCTGCGTTAGCTTACAGCCACAAAGCTGATGCTGCTCAAATATAAGTTATTTTAAATGCAAAACGGTTATAATTATTCTATCGACACAGACATTTATATGGTTAGTCTGGAGTTATAAGTGATTTACCTCAGGTGCACTGTGGAGTGGGTCAGACTGTTTTTTAATGCAGACTAGACTTTACCATAGAAATGCTTTAGCCTTGCTCTAGCCTAGCGCAACTAGACTCTTCAAATATAAGAAATGCATGAATTTAAGAAAAAAAATGTCAAAAATCCCGAAGTATCCCTTTAACCCCCGAGCACATTTTCACCAGTTCGGCTTCCCCCAATTGAAAAGAGTGTCACAATATAGCGACGATAAATGAGACGTAAATGAGGATGAAAACGCAACAAACAGGCGTCAAAAAAGCGGGGGGAAAAAGTTCCAACGATGCAACAAAAAAAAAGCGGGAGAAAAGTTATGAAAAAAACAACAAAAAGTTCCAATAAAGCAACAACAAGCACGACAAAAATGTGATGAAAAAGTTACCAAAACGTGACAAAAAGCGGTGAAAAGCATAAAAATATGACACAAGAGTGACAACAAACGCAAACAAAAAAGTTTAGATTAATTTTGTAGGTCTTAGCTTTCAAATTAAGCTTTTAGATTTGGGTAAAGCCAAGCTGGGATAAAATGTGCTTGGTTCGGGTCAGGGTTAAGAGGTGACATTCACTCAACAAACATAGAAAGGAGGAGGAGATTTGTCTTTGTTCAACTATCTGATGTTTTTGTGCTAAAAACCTGATTCTGAAAAATGTTATATATCTGTAGAAAGCTACAGATCATAGTTTTGGATTGAACAATAAATGGGGTTTGGCTCTTTGTTTTTATGATCATGTTAATCTTATCATTAGCACATGTTTTCCTGCATTTGGTGATTTTCTCATTTTCTTTTATACTAATTAGCGGGAGAGACACATCAGGCATTTATTGGTGAGTATTCTTTTTTTTCCAAATTCATGTTTAATTCAAAACAACCCAGTCTCATTAAAAACACCATCAATAACAATAGTGACAATGGGCACACTGTCAGAGCCGAGTTCCTTGTATCTGACAAAGGAGGCAAGAGCTACTTCAGGCCAAGGGTTTAAGCTTTCATTGAACGTGAGTGTGGCTCTTATGGGATGTTGTGTTTATGAGCAATGGATGGAAAGAAAAGTGTGACAACCAGCCCCGGTCTCTCCCCCGACACAAATCAGGGATCAAATTCCTGGAAACGTGCCCTAATAATCCTGAAAAACTGTCAATCGTTTTGAAATTTCCCAGACAACGTTCTCCACTCCCATATTAGGACCGATATGACAAACAACACTGGGATTTGGAGAAAGTGGAGCTTTATTTTCGGCCCCTGGAATTTTGATAAGAAAGAAAATTGGCCCGACACAAAGTAAACTTCCTCACTACTGGCAGAAAGGAATAGACCAAACAAAAGCCTAATTTTAATATATGATAAGATAGAAAAATGGACACTTTTTCTTATCTGCATTGTCAAACTTTACCGTTTGGCCCGAGCCTTCACGCAAAGCAGGGTGCCATTTTAAAGTTTATCAGTGAAACATACATTATTCATCCTTTTACTTGCCCTTATTTCACCTTTAAAGACAAACAAACCGACAAACATTAGCCTATTTGCATGTTCTTTGTTGACAGTGGGAAGATAAACAGGCATCCCGGATAGACCAACACTCCTGCTGAGCTGCTGGTAACTCTTTCAAAGGTTTTGCATCAGTAGCTTTAAGGATTAGATTAGAGCACGATAATGTCAGGGCCAAAACAAGTCCCAAAGTGAATACATTTAGAAAAATCTTTCGCATGTATTTTTGTGTTAGGCTATGTAAGCAAAACAACTATGATTGTGCGATGTATTGTGGCTTTTTGAGGATGTTGCATCACCTAAGCATCACAATCTTCACCACTTGGATTTGACTAACTGATCCGGGGTCGCTGCTGTTGGTCAGGTCTGAACATCTTGAATGACCAGGTTATTCCATCAATGGATTTCTTCTTCCCTGAAGGCACGGGCATATTCCAAGATGACAATGCCAGGATTCATCGGGCTCACATTGTGACAGAGTGGTCCAGAGTCCAGATCTTAACCCCATTAAGTGGAGACTCTACAGATATTGGGCCAAATTGGTCTGTTAACATAAACGTTCACCTGGAAACAAAAAAGCACCTAATCTTCACAATAACATGTTTCATTCTTTCACTGATTCAATGTTTCTCCATAGATTTATTTGAGAAATTATAATTTCAAGAACCATTTTCTCAAAATGCATTTTTTTCTCTCACATTGGTGCAACAATATTTCCAAGTAGTAAGTAGCACCTACACATTTTTCATCCTTGGACTGAATTATATTTTTGAAGTGTTTTTTCAGAGCGTTTCCCAACCTGATTTATTGAGTTTTGAATCTAAAAAACAAGGCAGATTTTCATTTTTAAATGAAATAAAAAATGAGGCCCAAAGTGCTTTATACAGCAAGGAACCACTCACCCAGACACTGGAAGCAAGGTGGGTGAAGTGTCTTGCCCAAGGACACAACTACTGTGTGCATCTTCAGGAGCTGGGATTCGAACCCCCCGACCTTCTGATCATGAGACGACCCGCTCTACCAACTCCGCCACTGTCTCCCATACAGATTTTTCCACTAATAAACCGCTTATTTTAACAAGATCTCCTCTGAAAAAGTATTTGGAACTAATATGTCAACAAAATAAACCAATTTAAAACAGGCTCACCAAAAATAGCAGCGATTTTGAGCATTTTTAGCCATAAAATTGCTTATTTATATACGCAAACATAAAATGACAGAAAACTTGCAATACATTTCTTTCTCATATTCATGCCAGTAATCTACAGCAAAAGTTTCAAATTGATATCTCTAAATTTAAAATGTTTCCCTATTCACCTGCAGTGTCTCGAGTGTGACCACAGCGCAAAGCCTTCTCCAGCACATTAAAGGCCTGTTCATACTCCACAAGATGCAAGAACTTTTTTCTCGCACCCAGAACTCCGAGAACAAAATGACGTCATTATGTTCTCGGAGCTCCTGTTCGGCAGTTCTTTCACGTTGTTCTTGACACCTGAGCTGAGCAGAACTTTGTTCTGCAGGGCTGCGAGAACTCTTGCTGTGATTGGCTGGATGTTTAGTGGGCGGGGTTATTTCTGTAATTCCTTGATTATTTTGGCTGCCAAAAAAGGGGGCGTGGCAGTTCGGCAGCAACACGTCTTGTGGAGTATGAAATGTCAGAGCCCAGACGAACTTTGTTCTTGTTCTTTTTGCCTCAAGAACAAGAACAAAGTTCTCGCGTCTTGTGGAGTATGAACAGGCCTTTAATGTGCTGGAGAAGGCTTTGCGCTGTGGTCACACTCTCCCATCGTCAGTACAAGCTCTTGGTGGAAAGGGAACCCAACACTGGATCTTTTGACGTTGCAGAAGCTTATTGAAACAATTGCGTGCCGTAATCAAAGCTAAAGACGGTCCAGTGAAAAGCTACAGCGTGACCTTATGTTTCTCTGGGCGGTGATGCTAACATCCTGGTATCGTAGCCTCCACTCTGTAAACCAGTGGATGCCAGTGTGGCGAGTCTGGCTATAAACCTGACCACAGAGAACAGCCACCGAGCAGCAGATCGCCCACAATCTAATCACGGCTGCACACATTTGAAAAGAACATCTCCTCATTGCTCTGTCTCTCCTCATGCGCTGATTGTGCGGGAGCTCGTTCCAAAACGCGATGGAAAAGAAAACCTCTGCTCCTCACGGCCCTTAATTGGAAACATATTAGGGTTTCTGGACCGATTCATTAATCCTAGGGGAAACTGACTAGTTTAAGCTACACAAACAGAGCAAGACAGACGGGCGCTGCACGGGAGTCTACGGTGGACGTTTTGGGACACGCTCCAATGTTGGTCCATCCTGTGGACCTGAGCCATAAACAAGGAGGAGGTTTTACAAGCTCCGACGGGAGGGTAAGTGGCCCGAGAGAAGCACGAGTGTGCGGTTAAAGTAAATGTGGAAAAGCTCTCGACATGTGAGGGCTTTTTGCGTAAACATGATCCAGCTTTTATTCAAATTTTTTATGCTTTATGTCTGGATGTTTCATATTTTTGACTCTGATGATGTTTGTCAAATCCAAAAGTGTCTGAAACTTGGATTTGTTCAGTGTTCACATTGTAACAATAAAATGCTTAGTCTGCAAAAAATGATCTAGAAATTAGTACTTGATTTACCTAGGTATTGTAAAGAAGAATCACAAAATTTGCCAGTGGAACAAGCATTGTTTTTCACTTAACCGAGTGCATTTTCTCCAGTTCGGCTTTACCCAAATCTAAAGGTTTCTCAACTGGAGCTTACTGTATAAGCCAGTGTAACACCTCATTTCAATCATTCATTCATTCATCATTCATTTTCTTCCACTTGTCCGTTGCCGGGTCGTGGGGGCAGCCGTTGGAGCTGCCCAGGTCACATAGCACCGGCCCCGGAATATGACTTATTCCACTGACTTTTTTTACTGGGCAAATCCAAACTACTCAGTAATCGGTTAAATATTCTTAATTTAAGTAATGTTAACATATCAAGATATCATTTCATTGCAGTGAAGTCAAACAAACGATACCAGATATCCGACAATAGGAGCAGTACTATTTTTGCAAAGTACTGATTGTTTCACTGTGAGCATATTGAACATTTCCAGAGAATGCGTAACTAGTAATGGGGTTTGAAAGCAGTACTTTACTTTTAAGTAACTCTTGCCCCTAGAGGCCATAAGCGCAACTGCAGGTGTCGTAGCAAGTTGCGATTTTTTAACTTATTAATTGTCCGTGAGAGTAAATGCTACGCTGACAGAAAAGACAAAGGGAGAGAGGGATATTGTACATTAAATTACAGAATAGAAATTATTTTTTTCACTCAAACTTGGCTGTAAATACTGTTTAAAGTGGTGCTAGCCCGCAGTTAGCTTAGCTTCACTTCGTGGTTCCATTAGTGTGTATACGTTTGTTAAGTGTGACGTCACTACTTCCGCTTCCGGGTCCTAGCAGACGGGCAAATATGCGAGAAAAAAACATAAAAAAAACTCTTAAACACAACCATCAATATTTCTGAAACTCAACAGAGAGTTACTGAAGCTACTTATTTCTCAGACCCATTAGCCAAAAATGCCGCACCTACTGCTAAAAAAGTAATATTTACTAAAGTCGCTACTTCCGGGTTTAGCGGAGCTGCTGCAGCATTTTTATTCGCTAACCCGGAAGTACCGATTTTAGTAAATATTACTTTTATAGCAGTAGGTGCTGCATTTTTGGCTAATGGGCCTGATAAATAAGTATGTTCAGTAACTCTGTTGAATTTCAGAAATACTGATTGTGGTATTAAAGAGTTTTTTGTAGTTTCACGCACATCTGCGGACCCGGAAGTAGAGCCGTGACGTCACCACTTAACAAACGTATTGGTCGCTCCGGTCCGGTGGAAGTCAAGTTGCAAATGTGGTTTTCTGGCCAGAGACACCAGGGGGAGATGAAAGGCCCCCCAATCATTCCATTAACACTTGTATTACCCCCAGAGGGACTACGGAAAGGATTTATTAAGGTAAACAAGTTACTTAGTACTGATTTAACTAATCCGGAAGCAACCAATGACGGTGCGACGCCACTGTCTGGAATTTCACACTGATAAAAGGACGTTGTGCTAAGATAATGAAGCCCTGGACACTTTTGCAGCTGAAACAGTCATTGATGTAGCATAATATCGTTGTTTCAAGGCCAGTTTCATTCATCAAGTTTGACCAGAGAGAAAATAGCCTCACACTGCAATTTAATGAGCAGCCATATCTCGCATTTGCACCACACTTGGTCACTTTTGGCACGTGATAGATAATTCCACAGCAAAGATGGGAAAATGAATTTCCACGAGCATGAAATAATGTGAAATCACCAATAATCAACCGACTTTTGCGCATCTCGTTGCTAGAAGAGACTAGATTGACTTGTGCTTTTTACATTTAGCCACTTGTGAACTTGCAAACAGCCAAGCAAGTGGAGAAATGACAACTTCAGCCACTTCATCCTCCTCAAGAACGTTCAGTCAAAGTAAAAAAAAAGAAACTCCACACTTTGCTCTAATTAGCATCTCCCAGAGGAACACATAGCAACAACTTATCCATTCATAAATCTCCAATGCAAACTCCTCCGACTCCGCAGCTCCAGCTTCCCACATCATGCATATCACAGCCCCCGAGAGAGTGTACACACATACCGTCGCGCTGCGCATAGGACCGTCCCGAGTGGAGCAGGAATAATCCCAAAAACCAGGGGGGAATCTGCGCACAAGGAAGGAAAGCAAAGGTTTCTGGGGGTTCAAAGAGTTTTGAAGTCAGAGGTGAAGAGGTGGCGTGAAAAACAGCGCGGCTTTCATTTACCGTGAAGCCATCCTGGACGAGTTTTAGATCCCGTTTAAAGTCCCGTTCATGTGGGGAGAGGTAGAGTCCACGCGCCGGGTCCTGTCCCGCTGTAAGTGCGAACTCTCAGACTGCTCCTGCTGCTCCTGCCCTCCTCTCTCCTCTCCTCTCTCTCTCTCTCTCTCTCTCTCTCTCCCTAACAAAGCGGCTTCAGTGCTTCTGTGAGGCCCCCGTCCCGTTGCAACTTGACACCCTCCACTACCTCCAAACCCGGCCCCTTTTTCTCCAGAGGTGCAACAAGTCAAAGCACGGATACCTCGCAGCATCCTCTGTCCGATTTAGAGGCAGCCTTTTCCATTGATCCAAGCCACCCATACGTTCTATGACCAGGATGTTCTACACTTTCTACATTTTTCCACCAAGATCTTGTATTGATGATGGGAGAGTGCGACCGCCGTGCAAAGCCCTCTCCAAGCACATCCCGAAGGTTCTCAATGGGGTTCAGATCTGGACTCCATGTCTCGTGCTCCCTGATCCATTCTTTCGGAATGCGAGCCCGGACTAATCATCTTGGAATACGCCCGTGTCATCAGGGAAGAAGAAATCCATACACACTACATACACTGGGAAAAGAATGATCCTTGTATGGAAGAAATTGCGTAACTCTACTTCTATTAAAAAAGAAAAGGCGAAGATGGTGAATATAATGTATTGGCTTTGGACTTTGTTTTTAGGAGGATTTTGTGGCATTTCTTCAGTGGTTGACCTAAATAATGTTGGGAGCATAAACTATTCATTCACTCCCCAAAATGTCGCCTGAAGCCCAACGGGAACCGACTTTTTGTTACCACAGCCAAGAAGTAGTAGAAATAGTCAGAAAAAGCATCACTAAATGTTTAAACCAGTTTAACATGATCTGCAGGAGAATATTCTCCAAAAGTACAGTATATACTGTAGTAGACAAACTAATATGATTGTAAGAGACTTCTCTCCCCCTCTGCGTTTCCATAAACCAGGCATTCTACACTCAGACACAGATTAACACTCTTTAGCGAACTCCCCCCATCTCTCCTCCTCCCGTCTGCAGAGGCGAACTCTCCCCCCTGCTTTCCCGTGTGTCCTTAAACTCACCGGGGGGTAATGGACAAACAGTGGCATTATCCCTCTGGGTAAAGTTCAAAAGAATTCAACCAACACCCGTTATCACATCCACGCGTCAAGATCTATCAACAAATAGTTAGTTAGCGCTGTTAGCACAAGCCAGAATCCATTATCATTGAATCGCTGCTGTATCAAAGGCAATAAAAGTGTTTGGATTCCACAAATTCTCCAAGAAGCATACCGCGCAGGAAGAGCCCATAAGTTAATGAAGTCCTTAAAGTATATTATGCAAGGTTTTTCTCAGATTTCTCAGGGCAAATAACTCTTGGCTCCAGTTTTACCGGGAATAATCAGGCCTTTCACTGCACAAATATGTTATAAGATTGAGTAGAAACAAACTTGCATAAACTGGATATGGACTTGTCCCTAAGTTAATTCATCTAATTCTCGGTTTTAGGGGTGGGAACCTCTGGGTACCTCACGATTCGATACGATACGCGATACATGGCTCATGATAACGATTATGTCACGATACGCCGATACTACGATAATCGATATATTGCACAAAAATAATCTACGATACATCACAGTTTTAAAAAAAATTCCACTTTTAACCATTATTTTAACATAGTACATATTATTTATCATTTACATTTCTTTTCATGTGCTTTGTACCACTTTTATAAATGATCCCTGACTTACACACTGAAAATGGGTCTATAGATATGTCAGTCATTTACATTTAAATAAACAAGAAACAACAGTCCTATTTCAAAAGGAATAAATCAACCCCAAATTAATCTTTATAACTATAAAAACTATCATTAAAAGTCATTTATTTGTGTGACAGTGTTTGGTCGACGTGCTTAAAACTGTAGTGCTGCCCCCTGCTGTCCTGACTGAATTCTTGATCATTACTGGCCTCTATTGACTGAAAACAGTGGAGCACTGCTGCCTCATTAGTATGCATGACGTTGCTCATTACTATGCATGACGTCATCAAAAGTATCGATATCGAAATAAAAAGTATCGGTATCGTCCCGCAAAATATCGTGATATATCGGAAAATCGATATATTGTCACACTCCTACTCGGTTTAGGCTCAATGAACCTCACTCTTTGGACCCCATTATTTCCAAGTTTGAAGCCTATTATCAACAGCGATCAATATTCTAAATCAGGACAACTAACTGATCAGTTTTCACTTTGTATAAACGTTGCTCATCATATCGCCTGAACAGACTATTTTAGATATTTTGACTTGTGTGCAATCATACAGTACCCGTCAAGGTTTTTCTTTTATTCCAAGACTATTTACATTGTAGATGCTCAGTGAAGGCGGTCAAGTATGAATGAACACATATGGAATTATGTTTAAACAAAAGAAAGTGAAGTAGATTCTTCAAAATAGCTGCCTTTTGCTTCGATTACTTTGTATACTTTTGACATTTTCTAAAGGAGCTTCACGATGTTAAGAGGTTAAAATATAAAGAGGTTAAAATATAAAACATAATGAGTTATTTCACTTCACCTTTGTTGATTCCTTCATAATGCCATGTGTTCATTCATAGTTTAATGTCTTCATTTAGAATCACAGAATGTTAATAGTGTTGAAAATAAAGAAAACTCTTGATGATTTGCTGCTTGTCATTAAAGGTCCTTGGTGGTGATGCGAGTCTGAAAATCCTCAGATGCAGACAGGACAGTGTTTTGAATTTTGGACATTAGAAAGCTTAACATTTTGTTATTTCTGAAGGTTACTTTAAGAAGAAAAATGACTTTCTCTGTCGTGTTTCCCTGGTTCATTTAACTCAGCACATTTTCTCCAGTTTGCTATTAGCCAAATTAAAAAACTTAAGTACCAACAAAAACGAGAGGTAAATGAAGATGAAAATGCAACAAAAACAGCCACAAAAGAGTGACAAAAATGCGACGAAAATTTGACAAAAAATCCACAAAAATTTGACAAAAAATCCACAAAAATATGACAAAAAAGCCACAAAAATGTGACAAAAAAGCTACAAAAATGTGACAAAAAAGCCACAAAATGTGACAAAAAAAGTGACAACAGCACGGCATCCACATGATGACAAAGATCCGTTTAGATCAGTTTTGTAGGTCTTAGCTTTTAAATGAGGTGAAATGAATCCTCACTAGTAAATCATTATAACTTGTAATGATCTTCTTTCATTGCATGTTTGGTGTCGTCTTTAGCCGCAGAGACTGGAGGACATGTGGTGTTATGTGGCTAATGGAGCTCAGACAGAGACGTGTCCAGACCTCGTCTCCCTCTGGAGATAAGAGCCATGGACTCAGACTGACGCTGTTCAACACCACAGATAACACACACATAACTGACCCCGAGCGACTTCCAGCGGCTCCAGACTGCCCTGAGCTGAAACTGTCGTTACTCGTCCTTCAAATTCACCATCAAAGGAGCACTAGATGTTATACATTCTACTCCACTACATTTCTATAAAGGCTCCAAAGCAAAACAAATGTGTTATGTTAATTTTAAAGCCTGATAATGGACACTCCAGAACAAGTAGGTGGTGCTGTGCTGATGACCTTTCAAATGCCACTGACTCACAAGAAGCAAGAAGTGTCATGTTGCCGTACAGAGGGGGAATTCGGTGCAATTCTTTGTGTTTTTGAAGCAGCAAAGTTAACAGCTATTTAAACTGTACGCTCAATACTTCTTTTCTACAGCAAATACTTTTGCAGTTTCACTTAAGTAA
Source organism: Neogobius melanostomus (assembly GCA_007210695.1). NCBI lineage: Eukaryota > Metazoa > Chordata > Actinopteri > Gobiiformes > Gobiidae > Neogobius > Neogobius melanostomus. The sequence goes on from VHKM01000062.1 coordinate 79,637, forward strand.
TAATTTGACAGAGAAACTTTTACTTTTGTTGGAGTAATATTGATGACTAACTTAAAAACTACTTAACTACTGCAGTTAAAGCAGTAATAAGTAACTCATGCCCCTAGAGGCCATAAGCGCCACTGCAGGTGTCGTAGCATTTTGCATTTTGCATTATTTTTATTTTTTTTACTGATTAATTGTCCGTGAGAGTAAATACTACGCTGACAGAAAAGATGAAGGGAGAGAGGGATATTGTACATCCAATTACACAATGGCGATAATTAAGTGGTGCTAGCCCGCAGTTAGCTTTGCCCGTTAGCCTGTTAGCTTCTTCTTCGTGATTCCATTAGTGTGTATTTGTGACTCTGACCCGGTGGCAGCGAAGTTGCAATTGTAGTTTTCTGGCCAGAGACACCGGGGGGAGATGAAAGACCCCCCAATCATCCCATTAACACTTGTATTACCCCCAGAGGGACTACGGAAAGGATTTATTAAGGTAAACACGTTACTTAGTACTGCTTTAATGCCAAACTTTTAATGAATAGTTCTTCACATACTTCACTTATTAATTATTTGAATGAGTAATTAAGTGTTAGTCACACCTAACTCATGAATTGTTCATGATGAATTAAAAGGTTATCTCATCATTTATTAAGGCTAATAAGTTGTAGTTATTATATTGTGTTACCGAGATATCTTTTTCACTTTAAATGAAACTAAATAATCAGAATTAAGAAAAAAAAAAACATGTTCCATTGTTAATAAGAGGTTTTATCTGATCTAAAACAGGACCAAATCTACAGAAATGTCAGATTTAATCCCTTAATTCAAGTAGATTTAGGCCATTCCTTCCTCAAGATGATGATTCTTTTTCCAGGGCGTGCTTTTACTCATGTAATGAAATGAAGTATCAGATGTAGAATGTTTGTGCTCAGGATCTCGATTTTAAACACAAATCTCAAATGTAATCGCAATTTCAAATCAGAAAATTACAATTTGACATGTTTCCAGGATCGTGCAGCCTTGCTAACTAATGGGCCAAATGATTTCTAATGTGTAATTTTAATTAATCTGGGGGTTATCTTCTCCAACACTCTGGATTCTAAACTACAAAATGACACCTCTTCAACATTTTTATAGCTTTTGGCGTGAATACAAGTATCACCTCGTTCTCACAATGGACAATAGTGAGCGCCATGTTTTTTCCACATTAAATTCAACGCATTTGTAATATGGTTCGTCATGACTCACTGCTTCCCACTGTTGAATAAACAAAAGACGAGTAGCTACAACAGTGTGACTCAAACAGAAATGATGTAAATATTACTGATCTTTTCTGCAAGGACACACAGGGGCAAAGCTTTCCGGCTATTGAGCAGAATGCTGTTAATGAGACTCGTTTCTTCCTGACTATTCTGGTATCTCGTCTCATCTAGCGAGTTCGGATGAGCGTGACTGACAGGCGGATCAACCAGTGAGAGAAAGGCATTGTCCGACTGCATCAAAACAAACATGTGCAAGTAGAAAATAATGTAAAAAAAAAAGAACCAGCACCGTTTTCTGCTATATCAACATGCAAACTATTGAAAAGGCAGCTCTGGATAATATTTGAAAGTCTTTGAGTGACATATAAGCTGCTGTGATTGGACAGTGGGAATTATTGGCTTTACGAGTGCTGGAGTTCCTCTGCTCGTAAAGAAAGCAGTGACAGTATCTGGCAACAACAGCAAAATGTTTGTTAAAATTACTGCAATTCAGAATGTTTTACCTTAAAGGGATATTTCAGGATTTTTGACATTGGGCCTCATTTCCTAGTTATCCAGAGTGTTGTTGATGTCTGGAGATATTTTTTCTTAAATTCATGCAGTTCTTATATTTGAAGAGCTTAGTGGCGCTAGGCTAGGGCAAGGCTAAAGCATGTCTATGGTATCAGTTAGCCTGCATTAAAAACAGTCTGACCCACTCCACAGTGCACCTGAGGTAAATCACTTATAACACCAGACTAACCACATACAGTAAATGTCTGTGTCGATAGAATAATTTTAACCATTATGCATTTAAAATAATATATATTATATTATATTTGAGCAGCATCAGCTTTGTGGCTGTAAGCTAACGCAGCGGCGGAGTGATCTGTGAGAAAATAGTCCCTCAAAATGCGGTAATTCATGTGATACAAGGTCAGTTATATTTCAAAAATTATTAGTTAGTCTGGCGTTATAAGTGATTTGCCTCAGGTGCACTGTGGAGTGGGTCAGACTGTTTTTAATGCAGGCTAACTGATACCATAGAAATGCTTTAGCCTTGCCCTAGCCTAGCGCCACTAGACTCTTCAAATATAAGAACTGCATGAATTTAAGAAAAAAATATCTCCAGACATCAACAACACTCAGGATAACTGGGAAATGAGGCCCTATGTCAAAAATCCTGAAATATCCCTTTAATTCGAGTCATCCTGACCTGTCAAGTAACAAAATCTGCCAATGGATTTTTTATTTTTTTTTACACTTACAACATCTTATGGCAAGTACATTGAGATTTACTAATAAAATCCAAATGAACGCACTAATATTTCATTGCCTTCAGCTTTGATTACAGCACATGTTCACTGTGGCGTTGTTTCAAAAAGCTTCTGCAATGTCAAAAGATCCAGTGCTGCATTGATTTTTCACCAAGATCTTGTACTGATGATGGGAGAGTGTGACCACTGTGCTCAGCCTTCTCCAGCACATCCCAAAGACTCTCAATGGGGTTAAGATCTGGACTCTGTGGCGGCCGATCCATCTCATGCTCCCTGAACCACTCTTTCACAATGTGAGCCTGGTCATCTTGGAATATCCACGTGACATCAGGGAAGAAGAAATCCATTGATCAGTCCATCTCTGACATGTTAGAGCCGTATGAACCATCTCGGGCCCTGAGAACTTCAGGGAGGGGTCTCCTGGTGGTTCCCAGAGTCAATAATAAACACGGTGAGGCTGCGTTTCAGTTTCATGCAGCTAAAATCTGGAACAGTCTTCATGAGGATGTGAGACAGGCCTCAACTCTGACAATGTTCAAATCCAGGCTGAAAACAGCTCTTTTTACCCGTGCATATGAAAACTGAAAGTATTTTATCTGCACTCTTGCCTTTTACTGTCATTGATTAACTTAATGTTGATGTTTTATTGATTGATTTGATCTGTTTTCTTGTAATTTTCTGCAACTGTGAAGCACTTTGAATTGCCTTGTGCATGAATTGTGCTCTACAAATAAACTTGCCTTGCCTTGATGGAATAACTTGGTTATTCAGGATGTTTGGGTAGTCGTATTAGTCTCATTCTTTGGGCGCATTTGACTTGTTTTTTTGACAGGCAGTGTGCACATCGAAAAGTCTTATCTAGATAAGTTAAAAATTACTACATTTACCTATTTGAGTCATTTTGACCGGCCATGTTGACAAATCTGCCAATGGAATGGAGTATTTGTGTGATTAAAATAAGAAAATAGGCATATTTTTCAGTTTTATGATCTAATTTTAGGAGCATTGTAGCCTGGCTAACGCCAGACTGCTGTGTGCGCTCGAATCTTTTCGAACTTCACAACAGCCTGGGGACCATGGCCGACATTTTTCCATGGATTTGGGCACCAATCACAGAACGAGGAGGGACGGTAAGACGATGACGCGCTATTTGACATAAAGCTTGTAGTTTGTTTATGGATAAAAAAAAAAAAAAAAATATTTACGGATCCAACATGACAGCAGCAGACGCGATGCCATCTTTCGATCAAGCTTTAGAACGTGTTCTAAATAGTTTAGCTCAAAAGTTTACAGCAGGTACGTCATACGTCATTTGATACCATGATACGATTGGCTATGGCTACGTGCAGACGCATGAGAGACATTCGTAGCGCCCAATAAACGGCTATGGACAATCGTAAACCACACCTCTCCTACGAGAAAATGAATTGGTGGTCCCCAGACTAAATATCACTTGTGATTTTAGTCTGGCGTTAGCCAGGCTAGGAGCATTGAGCAATAAGGTATTTTTTCCTGTTTTATGTCCAATAATACTCTTTACCATTGGCAGATTTTACTCAAATCAAGGACAAATACATTTTTAGATTACTTTATGTTGTGTGTTTGTTCCACTAGCAGATTTCTCTTCACTCATCGCTGCAAATCAAGATCCGACACTTATTTCAAGGAAAGTGAAGTCAAAGGCCAATATATCTTTTTTTTGTGTGGAATAAAACATAGGCACTCTCTCTTAGCAAAGCTTTTTCTCTACACCTCAGTTTCTTTGGTGTTTTGATAATGGGGTCAGAGAGGTAAAGGAGAGAGGGGGAGTTTGTGGGTGGCTGCCGTTTTCAAAAGGGAGGTCTGCAGGGTTTAAGATACAGGATCACACTCTCTGCCCACACATGTGGAGCAAACAAAAGACCCGGCTTTTTCTGTCCGCCAGCGAGTCCAAGTCTGTCATCACAAAGAGACGGCCACTTGAAAAGACGCCGAGACAAACCGAAAATGCAAAAGTGACCACACACTGAAGAGGAGCCCACTGGGACCGGGTTTACAGAGAGCAGGGTTTTCTTTAGATTTTCCGCCATAATTGGTTTAATTCTGGCAGGAAATCTTCATCAGTCTAGTATTTGGTCGGGTGATAGATGTTTAGATATTTAGCTGTAATGAATAATTTACAATGTTAACACTCTATACTTTAATGTAAATTGTGTAGAAACCTTTTATTTTTCTAGTAGCAGAATAAAATCCTTTATCTTTAATCTCTTAACCCCCACCTAAACCAAGCGCATTTTCTCCAGTTTCCCATTACTCAAGTCTAAAAGCTTCTTGAAAAAAAAGTGTCAAAATAGTGAGGGAAAGCGAGGATGGAAACGCAAGAAAAAAAAGAAGTGACAAAAAAGCGGCAAAAGAGCGACAAAAACGCGACGGAAAAAGCAACAATAACACAGAAAAAACGCGACAAAAACGCAACCAAAGAGCGACAAAAAAATGTGACGGAAACGCAAAACAAAAAAGTAACAAAAAATGATGAAAACGGATGAAAACACAACAAAAGGCGATAAAAAAAGAGATGGAAAAAAAAAACAAGGAAAAAAAACTTCAAAAAATTGGATAAAAACACGGTAACAACAAAAAAAGTTACGATCAGTTTTGTAGGTCTTAGCTTTCAAATGAGGCATTACACTGGCCGAGCCCTCCACTCAAGACGATTTTAGATTTAGGTAAAGCCGAACTGGAGAAAATGTGCTCGGTTAAGTTGGGGGGTAAGAGGTATTAAGTTATCAAAGTTGCAACGCTTCATTTTAAGGGGTACATTCATAATTAAGTCATGACAATAAAGAATTCATCACACTGTAAATTCCAACTCATTGTGCTTACTTGGAATAAGTTGTAAACCCGATGCATAATTATTAAGCCCAATGTTAACCCATGATTACTAGTAACGCTAGTATGATTAAGAGGGATTTCACAGTATTCATTACTTATGATACAAGTTCTGATTACTAGACATGTTAGTATAGGCAACAGGGAATTCCTAGTACTGATTACTTTTGTTACTTAAAAATGGTCTTAACCTGTACTATGATTCTTAGTATGATTTTTACTGAAATATTCCTGTTCCCTGTATGGTTTATTTGTTTTTCCCATTAATAAAGTTTCACAAATTTACTACAAGATATAAATATTGTAATAAAGCAAAAATGAAATCTGATTGGCTTATTCTGCTCATGTGACATATGACCTGAACCAATCCCGGGCAACGTAGGTTATAGCTTAGTATTGTCAGTTACGGTTACTAGACAGTCAAGTTCCCGTTACAGGGGCTCAGTATAGAGAACACTGGGGAGGTTAGTGAGAGTTACTAAAACCATGTACTGGATAAAGAGAAAAGCAAGTAAAGCCAATGTTAAGCCTACCTGTATATTATTCAAAACTGGCAGATCCTAGTAAATGGGACAGAATCTTAAATAATCATTACTGGCATCATGTAGAGTTAGTCAGTACTGGCAAAACCATGTCACTGGAACGGAAACATGCTGCAGTAAAATGGAAAAGCAATTAATCACAATTTTCTCTTGAAAATGTACTTCTTACATGGAATAGAGGGTAAATACTGAAAATGTCAGGTCTCCTAGTAATTATAACACTTTATTTCATGTTACGACCGTAATCAGAATTTACAGTGCATGATCATAATAAATCAATCATTATCATTTATGAGATCATTGCCTGAATTTATGAGATTTCATCAAGAAGCATTATGACCTCACATGAATTCATAATTAATGAATTCATGAAGTTGAATTATGATGAATTCATGTACCCTTATTATAAAGCGTTACCATGTTTTCTTCTCTTGTCCGTGTTAGCTCCAGCGTTAGCCGCAGCAGCATCAGCCTTAAGTTCTCTCTATAATCTAGGCTCTCTTCAGGCTCAGAGTTGGTCGTGTTATTTCAGCTCAAATCTAAGTGAAAGCTGAACAAAAGAGCTCGGCTTCAGAGTGAAAACCCGAGTGGGCAGTGCAGGTCAGCGGTGACTGACAGGAGCGAGGCCACGGGGTTAAAACGGGATCCGTGGAAAAGGACTCAGAAAAGAGGAGAAGAATTGTGCCTGAATGTGGTTTTGAAATGGGAAGAAGTCTCTCTGCCCTACCAGTGGCAACCGGTCACAGAGATGTTTTGGCTGAAAGGGTAATGTTTGCGGCTTGGTAGCACAGAATGTCCCGGGTTCGATTTCCAGGTCTGACTGTATGGAGTCTGTTCTCCCTCTGTCTGCATTGGAAAATGACCATCTTAAATGAGATAAATTACTTAAAATTGCTTGAATACATTGGAATTTGAGTCGGTTTGAATTAACTTAATGATTTATTTTTCACTTGAAATTATACAAAATTAACTGAATTGAGATGGCAATAAGAGGTTTTATCTTTTCTAAGACCAGACCAGACCAAATGTACTCAAACTTCAGATTTAATCTCTTAATTTAAGTAAATTTATGTCATTTCTTTCTTAAAATTATTATTCTTTTTCCAGTGTTGGTTTCCCCTTCCACTTAAAAATGGAGGGTTGGATGGATGGATGGATAGAGGGAGGGATGGATGGATGGATGGATGGATGGATGGATGATGGATAGATAGAGGGAGGGAGGGAGGGATGGATGGATAGAGGGATGGATGGCTGGATGGATGATGGATGGATGGATGGATGGATGGAGGGAGGGAGGGATGGATGGATGGATGGATGGATAGAGGGATGGATGGATGGATGGATGGATGATGGATGGAGGGAGGGAGGGAGGGAGGGAGGGATGGATGGATGGATGGATGGATGATGGAGGGAGGGAGGGAGGGAGGGAGGGAGGGATGGATAGAGGGAGGGATGGATGGATGGATGGATGATGGATAGATAGAGGGAGGGAGGGAGGGAGGGATGGATAGAGGGATGGATAGATGGATGGATGGATAGAGGGAGGGATGGAGGGAGGGATGGAGGGAGGGAGGGAGGGATGGATAGAGGCCTCCCTCTATGGATGGATGGATGGATAGAGGGATGGAGGGAGGGATGGAGGGAGGGATGGAGGGAGGGAGGGATGGAGGGAGGGATGGATGGATGGATAGAGGGATGGATGGATGGATGATGGATGGATGGATGGATGGATGGATAGAGGGATGGATGGAGGGAGGGATGGAGGGAGGGAGGGAGGGATGGATAGAGGGAGGGAGGGAGGGATGGAGGGAGGGATGGGAGGGAGGGATGGATGGATGGATAGAGGGATTGATGGATGGACGGATGGATAGATGGATGGATGGAGGGATGAAAGGATGGATGATAGATCGATGAATGACCTTTATTACACAGACTCATGGTCCGGTCCAGACCAGAACACAAACAGACACATAAAAACAAACAATAAAAAACTCAGTCGTACCAATTTTTCCTCAGCTGCTAGGGTATAGTTTTCCAGTGGAAAAATATTGAAAGAAATGTATTCTGAGAAAGGCTTTCCCACCAGTTGAGAACCACTGTACTAAAGGATCTTCTCTGGGGCCAGAACTCTCCGGGAAAAATAAATTCTTAATCTCAGTGGGGCTTTCCCAGTTAAAAAAGGTAAAAAAAAGTTTGTGGGCAAGACCAAACTAACTACAGCGGTTCATAGGGTACTATTTAGGAAAGAGTCTCCCGTAGATACAACAGTATTTTATATTTATTTATAACACACACATAACGTAATTATGTTGTCTATGTAAGCAGTTACTTTAATGGCAGCACAACATATTTTTATGCCGTATTCTATTCCAGCCTAGAGGTTTCGATTGCATTTTCCTTTGATTACCAACATGCTTTTGTCTGATGACATAAGTGAATTAAAAACACGCATCTTACAACATGTTCCTTGTGGCGTGGGAAGAGGTTTGAATTTGGACCAGACCTTATTTACTAAATCCAAAACAGGGAGTAGTCTCTGTTAGGAGCACAGTTCCCTACGACTAAATGAAACACCATTACAAACTAAAGAGACTTTCAACACATGATACAGACCCAAACCCTCACGATATAACGCTTCATTCATGTTTTTTTGCACACTTTATACATTTGAAACAATGTATTTTGATGGAAAACTTCTAGAAAGTAGCGCCACAATCATTTCTGTGCATAAACGAAACACCAGACTCTTTCTCTACGGGTACAACATGCAGTTAAGAAGTTTTAACAAGGCTACAAACACAGCAGTAAGCAAGAAGTGATTTGTTGTAGGTGTAGTTTGAGTGTTTTGAGCTCTTAAGAGGGATAAAGGCTTGGGATTACCGTGCATAAATAAAACAAAACACGACCAGGATTTATCTTTCACAAGGGCACGACATTATAACATGTATAAGTGGAGAAAAAGCCTAATATGGGATTTTTTTAAAGAGATATTTTGGCCTCAATGGTTGGCGTTGTACGTGCAGGTGTTCCAACGGCTTGACCCAGGAGTGACCTGGCATTATGAACGGTCGTCTGTAATGTCCACACGAGTTTAAAATCTCATATATTTCAAGAGTCACTCCAGGAGGATGTCATTACGCTGTCAACGGTTAATAACAGCTCATTTTCCGAGACGTTTCAAGGACAAATGGACACAAGACTCGACAGTTAAGGTAAGTCTGGCTTCTTCCCTCTTGTGTGTCTTGCCGTGGATGTTTCGCTCCTCTCCTTCTCGCTCCTGTCGCTTGTTTCTTGGTGGTAATTCCCCCCCCTCTTCCTCAGCCGCTCTGACCTCTCCGTGAATGAACAATGTCTGGCTCCACGCGCCCGTTCCAATACCGTCACTGCAGCAGCTTACCAAGCAAAATGCACCAAGACCATTTAACTTCATTGAAATAGGCCCCAGAACTCGCCCCGCCTTGACGACGGCCTTTCCAACGCTACTGGAAAACACAAGAGTCGGACAGTTTTTCATTCAAATAAAAGTCTGTAAAGTCTGTACAAAGAGTTGAATCACGGAAAGAGAGCTGTTGTTACCAAACAAGTGAAGCAGAGGTGGATGAAATGCTAATATTTTTTATCTCTTATCCGGGCGCAAACTCTGGTGCAGATAAACACAGATGTTTAGTGAAAAGTGAAAGATAGCAGTAAAGTTTCAACACACTCCAAAGCAGACCAAAAATGCTCCATTATTTACGGAACATTTTTTACACCGTAATTAAAGTCCAAGCACATGGGCCTCTGGGCTCTCTTTAAAGCGCGGCTACATCACCTTGGAAAGCTGCTCGGTTTCTCTTTGTATTTCGGACGGCAAATAAACAGCCTCTTATTGCCGCGATGGCTCTAACATGACGCACGCTCACATTGGAGCTGAGAGCGCATGGACTTGGATGTAAGCGAAGGACAGAGGAGAGAGAGAAGGAGGCGTGGTCCATGGAGGTAAAGCAAGTTTATTTGTAGAGCACAATTCATGCACAAGGCAATTCAAAGTGCTTCACAGTTGCATAAAATTACAAGAAAACAGATCAAATCAATCAATAAAACATCAACATAAAGTTAATCAATTACAGTAAAAGGCAAGAGTGCAGATAAAATACTTTCAGTTTTCATATGCACGGGTAAAAAGAGCTGTTTTCACCCTGCATTTGAACATTGTCAGAGTTGAGGCCTGTCTCACATCCTCATGAAGACTGTTCCAGATTTTAGCTGCATGAAACTGAAACGCAGCCTCACCGTGTTTATTATTGACTCTGGGAACCACCAGGAGACCCCTCCCTGAAGTTCTCAGGGCCCGAGATGGTTCATCCGGCTCTAACATGTCAGAGATGGACTTTGGTGCTAAACCATGAAAAGACTTGTACACAAGCAGAGCTGTTTTAAATTCTATTCTCTGTGTGACAGGAAGCCAGTGCAGAGACCGGAGCACTGGACTAATGTGGTCGTATTTCCTGGTTCTTGTCAGGACTCGAGCAGCAGCGTTCTGGATGTTCTGCAGCTCTAACAGTGAGCAGGCCGTTACAGTAGTCTAACCTGCTGGAGAGTCTCTCCAAGTCTGGTTTTGACACTATTCCTCTGATCTTAGCAATGTTTTTCAGATGGTAAAAAGCTGATGATGTTATTGCTTTGATGTGGCTGTTTAAGTTCATGATTAACAGGACACAGAGCGGGCACGTGGAGTGCAGATACAAGATGTGAACTGTTCGCTCACTGTGTTTCATTCATTATTGAGAAAATACAAATAAGCTTCAACTTGCATTTGTTTTAGTGAAATATGAGCCTTGATTAGCAGATAATGCTCTGACTAAGTCGTCCTTCTTTCACGCACAAGTTTTAACATATTTTTGTTGCAAAATTCGTGTTCCATGATTCTGTTCAGTAATGTTTAGTTTAGCTCCATTTAAGAATCAGAATCTGAAAACTTTATTAATCCTGTGAAGAGCAATTCTTTGCAGCGACCCGGCCATACATACACACAGAACAAACATGTACAGTCTGTGCCACAACAGTTCACAGGTTCACAAAGGTCCAGCGAGACCAAATAAAAACACAAACTCTTAGTTTGAATTTAAGAAGCTTATCACAGAAGGTGTAAATGAGTTCGAATAGCGATTTGTTCGAATCACAAACAGGTAAAAACACGGACCTGAGGGCATTAATCTAAGGCATCGACTGATAAGTCTATTATACGACCAGCCTTTAACAATTCTGTTCCAGTTATTTTTGTCTCCTGCAGTCTCACATGATTTCCTAACATAAATAATGGTATAAATATCATTAAAAAAAAAAGAGGTATAAAAATAACTCATGATGGATTTTTTTTACGATCATGTCCGTCAAGATGATGAAGAGAAATGATCCTTATAGCATCAAAAGTGCTCTAAAGTGCTCTGGCACAGGTAAATGAGCCGTCATGAATGTAAAGACCTAGAAACTTGGTGATTCATTACTAAAAGTAGCAATTGTTATTGACTGTAGACTGTTTTGTTTTTAAGAGTTTAATGTCGTTCCTCGTCACTTTTCATCATCTACAGAGGGACTGGTTGCACGAGGAAGCTCCACGTCGACACAGATTATTGAAGGTGTTCTGTGTTCATGATTTCTTTTGCAGACGGCATGAACGTTTATCCCCGTGAGGACTTTGTATCTTCTGCCAGAGGGGGCTTGGACCATCCACCCTGAATGGAAAGATCTATTACTACACGCTTGATATCTCTGGGCTGGCCTGAATGAACCCTTCAGGGGTTCAGAGAAAGCTGGACGAATGGGTGAATAGTCTGTCCATCTCAGACTGCTGCCTCTACGACCAAACCCTGGTGAACAAAAGACAAAGTAACACCCTAAACAATAAAGATTTATTCCATCGTGTCCTATTCGTAAAAGTCTGACTCAGTGAAGTGTCAAGATGAGTGTCAAGACTGTCCAGATGAGTAACACCATAAATCCGCTTCAAGACGTGGCTGACTAATTTGCAGTACACATCGAAGGTGAGTTTGACAGATTGATATGTCCTGTTATGGGTTTACGGTACGTGTTTTTGATGTTGTATGTTCAGGTGTTGCTGCCTCCCTGAGCCGATGCTTTCACTGACTCTTCAAAAACACGTAAAGCAAATATACAGTCGACTTCGGGCTTCGGGCCAAAAGTCCGCGGACCAAAGCCCAGATTCAGAGGATTTTCTCACATTCTGTCAGAGAGCGGTCGAGAGCCGTCGGCCTAATCCCTGCGCTTCTCGGCATAAAGAGGAGACTGTCGAAACATTTTTCAACATCATCGCCTTCTTCCAAAACACGGTCAGGGAGGGCACGCAAATATCCCAGAAACCTCTGCATCTTTTACTTTTGCACTTTTCTGATGAGTGCAGAAGCATGTCTCACAGCAAAACGGTCTCAGGTTCAGGTTCTGTGTGGAGTTCTTTCTGTACAAATATAAAGTAGACAGAAGCGTTGTTGGTGTATTCGTGCTAAAGACAGTTTGCTAAGTGTGTGCATCATAAACCAAATCATGAAATAATCTCCTTGTAATCCTGACCAATCACAAATAAAACTGCCTGTTGATTGGAGTGTATTTATATGTTATAACCTTCACCCGTCTTGCTTCTGAATAACAGCCACATTAAAACTGTGGTAATCATAGGCACTGTAATCAAAATGTTTGGCTTCAATCAGCAGCGGTGCAGAGAGACTGTTACAGACTTTTTAAAAATGATTTAAAAAATTATCGGCCGAACCACAACTACTTTTCCTTTTTTAAGTAAAAGTTAAACAAATTCCTCTGAACTGGATAGCTTGGAAACAAAAACCTCTTTGTGTTTCATCCAAGAGGTTCCTTCAACCGTCTCGGGCCCAGAGAACGTCGGGGAGGGGTCTCCTGGTGGTTCCCAGAGTCAATAATAAACACGGTGAGGCTGCGTTTCAGTTTCATGCAGATAAAATCTGGAACTGTCCTCTTCAAGATGTGAGACATGTTCAAATCCAGGCTCATTTTTACCTGTGCATTTGACACATGGAAGTCTTTCATCTTTCATCTGCCTTTTACTGTAGTTAATGCATTGATTTCTGTGAAGCACTTTAAACTGTGTATGAATTGTGCTCTACAAATATACTTGCCTTGCCTTCAGTGTTTACCGTCCTCCATTTTGTAAACTGGATCGATAGAGCTCAAAAGTCCTCGGTGCTGGAAGTAAAAATCACAGTCAAAATAGACTTTTCGAGAGGGAAAAATAAGATATCAAGGATTTAAAAGAAGGGTTTAATTAATGCTAGCTGCTACTCACACAATTTTAATTTGAAGATTTATCCCAAAAATAAAAAATTGAAAAGTATTTGGTGTTTTCTTTCACGTTAAAGATCTGTGCTGCACATAGCTGATTAGCCCCTATAGTGTTTTTACTCTTAATTAATTAACTCTTAATATTTGAATTTTTCGAAAGGTCTATGGAGATTTAGCATGAGAACTGTTGAGCTTTAGAGGTTGCGTTCACATGACGTCACAACATTCAGAACAGCCTATAATATACTGTAAGATGAGTTTGTGCAGCCAAACATTGTATTGTGATAACTGTCAGAAGGCTGAATTTTTGACTTGGTTTATGGATTTAATATCTCTGTAACAGCTGGACCTATTCACATCAAACAAAAACTGTCAAAGAGTCCTACATCTTCTCTCTCAGCACATATCAACTCAGGTCTCATAAAGAGGTGACAACATTCAAGTGCTTGATGTTGTTCAGATGAAGGGACTTTCTGCCATAAGATGAATGTGGCAGGTTTGTGAGTCCAATCACTTCCAAACGGACCTTCTGTCCTTCACCCACGAGGTTCTCCATCCTCTATTCTGGAAACTGGATTAATGAGGGAGGAGTATAGACGTGCCTTTAGCCCTAAGTGGCGTTTTGGCTCGGGAAGCTGCCTATTGTCCTGAAAGGGTCGATTAAGGGTCGTTGGGTCACCTAAACTCATTAACTACGACTATGTTTTTGGGATTTGTGTCTGAGGAGAGTGAAGTGAATTTTTGGGGTAAAATGCGCTTAGTTAAGAGATTAATTATGTTAGTTTGGAGACTGTTTTTTGATATTTGGCTTGATTAAAGGGGGGTATTATGTAAAATTGACTTTTTCAAGCTTTATATCATGTTATTATGTCATTCCCTCATTAAACACATGCCTGGAGTGTTGCCTTGGCTCATTCACATATTTTTGAGTAATCAGTAAAAACTTAGACGGCAGCCATTTTAGGTGTAGCTATGCCTCAGTCCTCCTAGGAACGCCCCCACCTCCTGGAGACGCCTCTGGACCTTTCGTCACCAGCCAAGCCACCAACCACTGCTCCTCAGCTCAGCAGAGCCCCCTCCCCGCACAGTAGTGTTGTTTAGATGCCACAGCAGTGTGCTGAAGGGGGCGTGTCGGAAAGCTTCTTAAAGAGACAGAGGCCTATTTCAAGACGTTCAGTACAGCCATTTTGAGAGAGCAATTTTATTCAAGGCAGTTATTTTAATTTACTGCATATACAGACCAACAGAAGGTTACGTCATCATTGTAGTATGCTATAGACTGGTGCTATGTGATTGAAAAAAGCATAATACCCCCTCTTTAAAATGTCACTAAAATATACTGTTTCAATCAAAAATGTAATGTAAAAAATGATTGTCTCAAAATCATCTTGCGACCCGCACTTCAGTGTCCCGACCCTTACTTTGAGAACCACTGTCTTCAACCATCTTTCTCTTTTACCCTCGTCCCTTCGACATACATTTGCTCTGACATCTTCTCGCTTGATGATGCTTCCCTCTGGGCAAAACCAAAATCTGTCAACTGAATCTCATGCAACCTGCAGGCAACAGTTGCAGGGAGGGACATTCCCGAGCACTTTTCCTGCGCACATTTTGGAAAAGGATTTGGGGAAAATACTGAAGCCCCGCCAGGCGCTTGTCGTTCAGCGTTGGCTCCTTTCGCACAAACCATCGTTCAAAATCAGAATATTCAAAGTTCGAGCACGAGCTTTTAGTTCAGATCCTTGGCTTCAGGGAGCACTGGGATCCCCACCTGAGAAAACGTAAGAGTCGGGTCGGCGTCTGGTCCGAATGTCTTCTCGGGGACGTCTGATTATGGGACAGCCCAGTGCTTTTCTCCAGCTCCAAAGCACCTCCGGCCGTAAATAATCCGGATTTCCATTGAGGGCTGTTCAGCTGTTGGAAGAAAGAGTACAGCATCAATCAAAAGCCCATTTTCCAGAAGCCGGCGCAGGATTTTGCTAAGATACCCCGACACTGTCCATTTCTCAGTGAAACAAAACATGATGAGCGGCTTTGTTTGGGCTGGCTCTCTGCAGCTAAATGAAGATATTATGATTGGCCTAATTCAGAGCTGATGGTTTAAATGTGTCCTTTGCAGATGGAGATGTGATCTGCAAAATACAAAGTGAATAGTTTTTAAAGAGTAAGAGGGTCTGTTTTCCTTCAGATTGAGTTCTTCTTCTGAATCTCCCAGACCTGGTTCGGAAGGGCATCTTACAGTAAGCGCTTTTTTACTGCAAGTTCAATCGTTCTACATGATTAGAACCTCAAAAACGGACATTTTATTGTGTGACAGAGTGGCCGTCATGATGTGGAGCGTGGTTTAACCCTCTGGTGTTGAATGTATCGCTGCTTTGACCGCCGTCTGTGGCCCTCCATGACGAATACACTTCAAAATGAGACCTGCGATGAAAAAAGTGTGGACTCCCATCCCATGCTTTAGACCAGAGGTGGGCAAACTGCGACCTGTGGGCCAGATCCGGCCCCAAAGCAATTTTCTCCAGCCCACGACTCTTTTTCCATAATTTATATAATTTTTGGGGGGGCATTTTCACACGGCAAATTGCAAAGCGGTGCAGCAGAGGCACCATGTCCACCCACTGCCAGAGTGGCCTCAAATGGCTCTATAATTCTAACTTGATTTAACTTTGTATTTATTTTATTTGACTTTTATTTAACCATGAAAGTCCCACTGAGATTAAGAATCTCTTTTTCAGGGGAGTCCTGGCCCCAGAGGGAAACCTATTGTACATGTTTTTTGTAGTAGGGGAAACCGGAGTACCCGGAGGAAACCGACACAGACACGGGTAGAACATGCAAACTCCACACATAAAGGCCCCGTCCAGGTGGGAATCGAACCCAGGACCTTCTTGCTGTGAGGCACAAGCTGCACCAAAAATATACAACAAAACTGCTGAGTCAATGCAGTTTGAATGAAAAGGAGCAGAGAGACAGCAATCGTGATACTTTACTCAGTCTGTTATTTTGTCTTTTTGTGATACTTACAAGCGAGTTCCAGATATGATTTAGTGCATTTTGCGATGGGAGAAAGTGGAGCAGAGTTAAGTTAACGTTAGTGCGGCCCTCTGACTCACTCCAGGTTACTCATGTGGCCCTTGTAAAAATGAATTGCCCACCCCTGCCATAGACTGACAGAAGCACAGCAGCACCAACGGGCGAGGAAAGCCCTTCTCTTTGGTCCTCATGGTCCTCCCTTGGTGGCCAGGGACGACTCCAAAAGACACTTTGTAATACGGATTGCAGTGAAGACTTTGCCAAACACAGGTTAAAAGCCTGGCTCCAGACACTTTTTTTCTAAGAACTGCTATGGTATCTTCATGACGAGGCCCAAACCGCTTAGCTTCAGATTTCTGTTTGGGATCAGCACTCACACTTCTTTTTCACTTCTATGTTGGGAACTTCGGTCACCCTAATTGTTTTAATGAAAGTTGCATTGGATCATGGGATGGACCAACCAAGATCTGTGCATATTTTATACCAAAGTAGCGTGTGTGAGTGGTTTGTTGTGGTTGAAGGGCCTGATGGCAGCCGCACTTCTCACCACACATCAGTCTGTCCCATGGGACAGACTGATTTATTATTTATTTATTGTACTGATTTTATTTGAATGTATTTGTATCACCTAGTTGTGTTTTTATCTGATGTGTGTACTGCACTTTGGTCGACCCTGTTGTTTTTAAAGTGCATTATAAATAAAGCTGGATTGGAAAGCTGGGTAAAATTTCCTCTGGGAAGCACTTTGTGACCTACAGTAAGTCTGTGGAAAGCGCAGACATAAAACAAAAACTGCTGAAAGTGGTGCATTCAGTGTGACACCAATAAGCAAAACAGTTACATCATTAATGGCACTGAACACAGCGTTGGCATTCAGCAGAGTGAATTATACATGTTTCCCAAATGAGGTATAATGTCGGCTTATTGGATAACTGACCAACACCCTGCCCCAGTTAAAAAGAAAATCTCTATGATGCATTCAAAGCCCTGTTTCTTACGCAACTCTCCTGAAATTCCCAATGAATTTTACTCATTTCTCTGGCACAATTTAGTCCGACAATTCGAAGCATTTCAGCCAAGATTGAAGCCACTGGTAAACTGTAAACGGACAATTACAGCACGTCATTGTTGAGTCAGCCCCCGGTGTGCTCATGGGAACTCTGCGGTTGGCTTTCACAGCTGAAGTGACATGTAGTTTTGAAATTTTCGGGAGAATAGTTCAAGTAAAATGTCCTTAAGTGTCGTGTGGGAGGATGAAAACTCGAGCCATTACTGGACACAATGAGGACCGTAATTGGAATCCGGCGCTAAGTTTTATGGAGATATGGGGGCCATTCAAAAAAGGACATGGGCGCTGGTATTGATGATTTTAGACGGGCATTACATCAGGTAGTAGGCAGAGGCTTCGAGCACGCCATTTAAGAAACTGGACATAACTTTGGTGAGGTATTTTGGAGCAAAAGTTACAGAGGCTGACGACTCCCTGTACCAGCCCCACAGAGTAAAATAAACAATTTTGTCGTCTTACAGCACAGACTTTAAACATGTTATATGGGCGCTATCAAGTATCAATTCATTTCAGGTTGCAGTTTTGCTTGTTATTAATGAGGATTTGATAGATAGCTACCTATTAAGACGAGTAATCGATAATTAATTCGCATTCCGCCATTTTAATCAATTTGTGTGGCCTTCTGCAGCACCACTCAATCCTCACCGCGACTCCCAAAGCGACGCAGAGTAATTGCTCCCAATTCCTTTTCTCTCTCTCGAGGTCGTTGTGCTCAGTTTTCCCGCCCACACCGGCTCATAGTTTATTGTTTATCTCGACAAAGTTTTATGTTTCATGTTGCACGTTTGCACC
Source organism: Neogobius melanostomus (assembly GCA_007210695.1). Taxonomy (NCBI): domain Eukaryota; kingdom Metazoa; phylum Chordata; class Actinopteri; order Gobiiformes; family Gobiidae; genus Neogobius; species Neogobius melanostomus. The sequence continues at coordinate 97,755 of VHKM01000062.1, forward strand.
ATTGACAGTATATAATGATTTGCACCAAAGAAAACTCCAAGGGGGTCATTTATCAAGGCGGGTGCTAAATAGTGGGTGCAAACTGAAAAATTCAATCTGCTATTTTGTGAACATGTTGCACTCAATTTACCATTTGCTGTTGCCTGTATTACCGTATCAGGCCACCAAATCTGATATGTAAATAAGACAATGCTGCGTGAGTACAACATGTATAAATGAGCCTGCTGCTGATCCACTTTTACACATACTACTCACTTTGCACATGAGCAAACGCTTGGTAAATGAGTTTGTTAACCTGTTCACTAACAATGGCAATAAAATCTATTCTGGTTCTGATTCTAATCATCATACTGTGGACATGAGGGGTGCGCATTCAAGCGATTTATGAATAATTATATACTATTCTGATTTGTTTTAACTTGGATCTTGTCAACTGTTATTTCTAAACACTTTGGACTTATGAACTTAATAAAATGTTCAAATGTTAAAGTTAGATAGTTATGTTTTTACATCAATAAAACTAAATGTAAAGCTACTCTAAGCGATCCCGTTTTGCCGGTCCGGCATCGTTGCATTCCCACATTGCGTCGCTAGATGCGCCACACTCGCAAACAGCAGCGGACTTTGTGCCACCGGCGCCGCACCTCCCTCACCTCACAGCACCCCCCCCCCCCAACACACGCCTCCCCCACATTCCCCCCGCACCATGTAAACACAAACATGTGCAGAGATCGCAAATGTTTGAAGCAGAGGATGCAGCAACAGTTTAGCATTATGACAGAAGTTTACAAAAAGATTGTGAGCTGATACATTTTAATGCATTACACTATGTAGGGCTTTCATAATACATTATACATGGAAAAAGAGGATATTGTACATAAATTGATATTATACTGAGGATGGTAATGACAACTGGGAAGTAGCAAGATCACGAAGTATAATATGTACTGCATAGTAACGTGCCTTTATAACATAAAAATAGTGACTTCCGGTAATGTTACCAAGGTTTGGCATTGGTAACATGCTGAAATATATTATATTAAGGTTTGGCTTTTGTTACTTGCTTTGTACTAAACATCGTACATGAAACAAGATTGTGGTTGTCGTTGTGCTTCATTATCTATATGAACATTTCAAACAATACTTTGTAATTTGGTCTGTGTTAAAAAAGCCGCTTTGAAGTGTAACTGGTTCTCTTTTGCCAATGAGGCAAATCAAAATATGATGCTGCTAATTGTATGATTTGTTTGGAATTTATTTGAGTGATTAATTACATTATTTACATTAACATTGTAGCAGTGCAGAAAATAAATAAAGTAACAAAAAAGTAACATAAGCTTTCTTGCTTCGGCCTACTCCTTTTGAGCTTATAAGTGCCTACCCCCATATTCAAAATGAATTTACATTTGATCGATTGATAATGTAATTGCAATAGGATAGAGTTATTATTATAGTTCTGTCATGTAATGTCTTTATGTAAATGTCTTTATGTAAATGCTTTATGTAATCTTGTAAATTTTGTATTAATTTTGGGGGTGGGCGCTTATAAGCTCTTGCTTCAGCCCACTCCTTTTGAGCAGAATGTTTACTGCTCAAATAAAGTAATAAACTAAAACTAAACTAAACTAAACTAATAAACATCTGACCGACCCGCTCTGATGAAGCTGAAATCCTCATGAAATGTCGGTTTGTTTAATAATCCAACATCTACAGGGAGGCGTCAGGTCTTTTTCTTCCTTATGAGTACAGCAGCACCGGAGGCTGAGGCGTTCAAGGGTTGCAGGGAAAAAAAGTTCAGAGCAGGGTTCACTACTCCACCTGCTGACGAACAAAAGTCAAAAAGACATCACTTTAATGTAAACTTAGTGCTATCCTTAAGTTGTATATTGCATGTGAGTATGGGAAAATAACTTAAAGGGGGGTATTATGTAAAATCGACTTTTTCAAGCTTTATATCATGTTATTATGTCATTCCCTCATTAAACACATGCCTGGAGTGTTGCCTTGGCTCATTCACATATTTTTGAGTAATCAGTAAAAACTTAGACGGCAGCCATTTTAGGTGTAGCTATGCCTCAGTCCTCCTAGGAACGCCCCCACCTCCTGGAGACGCCTCTGGACCTTTCGTCACCAGCCAAGCCACCAACCACTGCTCCTCAGCTCAGCAGAGCCCCCTCCCCGCACAGTAGTGTTGTTTAGATGCCACAGCAGTGTGCTGAAGGGGGCGTGTCGGAAAGCTTCTTAAAGAGACAGAGGCCTATTTCAAGACGTTCAGTACAGCCATTTTGAGAGAGTAATTTTATTCAAGGCAGTTATTTTAATTTACTGCATATACAGACCAACAGAAGGTTACGTCATCATTGTAGTATGCTATATTAGCTGCACCGGAAAACATCTCAACCATAGCAGCGGCGCCACCTGCATCTGCATCTCCGGGGAAAAGCTCAGCTTCAGCACCACCTGCATCTATAGTAAATGATTCAGCCGAAGGACCACTTTCATCAACTCCACCACAGGCCTTGAGCCCGACTGGTACATCTACACCCTCCAGAGATTTTTCTGAATCATTCCCATCACCAAAGTCACCTATGGGATTTCCCAGCCATTTTGAAGCCTTGATAAAACAAGGGATTCAAATGACTCCCCGCACTCCAGTCATGTCAAGACCAAGGCTTTCATCCCCGAAGAAGCATCATGCCCCTCCCCCACCTCCGATTTCCAGCAGCTTCACTGCTGCTGTCTAGGACATTAAGGGCCTCTGCGTTGCTACCATGCATAGCAAACTCAAAACCAACCAGAGGTCCATAGCGGGAGTGTGTTCTTCTGAAACAATTAGTACAGTCAAACAACATAGATTAGATAAGAGAGGGACAGTCAGACCGTCCAATCAAAGAACTCTAATCCATATCCCTTGCAAAAAGATTCCATCCACTCAAACACAGACAAATCTCAAACATGCTGTACTCAATGCCAGATCGTTAAAAAACAAGTCCTTTTTAATAAATAGTTTTATTTCTTCTTATAATCTAGATTTTATGTTTTTAACTGAAACATGGCTTGACAAAAACACTGGTAACGCAGTTTTGATTGAGTGTAGTCCATCAAATTTCAATTTTGTGTCTGAAACACGCCAAAATCAGAGGGGCGGGGGTGTCTGTGCAATATTCAGGGACAATATAGTCATCCACAAATTGTCATTTGGGGTTTTTGTATCATTTGAGTATGTGTCTTTCAAAATGGAGATAAAACAATCTTCCATACTTTATATGACTATTTACAAACCACCACAGAATTGTTTTATCGAAGACTTCACTGAATTACTTTCATTTATATGCACTGATTTTGATTGTTTAGTCATTTCAGGTGATTTTAATGTGCATGTGGATGTGACCAATGACAGGCATGCAAAAGAACTTAATGCTGTTCTTGAAATGTTTGGTTTAACTCAGCACGTGAGTGAGGCGACTCACAACAAAGGTCACACTCTAGATCTAATTATTACAAAAGGTGTTAATATATCAAATGTGAATGTTGTTGATGCTGCTTTATCTGATCATTTTTGTGTCTTTTTTGACCTGTCTGTTACACCAAAACCAGTGGTTGGGCCTGGAGTTATTCAAAGAAGACACATAAATGATAAAACAGGGACACAGTTTATGGAAATGATCAGATTTGAAAATCCTCCATGTTCAAATGTTGATAATCTGTTGGACTCTTATACATCAAGCGTCTTAAATGTTTGGATACCATTGCTCCTGTCAAGGTTAAAATGGTTAACAATAGACAAAAGGCACCTTGGAGAAGTGAAGATTCGGTCAGGGCACAGAAAAGAGAGTGCCGAAATGGCGCAAGTCAAAGCTCCAGGTTCATTTTGAGATATACAAAGAAGTGCTTTGTGAGTTCAACCAGATTTTGCGTGGAGAAAGGGAGAAATACTTCTCTAAAATCATCGCAAACTGCAGAAACAATCCTCGTGTTCTGTTTTCCACAGTAAACAGATTAACTAACCCTCCAGTTTCACTGCCCTTAGAACTAATCTCTACATCTAAGTGCAATGAGTTTGCAATATTTTTTCATGACAAAGTCCAAGGCATTAAAAATGCCATAATTTCCACAACACAAATAGCAACCCTGCCACCAGCTAGACACCTTGAGCTGACACATTTCACACCTGTTACTGGCAAAACAATCGAAGAGGTTATCTCCGGTCTGAGTTCATGTACATGCTGCCTTGATGAATTACCCACTAGATTTCTGAAGTCTGTGCTGACCAGCTTGTTACCACAACTTGTTCAGTTAGTTAACATCTCATTTGAGACTGGAGCATTTCCAAAGGCCTTGAAAACCGCAGTCATTAAGCCTCTTCTAAAGAAGAGCAGCCTTGATCCCAAGGTACTGAACAACTACCGGCCCATATCAAACCTACCGTTCTTAGGAAAAGTCCTAGAGAAAGTAATATATCAACAGCTCACTTACTTTCTCCTATCTAACAATGTGTTTGATACTTTCCAGTCAGGATTTAGGCCCCACCACAGCACTGAGACAGCTCTGATCAAGGTGACAAATGATATTCGTATGAACACAAACGCAGGTAAGGTCTCAGTTTTAGTTCTGCTGGACCTGAGCGCTGCCTTTGACACAGTGGACCACGGGATCTTACTTCACAGGTTAGAAAACTGGGTGGGAATCTCTGGTACTGCTCTAAACTGGTTCAAGTCCTATCTCGAGGATAGGACGTACTTTGTCGAAATTGGCAACTGTGTCTCAGACAAAATTTCCATGACCTGTGGAGTCCCCCAGGGGTCAATCTTGGGACCCCTCTTATTCAACTTGTACATGCTTCCATTGGGTCAGCTAATAAACAGCAACAATGTGTCGTACCACAACTACGCAGATGACACTCAGATCTACGTGTCACTGACGGCAGGTGAACATGGGCCTGTAGATACTCTCTGTCACTGCATCGAACAGATCAGTTTGTGGATGCAAAACAACTTTCTCCAACTAAACTCAGACAAAACTGAGATCATTGTCTTTGGCCCACAGACACAAAGACAAAGTGTTATCAGTCACCTTGAGTCTCTCGCTCTGAAACCAAAAATCAGGTTAGAAATCTAGGAGTAATCATGGACTCAGACCTGAACTTAAACAGCCACATCAAAGCAATAACGTCATCAGCTTTTTACCATCTGAAGAACATGGCTAAGATCAGAGGAATAGTGTCAAAACCAGACTTAGAGAGACTCATCCATGCATTTGTCTCCAGCAGGTTAGACTACTGTAACGGCCTGCTCACTGGCCTTTCTAAACGAGCTGTTAGACAGCTACAGAACATCCAGAACGCTGCTGCTCGAGTCCTGACAAGAACAAGGAAATACGACCACATTAGTCCAGTGCTCCGGTCTCTGCACTGGCTTCCTGTCACTCAGAGAATAGAATTTAAAACAGCTCTGCTTGTGTACAAGTCTTTTCATGGTTTAGCACCAAAGTACATCTTTGACATGTTAGAGCCGTATGAACCATCTCGGGCCCTGAGAACTTCAGGGAGGGGTCTCCTGGTGGTTCCCAGAGTCAATAATAAACACGGTGAGGCTGCGTTTCAGTTTCATGCAGCTAAAATCTGGAACAGTCTTCATGAGGATGTGAGACAGGCCTCAACTCTAACAATGTTCAAATCCAGGCTGAAAACAGCTCTTTTTACCCGTGCATATGAAAACTGAAAGTATTTTATCTGCACTCTTGCCTTTTACTGTAATTGATTACCTTTATGTTGATGTTTTATTGATTGATTTTATCTGTTTTCTTGTAATTTCTCTTTCTGCAACTGTGAAGCACTTTGAATTGCCTTGTGTATGAATTGTGCTCTACAAATAAACTTGCCTTGCCTTGCCTTGCTAGACTGGTGCTATGTGATTGAAAAAAGCACAATACCCCCTCTTTAAGACTGTATTGTGTTTGAAATAATTGCTCTTATCATAGATACAGCTGGTGGCTCCGAGATGACTTCAGTCTGTCAGTCAGGTCAAATGTGTCTCTTTCTCCGTGACGGAACCCTTTCTGTGAAGAGAAAGACCGTTTTAAGAGTTGTTAGTACTTACAATGTTTTACTTGTAATTGCCAGATGTTAATAAAAATAATTGCTGATGTTATTAACGCCTTCCGCCACTTGGACATCATAAAACGAAAAACGACCTGCTTTCACCCGAGTACTGTTCCTCCTCTGCCTTTGAACCAACAGAACAATTCTTCCTGATGGAGGTCTTCCCAAGGCCACGGTCATCACCGCTGCAGCTGAATCCACTCATCGCAAAAACAGCACAGAGTGTTTCTGAGCTTAATGGAGGATAATGAAGACGCATCGAGCAGCTGCAGAAAACAGCCTAAAATGGCAAATGTTCTTCTGCGCTGTACAAGAGGAATATCATCCTGTTAGGAATTACTCTGAGCCACTATTTTTTATAGAAATGTTCAAATGGCGTAAAGTGCTGAGTGAAAACGCGTGATTCATCGTAAAAGTGGAAGCAAATATGGACAATGGACGACGGGAACTGTGTGGGAGGCAGGACATTTGGTTAGTCACATTCAAATCAATCAATGCTTGGTAGTCGGGCAAAGTGACCACACCTTGAATGAAACACACAAAGAATCACGAAGATAGAAAGTTCTTTTGTATAGCCCCATTTCGCAACAGGAGCTTTCTCACTGGGCTGCGCCAAACATCAAAACAGTTAAAACAAATGTAATGACTAAATTAAGTAGCAGATGAAAGGGTGTTCCCCTGTCCTAAACCTCCTTCAAAGCATGGAAAAAATAAAGAAGGGCAGATCCACTACCATGGACGGACAGGTTATAGGTAGACCCAGGGCTGATGAGCGTCCCTCTGCAGACAGTGCTGAAGACTGCGGTACTAATGCCCGGTCAGTAAGAAGGTAATGGCAACGGCTGCAGGACCAGACAGAGATCATATATGTGGAATTCACTATTAACTTCTATCCGTCAAAACTAGATTTGTAGGAGTGCTGCTTGGATATAAAGGGCCCGATCTTCCGCCTGGCGCAACAACAGCACTGCTCAAGGCGAAGTAGGTATCTTGCGTACAAACAACGGTGCACTGGTGCTTTTGCCGGCAGCCTGAGGAAAAAAAAGGGTCGGCTGAGACGTGTGCTACAACGAGCGCTTCCTCGTCGCTCTTCTTACTATAACAACAGTTCGTGCATCTTTTGCAGGACAAACTAGTTACATGGACTTCTCCCACTGTGAGTTAAACACTGTCCATGTCGAGAGAGAGAGAGAGAGAGAGAGAGAGAGAGAGAGAGAGAGAGAGAGAGAGAGAGAGAGAGAGAGAGAGAGAGAGAGAGAGAGAGAGAGAGAGAGAGAGAGAGAGAGAGAGAGAGAGAGAGAGAGAGAACTTTTTCACATTTTGTCATGTTTACAACCTTAAACGTAAAGATTTTATTTTGAATTTTTTACTGAAAGTTCACACACAAGTAACAGACAACTGTGAAGTGAAAGCAAAATGATACATGATTCTGTTATTTTACAAAAAATAGAAAAGTGAAAAGTGTGGCGTGCATAAGTATTCATACAGCATGAATTAATACTTTGTGGAACCCCCTTTTGCTGCAATAACAGCAGCAAGTCTTCTGGGATATGATTCTACAAGATTTGCACATGTAGAGACTGACCATAGACATAGACCGTCATTACTCACTCCTCCCCGTTTACCACAATGACCACATTCGAGGGGAAATCATGGCGGATTTACAGACTCCTCCTCCCCAGCTCTGACGAAGCATGTTCCTAATAAGGGCATAAGGGCGGGATCTTCACTGTAGACTCGGCCCTTGCGTGACGTGTAGCTCGCGCAGCTCCAATGCTAACAGTCCGACCCCCGTTAAGTAGGAGATTTCTCAAATTTATCCTACCATAACCAGCCCGCTGCCTCTGATTGTGTCTAACCCAGCGTAATCACAGGAGGAACTTAATGTAACGTAACGCTGCTTTAAACTTCTCCACAGCTTTATCCCTGACCTCTCTGGTGTGCTCCTTGGCCTTCATGATGTTGTTTAGTGACCAATACACTCTGACCATAGCTCTGAGGCCCTCACAGAACAGCTGTAAATATACTGAGAGTAGATATGTACAGGTGGCCTCTATTTAATGGTTAGGGCAAGGTGTGAACATTCTGCAGTCATTAGGAATGTTATAAAGGCAATTTAATGCACTCAGAAAATGCATTATGAATACTTATGCACGCCCCACGTTTCACTTTTCTATTTTTTGAAAAATAACAGAATCATGTATCATTTTACTTTCACTTCACATTTGTCTGTTACTTGTGTGTGAACTTTCAGTAAAAAATTCAAAATAAAATCTTTACATTTAGGGTTGTAAACATGACAAAATGTTCAAAAGTTCAAGGTGCTTTCGAGAGGCACTGTATATTCAAGAGTGCAGGGTAAACACCATGCAGCAGAACTGTGATCAAAACACCAGCAGGAGCTACGTTTTTGCCTTCTTCAGGGAAAGCCGTATGAGCCGAAATGCGTTGACTTTTTAATCCAGTTAGCCATGTAAAATAAAGGCATTTTAATGATATCTGTGTCTGGCCCTGAACGCCATTACAAAGCACTTATTATTTCAGATTAAACACACTTTCTCATAAACTAGAAGATGTCTCGGGTCTACAAGGCTCTGGTGTCATTGTCAAATATTGAGAAACATACAGAATAAAATTCCTTTTTATGTAGTTGATTAACCTGTGCCCCCAGATGTGAAGTACTCAACATGTTATTATTGGTGCTTGAGTTCGCCCACTGCCAACTCCACGATCAGAAGGTGAGGCCCAGACTTTGTGTTGCCAGATCCAAAGTAGTCCTCTTTAAGCCCACACAACACAAACCGCTGAACGTGTTAATCGCCCTGACTCGAGTTGCCTCTGATTGGGCCACACACTCAGCCCTGACCAACACGGATTCCTCTGAGATGACACTCGAGCTTTTGTTTGAGCGGCCAGCAGTTTCCCGATGACCACTTCTCTCCCAAGCTCTTTCCATCAAAACAGAGGCGCATCGCTCCACGGACAGAACATGGAAACAGTGAGGCGGCTGCAGGCAGAGAGAAGGATGTGACGGAGGGTAATTCCTGATGCAGGCAGGGAAAGGGACGGCGCTGTGTTACTGAGGGGGCTTGGTGAATGGCCAGATCAATGAGAATGAGAAAATATTGATTCCCTTCGTAAATGTTGGGACAATTTGGTGACAAAAGGACTACTTTGTAAATGTGCACATTTTGACAGATTGCGTATACTTTTAAGTACTAATTATTCTATTCATTCACTTAGTATTTGTGGTTTCCTTTTGCTGTTAATTGATTCATAAGATTACATTTGTTGAGCTACTGTGACAACGTAATTTAGATAGATAAACTTTTATTTGTCATTCAAGGGCACAATGTACACATACTTCTGTTGCATTGTACTCCACTGACAGAGGATGACTCAAGAACCTTCATTGAAGATGGGCAACTCCTGTACGACTGAGAGCCTACACAGACATTGCACTGGATAACTGGTGCTTAAAAGTAAACAGTGCACACACGCCTTGTCTTGTACATATAAGACAAGCCTTTATTGATCTCACAATGGAGAAAAGAGAAAAACATCAGCGCTCAAGAAACACTCAGGAAAACGTGCAAACAAGTGAAAGCAAGTCAAGTTTAGTTGTAGAGCACAATTCATACACAAGGCAATTCAAAGTGCTTCACAGTTGCAGAAAATTACAAGTAAACAGATCAAATCAATCAATAAAACATCAACATAAAGTTAATCAATGACAGTAAAAGGCGAGAGTGCAGATAAAATACTTTCAGTTTTCATATGCACGGGTAAAAAGAGCTGTTTTCAGCCTGGATTTGAACATTGTCAGAGTTGAGGCCTGTCTCACATCCTCATGAAGACTGTTCCAGATTTTAGCTGCATGAAACTGAAACGCAGCCTCACCGTGTTTATTATTGACTCTGGGAACCACCAGGAGACCCCTCCCTGAAGTTCTCAGGGCCCGAGATGGTTCATACGGCTCTAACATGTCAGAGATGTACTTTGGTGCTAAACCATGAAAAGACTTGTACACAAGCAGCGCTGTTTTAAATTCTATTCTCTGAGTGACAGGAAGCCAGTGCAGAGACCGGAGCACTGGACTAATGTGGTGGTATTTCCTGGTTCTTGTCAGGACTCGAGCAGCAGCGTTCTGGATGTTCTGCAGCTCTAACAGTGAGCAGACGTTACAGTAGTCTAACCTGCTGGAGACAAATGCATGGATGAGTCTCTCTAAGTCTGGTTTTGACACTATTCCTCTGATCTTAGCAATGTTTTTCAGATGGTAAAAAGCTGATGATGTTATTACTTTGATGTGGCTGTTTAAGTTCAGGTCTGAGTCCATGATTACTCCTAGATTTCTAACCTGATTTTTTGGTTTTAGAGAGAGAGACTCAAGGTGACTGATAACACTTTGTCTTTGTGTCTGTGGGCCAAAGACAATGATCTCAGTTTTGTCTGAGTTTAGTAACTAGATCTTATTTACTTATATACAGTGAATATAAACCTTTAAAGGGGCAAAACATATAAATAATATAAAATTAGACAGAATATAAAATAGCAGAATATCAAAATTGATTACAGTCATGGTGCCGGTGAAGTGACGCTGATACAGAGATTATTGCGACAGTGGCTCATGATCGGAAGGTCGTGGGTTCGAATCCCAGCTCCTGCAGGTGCACACTGTCATTGTGTCCTTGGGCAAGACACTTCACCCACGTTGCCTCCAGTGTCTGCGTACATTAGTGTATGAATGAGAGTGTGTATGGGTGAGGGGTTCTTTGGTGTGAAGCGCTTTGTGCCTAATGGAGGTAGAAAAGTGCTTTGTAAGTTGAGAGCATTTACCATTTCACGTAGTTTTGCATAGTAGCCATTGCACATGAGTTACTTCACTGTGTTGTACAGTCTGACAGCAGTGGGGATGAAGGACCTGCGGGAGCTCCTTCTTGCACTGAGGGTGTCTCAGTCTGCCACTGAAGGAGCTCTACAGTCCCGTGCAGTGGGTGGGAGGTGTTGTCCATATGAGCTATGCTAATGCCTTCCTGTCACAGAGTCCAGGGGGCAGCCCAGGACAGAGCTGGCCCTCCCGACCAGCTTGTTCAGAAAAATGCATAATTTGGATGACAGACGTCCCGAATAATGTTCTTTGGCCGGGACACACGGTGCTTTGTGGTGATGTCTTAGACAGAGGGGGAGAGCGGTCCCTTGTGGATCAATAAAGTTTGTCTACGTCTATAGCCTCAAACTGGAATAATGATTTAAAAATGTGTCCACAAAAGCAAAGATTAGGTTTAAAAAAAAGTTTAACAAAAATCTTTCTAACATATTTTTCAAGCACATCAATATATCAAGTGAAATAGTGCTATGAAAATGAAGCTGTCAAGCATGAAATTACAAAAATAAACTTCTTTTTTTCCCATTGTCCTGCAAAAAGAACCGATCACTGTGAACAATTGCAATCACACCATATTAGAGTTTTCTTCTCATGCACTTTGGTTATATAATGTTTTGTTTATGTCTTGCGGTGAGTGTCAGATTTCTCTTTCTTTCGGGATTGCTCTGTTCCTTTTAGATCCACATTGTCAGCAGTTTTCCCGCTCAGTTTGCGCTGCATTGTTCTCCATTTGCGCTGGACACTCCTGGCTTTAACTTCTGCAGACAAACTCCATGAGAGACGGCACTCAAAGCTCACGGCGACAGTTGCCAGGAAGAGGATCTGAGTTGGCATTGTGTCCCAAACAATAGCAACCCGCGCTGCTGCCAAAGCTTCTGCTCTGCCAGGGTGCTATCTGGAGGAGTTTCCACTGAACCGGAGCCTGCGTGGACTCAAATATGGACACAAATATGGACGAGTGGGAGGGGAATCGCTCTGTTGTATTTGGCAAAGACATTTGTAATATTGAGGAAAGTTTCACCTTAAGCTCTGTCTCAAAGGTTTTCCCTTCACTTGAGCAAAGTTAGGCTTCTCTTGAGCTGATGTGGTCAAACAGAGACGACTGTCGTAAAACGCTCTGTTTCCACCTTTCAAAGTCTGCAAAGTGGAAAAATGCACCGTCTAAACTCTAAATCACCCAATGTTTTATTTTTGACATTCATCTATTTTTTCTTTGACATTTACAGTATTTTCCAAAGGTCTCTGAAACTTTGAATCTTATTTCATCACCTATAACATGCACAATAGCCTAAGCAAAAGTACTCTTGGCCACTTCTAGTTCAAGATCTATACAGTGGGAACCAGATGTTTACATGCACTATATAAGTACAACGAAATAGTGTCCAGATGTTAGTCCTGAGCCGCTGCGACTCATGTTTTTGGAGGTCGGGGAACCTTGCTGGCTGCCTTCAGTCCTTCTCTGATCCTCTGAAACAGTGCCTCCTGGGTTTGTCCCTGTTCCCTCCTCTTCCTCCTGCACATTCTCCAGTGAACGTCCATTAGCCAGAACAATTGAAGGCATGTGTGGCTTAGCTGTGAGTCTCGCCCGTATACCTCCTCGTTTGTCCCTTTTTTGTTTCCTGCCTGTAGCTCCTCTTGTGACGCCTCCACTGTGCTGCAGGTGTGGGGGCTCTTGGTGCTTCTTCAGTGTCTCAGAAGAAGAATTGTGTAGGTCTCAAATGGGTTTAGGTGATAAGATAGCTGTCTGTTTACTTTTAAAAAGCTGCTTTCTTCAGGACCATTATGGAATCTTTACAATAAAAAAAATCCACCGAAAAACACGGAAAAGAAGAACAAAAGTATCCAGTAAAACAATGTGGAACACAGAAACTACAAATGCAGTTTGCAGAAAAAGGCAAACAACAAACAAACAAGAGATGGAGGTTGCTTCTTGTTAAGACACTTTTTCGCAGTGTGTGACATGAAACCAGAATTAACTTTTCCTTTTTAGATCAAGTAGAATTAAAAAAAATATTTCTATTTGCTAAATGCCAGAAGAATGAGAGATATAATTTTCTACACAGTTTTATATTACTTTTTACAAAGCAAGCTTCTCACAATAGTTGGCAGGAATTTTGGTCAATTCCTCCAAACAGAACTGGTGTAACTCTTCAGTTCTGCCCATACATTTTCAACTGGATTGAGATCAGGACTTTGTGACGACCACTTCAAAACATCGACTTTGTTTTCCTTAAGCCACTTTGTAACCAGTATTGCCCATATGCTTTGGGTCATTGTCCATTTGGAGAGACCCATCTGCGCCCAAGCTTTAACTTCCTGGCTGATGTCTTGAGATGTTGCTCCAATATTTCCACATAGTGTTCTTTCTTCATGATGTCATCTATTTTGTGAAGTGCACCAGTCCCTCCCGCAGCAGAACAACCCCACAGCATGATGCTGCCACCCCCGTATTTCACAGTCGGGATGGTGTTCTCAGGCTTGCAAGATTCCCCCTTTTTCCTCCAAACCATTATAGCCAAACAAGTGTTTTTTATTGTTTTTCGTCAGACCACAGGATATGTCTCCAAAAGTTAAAGTCTTTATCCTTGTGTGCATTTGCAAAGTCAAATCTGGCTTTTTTATGTTTCTTACACAACAAAATCCAGGAAAACCAGATCAAGCACTTTCTTAGAAGAAGAAGAAACGACCAATGAAGAGTCAATGAATCAGCAGTCAATGAAGCAGTGAATAATTATCAAATGAATAAAGTCACGTTTCTATGCTAAAGCTCATAGTTGCCAAACAAGTCTGCAGCTACTTTATTCCTCCTAATAAAATGAATGGGAGCAGACAGGTGCACTAACTTTATTGTTGAAATTACTTAGTTTCCTGGCATTATATTGTAAATTATATGCCTCCAGAATAAGATTTTGACACATTTATGGCCTGTGCAAACTTCCAAATTCCTCTCTTAAAAGCAGCCCGATTCGATTATCCAAAAGCAACTCTGAGTCTAATCCCCGTGAAGTGGAAAAAGATTTAAAGTGCCATAAATACCATTGTGAAAAAAGCACTTTCAGGTAGTTTAACATTAGATGGATAGTTCCCTGAGAGTTTCCACTGCACATAACGCTGTCACTCCAGTCGTTGGCTCTGTCCATTTATCTGCATTACGGACTATCTCATCTCTGGAGGTAATGGAGACAAATGCCCGACGCGCTCACAAACTGTCTGGAGCTGCTGGTCAGAGAGAAGAGTGAAAAGATGGAGGAGGGACCAAGGAAATTGGTGCGGATCGGTTTATAAAAGGCACAAACTTCAACCACTCCTGGAGCATGTTAAGAATCGTTTATTGGGTAAAATTGCACGCAGTGTGGCTTTGAATAGAAATGCACTGTATGTATTAAATGCAAAATCAAAATGGTCTGGTTTTCATTGTTAAAACCATTTTTTTGGGTGAAATTTCCAGATCCAGACACTACAGACAAACGTTAATCTAAAAATATGTACATTTAGCTTGAAATAAGTATTTGCCCTTGGTTTGAGCAGCTAAGTAAAATAATCACATAAAACAAGCAAAAAGATGTGCTCAAAATTAGGTTATGAATTACTAATTTGACTAGAAATATGTTTATTTCTTAGTAAGCCCTGATGAAGACGTGGTGGTCGAAACATGTTGGCTCGGCCCTCTAAATAATTAAAGGCCTTTTCCTCGTGCTGTGCATATTTGTTTGGAGTGCCTGGGTTTGCTGGGGTTTTTTTGCAAGATGGATCCCTTTCCCAAGAGCACCCATACTAACTTCTGGAATACATTGGGACACCGAGAGCAATCAGTCATATTGTTGTTTTTACAAATTCTGTTTTTTTTTCTTGTTTTAAGTGCAAAACTACTCATCCCATATTAGCGTAAAATATTCTTTATTCCAGTAATTTTAATTGATCAAGATATGACTTTTTGCAGTGTAACCCTTAGATTGTTACGGTAGCGCAGTGGTTAGCGCTCTCGCTTCACAGCAAGAACGGGTTCGATTCCCAACTGGATGGGGCCTGAGTTTGCATGTTCTCCCTGTGTCTGCGTAGGTTTCCCCTACCACTAAAAACATGTACAATACGCCAGGACGAATAGTGTGTGTGAGTGAATGCATGGAGGTGGTCTGATGTAAAGCGCTTTGTGACCATGTCTGTGACAGGCGCTATATAAATACAGATCTTCTTCTTCATTTTGTATTCAGGGCAAAGGTATAGTGTAAAATAATGTACAAATAACTAAAATGCTGTCCTTAATTTGAGTAACTGATTTCAAGAAATCTGTCCGTGGGGAGCACTTCGATGTCGTCCGCCCAGTAAAGTCAAAGTGCTCCTAAGGTATTGTTACGCCTTACAATATAGTGCCTCTTTTTATCCAATTTTTTGTGTCTATACCTGGATCGTGTAACTCTTCACGTAACTGTATTTAAACAGGGGAAACGTGGAAGAGCTCGGTCGCTTCTAACTTCACCCCCGTTTGGCCCCATAGAGGAGAGGAGGAGAGGCTAAATGCTAACACCGTCAGTGCTCAGTTTGCGTGACTAAGCGCACGTGTAAAGACCAGACAGCTACGCATCAACTCGTCTAAGCTCAGGTAAGAACATCCCTCAGAATTTAAAAAACGGTGGCCTGTTCCTTTAAATGTAAAATTGTACTTATTTCAACGTAACTTTTTGCAGCGTGTGTTGCCCTCTTCAAAAGCTGCTACAATCACAATGAAAACGAATAGATTGGTACAGAGTATGGTCAAAAGATGTGGTCGCAAAGCAGGAAAGACGTGGTAAATTTACAGCCACATGTGCTACAAAATACCGCTGTTACACTGAACGAACTTTGCAACTGAGCTCATCACGGGCTTCTGAACGTGAACAAAGACTGCACAGAGAAAAGGTTTAGTGAGGAGATTTCCTATAATCAATGGACTCGTGATCCTTTAGGACTTCATATTTCAGACTCTCTCTCTCAGTTCCTCTCAGCTCGTTTATCCTCCGCAACCCCCTGTCCTCCCGCGCTCCAGCCGTCATCTCCAAACCACGGGGCTGAATCCAAGACCACACGCTTTCATGACTGTCAACAGCTGGAGTCGAAAACGCAACGTCAAAACCAACGGCGTTTTGTTTTTTCAAACCGGAATGGCCGCTTTGACCCTCCAGCTCCGGATTCTTCACATAATTCTGATACTTGAGTTGTTTTCAAGGTCAGAAACTGCGAGGAGAAGCTATGACACTTCATCACGGCAACAGCTTAAAACAAAGACTTTTGAAAGTACGGGCTATTAAGCTACTCTGGTAATATAAAACATGTCGCCTGTTGTTTTGTTTAGTTGGCAAATATCACGGCCAGGATATGACGATGACAACATCTGTGCCACACACTTCATTTTGGCAGGAACTCTGACTTTTCAAACTGCTTCGCCAAGGATCTTTTAAAGATGTGGCAACTTCAGCAAAAAGTCTGAAATGGCAGGGTTTCAGGCAGCGGCAAGTCAAATTCAATATACAGTCAATACAGTCATGTTTAGGCCACAAATACAAGATGTATGTATTTATCATATTTTAAGATGTGTAATCTATTAACCAAACAGAGGAATGTGGGGACATTTGGATATTAAATCTCTTAACCCCCGCCTTTTCTCCAGTTCAGCTTTACCCAAATCTTAAAGGTCTACAGAGCCTCCACACCTGCAGCACAGTGGAGGCGTCACAAGAGGAGCTACAGGAAACAAAAAAAGGGACCATTTTCAGCTAAGCCACACAAATCTTCTGTCCCTTCTATTGTTTTGTTCTGTATGGTGAAAGACTGTTGTGGAGCGGAGCGAGCTGCGCAGGAGGAAGAGGAAGGAGGAGGTGGAGGAGCTAACCAGTGCAGGACACCACGCTCTGAAACAGGGACAAACCCAGGAGGCGCTGCGCTGTTTCAGAGGATCAGAGGAGACTGAAGCACCAGCCAGGTTTCCTCCGGGTGACCCACAGTGGCAGTGCGGCTCAGTGACAGTGGCTCAGGATTAACACCTGGACACTATTTCGTTGTACGTTTGTACAATGACAAATAAAGCACTTACTTACTTATTTATAGGCTGATAGGAATGTCACATTTGAAAGCTAAGACCCACAAAACAGATCTTTTTCCATGCGTTGTCACTTTTTTGACATTTATTTCAATTGCTTTTTTTGTTGCGTTTTCGTCACATTTTTTTCGCACATTTTTTCTTTCATCACTTTTCGGTCACTCTTTTGTTGCATTTTTGTCACTTTTTCGTCACACATTTTTGTCACTGTTTCGGTCACGTTTTTGTTGCTCTTTTGTTGCATTGTCATCCTTTGTTTTCGTCTCATTGTTGTCGCTTATTTTGACAGGAAGCTGTTAGATTTGGGTAAAGCCAAACTGGAGAAAATGTGCTCAGCTCAGGCGGGGGTTAAGACGTTAAGGAAAACGTACTGAAAATGTAACTTAAACCTGCAGTGGATTATACTTTTTCTTTTCTAATTGTTGAACTTATGGAGTAATAAGAGTCAGGCAGCGCCATTATTTTGAAAGAAATGTAGAGAAAGAGTTAAATTCAATACTTTTTTACTGACATTATTTTTGGCAGCGTTTGTTTAATGGTTCGTCATACTTTTTGCCGAGCGGAAACCCTGTTACTCCACAGCAGGTTCTACGATGTGTTTACCAAAGACTGTGAAATCCACCAGTGCACTAGCTAAATATTTTGGTTTCACTGAATCTTTAGGCTTTGACACAAAAAGCTTTAGGGCCTTGTTACTCCACAATAATAGCAAGGCCTTAGAAAATGTATAATATCAGGTTTAAAAGAGAGAATTCTGTGATTTACATACGGTTGTTTTCTTGACCAAGACACTATATGTGATGTGAGTCAATCAAAATGGTTTTACTAACAGCAAATGTGGAGAATGACTAATGCCCACTTTGCGTTTTGCAAGCTCATAAAAAGCAGCATAAAACAGCACGGTCAGTACTCGCTTCAGCCTCCGCATCACTTTCACACACCGGCGTCAAACCTTCACAGAGACGAGAATAGCAAATGTTCACCAACAGTCAGGGCGTCTGGGCCAAGTTATACACGCTCAGTTTAGTTCAGGGGTGAGTCCGAACACTTCACGTTTACCGCATTCTCATGGTATCTCTGTCATCCAAACATCGCGGCCGATATCAAACACACATAACTACGGCAAGGCTGAGGGACATTTTTAAGTCCAGGATGAAAGGCGGCAGCGCTTTGGCGTCATGGATGAAGACAGACGTTTTTAGATGATTTCACTGAGATGTTAAACCAATGGCATCTCGACGAGGAGACTTTTGGCAGATAGTTTAATATGACCTTAGAGTAAAGTGTCTGTCTGTCTGTCTGCCTGTCTGTCTGTCTGTCTGTCTGTCTGTCTATCTATCTGTCTATCTATCTATCTATCTATCTATCTCAAGGTTTACAGGTAGTCATAAAATATAACGCGTTTAATGCTTAATTTTTGCCACTAATGCAAAAAATAAATAAAACTTTTGAGCACAACATTTGTGGAAATGAATGTGTTTTGGACCATATTTTTAGTATTTCTGAATAAATTTAGATTGGATGGACTAAAGTGCAATGCTTTCTAATGACATTTAAGGCCTTAAAGCAGTACTAAGTAACTCATGCCCCTAGAGGCCATCAGCGCCACAGCAGGTGTCGTAGCATGTTGTGTTTTTTTACTCATTAATTGTCCGTGAGAGTAAATACTACGCTGACAGAAAAGACAAAGGGAGAGAGGGATATTGTTCATCCAATTATACAATGGAGATCATTTTTTTTCACTCAAACTTGGCTGTAAATACTGTTTAAGTGGCGCTAGCCCGCAGTTAGCTTTGCCCATTAGCCTGTTAGCTTCTTCTTCGTGATTCTATTAATATGTATTAGTGACTCCGACCCATAGGTGGGAAAGTTTCAATCATCCCATTAACACTTGTATTACCCCCAGAGGGACTACGGAAAGGATTTATAAAGGTAAACAAGTTACTTAGTTACTTAGATTTTAACATACTATTTATCTAACTTTTTTTAATGACTTGGCTTACTCTAGAGATACGCTCAAGAATTTCAATGTGCTTTTACCTGTGCAAATCGCAGTACATTCTTTTGTATTGTATTCTAGTTCATTCAACAGCTTTTTAAAACCTGATGAAACCCTCTTCCTATCTAATTGTATTCCTATCTTCCAGTATAGGCTTTAACCTTCTCTCTCTCTCTGAATGGGCTAATTTGACTCCTGTGTTCAAACTCCTCCACTCCTTTCTTTTTCTTTTTTTCCAAGACGTGGACATAAACCAGGACTGGAACTGAGGGGGAAGGGCTTCTTCAAAAATTAATAAGCAACTTTTAATGCTATTTAGGTAAGACTTTGATGTTGATGGGAGCTTAAAAAAAAGCGTGATTAAGAGTTATGGCGATGGGCTGACAGACGTGCGGTTAAGGCACATATGACGGGGCTTTAATGATTTGACTATTTTCAAGACTTTTATTGGACTTGGTTCAGAGCTGAATGTGATTGAAAAGAAACAGGTCTTTCCCGGGATAATGGAAGCAATAGGATATCTGTTTGCTCATGTAAATAATACCGTAGTACAAGGGGTTCTCAACCTTCTTTGTCCCACGTGAGGCATTCTTTTATACTCGGAGTACCCCCTACCTCAAGGATCCTGACAAAACTTTGACAAAGTGAGCAACTATAGAGTGTTATGTTCACAATATACGGTAAGTGATAATTGCAATTGCCCTTTCTCACTATTGTGGCATGAAAAGAAAATGAAATGAAAGCCATACAGAATTATATACTTTGCAGAGTGATGTGACGTTCATGACCGACTGGGTCTTTTGAACGGCTCTTTAAGGTGAACGGTTCGAACCCGATCTCAAATGTGAAAAGAGCCAGATCTTTATTTCAGTCAATTTCAACCAGAACTCCCCCAGAACAAACACAAGAATCAGCCCAAAAATGGAGCAGGCGACACAAGTGGAAGCTAAAGGCACTAAAAATGATTTGTCAGAGATGCAGCCTCTTTCATTAGTTGTGGTGGCGCAAGATTTGATTCACATACACATTTTTCAAAGCGTAAATATCAGTCCCATTGTAATTTTAGATGATTTAAATCAAAAGTGTACCTTTTACTGATCGCGTCTTAGGGTCCCGGTAAAGAGCCATAAATCCTACCCATAGTTGCAGGACATAGGATCTTCAAAGAATATGCTAAAGATGACTTAAGGTTTCTTGCACCCTGGATGTACAAGTACTTCTCCCATTCCCATGTGAGTGAATGAATACAATAGTGAGAGGTTTCCAGTCTCCGCCTAAGGCCTATAGTTGCTGACACAGGCTCCACATACTCCAGTAATACGCCAAAGATGAATGAACGTCTCCTTACTTGGTGCTGTGGAGCCGAACATGCCAGTGTTTTCCGTCGTAACCATTATTGAAAACACAGCTCCGTCTCTTTTCTCCCCAAAATGTCAAAACATCATTGGCCGACTTCAAAAGGCCTAATGCGTAACATGACAGGCGTTTCATCAAGTGCAGAGTCTATAACTTACATGTTGAAGACCGTTCTTTCTCTGACGAAAGGGGAGAGAAATAATTGGGAGCAGAGCGGAGCACGGCCGCTTTATTCTGAAGATTTTGAAAGTGTA
The DNA here is from genome assembly GCA_007210695.1 of Neogobius melanostomus. NCBI lineage: Eukaryota > Metazoa > Chordata > Actinopteri > Gobiiformes > Gobiidae > Neogobius > Neogobius melanostomus. The sequence continues at coordinate 118,425 of VHKM01000062.1, forward strand.
ACTGGATCATTATGTCTAGACGCCGCCATCCAAGTCAATCAACGCTCCACTGTAGAAATAAACGTAGTCAACTTAAAGAGAAGACATTTGTGGCACGAGAAAGATTGACATTCGTTTGTATCATTAATAATCGAAGGTGGTCAGAGTTCTTGATTTTATTAACTCAGTGAAAGTTGTCCACTATTACTTAAAGTTGCTCAGTGAGATCATTATTTAACCTCTTAAAGGGGGGGTATTATGTAAAAATCGACTTTTTTTTTTATTATGTCATTCCCTCATTAAACACATGCCTGGAGTGTTGCCTTGGCTCATTCACATATGTTTGAGTAATCAGTAAAAACTTAGACGGCAGCCATTTTAGGTGTAGCTATGCCTCAGTCCTCCTAGGAACGCCCCCACCTCCTGGAGACGCCTCTGGACCTTTTGTCACCAGCCAAGCCACCAACCACTGCTCCTCAGCTCAGCAGAGCCCCCTCCCCGCACAGTAGTGTTGTTTAGATGCCACAGCAGTGTGCTGAAGGGGGCATGTCGGAAAGCTTCTTAAAGAGACAGAGGCCTATTTCAAGACCTTCAGTACAGCCATTTTGAGAGGGCAATTTTATTCAAGGCAGTTATTTTAATTTACTGCATATACAGACCAACAGAAGGTTACGTCATCATTGTAGTATGCTATAGACTGGTGCTATGTGATTGAAAAAAGCATAATACCCCCTCTTTAACATCCGCCCTAACCGAGTGCATTATCTCCAGTTCAGTTTAACCCAAATCCAAAAGCTAAGACCGACAAAACTCATCTTAATTCATCATCTTTATCCTCATATTGTCATCATTTGTTTGACATTTTTTCCCCCATCACTTTGTTGTTTGGTTTTCATCACGTTTGCCGCATTTTCATCAGGCATTTTGTCACATTTTCGTCACACTTTTTGTCACGTTTTTGCCGCTCTTTTGTTGTTGTTTTTTGTCACCATTTTGACACTTCTTTCAACAAGCTTTTAGAGTTGGGTAAAGCCGAACTGGAGAAAATGTGCTCGGTTAAAGGCATTATACCTGATTGTTTTCTAGTCACAAGAACAACATTTGTTTTGTCCTCCTGTAGTAAAGGCATTTGTATCAATTTCATGAACTTACTGGCTAGTTTTCTAGTATGACAGTGAACCTGAAAAGTGACCCTTCCAGTTGTGGACTGTGCCTATGAAACACGTCCCTGTGAAGAATCTGGATGCTACAAATATGCAATGAAAGTTAGGAATGAGTATTGGACCACAACTAATATGTTAAGTTAGTGGCTTCCTCTTTCATTGTTTGTAATAAAGACTAAATCTGGTATAGGGCCTTGAAGTTAAAGTATTGAAGTATGTTATCAAAGTGCTCTGAATAACTTTGTCCTTTGCATAATGCCACCTATTGTCAGAGTGTGTACAGTAAGGCTATTGAATGGGACAGAAATGTAGTGGAGTCAAAACAATAAGTCCTCAACAGGTTCAAGTTTTATTCCAATCATTTCATACAAACACACAGATCATACAGCCACTGCTTAATGTAACGGCTCTGAACAACGATGAGTCATTGTTGCGCAGCTTAGCATAGACACAATTCATACAGCATCCTAAAGTATGGCCTTGATGACCCTTCGACAACAAAAAGAAAGTAATAGTCAATCCATCCAATCTCTGTCACAGAGGCAGCAGTCCAAGCACGCTTCCTCCAGCCACAAAGATATGCAGTCCCTCCAGCGTTGCCTAGGTCACGTAAAAGAGAAAATAGAAAGTCAGTACAATGAATACTCACACAGTGGGGTGTGGAAGTTTAGACACCCCGGGTGAAAATGTCAAATAATCCAAAAGACATGATGTTGTAGACGAGATATTCCCATAACATTTCCAACAAGGCCAGAGCAAAAGTTTGGGCACCTGCAGAGTTAATACCTCAAAGTCCCCCAAGTATCACAACTTTAAACACTTGCTTGGCTTTCGATTGTAGTTTGAGGAATTATGTCCCTTTCTTCCTTACAAAAGTCTTGAAGATTATGTGTATAGATTTGTGTATAGAACTCCAAAGAGCAGTGCATAAAATCTCTTAGTTCTGGAAGACTTTAGTAAGGAAGGACGGGCCATAATTCCTCAAAACAGAACTGAAAGACTCTGCTGCCAATTAAAGTGTTGGCATACTTGGTTGCTACGATGCATTAATCCTGCAGAGTGCCCAAACGTTTCTTCTTCCCCTTGCTACATTATTCACATTATTAGATTATTAGCTTAGTACATTTGTTAAGTGACTTGTAGATTTATAATTACGTACAGTTTGATGAAACAGCTCATGACTTATCGGGTCAGATGTGGAGCACGTCCCGGTATTGCAGTGTGGTTCTGCTCATCGGGTCCCAGGAGTCCGGTCCCACAGGAGAGAAACGAGAACTGCTTAACTCCCTGGTCCTGTCCAGCTCACTTTGCATCTTGCAGCAATAGTCGTCCAGGCGGTAGCTCTTCACCGGATACGAGCCCAGAGTGCCCCCGTCCAGAGAGCTGCTCACAAAACTACCGCCATACAGAGACGTGTTGCGGCCTGTAGGAAAATGCGATCTCTCTTGTTCGACGGAAAGAGTCTTGCCCAGCTGCTCCGAGTACATGCTTTTGTACATCTTTAGCTCCGATTGGATTAAGTCCCATTGGCTGCGGGAGTGCTGTTCCGCAGTCTCCAGCTCCCGAATCTTCTGCTCCAGCAATGCCTGGTTGGCCACGTGATTCTTTAGGAATAGGTTGACCTGGTCCAGTTTGTGCTGTAGCTCGGCCCTGAACCTCTCCTTGCTCTGGGACAGCTCCTCCCGCAAGTCACTGTTGTCTTTCTCCAACTCTCTGCACCGTGAAGTCTCTCTCTCCAACTCCACTTTGAGGCTTTTCATGGTAGGATTACACTCTCCTCCCATGTTCTGATCATGCAGCTTCTTCTTGGCTGTTTTCACAAACGCACGCAGCTTGTTGATTTTTCCTGGAGCTCTGCGTTTCTGTTCATCTCTTGGTCGAGACGAGCATCATGAGCCGCTTTTTGTAACGCCTCAATTTTGTCTGCCTGTTTAGCAGCTGCCCTAAGTTTGCAGTTTTTAACCTCCAACTTCTGCGCAGCCTCCTCCAGTTGTTCGATGCGGTTTTCAGCATCTCCAAGCTTTTCTTTGAGCCTGCCCACGGCCTCGAGGGCGTGGAGCTTCTCGCAATCGCCACCGTCGTCCACTTCCAGAGCGATTTCACCCGTGGACGGTCTCTTTGGGGAGTCAGGCAGATCCTTCCGCACTTGCCTCAGGTTCGTGTCTCTCTCTTTTAATTTCTCTTTTAACTTGGACACCTCGTCTCGGAGTTCGGCTGCTTGAGTGGCCGACTCCTTGAGCCTCCCCTCCGCTAGTGTAACCCTCTCCTCACAGTCGGAGCGCAGCTTTGAGATCTCACGCTCGCTGTTGGCTTTGGCTTCTCTGCGCACATCTTCCAACTCCTCTCTGAGGGTCTTGTTCACCTCTAAAAGGTGGCTTTCACTGAGGCGAAGTGCTCCCTCCCTGTCAGCGTGATCCTGCTCAAGCCGCTTCATGTTGCTGTCCAGTGTCATCCTTTCCTGCTCTGCCTTTGTCAAAGTAAGTTCCACCATCTGTCTTTCTTGGATCTCACAGTGAAGCTGATCCTTTGTCCTTTTGAGATCATCTTTGATAGCATTGAACATCATTGTGACTTTGTGACAGTTTTCCTGTTCTCGCTGTAGCTGGATTTTGAGTTGAGCGACTTCAGTCTGTAGCTCTGCAGCTGGCTTTGACTGACTGAAATCATCAAAGTCCTCGGCCATTGCCGCGTTTGCCACCTCGGGTTTCTCGGATTCCATCTCTTCAGGCATTGCTCCGTTTTGGTCCTGGGACATGGGCTCATTCTGCTTCTCCACAGCGCTCTTTGCTGTGGCAAGCTCTCGAGCCACGGCCTGCTCTTCGTCGTCTGAGTCCCAGTCTGAGGACTCACATGACACAGGCTCCACTTTGTTGTCTGGGGTCGAGTCTAAGGCCTCACTGGACACGGACTTCTCTTCGTCGTCTGAGGTCCAGTCTGAGAACTCATAAGACACGGCCTCCACTTCGTATGATTCCCGGTATGAGGGCTCACTGGACACGGACTCCTCTTTGTTGTTTGAGTCTGAGGGGAAGCCAGAGTCAAATGAATAATTTGCCATCTTGTCTTGTAAGGTTTTGGTCTCAGGAATGGGGGAAAGCAAAGGGACATTGCTGGAGGGAAAATCCTTTGGGCGGGATAGGGATGGTGCGGCCCCAGATTTGGGTTTGGACTCTGCAGGGTTCTGGGACATGGGCTGATTCTGCTTCTCCCTAACACTCTTTGCTGTGGTGAGCTCACGAGCAATGGGCTCCTCCTCGTCATCTGAGTCCCAGTCTGAGAGCTCACAGGACAGGGGCACCTCTGGGGATGGTGCAGTTCCATGCTTAGGTATGGACTCTGCAGTTCTCAAGGATGTGTCAGGCTGTGCAGAGGATCCTCTTGTTTTGGAAGAAAACCTTTCCATTAAGTTTAACGGCTTACATTTATTTTTAATTGTGAGAGATTCATCTTCATCTTCTGAAGAAGCAAAACCACCAGCACCACTCAAAGACTCTGTCTCAGAGTTGTCCTCAAAATCTTCCTTACATTCACCCATGTCAATGGCTGGCATTCCCAGAAGTCCCACCTCAGTGCATTGGGGGGCAGAGGAGAGTGTTTTCTTCTCCTTGCCTTGTTCTTGACATGTAGAAGAAGCCCTAACACTCTGTGTGGTATATTCATTGAATATAAATGAACATGGATTGTGTTTCTTCTTTCGTGCGTAATCCTTAGCGGTCAATCCTTTGTTATCTTGTAGAGTAACATCTGCCTCATTTTGTAAAAGCAACTGCAGCATTTTAACCTGGCCATTTTCAGCCGCCATCATCAACAGAGACCTTTTGTTTACGTCAATGGTATTGACGTCAGCTCCTTCTTGTAGTAGAAACTCAGCCATCTCAAAATGATTGTCACGGACTGCCACGCCCAGTGGTGTGAGGCCGTCAATGTTAGGAACATCGATGTCAGCGTCATACAGCAGAAGCAAATGTGCCATGTTAACTGACGCCATCTTTGCAGTCAAATGCAACGCTGTGTTCCCGACGATGTCCACCAGGTTAGGCTTAGCGTGATTCTCCAGGAGGACGCTAACACAGCTCTCATGCTGCCCCTGCACCGCCTTCATTAAGGGAGATCTATTTTGCTTGTCACGTTGGTTAAGCATGGCTTTGCTCTCAACAAGGAACTGCACTGTCTGAACATATCCAGCAGCACAAGCAATATGAAGGGGAGATCCGAGACATTTATCCACTTGATTGATGTCATATTTCTGTTTGGCAACAAGTTCTTTCAATTTGGCTAAATCTCCTTCTGCTGCAGCCTTGTGAACCTTTCCCTTGTCCTTGAGTCTGTAGCCCAAAGAACTAGCAACTTTGGTGAACCTCTCCATTATTCTCTGCAGTACAACAGCGCTAACAAATTAGACAGTTGATATTTGTGATTAGCCAACAGGGCAGTAAGAAGTAGCAAATGGTTTGTCTGATCTGATGGTCTGTTAAGCACCAGTAAGACTTTCAGAGTGAGATGATACTGTATGTGGGTTATGGCAAACTCCTAATGCACTATTGAATTGCTAAGACATCAGAGAGAATGTTTACCATGTTGCCTGGATACCGATTGGTTCCATTCACGTGACATCACCAGATTCCAAAGAGCCTGTAGTTTAACATGGAGGAGGGCAGCTGAAAATTCCATAGCGGTAACTATGGTAACTTCCAGATTTCTAGTCTTAGTTTATTGCTAATTTTGCAATCATTCCTGGACCATTTCACATGAAACAAAAACTGTCATAATGTTCAAAGTCTTCTCTTCCAGGACATATAAACTATGGTCTAATTATTTCCTCATAAAGGTGTCCAAAAGTGGTGACAATATTCAAAAGCATGTGCACGATAAAGAGAGGATCCGAGGCACTCTGACTGATAAAAGTCCTTTATTTTAGCGGGACGTAGCCACTGCGTTTCGGTCACTAGGTGACCTTCTTCAAGGCATACAATATTTACAAGTGAGCACAGGTGTGCTTATAAGTCCTCAGTCACATGATCCAGTCACATGATCAAATCACATGAGCGAAAACACAGAAAGGTACATATTAAAAAGATACATATTAAAAACTCACATGAAAGATGAAGTGGTATGCAGTAAATGACATACATGTAGCAACAACAATAGAACACACTAGGTGATCGACCACTAAGGATACAGAATACAAAAGACATAATAGAAAAAACATTTGCATGTTTAAAGGTGACATGAATATTACTTCACATACAGGTATAAAAATTAAAGTTGGTGAATAATATGGAGACCGGGCTCCCAAAGAGAGCATGTGCACGATGTTGGCCTGTAGAAAGGACTTTCATCCATAAGAATAATGTGGCAGGTTTGTGAATCCGATCACTATCAAATAATGATCAGGAAAACATTTGGACATTTTCTTTGTGGAAATTTCTTTAAAGGGGGGGTATTATGCTTTTTTCAATCACATAGCACCAGTCTATAGCATACTACAATGATGACGTAACCTTCTGTTGGTCTGTATATGCAGTAAATTAAAATAACTGCCTTGAATAAAATTGCTCTCTCAAAATGGCTGTACTGAACATCTTGAAATAGGCCTCTGTCTCTTTAAGAAGCTTTCCGACACGCCCCCTTCAGCACACTGCTGTGGCATCTAAACAACACTACTGTGCGGGGAGGGGGCTCTGCTGAGCTGAGGAGCAGTGGTTGGTGGCTTGGCTGGTGACAAAAGGTCCAGAGGCGTCTCCAGGAGGTGGGGGCGTTCCTAGGAGGACTGAGGCATAGCTACACCTAAAATGGCTGCCGTCTAAGTTTTTACTGATTACTCAAAAATATGTGAATGAGCCAAGGCAACACTCCAGGCATGTGTTTAATGAGGGAATGACATAATAACATGATATAAAGCTTGAAAAAGTCGATTTTACATAATACCCCCCCTTTAAGAAACTGTTTCTCTCCCATAGAGTTGTATTGGCCCCTACTTTATGAAATCATCACTATAACATGAACGTGACCTATTATTAATACATTTCTCTACTAAATAAAGATAGAGAGACATGGAGAGGAGCAAAGTGGTCCCACATGCCATAAATACCTTAAAAACACTTTTGCTTCTACTGAACATTTAGTGAAAAACATCCACATGGACCTGACTTTGGTAGTACGCCATTTTGTTCTTTCTATTTTTAGTTGTATAAAACGCAAAATGCAGCTGTATAAAACAGATGAATTTTTTGCCTTTTTCTGTGAACTGTATTTGTGGTTTCTGTTCCACATTGTTTTACTGGATACTTTTGTACGTCTTTGCCGTGTTTTTGTGGGGATCAGTGGATTTATTTTACTGTAAAGAGTCCATAATGGTCCTGAAGAAAGCAGATGTTTAAAAGTAAACAGCTAGTGATCAGCTAAACCCATTTGAGACCTACACATTTCTTCTTCTGAAACACTGAAGAGACACCAAGGGCCCCCACACCTGCAGCACAGCGGGGGCGTCACAAGAGGAGCTGCAGGAAACAAAAAAGGGACAAACGAGGAGGAATCCGGAAGATGGTAAAAGACTGTTGTGGAGCGGAAGGAGCTGCGCAGGGGGAAGAGGAAGGAGGAGGTGGAGGATCTGGCCAATGCAGGACACCACGCTCTGAAACAGGGACAAACCCAGGAGGCGCTGCACCATTTCGGAGGAGACTGAAGGCAGCCAGCCAGGTGTCCTACGATTTCCCCGAGCTCCAAAAACATGCTGGTCACAGTGGTGGCTCAGTCGCAGCGGCTCAGGACCAACACCTGGACACAGTTTTGTTGTATGGTTGTACAATGACAAATACAGCACTTACTTACTTACTTAAGGCATTTAATTATTACATTGATTCAGAATCTCTCCATAGAGTTATTTGGGAAATGGTAACGTCAAATTGATTCATATTTCATTGTTTTAAATAAATAAAGCCATGAATTTAATCTTGGCTCTATCCATGAATGTGACTTTGTCCTTCAGAAATATTGGTAATTTTGGTAATCTACACATAAAATGCCTTATTTTCATGAAATTATGTAAAAGAAAAAAGTTTCAACTTGATAATTCTAATCCCCCGTATCGTCCCTGTGCTTTTTCAACCTAAGGCAAAACAATGATCAGAAGTGAAAGTGCGGTTAAGTAATAAAACAGCATCCGATCCACACGCTAATAATGTTCTTGGATGAATTTACGTAACCCCGAAATGGAAACTCTCCCATGTGTTAGTGCTTAAATCAGCAGCACAGTAAAACAGTGTCTCTAGTAAAAGCCTGTTATCTGGACTGTGTGTTGTAGATGGAGTTTCCAGATTCTCCTGAAGGGAGCAGCTGATAGTGGGACAGAGCAGGTGGACTTTCCATTCGGCTCGGTCAGTGGAAAAGCCGGACTAAGCAGATCTGAGGGTCTGGGTTTGTTCTTAATGAATCCTGTTGCTTTGTACTTTGAACTTTAAACTTTGGACAGAATATTGAGGTTTTCACTTCAGTGTAGGCTATGTTTGTCAGTTCACTGGAAATATCACTCAATGCTTTGCTACAGCCGTTAAACTCATCAGTACTTCTGCAATACCTGTCGCTTTAAAACAAAGTATTATGTAACCTGTACTTATTACTTATTTTATCAGCATTTGTTCACATCATATCTCGGTCATATTTCTGCCTTTATATTATTTAACCTCTTAACTCCCACCTGAACTGAGCACATTTTCTCCACTTTAACTAGATCTAAAAGCTTCTAAAAGTGTCAAAATAGCAACAAAAAAAAGAAAAAGTATCAAAACCCCAACAACAAAAATGACAAAAAATGTGATTAAAAAAATGACAAAAATGTGATGAAAAAGTGACAAAAAATGTGATGAAAAAAATGACAAAAAATTGATGAAAAAATGACAAAAATGTGATGAAAAAATGACAAAAAATGTGATGAAAAAAATGAAAAAAAATGGGATGAAAAAAATGAAAGAAAATGTGATTAAAAAATGGAAAAAAAATTGATGAAAAAATGACAAAAAATTGATGAAAAAATAACAAAAATGTGACAAAAAATGTGATAAAAAATGACCCAAAAAAAATGACCAAAAAATGAAAAAAATGACAAAAATGTGATAAAAAATGACAAAAAATGGATGAAAAAATGACAAAAATGTGATGAAAAAAATGACAAAAAATGTGATGAAAAAAGTGACAAAAAATGTGATGAAAAAAATGACAAAAAATGTGATTAAAAAATGGGAAAAAAATTGATGAAAAATGACAAAAATTGATGAAAAATAACAAAAATGTGACAAAAAATGTGATAAAAAATGACCAAAAAAAATGTCGAAAAAATGAAAAAAATGAAAAAAATGACAAAAATGTGATAAAAAATGACAAAAAATTGATGAAAAAAATGACAAAAAATGGATGAAAAAAATGACAAAAAATGTGATTAAAAAATGGAAAAAAAATTGATGAAAAAATGACAAAAAATTGATGAAAAATAACAAAAATGTGACAAAAAATGTGATAAAAATGACAAAAAAAAAAGACAAAAAAATGAAAAAAATGACAAAAATGACAAAAATGTGATAAAAAATGACAAAAAATGGATGAAAAAATGACAAAAATGTGATGAAAAAAATGACAAAAAATGTGATGAAAAAAGTGACAAAAAATGTGATGAAAAAAATGACAAAAAATGTGATTAAAAAATGGAAAAAAAATTGATGAAAAATGACAAAAAATTGATGAAAAAATAACAAAAATGTGACAAAAAATGTGATAAAAAATGACAAAAAAAAATGTCGAAAAAATGAAAAAAATGAAAAAAATGACAAAAATGTGATAAAAAATGACAAAAAATTGATGAAAAATGACAAAAATGTGACAAAAAATGAAAAAAAAAGTGATTAAAAAATGGAAAAAAAATTGATGAAAAAATGACAAAAAATGTGAGAAAAATGAAAAAAAATGTGACAAAAAATGACAAAAAATTGATGGAAAAATGACAAAAAATGTGACGAAAACAACAAAAATGTCAAAAAAAGTGACAGCAACTTAACAAAAACACGAGGAAAAAGATCCCTCTAGATGAGTTTTGTAGTTCTTAGCTTTCAAATGAGGCATTACTCTGGCCTTTAGGCTGTAAACTCCAGTCGAGAAGCTTTTAGATTTGGGTAAAACTGAACTGGAGAAAATGCACTCGGTTAAGGCTTGTGTTTGATCGCACACAAACCTTCTTTTGGACTCTAAGAGCTGCCTCACTTAACAAGTAAAGTCATCCGCCATTTCATCAGTAAAGTAACATGTTATCTCAAACTGTCGGCAGTGGTGAGGAGTTGGACATGAGTTGAAATGGATAATTAGCAGCACATCGTTATTAGCATAAGATAAAAATTGAATATTTGAATCCAAGATCTATTAATACAACCAATACAAAATAAACAATTCACTATTTTACACGTATGATTTCAGCTGTATTTTGGAGAGCTTGATGAAATACATATTTTTCTTTCATTGCATTCTTCCTCAGATAAAAGGGCAGTGCCATTCTCGCATCCCGAGTGGAACAGGAAACGAATTTGGGGCTGTTTTCGTGAAACAGTGTAAAGCAGGAAGTAAACAGGAAGTGCACCGCTTCTGTTCGACCCACACTTTGATGATATTTAGATTATACAGGCCACAGTTTCCACGCAAATCCCACAGAAACTGGTGATGTTGGCAGGTTTTCTGTCGTTTTCCAGCTTCCGTTTTCCCTTGTATCAGATGGACTCGGTGACTCATACTGACGTCATGGACACAAGTTAAATCAAGGGCTGGAAATGAAATGGGGAAAGGTGGCAAAATGACTACTGTTAAAGAGGAGACATGCAATAATCTATGTATTCTGAGGTTTTAACCACTATGTTCCTGTCTAAATCATAACAGAAGTAATATGGTGATGCTGACGGCTTTGTGGGTGAGACGGGTGGAGTACATGTCCTTAATGGAGCGGAGAGGGGCTCTGCAGATCTTCTCCGCTGCTCTCACGATGCACTGGAGGCTCCTTCGGCAGGAGGCAGTGCTGGCGCCGTGCCACAGTGATGGAGCTGGTCAGGATGCTCTCTATAGTCCCTCTGTAGAAGAACCACACAGTGATGGAGCTGGTCAGGATGCTCTCTAGTTCAGTGATGCTTTTATAGTCCCTCTGTAGAAGAACCACACAGTGATGGAGCTGGTCAGGATGCTCTCTATAGTCCCTCTGTAGAAGAGCCACACAGTGATGGAGCTGGTCAGGATGCTCTCTATTGTCCCTCTGTAGAAGTACCACACAGTGAGGAGCTGGTCAGGATGCTCTCTATAGTCCCTCTGTAGAAGAGCCACACAGTGATGGAGCTGGTCAGGATGCTCTCTATAGTCCCTCTGTAGAAGTACACACAGTGATGGAGCTGGTCAGGATGCTCTCTATAGTCCCTCTGTAGAAGAACCACAGAGTGATGGAGCTGGTCAGGATGCTCTCTATAGTCCCTCTGTAGAAGAACCACACAGTGATGGAGCTGGTCAGGATGCTCTCTATAGTCCCTCTGTAGAAGAACCACGCAGTGATGGAGCTGGTCAGGATGCTCTCTATAGTCCCTCTGTAGAAGAACCACACAGTGATGGAGCTGGTCAGGATGCTCTCTATAGTCCCTCTGTAGAAGAACCACACAGTGATGGAGCTGGTCAGGATGCTCTCTATAGTCCCTCTGTAGAAGAACCACACAGTGATGGAGCTGGTCAGGATGCTCTCTATAGTCCCTCTGTAGAAGAGCCACACAGTGATGGAGCTGGTCAGGATGCTCTCTATAGTCCCTCTGTAGAAGAGCCACACAGTGATGGAGCTGGTCAGGATGCTCTCTATAGTCCCTCTGTAGAAGAGCCACACAGTGACGGAGCTGGTCAGGATGCTCTCTATAGTCCCTCTGTAGAAGAGCCACACAGTGATGGAGCTGGTCAGGATGCTCTCTATAGTCCCTCTGTAGAAGTTACACACAGTGATGGAGCTGGTCAGGATGCTCTCTATAGTCCCTCTGTAGAAGTTACACACAGTGATGGAGCTGGTCAGGATGCTCTCTATAGTCCCTCTGTAGAAGTTACACACAGTGATGGAGCTGGTCAGGATGCTCTCTATAGTCCCTCTGTAGAAGAACCACACAGTGATGGAGCTGGTCAGGATGCTCTCTATAGTCCCTCTGTAGAAGTTGCTATATACTATAATAGTAGTTGGATTCAATTACATGTTTTAATTGAGTTATCGCATTTGTGCATAATTTATTTAGGGGTTGTATTTCTCTTTTTAGAGGTATACTTTAGATGGTTCTTTGTATTTTCCTACATTTGAACTCATAATAAGTGGAGATGTGAAGCCTGTGTGATCATTTCAAACAAGTGAATAAACAAGTGTCACAGTGAAATTGTTTTTGTGTTTGTGTTCGTCCCTAAGCAACGTCTTGCAGGAAAAAAGGAAACTGAAAAAATGTCCGCACCTCTAAAGAAAAGTGTGATTAATTCCAATGAATATTTCCTATCGCATTAAACCCTGTGTAATAATCGTAAAAAGTCCTTAGATATACCAACGCTGAGGTGCCCAAAAGGTTGTTTCTAAGTCTCAATTATATGGTTGTCTTTCTTTTCTGTGTGAAATATTCTCAGGGAATCCGGCCAAGAAGATTGTGGCAGATCGACAACACGCCTCCCCCGTGGCCTGAGTGAACGCTCCTCCCGTCCGGCTGCAGAGTTACATGCCCAAAAGAGGGACCACATCCTGTGTCTCAAGCAGTGTCCAGCACCTGATAAAGCCCAATAAATGCCTTAATGTTGGACGATTTGCAGCTCTTTATGTCTTTTATCATTTTAATGTCCTGTCTCTTGTGTTGGGGTGACTCTGTGTTAAATCCTCTCAGTGCAAAACAAATTCCCCCTCGGAGTAATAAAGCTACATTTTTGTTTCAGGTGGTTTTCATCATGGCCGTCTCGAGGAACAGAACTGTGTCAATCGTCGTCCACGGTTCTTTCGGCTTTGAAGACCTCGTCACTTTAACCTCTGCCTTAATCGCTGTTTGACCTCTCTCTGAAAAGACTTCGACAAACCGACAAAGGCTGCCCATTCACGCGGCGTCCCGGGTCTGCTCAGGATGTGCTCCACTTCCAGGAGTCAGGACGTCCCAGCGTGGCATCCTCTCTTCCTCTACTCCCGCTTCTCGTGTTCCTCATCTGGGATTTCAACGCCAAAACACTTTAGTTTAGAAGAGAAGTAGAGAGTGCTGCACTGGCTCAACAGTGTGGGCTAAAGTAGAAATCTTCTTGTGACTTACGATAACTGACTCGTTTGTTGGCGTTTTTAATCAAAAATTATACACATGCCGGACCTTTGCGAACTGCAATACCACCTTTGTTGTCTATAGGCTTGAATGCCAATGCGGTTGCTTCTATATACAGTAGGCCACACTAAAAGTAAACTCAAGGAACGACTCGCGGAACTTAAATATGCCATAAGAACTCAGAACATGCTCTATCCCAGCCATTCCCAAAGTCCAGGACATCGCGGCCCCCTTATCCATCCGAAAATCTCTCAAATCATAAAAATGTACTCTATTCTAAGGAATTTTCTATTATTTTACAGCTAAAATTACATAAAAAGCAACATCTAGCAATGGTGGTAAAGCTAAATACTGGTTCAAACTATTACGTTTCTCCAAATAAATGTATTTACCTTTTTAAAATGAATGTAGTTGTTTTGTAGACAAGCTTTGGGGGCCCCCCTGTAGTGTCTCTGAGGCCCTCTTAGTGTTGTCTACTGGTCCCTGACATTATTCTGACATTATAGCGCAAACATGTGTCAAATCCTAACTTTGGCCTGAAAACGAATGTGTTGCGCCCCCTTCAGGGTAAACTCTGCTACTAAATTAGAATTTCCTGATTGGCTGGAGACGTGTCCACGGCCTCCACAGAACGTCATAAGCCGCACCAGCTTCACACATCGTCATCAGGTGCTGCCCATTGTCCTGCCCCTGCACCTGTGGTTTATAACAAGGTCCCTCCCATGTAATCAGTCTGCTGTGATTGTGCCAATGCAAAGGCCCACACACTCACCCCCCGCATGTCACCCCCAAACTTCAGAGACCGCCTCTTTTGCGGCAATTTTTGACTTTTGTTTGTGGGTGGGGCTTTGGCATGCCCGGTTAGGTACTCTTTAATAAGGAAATAGACCTTTCTCCCTTTCTTTAACTTCCTCCTTGGTCATGTGTTCTTTTGACTAACACTGCCTGAGTTACTAATGTACCAGGCAATTTTGATTATTTCCGATATGGCATTTGATAACGTTCCGCACTGTATTTCTAAACTCTTTGTTAAGCCGGTTTAATGTCCGGTCTGGTCCGTTTTTCTTTGCACTTGTACTACTACATATTGTAAATTGTGTAAATACTGTTTCACATTTAATCTGATGAAGACCTTGTGAGTCGAAACGCGTCAAATAAATCTACTGCCTCAGCTTCCTCTATATTGCCACACTTTAGTTTTGCAGCCAATGGGGAAAAAAACGTGACCAACGGAGTCCAGGAGATACGGGCGGCGGCTGGACGGAACTGAAACGACCTCGGGCCTAATGTGCGCCTCATAAAGTTACTGTTTTGTGTTCAGTGGTTTAAACGCGTAACATGAGACCGTTCATAGACAGGTGCTCGTCAGACTGTCCTCTCGAGATACAACAAAGAAGGGCTGCAATAAAAACAAACCAGTTTCTATCACTATACCCTTTCCAAGGCTGAGGGGCAAAAAGACCAAATATGTTGTTAGCATTTGGTCTGTCCCAGTATATTCCTATGGCTCCAAACGGGGGTGAAGTTGGAAGCGACCACACTCTTCCACGGACACACACAAAGACCAGACAGGTACGTATCGACTGTGCTCGGTTAAGAGGTTAAAGATGCGTTATGGAACTTTTGATGTGAAAACATTTTTTATTAGTGTGTATTTGACCCTTTAGTGGCCCAGTGATCAGCATGGCGCCTTTACTTTCTTTCACAGTGGCCTCTATGATGCTCCAGAGTCAACTGGTTTTAGAGTTTCTAGTAGGATATCACAGCACTTTTTACAGTTTGCAGGGTTTCTGTCAGAAATGCTTTATAATTAGATGCTCAGTAGTTTTTCCTCAAATTCCTGAGTTTATAATACACTGAGGGAGGACGAAACAAAGAGACTGAATGAACCGCAGGTTTTTACAGACTTTATTATATTGACTCTGATCAGAACTTCTATAGAGTTTAATGTGAACAACGGATCCAGTATTTAACATTTTAAAGCCTCCGTTAGCTCACAATGGAAAAGGTCGAATGTTATTGTTCACATAAAAGTATTTGGACAGTACAGTGTGTCAGATGTATTTGGAGCAGTGACCTCGCAGCTGAGGGAGTTTTTCATTGATGTTAGTCATTACGTTTGTTAAGTTGTGACATCACAGCTGTACTTCTGGTTACGCGTGGACCAGCAGATGTGCGAGAAACTACAAAAAATCTCTTCAATACCACAATCAATATTTCTGAAACTCAACAGAGACTTACTGAAGTTACTTATTTCTCAGACTCATTAGCCAAAAATGCCGCACCTGCTGCTATAAAAGTAATATTTACTAACTACTTCCGGGTTTAGCGGAGCTGCTGCACTGTTAGCATTTTTCTCCGCTAAACCCGGAAGTAGCGACTTTAGTAAATATTACTTTTATAGCAGTAGGTGCGGCATTTTTGGCTAATGGGCCTGATAAATAAGTATGTTCAGTAACTCTCTGTTGAGTTTCAGAAATATTGATTGTTGTTTTTAAGATTTTTTTTCATGTTTTTTTCTCGCATATTAGCCGGTCTGCTAGGACCCGGATGCGGAATTCGTGATGTCACACTTAAAGTGCATATGACACATTAGACCCAATTTTAGCTAAAACACAGTTGTTGTTTTTTGTTTTTTTTTTAATTTATTTTTCAAGTGACAAGAAATACAAATGTACAGCGATTACATCTTCACAATACATAAGATAGTTAGACGTACATTTGGATGTGTGGAGGGTGTGGGAGGTGAGGTAAAACACAGTTAACACGATTATATTTAAGATTTTGCTAAAGATTATACCCAGTTTTCTTTAGTTTGACCATTTTCTGATGTTTATGTTTTCACTTCCTTATTGGACACCGACAGGAAGTGACATCGAAGAAGGTAAACAATTTTAAACTGTTGCTGTGCAACCATGTTAAGTCAATGGGAAATGAATGAGTCAAACTGGAATGTTACCTTCTTTTATGTCACTTCCTGTCAGCAGCTTAAAAATTCAAATAAAAATAACTTTTCTGCCCAACATTTCTTCATTAAAATTGCTGCTTCACTGAAAAACATAACTATGCAACTGATGTAATCCATCTAAATAAATTTTCAAGAGCATTAAAATCTGTCATATGCACTTTAGCAAACGTATGAAGAATGTTGCCTTGTAGCAGAAACAGCAGCATATCTCCATGGTAACAGTGAATTCATAATCCCGAAGCCTTTGGTGTTTCCATTCACTTCCATTCACAAAGAGATCACACTGCTGTTAAACGCAGTGAAGTAAGAAGTATTCAACATCAAATTAGCACATTTTCCCCAGTTTGGCTTTACCCAAATCTAAAAGCGTCATGAAAAATGTGTCAAAATGGCGACAAAATAAGACGAAAACAAGGATGAAAATGCAACAAGAGCGACAAAACGTCACAAAGCCGCAACAAAAAGCCACAAAAGAGCCACAGAAAAAATGGCCAAAATGTGATGGAAAAAGTGACAATGATGTGTGAAGAAAACGCATCAAAAAAGTGAGAAAATGTGATGAAATGCAACAAAAAATGGAGGAAAAAAGATTTCATTTCATTTCATTTCATTTGATTTATTATGCAGGAAAGATTTAAAACAAAATCGGGCTTGGCTCAGTACAAACTGATTTTCAGCAGGTTCCTCCTCTGCAGAACACACAAACACAGCATCAACATCAACACTCGATACAAAACATACTGTCACACATACTGTAAAAGAAGGAACACACTGGTGTGAGGCTATAGTGTCCGTCACTAGTGGTCACAACGATAGCTGTCCGTCAGATGTTTCAACATAGTCTTTTTAAAAGGTCCAAGTGACTGTATGGTTCTTATGGTGAGGGGGATCTTGTTCCAGTCCCTGGTGAGCTTACAGAAGAATGAATTTTGTCCGTAGGTGTTCCTGTGGTGAGGTATGGGTAAGATTTGGTTTGTGGTGGATCTGGTTGAACGCTCGGATCGAGAGCTGGGTCTTGAAACCAGAACAGACAGTGAGGCCGATGGGCAGTTGTTGAGCAGATGGAAGTAGAGCTTAATCCCATGGCTCAGGGCGTAGTTCTGGAAAGTCAAGGCCCCAGACTGTGATAGAGCAGTGCAGTGGTGGGTCCAACCAGGGAGCCTGTGGTGGATCAGTTTAGATGAGTTTTGTAGGTCTTAGCTTTCAAATGAGGCCTATAAGCTGTGACCTAAGATTTGGGTAAAGCTGATACGAAGATCAGAGAGAAAATGCACTTGGTTAAGAGGAAAGAGGAAACCACTCAATTAAAATGTTAGTTTGGTCCAAAGTCATTCTTAACTTTTCAAACATATTTTTCACAGGGAAGACGTTTTTTTTCAGGGTCACTTTCACATGAATGAAAGAAAAGTAGTCCATGAAATTGATGGTTACAATTGACGTGTTTTCCCACACAAATGTCTAGGTTTACAATATACGAAAAAAGTATACCTAAAAAAGGGTCCATGATCTCTCTGTACAAGACCAAAAATGTCCTCAAAAACAAAATAATTTTACCTCTATATAATAGTATAGAACGCTGCCTCTAAGTAAAGTAAAAGTACCAATACCATGTACTTTTTTGTTGATACTTTTCATGACTCTATATAAGCACTTGAACATTGCCGACCCCTATAAAGAGTCCGCATATCGCTTCCTGCCATTTCCTCCTGAAGTCTCCACTGAGTCCTGTTTTAGACAAATGCCCCATTGACCTCAGTCAGTGTCAGCCCGACTCCGCTCAGGACATCCCCCCCCCCCCCCCCCCCCCCCCCCCACATCGACTCAATATCCTCCCCCAGTCCCGCTTCCTCCCTGTGTTTCTCTACGGGACCCTGGGACCGTCCAGAACAGCTCCGCAAATCCCAAGCACTCAGCGCTGAAGGGAAATATAGAGGCTGAAAATGATGATCTTTTTTGATGTTTCTGGCTCTGGGATGTAATGAGTCAGCTCTGGTGAATATTGTAATGTGTTTTAACAGGACGGGACACGATGAGGTCATTTACGAGCCTCCGATGAAAAACATTTAGGGGAATGACCTGATTTACAATCCCGGAGATAAATATAAAGCGATTACATTAGTTAAGAGCTGTCGGACCACCGTGAAAATGTGGAAATAGCGCAGAAATAATGTGGATGTTGTGCTTTTAACCCTCTCTTATGAGGAACGTACAAGTCTGCCCCCTCGTGATGTCACAAAGTGGTGCCCTCTGTGTTTTTAAAGCAGACGCATCATTCATCTGAGGCTTGAAAACAGGTTTAAAAGCATGAATTTAATTTTATAATATGAGATCATGAAAGAAATGGATTATTGCAGCGCTTCAACAGTAGAAGAAGAAATGACCAGTGGATAGAATCGCTCAGAACTGTGTGAATGAAGTGAAATACTCCAGGTCTGATGTCGATGAGGGAACAAATTCAACCTCTTAACCCCCATTTTAGAGCGTATTTTCACCAGTTCAGCTTTACCCAAATGTAAAAGCTTCTTACAGCCTACAGGCCAGTGTAACGCCTCATTTGAAAGCTAAGACCTACACAAATTCATCTAAGGTTTTTCTCCTTGTGTTTCCATTGCTTGTTTTTAGCTGCTTTTTCATCACTTTTTGTGGTCTTTATTGTCAGGTTTTTGTTGCGTTTTCATCTTTGTTTTTTTCAAGAAGCTTTTTGGGTAATGCCTGGAGACCTGGAGAAAATGTGCTCGGTTAAGGTGGGGGTTAAGAGGTTAAAACATTGTTTAAAGCAAAAAATAAAATTGTTGACTATAATATCCTTCAGGTTTTGTATAAAGCAAATAAAAAAATATTGCCAGTGAACATTCAAGAAAGGTTTGAGAAAAGAGAAAGTCACTATAATATGAAAGGAACAGACAAACAAAAAACAGGTTGAATTCTAAAGCAATGGAACGCACTGTTACAGTGACAGGAATTAGTTCATGGAATAAACTTCAGAAAGAAGTGAAAGAGTCAGAAACTCTCCTAGAGTTAAAAAAAATAACACATAACAGCTACAATGTTAAAGAAGTATGAACATTAGACGTGGACATGAATAATGTGAGAAATTTGATTTGAACAAGCAACGAATATAATGGTTTGTTTCTTTTTGACCATTTGGAAACATTCATGAACATGACGGTTCTGTATTTCATATATAGTAAATAACTGAATATAAAATACTAAAACATCTGTAAATACTGTAAATATACACTGCTCAATAAAATACAGGGAACACTTGAACATACATGTGTTGTTCAAGTGTTCCCTTTATTTTTTTGAGCAGTGTATATAAGACTGTATATAAGTATGTATACAGTATATATACATATCTTTCTAAAAGACAACATGTAAAGTGTGACGTAACAAAGAAGGGGCAGATATTATAAGTAGGGCCGGGACTCGATTAAAAAAATTAATCTAATTAATTAGAGGCTTTGTAATTAATTAATCGAAATTAATCGCATATAAACATTTGACCTGAGAACAGTGAGAAGTAAGTTTTTTCATAAGGATTTTTAGTATACCATTGAATAGTGACTGAATACATAAGCTTAAGCAACAAAATATTGTTTATTTTTGTTCAACCAAGTCCAACAGACCAGTGCCATTAATTTTGCGTCTGCAGGAAAAAAGGAAACTGAAGTGTGGAAAGCAAAGTGTGATTAATTTCGATTAATATTTTAATCGCACTAAACCTCATGTAATTAATTAATCGCAATTAATCTAAAAAAGTCCCGGCCCTAATTATAAGACTTGTTCTTCTCCTTGGCTCATTGGCTTGGCGGTTTTGTTGTTTGACGTCACCTTTGAATGAAATAAATGAATGAAAATTTAAAAAAGAAGTCAATTTTGCATGATTCTTTAACATCCTGTAATAACTGTTCAAAATGTAATAACTAACGCTGTAATAATGTGCCATATTTTGTCATCGTTTTCTAATTTTACAATAACTTTTTGCGATGTGATAAAATGTGCGGTGACACTTTATGAAGCATTTTCTAAACACTTATTTCATCATTTCTAAAACACTTACGAAGATTCATTTGTTGCTCGTTTACAAGCGGCTAAACAGTGATCGCCTTTATTTTCCCGTCAGTGAATAAGTTTAGACTCAATTATACATCACGTCCAAACCGTTTCCTAAATGTAAATATGTCTGACTGACCTTAAACACACTTTACTCTCTGTACTCTCTAGACACTCGTTTATTAGTAAACTGTTTAAATGTCTTTTAAACCAGTGTTTCCAAACCAGGGATACAGGGACCCCTCCCGGACCTGGCAGGGGGTTCTGGGAACTATTTCAGATTGAAACAAAAAAAAGGGAAAAGCTGTATATAATGGGAGAACGCAACATTAGCGCTTTTAAGTGATTGTTTTCTAAATACATCATGAAGTGCTACACTCTTGAGGTGGAGGTACACGGACTAACACTGGAAGGTCCACGGGGTCCGCAGGACATAAACAGGTTGGGAATCACTGTCTGAAACGATGAATGAAGTATTTACCAATAACTGCCTGATAGTGTAGTGAGAGAGTTTATTACAAAATGCAGCACATTATTATGAAAAGTGGTTTAGTTACACAATGAAGTTAAACTTTGATTGAATTTTGAACTGTTATTACATACAAACGTGACTTGCTCAAATAGTTGGTTTGTAACTTGTGCAATGTCGGATATAGAGACCATACAAATATACTGTTCTTAAAATCTAACACCATGACACTTGATGACCTTATAAAATATAATACTTTGTTACAGATATATAAAGCAGTAAACAATATACAACAAGTGTTTGGTAAAAGAGTACCCCTTAGACACGATCTAAGGGGTACTCATAATCTGAAAGTACAATGTATTCATTCTACTCTAAAAAAGTCACTGTACGACCCGGAGAGGTTTAAATCTGTGGAATAATCTAGAGGAACCCTTAAAAGGTGATAGTCTACAACAATTCAAAAAACAGTATAAGAGAAGTGTGTTTGAGAAATATGCTAAAGACATGTGACCTTATACGTATTATCTACAAGTAATTTTTGTATTACTGTGAATCTGTTTTAACCATATTATTGCTGATAGAACCAATGTCACCAAACCCTAAGTTTAAGTTGTTATGAATTAAAGGAACTGGATAGAAATGAATAAGCAAAAGATAACAATCATGCTGTAACAGTCTGTTTCCACTGTAACTGTGTAATTCAGGAATTTGTAATGTAAAGTGTTATATTGTACGAGATGATGTATCACTGTATCCAGAATGTAAATTCATTTTGAATATGGGGATAGGCACTTATAAGCTTTCTTGCTTCGGCCTATTCCTTTTGAGTTTTTGTTACTTTATTTATTTTCTGCACTGTAATAATATTAATGTAAATAATGTAAATAATCACTCAAATAAATTCCAATCATCATCAAATCAGGACTGAATTACTGTAAAGCCCAGGAGTCAACAACCAGTAGCTTCCAAAGAGGTAGCTCCCTAAAGGCCCGACATTTCTGCCTGTTTGTGATGCATCTACGGCACAAATATTTATGGAGTCATAGTGAAGTACAAAGAGGTACTTTTGTTGGTTTTAATTATGATTTCCTACAAACTCTCAAGAGGGAACAAAGTCACATATTGAAGCATGAGTAGCTCTGTGCCATTTTGGGATTAGATAAACTTCACCAAAAGCATGTTTTTCTCTTAAACTCTCTCCATAAGCGGCCACTGAAGAGCGTTTAACATTCCCGTTAAGTGTTTACTGACCGTTACGAAACAGCATCATTGCGATAAATGTTAAAAATATCCTCGCGATTCTGGTGGTGGACCAGATGTTTCCATATATGGTTAAGTTTAGCCTCAGATTGATTGTTGTCCCGTTGATAAGGTTAAAGGGGGGGGGGGGCGTTTCCTGGACCGGGCTGTAGTTTAGATGATTCACACGTATTAAACAAACACATCAGAACAATGGTATTCCGTGCCTCCTGTGGATCGTAGGGATGACTGGACGTCCTCAGCGCAGCCTGGCAACATAACATTATGAGAAATTAAAGGGACGGGTGGTACTGTGTTCCCCTCGTAGCTCCCTAAACATTGTAGAACATGCTCAGTTTCTCTTCCCAGATCAGAAGGTTTCAGGACATGTTGGAATGGGTTTGGACCAACAACTTGCTTCTTCTCTCACATTATGGAAACACTTGGGAACTGGACCTTTAATGGAGAAATATGAGGAACATAAAAAAGACTGGAGATTGGAGATTACAAATAAAAAAATACTTTCATTTTTGGAGACATATCCTGTGGTCTGACGGGGAAAAACTTTGGCCGTGATGACCATCGTACCAAACGGTCTCCCATCCAAGCACCGACCAGGCCTTTCCCCGCTTAGCTTCATCACTGCATTGACCAACCCTGGACTGAGCTCGTGCAATATTCTTCTCGTATGTGGACTCACTGGCTGCTGAGCCTATACAGGAGATAAATGTATCGTTTTTATGTGTGTCTTTTCTTTTTATATGGGCCATCATTCTAGTGTCCGGAATAAAGTCAATAATAATAATAATAATAATAATAATAGATGACATCATGAAGAAAGAATGCTATGTGGAAATATTGGAGCAACATCTCAAGACATCAGCCAGGAAGTTAAAGCTTGGGCACAGATGGGTCTTCCAAATGGACAATGACCCAAAGCATACGGCCAATACTGGTTACAAAGTGGCTTAAAGAGGGGTATTATGCTTTTTCCAATCACATAGCACCAGTCTATAGCATACTACAATGATGACGTAACCTTCTGTTGGTCTGTATATGCAGTAAATTAAAATAACTGCCTTGAATAAAATTGCTCTCTCAAAATGGCTGTACTGAACGTCTTGAAATAGGCCACTGTCTCTTTAAGAAGCTTTCCGACACGCCCCCTTCAGCACACTGCTGTGGCATCTAAACAACACTACTGTGCGGGGAGGGGGCTCTGCTGAGCTGAGGAGCAGTGGTTGGTGGCTTGGCTGGTGGCGAAAGGTCCAGAGGCGTCTCCAGGAGGTGGGGGCGTTCCTAGGAGGACTGAGGCATAGCTACACCTAAAATGGCTGCCGTCTAAGTTTTTACTGATTACTCAAAAATATGTGAATGAGCCAAGGCAACACTCCAGGCATGTGTTTAATGAGGGAATGACATAATAACATGATATAAAGCTTGAAAAAGTCGATTTTACATAATACCCCCCCTTTAAGGAAAACAAAGTCAATGTTTTGAAGTGGTCGTCACAGACTCCTGATCTCAATCCAGTTGAAAAAGTAGCTGAAAAGGCATGTGGCCTACAAATGTGTCTCAGTTACACCAGTTCTGTTTGGAGGAATGAACGAAAAACCCATGTCAACTATTGTCAGAAGCTTGTGGAAGGAAATCCAAAACGTTTGACCCAAGTTATTAATGATATTAATGAAATGTATGTAAACTTTTGGCTTTGTAAAAGGTAATATAAAACCATGTAGAAAATTCTCTCTCTCATTCTTCTGGCATTTAGCAAATAGAAATAATTCTTAAATTTCTAATTGACCTAAAAAAAAGAAAAGAAGTTAATCTGATTTCATGTCAGAGAGTGAGAAAAAAATGTGAATGTGTCTTTTTGTGTATGTAAACGTATGGTTCCCGCTGTATATAGGAAAAGCAATGGTGTCACCCGTTACAAATAAAACAATCGTTGTCAAATAAATGCTTGAGTTTTGTTCCGCTTATGGGGTGAAATGTTACATAGTGTGGCTTTAAACGTCACATGGTTGTAATACAATAGTGTCAGATGAGTTGATTGCCAAGAAGATCAGTACTTTCGCGTTTCCTTCCTAATTTTGTCATTGATTAGTAGCATAAATCAAATGCGATTAGGTGTACACTCGTTAAATGTTGTAATTTTCAGATAGTTCCTTTAAAATCTTTCTCATAGTCACGCCGCCAAACTTGTAATCCCCTCCATATGAGCCTGTAATGGCGGCGCTTATCAAACCGCTCTGATGCTGCGATACAGTTGGCATACGCTGAACCGGGCTCTCTTCCAAACAACTTGTTCAATCAGTCAGTCACGGCTTATGCTTTGACGCTCATTTCACTACTTCATGCTGCACGTGTCGCCTTTTTAGTGCAGCTCAGGTAATTATAAGTCAGATCAGGTCAGCAGGAAGATAAGAGTCAGCTAATGCGTTTCTCATATGTCGAGCAGGAAAAGGCTCGTCCGAACAGGGGCTTTCCACGGCAACACCTCTGACCATACAACACCCCCCCCCCCCCTCCCCTTCGAGCCGGGAGGTGATAATAATTCCCTCACGCCAGATCTGGGAGGTGTTTCGAGAGAGTATTTAGGCCAAAAGCATGTTTCCAATCGAGCAAGACAGTTATTTCACCTCATTAAGAGCAGTGTCAAAAGATATTTAGTTTCATCATAAATCAAAGTTGCTCAATAAAAATTAAAAAAAATGGGCAAAACATTGAAAGTTGACACTATAGGCGCAGCAAATGCATCTGAATAAAACAAACATTTACAAAATTAAGTTGCAATTTATTTACGGAGAACCCACTGATAGGACAAATATAACGTCAATCCCCTTTTTTTTCTCTTTCATAGCATTTTACTCTATGACCAAAACCCAAAACAAAACAATAACTTGATATTTATTATATTAAATTTGTTGAAATTGAATGCAAAAGAGACTTGCAATTCTCTTATGTAGTGGTTCTCAATCTCAACTGGTGGGTTGGGACCCAAAAGTGACCCATGGAACCATTTTCAGTGGTCACAGGCCTTTCCCTGGGAACAATATTTATCTGTTGAAAAAGTAGGAAGACTCCAGAGTCTGTTAAAAATAACTGTTGTTTTGATCAGGATTTCAGCTGCGCTTAATGTTTATTTGTGTGTGTGTATATGAAAAAAGCGGATGTAAGAACATGGCATGAACAAATAAATAAATAAATAAATAATTTGAATGAATTCATGAAGAACCTTATTGTCATTATGCAATAGAATGATGGAACTGCGTAGATCAGATGTTGGGTTTAGTGATGGGCTAAACGTATCATGTGCTGAAAGCAAAGCCTCGGCCGAGCTGTGTCTCCGAGCCAATCACGAAGTCACGTGATTTTGTATCATGTAGTGTCATACGCAGCGAGCAGCAACGAGCAGCAGGGGGCGCCAGTTGAACGAGACCAACACCTGACTCATTTTGTCTTTTGGGATTTAAGCACCGAGCGCCGATCCTGTGGGTGCTCTCCGCCTCGAGCGCCCGCTCCGGGGGGCGCCCAAAACTATGGCCACGAGGTGAATCTGATCTGATAACAAAATGGTTCAATAGATATTGTGTGTATCTGTTTTCTTCTCTTTCACGTCCATAATGAAGTGCAACGCAAAAGCAGAGCTATAGGCTAGTACATATTGCAATGTTGTACTGTTCGTGTAGCTCTGTAAGGAGAGCGTCCGGTTTATAATCAGAGAGTCGTGAGTTCGAGTCAGATGATAGTCTTTGATGGTTTAGTTCTTTGACTTGACATCCACTGGTAAACAAACCATATTATTGTCACAGGCACTATGCTTTATTACATCTTGGTCAGTGACTTCATTTTTAGATGGTTGTATCACTGATAGCTACTTCTCATTCATTCTCATTCCTTTGTCTCATAATCCTGAGCAGTTTTCCTCTTTCTAAATGATCACTCTCAGCTGGTTCAACAGCTCAATCCTGACGATGTGGTTCACATTTCTGAACGAGAATCAATGAGCTCAGTCAGTGTTGAGTTCGCTTTTTTCAGGCTCACTGCTGTAATGCCTTTTCACCACCAGACGGCGCCTATAAGCCAACCAGCACTGCGTGATACAGTGTGATACCATTTGTAAAAGTGTGTGACAGAACACACATGCAAAACTCCAAGTTCCAGACAATCAGGTCTCACAGCTTGAGGATGTTACATAGTGAAAAACAACGTATTCCCGATGAAGCTACAGCTGATAAGACTGGGGTTGTGACGCTTGTGTTGCTTAGCTGCGAGTCTTGTCTGGATACATCCCCGTTTGCTCCTTTTTTGTTATTTGACAATTCCAGTATTTTATATTTTTACAACAAATTATACTCTTTGAAACACTTCACCACCTTCCCTCTGTATGAAAGTGTTTGAGCTGTATAGGCACAAATAAGCAAAGTTTAAACATTCTCCAGCGAGTTAACTACTGTCATTTATTTAAAGAGGGGGTATTATGCTTTTTTCAATCACATAGCACCAGTCTATAGCATACTACAATGATGACGTAACCTTCTGTTGGTCTGTATATGCAGTAAATTAAAATAACTGCCTTGAATAAAATTGCTCTCTCAAAATGGCTGTACTGAACGTCTTGAAATAGGCCTCTGTCTCTTTAAGAAGCTTTCCGACACGCCCCCTTCAGCAGACTGCTGTGGCATCTAAACAACACTACTGTGCGGGGAGGGGGCTCTACTGAGCTGAGGAGCAGTGGTTGGTGGCTTAGCTGGTGACGAAAGGTCCAGAGGCGTCTCCAGGAGGTGGGGGCGTTCCTAGGAGGACTGAGGCATAGCTACACCTAAAATGGCTGCCGTCTAAGTTTTTACTGATTACTCAAAAATATGTGAATGAGCCAAGGCAACACTCCAGGCATGTGTTTAATGAGGGAATGACATAATAACATGATATAAAGCTTGAAAAAGTCGATTTTACATAATACCCCCCCTTTAAGTATCTTACCACTAAGTGCTGGGAGTGAAAGAATATGTGAAGCCACTTTGTCTATAAGCAAGAACTTGTGTTTGGATTTTGCCATTTTACTCTTGTACAGTATTGTGCACATTTAGTTTCTTCCTCATCGCTCAAACAAATCCCTCGCGGTTCAATAGTGAAATAATTCAGAGTCCAGTCCAATGGAGTGAGTCACGGATCAGGGAGAGCAGATCTGAGGTCAAACCAAGCATCGGAGGTCAATTAAAGATGAAACATTATCTTAATTCAAAGTATCGGAAAAGAACTTGATGTTTTGTGTAGAAGGAAATCATTCAAAGGGATTCTGTTTCCCTCCCTGTAGACCTGGAGGGGGTTTTGACGTAGAGATGGTTGCGTTTTAATAACATTTTCATTGGGGATTATAATGATTTTGATGTGGAGTCATCGCTATGTTACACGGGGTTTCTGTCCACTGTCCAACAAACCATTAATAAATGAACAAATATACACACATTGAAGGACAGACCATAAATCTTACATTTGACCTTTTATCTTTGAAAATGTGAATGTTTTGACTTGGTTTATGATCAATAAAGACATTTTGTTTCTGCAGTAATATCAAGAATAGTGGAATATTTGTGGGATTGTTGTCAGTTCAAAGGATTTTACAGGCACAATGTGATGCTTTATTCGTTCCTTTACAACTGCTCTACACAATGAGCCTTGGTATTTTGGCAGAATATCTTCAAAGAGTCCATTTTGAATAATATCATGCATTGAAAAGCCAAATCCTGATAAAACAATGAAATAACAGTCATTTTAAACAGTCTCGGGTAGTGTTTTTATATTAGAAGGTAAATATTGTTTTCTTGGGAAAGGCTCGCGACACTGATGATGTGTCTTGTTTACCGTTTTAAACATTGTACTGTATGGCATTGTGTTTTGTATAGTCTATTGTGTTTTGTGAAATGTGTCTTCTAGCCTCCTATGGACAAGTGCTGCAAATTAGCAGTTTTGTTATAACACTAAAAAACAATGTATCTGGTTTGTCCAATGCAGTTGTTATGTCCATATCAAATAAACTAATAACAATAATAAAACTGAAAAGAGTAAAAAAATATAATGACTTGCGCCACTGTGAGTGAATTTTAAAGTTACAAAAGTTTCATGTTGACCTACAATGTGTCTGTGTTTTGTCGCCCTTTTTCTTTAGAAATATACATTCTCAATACATTTCTATGGCATTTTCTTTGGAAATATTAGAATGTTTACATCATTTCATACATCATTGCACTCAAGCTGTTACCTTGTACTCACAGTATTTATTTATTTATTTGAGCACTATACATTTTGCTCAAAAGGAGTGGGACGAAGCAAGAAGCTTATGAGCGCCTACACCCAACTCAATGATAAAACATTTCATTTCATAATAGTACAATCAGAGTAAAGGGAACAAAACAACAACAAGTAACAAATAGCAAAAAGGATGAGGTGCACAGTCTGGTCATGGTTGGTAAGATGGCATTTATGTTAAGGAAGATTACATGTCTAAATTACATGTCTATCATGTACTATAGGCTACACCTTCCCCAAACAAGTCATACTAATTACAACAATAACAATGATAATTCTATGTAATGAAATGGTGATCACTCTCGACCCCTGAAGCTTCAGTTTCCACAGCAATAATAAGAAAATAAGTTTACATGTTCAGTCATGCCGCATCATTTTGTGATTAGTCTCATTGACTGAAAAGAAGAACTTGTTACCTTTCAGAACAGCTCATTAACACAGACCAAACTCCACTGTTTGAACTGTTCATATAAGTAACAGAACCAAACACTATTACAAGAACAGTCTTGTTTCATGTAAGATCCCTACAAAGCAAGTAACAAAAGGCGACCATTAATATATTTCTTTCAGATTGTTACCAATGCCAAAATATCACCCAAAATCGCTTGTTTTATGACATAAGGCTACATTAATATACATATATATTATACTCCGCAATTGTCATTACCATGCTCGACACAATATTAATCCGTGTACATTTAATTTTTTATTTTTTGATTATGTCCAGTGTATGATGTGGTGCGTTAAAAAGCCGGGTGTAGGGCGGGCCAGTTGAAGAGGGCAGTAACTCCCCATCAACAAACCCGCACCCAGCTGCCCTAACAGCTGATTTTGTAGATGATGTTCCTATGCTGTGTGGTGCATTAAAAGACAAGGTTTATGAGCCCGTTGGGAGGGTCCCTCTCAGCAGATTCATTCATTCAAAGAAACTGTACTGTTACTGTATTCAAGTAACATTTTCTCCAGGTACTTTTTTACTTCCTTGCCAAATGTGTGAACCCAATCCCTAACATCAACAAAGCTCAACATGTGCGTCATTTCTGGATATTCCTTTCAAAAACAGAGCATCACACCCTTATATCATTTGGCCGCTGCTTTCCATCTGACATTACGACATTAAATTACAGAATATTGTGAATACATTTTGGATTGAACCATAATCTCAGGCGTGTTGTGTCCATGTCTCCAAACTCAGAGTGTGTTTTTCTCCACAATGTTTCCACTGGTAAGCTCTGTGTGAAAGTGATGGTTTATGGACACATGGGGATGATTTGTGGTCACTCCCAAGATGGTCTCGATAGCTTCATTTTTGAGTGAGTGACAAATCCCGCATTCATGCTTTTAACACTAAGCCATTCAGATAGGTTTTATGGGAGAGATTTTGGAAACGAGAATCATCTATGGATTTCTATGTGTTTCTGTTTTACCCAAAAACCTTAGAAAATGAGACTGAACTGCAATATTACATGAAACATAGATGCAATTAAATCTGCACTTTTTTTTACAAACTTGTACAGACAAAATAATATTTCTCTTGCAACATTGTGCTTCATACAGCAGCATTTACAAGATGTATTTGGCACTGAAACCGTCGATCTCAGCATGCAGTGTCACTCTGCGGCCTCTAGGTGGGGTCTGACGGTTGCTTCATAAGAGTAAACCATTCCTCTGTTTGAAATGTAGGCTTCGTATTTGTTTATTTTTTTTGTAAATGCTACTTTAAAATGAACAGAATATAAAAAAACAACTGAGTGCCGTACTATCTTACTGAGCTGGACTCTCGAGATGTTTTGTTAATTCATTCTTATTGTGATTTATTAAACCAGGAGAGACACTTTCAGAATCTCTTTTTGGGACAGATCTGTTGTACGTATGGTTTAGTGGTGGCCTTGTGTTCACTGATGCTCAGTGTGATGACAGTTTGGCACAGCATGGGGAGCTTACGCTGGATTCAGAATGAGTCAGAGCATGATGTTTGGAAAAGAAATCATGAGGGAGAGAGAGGAGGGAAAAAAGAGAGGAAGAAAGAGGTGAGAGAGAAAGGGAGAGAGGAGAGAAATTAAAGAGAAAGAGAGGAGAGAGAGAGAGGGGAAAGAAAGAGAGGTTAGAGGAAGACAGGAGATGGAGAGAGGGCAAGAGAGAAGACAGAGAAAGAAAGAGAGAGAGGGAGGGAGAGGAGAGAGAGAGAGTGAGAGAAGAGAGAAATTGAAGAGAAAGAGAGCAGAGAGAGAGCAAAGAAAAAAAGACAGGAGAGAGAGAGGGAGAGAGTAAGGGGAGTGAGGGAGAGAGGAGAGAGAGGAGGAAAAGAGAGGAAGAAAGAGGTGAGAGAGAAAGGGAGAGAGGAGAGAAATTGAAGAGAAAGAGAGGAGAGAGAAAAGAAAGAGAGAGAGGAGAGAGGAAGACAGGAGATGGAGAGAGGGCAAGAGAGAAGACAGAGAAAGAAAGAGAGGAGAAAGAGAGAGAGGGAGGGAGCGAGAGAAAGAGGGAGTGAGGAGAGAGAGGAGAGAGAGAGGAGAGAGAGAGGAGAGAAAATAGATGAAGATAGGACAGAGAAGAGAGAGGGAGGAGCAAGAGAAAGAGGGAGGGAGAGAGAAAAAGAGGAGAGAGAGAAAGAGTGGAGAGAGGAAAAGAGAGGGAGGAGAGAAAGGAAGACAGGAGAGAGAGGAGTGAAATAGAAAAGAAAGAGAGGCGAGAGAGAGAGAGAGGAAAGAGAGAAAGAGAGGAGAGGAAGAGGGAGTGGAGAGAGAGAAAGGGGAGAGAAAGGAAGACAGGAGATGGAGAGAGAGGGAGGGAGCGAGAGAGAAGAGAGAGAGTGAGAGAGAGGAGGGAAAAAGAGAGGAAGAAAGAGGTGATAGAGAAAGTGAGAGGAGAGAATTAAAGAGAAAGAGAAGAGAGAGAGAGAGAGGGAGACAGGAGATGGAGAGAGGGCAAGAGAGAAGACAGAGAAAGAAAGAGAGGAGAAAGAGAGAGAGAGGGAGTGAGAGAGAGAGGAGAGAAAATAGATGAAGATAGGACAGAGAAGAGAGAGGGAGCGAGAGAAAGAGGGAGGGAGAGAGAAAGAGAGGAGAGAGGAAGACAGGAAGACAGGAGATGGAGAGAGGGCAAGAGAGAAGACAGAGAAAGAAAGAGAGGAGAAAGAGAGAGAGGGAGTGAGGGAGAGAGGAGAGAAAGGAAGACAGGAGAGAGAGAGAGAGAGGAGAAAAATAGAAAAGAAAGAGAGGAGAGAGAGAGAGGAAGAGAGAAAGGAGATGAAGAGGGAGAGGATAGAGAGAGTGAGAGAGGAGAGAAATTGAAGAGAAAGAGAGCAGAGAGAGAGCAAAGAAAAGAAGACAGGAGAGAGAGAGGGAGAGAGGGGAGAGAGAAAGGGGAGTGAGGGAGAGAGAGGAGAGAAAATAGATGAAGATAGGACAGAGAAGAGAGAGGGAGCGAGAGAAAGAGGGAGGGAGAGAGAAAGAGAGGAGAGAGGAAGACAGGAGATGGAGAGAGGGCAAGAGAGAAGACAGAGAAAGAAAGAGAGGAGAAAGAGAGAGAGGGAGTGAGGGAGAGAGGAGAGAAAGGAAGACAGGAGAGAGAGAGAGAGGAGAAAATAGAAAAGAAAGAGAGGAGAGAGAGAGGAGAAAAATAGAAAAGAAAGAGAGGAGAGAGAGAGAGGAACGAGAGAAAGAAAGAGAGAGAGGAGAGAGGAAGACAGGAGATGGAGAGAGGGCAAGAGAGAGAGAGGGAGGGAGGGAGTGAGGAGAGAGAGGAAGACAGGGGAGAGAGAGGAGAGAGAGAGGAGAGAAAATAGATGAAGATAGGACAGAGAAGAGAGAGGGAGGGAGGGAGCGAGAGAAAGGGGGAGGAGAGAAGAGGAAACTCCAAGGTCAAAAGTTACATCAGGATAAATGAGGTTCTTGAGGGAAGACCCACGATCTTGTTGTCAATGAAGATAGATAGATAGATAGATAGATAGATAGATAGATAGATAGATAGATAGATAGATAGATAGATAGATAGATAGATAGATAGATAGATAGATAGGTTTGTCATTAGTCATCTCTTTGGGTGTGGGGATGACGTGCTGTAGCTTATATTGTATTTATCACGCGTTGCACTGCACTACATGGTTGGAGTTGTAATGTGTAATGCGCTCTTTTCCCACAAGGGGGAGCTTCAAACCAGCACTACGAGCAGCTGAGTCTATATTAGTGAATGGATCGTGAACAAATGGGATTTTCACCAAAGGCATGTGGACAGGAACAGTTGGGAATATTTGTTTTAGAATGATGGCTTTGGAGATCGGACAAACCGCACGAGGAGAGGCGGTGAAAAATCGGCTGCTTCAATCACTAGTTTGATATTACAGACTTTGATTATTCCAATGATCAATACCTTTCACTGTTAGGAATTAGACTGTTTAGTTGAAGGACATTTTCCACAGCAAGAAATTTTGTTTTTTTGTTTGTCGTACAATATCGCAACATTATCATTATTACAATAAGTATTAGCCAATAACAAAGGCTACATCTCTGGAGGGATGGTAGGCTGATAGTTGCTGGTCTGACCTGTTGGGTTCGTAAAGTCCAGTAAAGTCCATATCCCGCTCTAAAGCCGCGCTGTGATTGGTCCAGTCCGGCCTGTGGTTTGTAGTAGTGTGAGATTAGGACCGGATTGTGACTGTGGGCATAAGGTGTCCTCAGATTAGGGTTAAGAAGTCGGACGGCAGGAGCCATTCAAGATTTCTAGCTCCTCATGAATACAGCTTACGAGCTTTCGGCTTAATATAAACTCCTTTCCCCCAAAACACTTAGCAATGACACAAACTCTTACCTTTACAAACACAAGCTATTGTCTCCATTTTGTAATATTTAAAGCTAACCCTAAAGTTTGGACCTTCACAAACTTGAATTGATTTGAATCTTCCATCAGTTTAGCAGCATAGTTCTGTCTTCTTCTTACGTTCTTTCTCTTGGACACATGATGTTTTTGAATAAATCCATAGATGGTCCTCCTTGCAGGCGCTAACTCGCTGTAAAGATCTTTTATTTCATGTAATCGTTTTTTGGCTCACTCCTGCCACAAAACAACATATTTTGAATGTGGACCTCATTGTTCCCGCCGGATCAATGTAAAGAGGCGGATTTTTAAACAGCCGCTGCGGTCGATGCTCAGTCACTGACAAATGCAGATAATTGTCACTGGTCTGATTGCTTTTTTGAAGAACTGCAGCATTGACGTAATGCTCCAAACAACACAGCCGATTCAGCCGCATCGCTCTCAATCAGAGACGCTTCTCTTTCTCTTATTCGTGTCTGGTTAGATTTCTTTTTAAAAGGCAAATGGAGTCTGGACCGACCAGTCATTATTTCTGTCCGAGTTGGATTGTTAATTTACTGCCTGCACTGAACTTCTGTAGCCACACACCTTATAGGCTGCGTTCACATGACGTCACAGGATTGTAAACGGCCTATAATTTATAATTAAGTTGGTACAGCTAAGATTTCTATTGTGGTAACTATAGTAACCATAATTTAAACAGTTAAACTTGACTGCATTAAGAACAGGGATATCAAGAATCACATTTTGCCTGGTCGTATTTAAAGCAGTACTAAGTAAGTTGTTTACCTTAATAAATCCTTTCCGTAGTCCCTCTGGGGGTAATGCAAGTGTTAATGGGATGATTGGGGGGGTCTTTCATCTCCCCCGATGTCTCAGGCCAGAAAACCACCGGACCGGAGTCACCAATACACACTAATGGAATCACGAAGAAGCAGCTAACAGGCTAACGGGCAAAGCTAATTGTGAGCTAGCACCACTTAAACAGTATTTACAGCCAAGTTTGAGTGAAAAAAAAAGATCTCCATTGTGTAATTGGATGAACAATATCCCTCTCTCCCTTTGTCTTTTCTGTCAGCGTAGCATTTACTCTCACGGACAATTAATGAGTAAAAAAACGCAACTTGATACGATACCTGCAGTTGACCTTATGGCCTCTAGGGGCAAGAGTTACTTAGTACTGCTTTAATTAAAAGAAGTATACATTACAGTTAGGGATATCTGCACCGCAGTTTTCACTAGTCACAATCAATCAATCAAACTTTATTTACAAAGCGCTTTTCTTACCGAAAGGCATCGCAAAGTGCTTTACAGATTACAGCATTTAAAACAATACGCCCGAATATATACAGATCTCTCAATCACACACTCAAACTTTTACCCCACTGTCTACACACACACACCCCTCACTCACTAACTCACACACACGCAGAATAAAATAAACAGAAACATAAGGCTGGGTACAGATCAATGGCCGCTGGCTGCTCTGCTTTGCGACGACGACACTGGAGGCCGCCATTGCTCCGCTGTTGCTGTAGTACCGCCATATAGCCGCTAGGCCCCATTGGAATGCATTGGACTTTAGACACGTTAAAAACAACTTGGTGCCTAATTGTTTGGAACTGTCTAGAGCTAGATATTCCTCCTGTGATTACGCTGGGTTAGACACAATCAGAGGCACCGGGCTGGTTATGGTAGGATACATTTTAGAATCTTGCACTTAATATGGGTCTGACTGTTAGCATTGGAGCTACACGTCATGCAAGGGCCGAGGCAACAGTGAAGATCCCGCCCTTATGCCCTTATTAGGAACATGCTTCATCAGCATCAATAAACAATAAACAATAAACAACAATATCAGTTAAAAGCTAAGCTCAAAAGGTGGGTCTTGAGCCTGCTGCTCTTAAAGGGATATTTCAGGATATTTGACATAGGGCCTCATTTCCTAGTTATCCAGAGTGTTGTTGATGTCTGGAGATATTATTTTCTTAAATTCATGCAGTTCTTATATTTGAAGAGTCTAGTGGCGCTAGGCTAGGGTAAGGCTAAAGCATTTCTATGGTATCAGTTAGCCTGCATTAAAACAGTCTGACCCACTCCACAGTGCACCTGAGGTAAATCACTTATAACACCAGACTAACCATATAAATGTCTGTGTTAATAGAATAATTTTTGAAATATAACTGACCTTGTATCACATGAATTACCTCATTTTCAGGGACTATTTTCTCGCAGATCACTCCGCCGCTGCGTTAGCTTACAGCCACGAAGCTGATCCTGCTCAAATATAAGTTATTTTAAATGCAAAATGGTTACAATTATTCTATAGACACAGACATTTCTATGGTTAGTCTGGCGTTATAAGTGATTTACCTCAGGTGCACTGTGGAGTGGGTCAGACTGTTTTTAATGCAGGCTAACTGATACCATAGAAATGCTTTAGCCTTGCCCTAGCCTAGCGCCACTAAGCTCTTCAAATATAAGAACTGCATGAATTTAAGAAAAAAATATCTCCAGACATCAACAACACTCTGGATAACTAGGAAATGAGGCCCTATGTCAAAAATCCTGAAATATCCCTTTAAAGACATGAACGTTCTCTGCGGTCCTGAGCTCCTCCTCAGGTCGTTCCAGATGCGAGGGCCATAATATCGGGGAAAGACGCCTCGCCGTGAGTCTTTCTGTTGACTTTAGGAATAACTAGGAGACCCCTGCAGGAGGAGCGAAGGGGCCGTGAAGGTTCATAAGGCAAAAGCAGTTCTGAAAGATGAAGAAGGACCAAGACCATTAAGACATTTAAAAACCATTAAAAGGACTTTAAAGTCGATCATGAAACACACGGGGAGCCAATGCAGCGACTCTAAAACCAATAGCACAGTTGGAGATATCCATAATTGAGTTTTGACTAGACACAACAAAAAAAGAGCTGGCAATAGACTCTCACCATCTGGGCAAAGTCATGTGACAAGAAAGCGGCATCTCATCGTTCCCTGCTCGCAGAATCCAATATCCAGAGTACAGTGTGTGTCGGATAGTTATACTGATATCGTCTTTTCATTGTTAGTTCTGTGGCTTGTTTGTTATGAGCTCCTTATAGGCAAGAGATAAACCCCACTTTGGACAGAAAAGGTTTGACTCGTTCTGGGGAAAACTCGGATCGAAGGGTCAAAGTTTGCTTCGTGGACATTGTTTTAAGGAAATAAAGATTGTTGTTCTTTTCCACCAAACCCTTTCCTCTGTGTGGCTGTTTGCAAACTCTGTATACACCGAGGAGTCTCAAACCCTACAGTTCAAGTGCTGCAAACCTTTAGAAACATGTGGATGCTGAAATAACGTGAAGTAAATGATGAACACGTTGAGGTGAAATGAAAAGCATGACTCATGGTGGTAAGAGTACAGCGCGTGTTCAGCCTTGGTCTGGGTTTGTCGTCATGGAAACAGGCATGAACTTCAAACATGAGGCGTTGAATTCAGTCACAACAAGAGCGTCAGAGCTTTGAGCAGATCACAGGCTGGGAACGTATAAAAGTGGCCAATAACAAAGTGTCTTTCATCGTCTTCGGTTTGTTCCATTTCGAGGGATGTTGGTGTGGCGGACGAACGGCACGCGAGAGGTCACGAGCGCAGGTTTATCTGGATCTGAGCCCGACACGCCACGTTTGAAAGCTAAGGACGGCCTGAGTGCAGGGTCTGAGCACCGGGACTCGATTGGAGGCAGGGTTCAGACGCTTTTTGCGAAACGTGCCAAGATCTCGCGAGTTGAGGAGTTTGGGATTTTTGTGTCTGGAACAGTCTGCCCCCACACATTAGCTGCTCCGTCTTTAGGAACATTCAAATATTACTTTAATTGACATACAGGACAAAAACATTCATACAACACATAGACAAAGGAGAAACACATGGGGTCACAAATAACAAAAGGTAGATGGAACAGGATGTGCAAACAGTTGAGTGTTTTGTGTGTGAAATATGGGGGCGGGTGGAGTGAAGGTGTGCGCGGATGTATTACGAAACAAAATCATAAGATATTGAGGGGAAAATAATAATAATAAACAAATAAATAATAAAAAATAATAACAAAATATATATATACAAAATGTAAAAAAAAAAAAAAAAATTAGTAGTGATCACGGTAATCATGATGATCCCAGTGATAGTAACAAAAGAAGGATACAGAATATAACCATAATACAAGGAAATGTTCAGAGCAAAGAATAAAAAACTAACTAAATAAAAAAAATAAAACATAAAAATAAAGAGAAACAAAAATGGAGACATTTATCATCACAATAAACCAACATTAATAGTAATAGGATTAATAAGAATAATAGTAAATGGATGAATAGGATGGAAATAGTTTTGATAGAAAGAAACAAGAAATCTTTTTTTTAAATAAAGGAATTAAAATCCTTAAAATAAATCAATATACAATTATTACCTTGAAACTAATAATTTTTCATATTTATAATATACATACATTAAATATTTATTATTATTATTATTTAATGTTACCACTGAATTACTATGATTACTGCTGTATAATTTGATGTATAAATATTTATAGCATATATAACGTAGTTTAAAAAATAATAATTGTATATTGATTTATTTGAAGTATTTTAGTTTCATGTATTTTAGTAACTAGGTCTTGGCTGTTGACAGGAGATGTTACAGCCTACAGTATATGCCAGCGTGATACCTCATTTGAAAGCCAAGACCTTCTCGTTTCTAAGAATATGTGTAAGATCTGTGCGAGTGAATCACAATTTACATCACAGTGGCCGTTCGTAAACCCTGACCCCCTGATCGAAGGAGAGGCAAGTCATCTTTTTGCGTCGGATTCAAGTCGAGCTATTACGATGTGTTTTCTAATATTTTTTCCCTGCATGTGAAGCACTTTGGACAGAGCGTTGTTGTAAATGTGTAAATAAAGTTGGCTTTTACATTGGGGTTGTTGAAGTTCATGCGATTTTAATTAGCTTTTCCTGGCATCATTAACCCGTTACCTGCAATCTTAGGGTTAGGGTTAGCAACTGTACAAATACAAATCTCAAAGCATATTGACTTGAGACCTTACAGCCTAAAGGCCAGTGTGATAACAAATTTGAAAGCCAAGAGCTTCTAGTTCCTAAAAGTATGTGTAAGATCTGTGTTCCTAACCCTAACCCTAACCCTAGTCCCATGATCAGGAACAACAGCAAGTACGGTTAACACAGTATTTGACATGGTGCTCGGGGAAACCAGAACACCCAGAGCAAACCTGCAGAGACCAACATGCAAACTCCACATACAGCACTGCCCTGTACAGGTGCCATTAGGTTCATTTCCAAACTTGTTTCAGCACAGTTTTAGTTTAGTTTAGTTTATTTATTTGTTTGAGCAGTTGACCTGGTCAAACAATGACATTACATTTAACATTTGCAGGGTAGCAAATCATAAACAAAGGAACATAGGACAAAGTAACAACAAATAATGAAGAACAATAAAAAACAACAACAGCAAAGTAAAGAAACAACAACAAAAGAATGTGCTACAACTCATATCTAAGAAATATAAACTCTTTGTAAACTTTTATAAAATGTACCAGGTTATTGCAAAGTTTGATGTTTTGATCTAGATGATTCCATATTTCAACACCACATCTCGTGGGACACAGGCTTTTCATGGTTGTTCTTGAGTACTGTTTATCGAAGCTCATCTTACCTCTCAAGTTGTATTTGTCTTCTCGTTTGCAGAACATATTTTGTATACTTTCAGGAAGCGACTTTTGTGAGGCTTTGAACATGATTTGAGCCATCTTAAATTCAATAAGGTCCTCAAATGTCATTGTTTTTGATTTAGAGAATAAAGGATTTATGTGTTCACGGTATCCAGCTAAATGGATTATTCTTATTGCTTTTTCTGAACTTTAAACAATGGGTCAAGATGACTTTTATACGCATTTCCCCAGATCTCTACACAATATGTTAAATGGGGAAGGATAAGTGAACAGTATATAGTATATAGAGCTTTGTTGTCAATGATATATTTAGATTTATTCATTATGGCTGAAATCTTTGCAACTTTAGTATTAATTTTTATGATGTGGGGTTTCCAGCTGATTTTATGATCGAGTGTTACACCAAGAAATGTATGTTCATAGACTCTTTCAATAGTTTCAATAGGTAATTGTACATTCATTACACGATTTCCAAAGAACATTGCTTTGGTTTTCGTAATGTTGTTGTTATATTAGTAAAGCCAATATTTATTTTGACAGGTTTATCTCATATCTGGGGACACAAATTGTTCATATTTTCTTTACTTATACCCAAAAGACAGTAGTGGAGCGGAGGTAGTGGAGCTGACCAGTGCAGGACACCACGCTCTAAAACAGGGACAAACCCAGGAGGCTGTGTATCGTTTCAGTGGATCAGAGGAGACTGAAGGCAGACTGCTGAACTTTTGTTTTTGTCTTTTTTGGGTTAGTAATTGCAGCATTTACTAATAACTATAACGCGACATGGGTTTGATGAATTCTGTCCATAGAATTGTAACTCATATCAGACTTGTTTTGCAGACTTCTCTCTCTCTCTGAGTCCTCCTTCTGTCTGGGTTGTGTCCTGAAGAGCGTCTGTGCTGATGCTAATGAAGTGCGGGGCAGGTGCTGCTCTGACACTGAGCCACTGTGGCCCCTCTCTCTCTCCATATACTCAGTCTCCCCCCCGCCCCGTGAAGGTAATAGTTCACTTCACAGTGTAATGCATTGGTAAATACTTAAATCCTCACTCACCATTGTCGACCATTCAAAAGCGCCTGAATAATTGCCATAATGTGCAAGTGTCTGGTAAAGGTTCGGCACGAGGATAGATACAAATGAATGGTCCGAGCAACACAAGTAATTGCTATTGAAATGCTTATACAATGCTTTGTAAGTGAAAGAATAAATAAAACGCATAATAGTGTGAACTTATTATTGTTGAAGTTTTACCATAAGTATAACAAGCATTAAACAAATAATCAACTGGATCATTATACATGACAAATTGTGTTTCTCCAGGATTTTAGAGAGAAAAGACAGATGGGACACAGGTCTAAAATTGGACAAAACTGCTGGGTCAAGGTTGGGTTTTTTAATCAGTGGCCTGACCACAGCCTGCTTAAAGAGCAACTAAACACCAAATCAAGTTTTTTTTTACTGATAAACTGTCTCAATGGGTGTCTCATAGTGTTGTCCACTGGTCCCTGACATTATTCTGACATTATAGCGCAAACATGTGTTAAATCCTAATTTTGGCCTGAAAACGAATGGGTTGCGCCCCCTTCAGGGTAAACTCTGCTACTAAATTAGCATTTCCTGATTGGCTGGAGACATGTCCACGGCCTCCACAGAACGTCATAAGCCGCACCAGCTCCACACATCGTCATCAGGTGCTGCCCATTGTCCTGCCCCTGTACCTGTGGTATATAACCAAGTCCCTCCCACGTAATCAGTTTGTCCCAATGCAAAGGCCCACACACTCACCCCCCGCATGTCACCCCCAAACTTCAGAGACCGCCTCTTTCGTGGCAATTTTTGACTTTTGTTTGTGGGTGGGGAAAGGCTTTGGCACGCCCGTTTAGGTACTCTTTCAAAACAGTTGGAACAAACCCGGACCTTAGGCAGCTGTTGAAGAATGGAAGTAGAACTGGCCCTACTGTGTCGAAAACCTGTTTAAGCATTTTGGATGGAATAATGTCGAGAGGACAGCTGGTGGGTCTCAACTTTTGGACAACCTCAGAAAGCTGAGACAGTGACACTGGCTCAAACACATTAAGGACAGCAGACTTATGGACAACCGGAGGAAACATGTTGGCCACACTTGACACAGCACTGCTTATACTTTGTCTAACTGCAGCCACTTTATCAACAAAGAAATTGAGGAAGTCTTCACAGGTTGAATTGGTCACGTTTTTAAAAACACTGTCCGTGGGATTAGTATCTGATTGTATTGTACCGAACAACACACGGGGACGATTGCAGCTAGTAGAGATGACATTTGACAGATATTCACATTTTGCCTCTTTGACTGCATTTTGATGAGTCTGAAAAGCTGGCTCTAAGGATCCCAAGAGATAC
The DNA here is from genome assembly GCA_007210695.1 of Neogobius melanostomus. NCBI lineage: Eukaryota > Metazoa > Chordata > Actinopteri > Gobiiformes > Gobiidae > Neogobius > Neogobius melanostomus. Next base: position 159,850 of record VHKM01000062.1, read on the forward strand.
ATGCAGCTTATCCTTTTTCCACCTGCGTTCTGCCTGCCTACAGCGCCTCCTCAGGGCACGAGTGGTGTCATTTAACCAGGGGTCTGGTTTGGGTTTGATGGACCTTTGCTTGACAGGGGCAATGGTGTCTAAAATGCCAGAGCAGGTGGAATAGAATGAGGAGATGAACCCCTCCAGATACAGAGGAGAAGGCAGTTCATCTTGAGTATTTAAACTCATGAATGCCTCAACAAACTCTCCAGCTGTAGTTGAAGTGATGGCACGGCGGCTGCAGGCTGGGGAAACTGCCTTGGCTGCAGGAAGAGGTGCTGTGAAATTAAATATGACTGGGAAATGATCGGAAATACAAGTTTCATATATTTCTGAGATTGATAGTGGGAGACCATAGGACAGGGGTTAAAGCAAAAAAAAATCATCTGACTGAAAATTTTCCCGAGTATACATTTTCACAAAACGTGGTGCAGCACGGGGCACAGTGTTTTCCTGTTACACAATGCACAGTAAATGTACTATGGTACAGTTTGACTAAAGTAGAAAATTCCAAACACCCAAAATGAAACATTGTGAAACATGAGCAGTAAGGATGGGACGACATTATGTGGTCCCCCAAGAATTTTTTTAAACAAACTGACTGATGGCGTGTCAAGACTTTTTTGCCATTACTTCCATACATAATCTTCTTATGGCAAACTACGCACATGCACACACCTGGCTGTTTAAGTTTTTTGCACCACGATCGATGGGGCAAGCCATTGTCCCCGTTCTCATTTAGCCATTCCCATCTCCATCTATTTTTGACACCTCTGTCGATATTAGGGATGGGTATCATTAAGGATTTATCGATACTACTACTATTATCGATACTCCTTATCGATCCGGTACTTTAACGGTACTCTTATCGGTACTTTAAAAGGGAAAAAAAGTTAGATAGAGGCTACTGTATAAGTAGGCATTAATCCTTGGCCTAGATTTATTTTTTTATTACTCTACATTTTATTTCCAATTTGCATGTACACTTAATATATGGGAGTTAAAATAGGCTACTTCACTTTTTGAGTTGCCTTGTGTACGAAATGCGCGGTATAAATAAAGTTGCCTTGCCTTATTTTACTATTTTTTTTAATCATTATTATCTAGTAAATCAAGGCTGTTGGTTAGATTTGGCTGTAGCTCTGAGGACTGAGTCCAAATGAAAACTTAGGAAGTGACTCGAGTCTAGTTCATTATTTTACTGCACTGTCATCTGCCTCTCAACTTGTCTCCAGTGGGTTGACACCGCCTCGCGCTGACGTGCACGTGGGAGCGCGCACGCATGTTTGTGGAAAACCAGACTCCACCCGAAACTGTTTAGTTCGAGTATTTGTGAAAGAAGAAAAGTGCGCGTGGCTCTGTCTGTGCAGTACGAAGTCGTTACGTTTGGCTTTTTACAGCGGGTTAGCGGCAGCAGCTCGGGGGATTCTGAGTAGATTAAGCACGTTTTGAATGTCTAACACACACGCCTTTCCCGCATGCACCTGTCTCGCTGCACACGGCTGCAGAGGGGAGACAGGGCAGTGGCAGAGCATGAGGATGGGCTGACACCGTGCGCTCTCGTGCGGGGTAGCGGGGATGAATAGATCCGATGCAACGAACGCATCCATGAGAGCGGAGAGAGACTTTTTTTAAGTGCTTATTTGAGCGCATGGGGGCCGTTATGATACCGGGGTTCGATACCCATCCCTAGTCGATATTACCCACTTCTGCACCTTCCTCAATAAACAACGCGTCCATCATTATGTCGCGTAATAATGTTAGCTAGGTCAATTTTAGCATCTGCCGTCCCCTCCCACCTGTCAATTTTAGGCGTTTATTGGAAGATCATGTCACGTTACTATCAAGACGTTCATAGGCCTATAGCATAATTGAAAGCATTAATAAAATATACGCATCAATTGTTTTGCACACAAAGCTACGTTATGGCCAACGAACGTATCAGTTTAAGCATTTTTGCTTTGCGCAACTTTTCAAACCACCCATTCTCGCAGGACACCCATTAATTGTGTATTTATTTTCATCTCAATTAACATCACAAAAACACAAATAAACGGTGTCACCGTATCTGCTCCACATCCTGCAGCCCGGTCGGTGTTACCACGAAGAAAGGAGCAAAGCGGGCGCGAGTTCTCCTCGGCCCCGTGTTCACAGCTGTGTGAAGCTGGCCCCCCATGAAACGTATTATTAAAAATAAAAAGCCAATCGTTTCAGCATGATGAGGGGCCAGGTTCACGGGGGTCGTCTTCACATGCAGGCAGCATTTTCTTTTTCTTTTTTCAAAACAATTCATCGACGGATTTTTTTCTCTGACTTACCAATCGACGGAATTCCGTCGGGTAGACGGAGAACTTTAATCCATGCCATAGGAAATGACGAGGTGTGTGGCCATGCTGGCTGGTGGGGACCTCCACAAATTGAGTCAGATCGAAAGAGGCCAGGAGGCTTTGAGATATTAAAGTCCCCACAGATGAGAAAACTGTCATATTTTGGGATTATTTCAGAAAGAAAGTCCGAAAATTCTGAAATAAAATCCTTATTGTACTTGGGAGGACGATAGATACAGCACACAGTATGGGCCATGACAGATGTAACAGAGTTAGTTGCAGTTCAAACCTACTGTAACTCTTACAGGGAACAGAAAGTTTTCTTCATCGCTTTTTTATTGTGTTTTCGTGCACGTTTTTGTTACTTTTCTGCTTTGTTGGTCGCAGTTTTGACACTTTGCTCAAGATGGTGATGTTACCAAGGTTTGGCAGTGGTAACATGCTGAAATACATTATATCAAGGGTTGCCTTTTGTTTCTTGCTTTGTACTAAACATCGTACATGAAACGAGATCGTGGTTGTCGTTGTGCTTCTATATGAACATTTCAAACAGTGCTTTGTAATTTGGTCTGTGTTAAAAAAGCCGCTTTGAAGTGTAACTGGTTCTCCTTTGACATGAAAATCAAAATATGATGCTGCTAATTGTATGATAATGTAATTGCAATAGGATAAAGTTATTATTATATTTCTGTCATGTAAAGTCTTTATGTAGATGCTATATGTAAATGTTGTATTGATTTTGGGGGTGGGGCTTATAAGCTCTTGCTTCAGCCCACTCCCTTTGAGCAGAATGTTTACTGCTCAAATAAACTAATAAACTAAACTAAAACTAAAGACGCTTTTGGATTTGGGAAACTGGAGAAAATATGCTCGGTTCAGGTGGGGGTTAAGAGGTTAATCAGAGGGGAAATAATTGGACAAAACAGCAGAAAAAGTGGTTCAAGTTCAGCCAAAACCGCAGCTGAATATGTTTTAGACCGTCATTTTGGTATTTTGAATCCAATTGAATGCTTTGTGATTCTGGACCCATTCTGCGTCCCAACAAAGCCGTCAGCTGAAGCTTTATGTAACTTGAGTTTGTAGAGCGTCTCAGGGACAGTTCGTGACAGAGACTTCCACTTCACTGGGCGCAGATTTACGAGGGCACGTTTCCTACAGCTGCTAATACACACGAGTGCTCGCTTAAAAACAATACTAATATATCCACATATGACCATGAAGCAAACAGATAAAGCCCCGTCTGTGTCCCGGAGGTCTCCGGGGCGGCGTGTCTAACCGCGGCACGAAACGGCGTGACCTTCGGCTGGATGAGTTTGTCCCCCGAGGTCCCGCTCTGAAATGAGAATCAATATTGGTTTAATCTGTGTAATCTGTGTAATCTCCGCTCGGAGCCACAGACGGCAGCACCACAGGGAACAACTCACACATATTCCATTCCAGGCCGTTTAGAGGAATGATGAACCTCTTAACCCCCACCTGGACCGAGCACATTTTCTCCAGTTTGGCTTTACCCAAATCTAAAATCTTAAAAAAAAAGCATCAAAATAGCGACGGAAACGAGGATGAAAATGCAACAAAAAAGCAATAAAAAACACAATGAAAAAAACAACAAAAACACGACAACGAAGAGACAAAGTCGCGACAAAAAAGTGACAGAAAAGTGACACAAAAACGTGATGAAAGTATATATCGTATTGATATCGAGATATGGACAATAAAGATATTGATATCGAAAAGACTAGGGCTCAAAGATATATCGTTATCGTATCGATATCGAGATAACATATAAACGATATAGATTTTCATCAATAAAACTGCACTCTTTTCTGTTATGTTTTTATTTTTCTGAAAAATGATTGGTTTTCACCGAACCCGTAGTTATATTGTATCGTAATCGAGATATCTGGCAAAATATCGAGTTATGAAATTTTGTCCATATCGTTCAGCCCTAATGAAAATGTGACAAAAACATGACCAAAAAAAGCTGAAAACACGACAAAAATGCTACAAAAAATGTGACTACACGCAGCGAAAACTTCTGATCACTTTTGTAAGTCTTAGCTTTCAAATGAGGCATTACAGTGTTGCTCTCCAGTCGAGAAGCTTCTAGATTTGGGTAAAGCTGAACTGGAGAAAAGCGCTTGGTTCAGGCGGGGTTAAGAGGTTAAAAGCAAACTGGAGCCAAACATTTGTGTAAAACTGGCAGGAGGGTTTTAGGGAAAAGCGCATTTTCTCCAGTTCGGCTTTACCCAAATCTAAAAGCTTCTCGACTGGAGTTTACAGCCTCTTGCCAGGGTAACGCCTCATTTGAAAGCTAAGACCTACAAAATGGATCATCTTCATTGCGTCGTCGGCACTTTTTTGCGTTCTTTTTCTTTTCCATCACATTTTTGCCACTTTTTTGTTGTGTTTTTGTCGCCATTTTGTCGCTTTTTTTTCAAGAAGCTGTTATATTTGTGGGGTTAAGACGTTCATGTTGATTTACAAACTAAACTGGATCTGTTCATTCTGCTTTCTGATTGGATAATTGACACAAATATGTATTGGTTATAATGAACAAAACTGCCTGCATGCAGAAGTACTCCATATTCTTACTTAAGTAAAAGTGCAGATACAAGACCAAAAATGTACTTAAGTAAAAGTACAAAAGTATTGCATTGTAAAATGTACTTTATGAGTAAAAAGTATTTAAGAGTTTAATGTGCAGTATTTTTCTAAATCATTTGAATCAAACCAGGTCTAAACGAATAAATCACTAAACCAGGTCAAAAACAGGAAGTAAACCAGGTCTAAACCAGATCTAAACAAGGTCTAAAGGAGTAAAGCTCTAAACCAAGTCTGAACTGGGACTAAACCAGTTCATCATAGAGAGGTCACTTTGAAAATAAAATACTTTTAACCCAATTTAAAAATGTAATGGAGTAGAAAGTACAGATACACTGCAAAAAGTAAATTTCAAGCTTTGGCTTAAATGTCTTGAATTGAGGAAATGTATCTTGTTTTGAGCGGTTTTTACTCATTTAGACTTTATTTCTGATCTGACCAAGTTTACTAGTTTGAGGGCATTTCAGACTGGCTCTAAGTTACAGCTCGCTTTAAATAGACCCTTTAATTGTTTGTAAACATTCTGGGCTTAGCTGTAGCTGTTGTCATAGTAACGATAAACAAATGTCTAACTGTTTTTGGAAATATCAGATAAATCTTATTTTATCGTCTCAAATGTCATTCCTCTTGTTCTGGCACCTTAAGCCACAACAGGACCACATTATCCAGTTGTAGTTTTACACTTAAAATCGCTAGTTTTAGTTTAATCTTATTTCTCTTCATCACTTCCTGCCTCCAGCTGATGTCACTGATGATGTCAGCAGTTAAAGGGTCTATAGGAAAGTTTGTTTATTGGTTTATTTGGTAGGGACAGTGCAAGTTAATGAACAAGCCACACTGGATTGTAGCCTTGGGCTAATTTCCATCCGTCGTCCCCCATGCACACTCTCAAACACACTCACATTCATCCTGACCTATTGTACATGTTTTTAGTGGTAGGGGAAACCGGAGGAAACCTACGCAGACACGGGGAGAACATGCAAACTCCACACAGAAAGGCCCCGGCCTTGGTGGGAATCGAACCGGGACCTTCTAGCTGTGAAGCACGAGCGCTAACCGCTGTACTACCGTGCCGCCCTAGTAAAGTAAAGTATTGTACCTATAATTTGTACTTTTACTTGTAACTTTCCACCACTGGGGCAACAATGGCGCAGATGGTAGAGCGGGTCGTTTCATGATCGGAAGGTCAGGGGTTCGAATCCCGGCTCCTGCAGATGCAGACTGTCGTCGTGTCCTTGGGCAAGACACTTCACCCAATGCCTATGTGTGAGTGGTTGGTGGTGGTCGGAGGGACCGTTGGCGCAGATGTGTGCAGCCTCGCTTCTGTCAGTCTACCCCAGGGGAAACTGTGGCTACAAAATGTAGCTTACCACCATCAGCATGGAGTGAATGAACCCCCCTCCCTTTCATGTGTGAAGCGCTTTGGGTGTGACTTGTGTCATATAAAAAGCGCTATCAAAGAAGATTCCCTGCCTACATTCAAAATTCACTTTCATCAAAATGACTACATGTGATTTTTGCTCTTTTGAGAATGTGGGTACCAGAACACGATGAATCGAAAACTAAAATAATTGATTTGTTGACGACTGAGTAGTTGTTTCAGCCCTACAGTGTTCTGGACAATATGTTTCTATTTTCACAGACGCCTGTTGTGCAAGGTCAAGAATGTCATTTTTTTACAAACAGATTTAGATGGAATCGTCGCTGCATCGTTTTGGTGGACTTGATTTCTTCATTATAATTCTATCCATTCATTTGGACCTCTTGTTCCAGAAGCTTTACGGGACATCTGTGAAGGTTTAAACCTCTTCACCCCCACCTGAACCGAGCACATTTCCTCCCGTTCGGCTTTACCCACATCTAAAAGCTTCTTGAAGAAAACACGACAAAAAAGAGATAACACTTTAAAAAATGCGGCTGCAACGCAACAAAATAAAGTTATGGTCAGTTTTGCATGTCTTAGCTTTCAAATGAGCCGTTACGCTTTTTGATTTGGGTAAAGCCAAACTGGAGAATATGTGCTTGGTAAGGGGTACACAATTGGGGGTCCCAGCACTAGACCGGCGACATTCTTGCATCTGCCCCAGAGCTCTCGCACTGACAAAAATAAAGCTGCTGCGTAAATCCTCCAATCGAAAGCTCTTCCTGTGGTTAGACTGTGGGGAGTGTGGCATTCCAAGTCGGGACGTCCTGTCAGCGGTGACCACCTGTCGTCTGCTCGGTCTCTCACCGCTTCACCAGGGGCTCTTTATTGGCGCTGCGCCCGGGCCAATCACCGGCGGCCACCCTCGTCCATCGCCGAATCGCGTCACCACGGCAACGGACATCCGATCCAGGGGTGGGCAACAGCTGCAGCGACGGACGAGCGTGATTTATGGGCACAAGTGGTCGAGCGGCGCAACTCCAGGAGTCCACAGCAGTGGGTCCGGAAAACTGAGGTCGAAGTTTGGAAAAGCAGAGACTCTATTTCCAAAATGCGTCTCAAGGACCAGTAGTAGAAGTCATACATGTTTATTAATACGACAATGAAAAATAAATCGAGAAATGGAATCACCCGTCACTTTTTTGTTTTCTCATCTCTCATTTTTCTGACTCTTTTCTGTCACTTGTTTTCATAGTTTTTTGTCGTGTTTTTTGCAGTGTGTTTTTGTCGTGTTTTCGTGTCCTTGGGCACAGTGTTCATTTCTTCGACTAAAATATTTAGTCTTAATTTTAGTCAAAGTGATATTTTTGACGACTAAAATTGGACTAAAACTAAATTAAAAGTTTTTCATGAGACTAAAACGTCCAGATATTTTAGTCGACTAAAATAAGACTAAATAAAAATGAAAAGGAGAGACTAAAGACTAGACTAAAGACTAGCTTTATTCATGTGGGAGCAGCTCAATGAAGCAGAGGACATTGATTAAAGCAGTACTAAGTAACTCTTGCCCCTAGAGGCCATAAGCGCAACTGCAGGTGTCTTAGCAAGTTACGATTTTTTAACTTATTAAATGTCTTGGTGAGTAAATACTACGCTGACAGAAAAGGCGAAGGGAAAGAGGGATGTTGTACATCCAGTTATACAATGGGAATCATTTTTTTCACTTAAACTTGGCTGTAAATACTGTTTAAGTGGCGCTAGCCCGCAGTTAGCTTTGCCCGTTAGCCTGTTAGCTTCTTCTCCGTGATTCTATTAGTGTGTATTGGTTGCTCCGCCCCAGTGGCAGTCAAGTTGCAAGCATGGTTTTCTGGCCAGAGACACCATGGGGGGATGAAAGACCCTCCAATCATCCCATTAACACTTGTATTACCCCCAGAGGGACTACGGAAAGGATTTATTAAGGTAAACAAGTTACTTAGTACTGCTTTAAATATGATTATAATAAATATTATAAATGCAATTTACTTGCAATTTTAGTCGACTAAAACTAGACTAAAATTGAAGATATTTTTTGACTAAATCTCGACTAAAATTGAATTACGTTTTCGTCAAAAGACTAAAACTAAATTAAAATATGTTGTCAAAATTAACACTGCTTGGGCAAGACACTTCACCGTCCCGCCTGTGTGAGTGCAGTGAGGGGGTTGTGATGGCAGCTCTGGTTACAAAAGCAGCGAACAAACACGGAGTATGGAGAGAATGAATCATGACTAGTGTTTTGAGAAACTTGTCAAGCCATTATAATCATCGAGTTAAAGGGATATTTCAGGATTTCTGACATAGGGCCTCATTTCCTAGTTATCCACAGTGTTGTTGTGATGTCTGGAGATATTTTTTTCTTAAATTCATGCAGTTCTTATATTTGAAGAGTCTAGTGGCGCTAGGCTAGGGCAAGGCTAAAGCATTTCTATGGTATCAGTTTGTCAGTGTGTTTTAATAGAATATTTTTTGAAATATACCCGACCTTGTAGCACATGAATTACCCATAGACATATTGACAGTCAATACTCACTCCTCCCCGTTTACCATAATGACCACGTTCGAGGGGGAAATCATGGCGGATTTACAGACTCCTTCTCCCCAGCTCTGACGAAGCATGTTCCTAATAAGGGCATAAGGGCGGGATCTTCACTGTAGACTCGCCCCTTGCGTGACGCGCAGCTCCAATGCTAACAGTCCGACCCCCGTTAAGTAGGAGATTTCTAAAACTTATCCTACCATAACCAGCCCGGAGCCTCTGATTGTGTCTAACCCAGCGTAATCACAGGAGGAATATCTAGCTGTAGACAGTTCCAAACAATTAGGCACCGGGCATTAAAGTTGTTTTTAACGTGTCTAAAGTGCAATGGATTCCAATGGGGGATTAGCGGCTATATGGCGGTGCTACAGCAATGGCGGCCTCCAGTGTCATCGCAAAGCAGAGCAGCCAGTGGCCATTGGAATTACCGCATTTTGAGGGACTATTTTCTCGCAGATCACTCCGCCGCTGCTTTAGCTTACAACCACGACGCTGATGCTGCTCAAATATAAGTTATTTTAAATGCAAAATTGTTATAATTATTCTATTAACACAGACATTTATATGGTTAGTCTGGTGTTATAAGTGATTTACCTCAGGTGCACTGTGGAGTGGGTCAGACTGTTTTTAATGCAGGCTAACTGATACCATAGAAATGCATTAGCCTAGCGCCACTACACTCTTCAAATATAAGAACTGCATGAATTTAAGAATAAAATATCTCCTGACATCAACAACACTCTGGATAACTAGGAAATGAGGCCCAATGTCAAAAATCCTGAAATATCCCTTTAAGTTGTACCAGCACCCAAAGCCCTTCTCCAAAGCTTAGTCAAGACTGCCTTGTTGGATGACACGTAGAAATAAATGACACTTTTTCTTTTTGCTAAACATAGGTTAACCCTTTAGGCGCCAAAGTTGGTCAAATTCGCCCGTTGATTTGACTGAAAACAGGTTCTTCTGCAAATACAATCGTGTCGATACGTTTTCACACCATGATGGATTTTTTTGCTCATTTCTCAAAGAATATCAGTGAAAACACAAAGAACTTTTTTTTTTTATCACTCATGGTCAGTGATGTTGTGAAGCCACTTATTGTGAAAAGAAAATGTGTGAACTGATTTCAAATCACCGTAACAAAATAAAATACCAAAATGGCCCTGTTGAAAGGTTGACACATCCCAGTTCCTAATGCTGTGTATTGTACCCTTTGCCATCAATGACAGCTTTGAGTCTTTTGTGGTCATTGTGGATCAAAAAATCCACCAGGGTGAGTAAACTTATCGGCACAACTGTACGTTTTCCTCCTGAACTCCAGAGGTTTATCAATGGCTCTACTCAAACAAAATCCACTTTTAGGGTCAACGTAAGGCTCAGGACTAGTTGCAGTACTGTTTACTTAAAGATATTGAGGTTACAGAATGTTACTAAATGTTCGCTGTTTGACATTTTTATAATGTTGGTCACTTCCTGAGTGGACACGGGCAGGTAGTGACATACGTAGAGGCACAGAAATAAAAATAAAAAAGTCCGTTAGCGTTGATGTCAACCCATGGACCACATGTAGGTGATATCACAGCCTACTTAGAAATTAATATACAGACCTAAAGGCATTTCTGAGAAGAATTACATCTTAACTGTTGCCAAGCCAACTATGTGAGTGAATGAGAATATCAGATTCCCCTCTATGTCACATTAAAATTACTTTTTACCCAACTTACCACAGATCTTATCCATCCAACAAAGTCATAAAGACAGAAAGAAAAAAATCCTGTCATATGCACTTTTGTATTTCCAGAAATGAGACAAGAGTCAGAGGGTGGTTCACATTTAATGCCCTGGGCTTTATTTTTATCGTCTTATTTTGGTGAGTCACATTTTTTTTTTTAGTCTTTTCCTGCTCCAGGTGGGACACACACACATCCTGCCAATGGACTGGGCATCAGAAACACAGGCCGCACTATAACGCTGCCTTTGTGCCGGACCTCTTCACAGAAGAGAGAGACTCATTCCCCAAAGGAAGGCACCCAATACTTGTGGTTATGGCCTCGCAGCCGTCTGGAGATTCTTTTTACAAAGAAAACAATATGAAAACAAAAAGAGGAACAGAGGAGACTGCATTAGGGCTGCACAATCATCGCCAAATCATCATTGCAATAATACCAAACTGGGGTCGTCCATCTTGAGATTCACTTTTATTTTTGCTTGAAAAACCTGACATGGTTTTTCCTTATTTTGTTCAATTTGAGTCTTGAAATTATGTAGTGAAATTTGCAATATTGTTAGCGAAAATCATCTGTCATGGTGAAATGTGCTATATAAATAAAATGACTTATTGTAGAGCCCTAGGCTGCATTACCCACAATCCTCCTCTGTCCTCTGCACTTGATATTAAAAACTGGAATGATGAAACACAGACAGACTCCTCCCCTTTCACCAATGTATGACAACGAGCAAAGAAAGGGCCAAGTTTAACCCAACGCAGAGCACGGTCCAGTTCGGCACGGCTTAGTTTAGTGTTTACAACGACTGTCCCGATTCTGATAGGAGCGCGAGACGCCGCTGCGGGCGGAGTAAAAAGTCTTCCTGTCGAGCGGCGAGGAGAATTTAAAGCCATTTGGAGCATGCCCAGAAGAGCTAGGAAGTTCTGGATAGAAAGTGCATGCTGCTGTCGGCTTGATCCAATCATTAGCCTTTCACACTTATATTCTATACGGCGATATAAAACTTGATATGATTCTAAATCGAGCCGCACCGAACCGGACCGTGCACTAGGACAAAAACAAGGCCCGAAAAGTCTTCAAAAAAAAAAAATTCAATAATAAAAAAAAAGGCTTACAATCAAATTCACCACAATAAAAAATACAAAAATAACTGATTTCTGTTTTACAAAAAATTCTGTGGATAAACAATATGAGGTTTGGGGGGGTAGACCACGTTGCATGAAAATAAAGGAGGACCCCGTTAACAGAGTATAAAAATAAAATAAGAAGCAGCACTGAGTTTTCAAAAACATCAAAATAACACAAAAATAGTGCTTTAAAACGGAAGCAGCAGAGGCTTCTGGGAGGAGGGACAATGCTGAGGACGAGCCCCCCCCTGGTCCTCTCGGTGGTGGGACAGGCGCTTTTGGAAGCATGGGAAGTGGAAAGATATGTTGAAAATGATAAAGTAGATGTTTGATGCCAACAGGACACCATTAGATAAAGTTCATTGGCCTGTTCAAGCATCGGAAATATATTTCTTGCAAATAAAACGTGATATGTTAAAATGTCTGTATACAAACCACTGGTGCTTTTTTAACGCTTTACTCTACTTTATCTGTGAAGCACTTTGTATGACTAAGATGCGACTTGGTGACTTTTACTCCCATTTACTCAGTTTTATTTTTTTAAGCGGCTGAAGCACTTATCCCCGCAACCATGTCCAAGAGGTGACCGGTTTAAATGCTTTTTTTTTTTGCAAGGGTAGGCGGCAGGAAAAATGTGTGAAAAGCCTGTGTGTGAAAAGAATATAAGATAGAGGCAGTTTTAGCACTGCATTTACATTGGGGTAAAGGCAGCCAACGTTGCTGTGAATAGGCCTACGATTCTGGTGAATAGGCCCAAGATCGGGGGAAATGAGCCTAAGAACATAGGGTGAATGCGGGATCAGGGTGAATGAGTCTAAGATCGGGGATCGGGGTGAATGAGCCTAAGATGGGGGGTGAATGGGCCTAAGAATATAGGGTGCATGGGGATCGGGGTGAATGAGCCAAAGATGGGGGGCGAATGGGCCCAAGATCGGGGGCGAATGGGCCCAAGATCGGGGGCGAATGGGCCTAAGATCGGGAGCGAATGGGCCCAAGATCGGGGGTGAATGGGCCCAAGATCGGGGGTGAATGGGCCCAAGATTGGGGGTAAAGAGCCAAAGATCGGAGGTGAATGGGCCTAAGATCGGGGTCAATGGGCCTAAGATCGGGGTCAATGGGCCTAAGATCGGGGTCAATGGGCCTAAGATCGGGGTCAATGGGCCTAAGATCGGGGGTCAATGGGCCTAAGATCGGGGGTCAATGGGCCTAAGATCGGGGGTAAAGAGCCTAAGATCGGGGGTAAAGAGCCTAAGATCGGGGTGAATGGGCCTAAGATCGGGGGTGAATGGGCCTAAGATCGGGGTGAATGGGCCTAAGATCGGAGGTGAATGGGCCTAAGATCGGGGGTGAATGGGCCTAAGATCGGGGGTAAAGAGCCCAAGATTGGGGGTAAAGAGCCAAAGATCGGGGGTAAAGAGCCTAAGATTGGAGGTGAATGGGCCTAAGATCGGGGTTAATGGGCCCAAGATCGGGGCTGAGTGGGCCTCCTAAGATTGGGGTAAAGAGCCTTAGATCGGGGGTAAAGAGCCTAAGATCGGGGGTAAATGAGCCTCACATTGGTCAACTGTGCCGGCTTATAGCTCGGGTATATCATTTTATGTTATTTATAAGCTAAATTTTGCCACTGTACAGTATTATATAATGTAAATATGTGAGGAAACGAAACAAGTGTGCCGTCGGCATCCGAGTGAATTTGTGTGAAATCGGGAGTTGCTGGAAGAATAGTTTGGGCAGCGGTAAATGGGTATCCAAGTTTTAAGAGCGTATTGATTGCATTTGTATTTGAAAGGTCATTCTATCAAACTACAACCATTAGAGGCTTGACAGTCGTTACCACTTCGACTTTTCATTATGTCATTTTAAGTAATAGTGCACAGGTGAGCAGCAGTCTCTCGAATAGGTTTAGCTCGTATGTTCACCCACAGAGGGGACCGCGGGGGCTCCGAATACCCAAAAAAAAAAGGGGGGAGGGATTGTGGGCGGGGCCTGCTTCACAATTTACAAAAATACCCAGGAGTCCGAGCTAGCTAAACATTTACTACAGCACAGGAACCAACGCAGGTACAGTGTTCAAAAATCGAAAAAACAAAAAATAAAAAACAAACCGAGAGGAAGTTGTTGTAAACACAGCACAATAAATAGATAAAACAGCAGGCTCCGCACCATGCACATGATGAGAAAGACGTCTCTCCACAAGCGACTTGGCTTCTTTTTTCTTTTTTTGTCATTTTAGTTCGACTCCCAAGTGCAAAACATCACAAATGGACAGTTCGTATTCAAGTAATATTTACACGTTATTACAAATATGTTACTGTACACATAACTAATTTAGCCGTATTCATAATTTACACGTGTGGATTTTTTCATACTTTTTATTAGCGGTAACAAAAAGGAGATTAAAAATTGCGGTGAGGGCGGCGAGTCCCGATGCTACGTCACCTCCATGGCCACTGTGTTCTCTGATAAACTGTTCAGCGCCGGCTTCTCCTCCTCGTGGTTTTCCCTGGAACGGCACAAAGACGAGTACAATGAAATAAAACTGACATTGATTCACAGAAAATGCATTTGTTTCCGACAAGCACGTCAGGTCTGCTAGGAGCACTTGGACGTCCGCACAGTAATATCTTCAATTCTTAAGAAGATATTACTGTGCGGACGTCGAAGGTGTTATTGCGCCTTACAATATAGTTCCCCTTTTTATCCGCTTAGAAAATCAACATGTTTAATTTTGTGTAACTAGACTTGGATCGTGTAATTACTCACAAAACCGTATTTAAACAGGGAAAACGTGGATGAGCTTGGGCGCTTCTAACTTCACCTCTGTATGGAGCTATAGGAATATGCTGGAAGAGGACAAATGCTAACAACATCTTTGGTCGTTTTGCGTGACTGAGGACACGCACAAAGACCAGACACGCATCAACTAGCCTAAGCTCAGGTAAGAACATATCTCAGTCTGCTTGCTATACGCTCATAACGTGACGCGTGTTAAGTGCTCCCAGGGGCACAATACATTGAGGCCATAGTGATTGAACGGTATTGTGCAGGATTTGCGCAGCTGTTTTATTAATGCAGACGACTAAAAATGGCCTCATATTCATCGATGAGGAAGAGGAGTAATTCTGATCTGGGGAGACTTCACGCACAGGTATCGCTCCAACACTCACTCCTGCTCAGGAAAACAACATGGCAGCAGTGGCCCTGGGTAATTTGGAAGTTGAATCTGTCTTAAAAGGTCCTATATCATGCATTTGGAGTTTTTGGAGTTACCCGTGTTATGCTATTTCCTCATCTAAAACACCCCCAGAGCGGTTTTTGGCTTCATTCACGCAGTTCTCAGTAATCCTCCTGAATCCTGCTGAGCAGTTGCTCCGCCCTCTCTTGGAAAACGACCGACTTGTTCCGTGTCGTCAGAGCAGAACGGAAGTGCTTGACGTCTGTAATGTAATGCCTTACGGCCTGATTTTAATTTGTAAAACAGCTTTTTCATTATTTCTGTCGTAAGGAAGAAAAAAAACAAAAAGTGCACGACACGTCCGCGCTGCCCCTGCAGGGAAAACAAACGCACCCCCGGAGCGTCTGAACAGATGTCGCGTTTGCGCGACATCACAAAGCTGTGAAGAAGGAGCTTTTTCTAACCTACTCTGGAGTCTGGACATCTGGTCTTTATTCTTACCTCGCGATAATGTCAGGACTTTATTCAACCTTCCTAAAGAAGCAGCTAGCGCTGGGCGATATATCGATATTTTTTAAATGAGATATGGAATTAGACCATATCGCGTATATCGGGATATTTCAAGCTATTGATTTTTTCTATTTAAATGCTGCCCTCAGATAAAGATTGACCTATTTTATTTTATTGGCTATTTTTTATTAAGACATTTAAATGTGCACATTTACGGAGCTTTCTTATACAGTGTTTGTTTACATTTTATAGTGAGTTTTCAATAGAACTACTTGTATTTGACTTCGACTTATCATTTCACAGCTCTCACTTTGCGGGAAAAAAAATTAAAAATCGGGATATACATCGTATCTCGATATTCAACCAAAATACATCGAGATATGACTTTTGTTCCATATCGCCCAGCCCAAGAAGAGGCCACTCGCCAGAAGTTGGAATTTCTCTCTGGGATTCAGTGACTATCAGCCAATATAGTGTTTGTCTGTGACCGTCTGATGTTTGGTGAACTTTGGCCAGAATCAAAGTGGATTAACTTTTATAACCAACGCCAGTCCCGCAATAAAAACACCCGATGGACCAGAGCGGTGAGTCATTCAAAACGCGTGTTAGCCTTTTATGAAGCTGTGTTGCACATGTCAACTCATTATAACTGCATCAGGAAGTAACTTCACTTTTTGATGTGGTATTTATATTTCTACTACGGCTATAGTTGTATGAGCGGAGAGAGGGGGCGGAGCTAACTGAATCCAAGCGTTTGAAAAATACCTCCAGAAAACACTTATATTTATCACAAACATTAGTGCTCCATAGTGGTAGAGGTACAATATATCATATAAAGGCCTATACTTTACTTTGGAATGGCTAAAATAGCAGGATACAGATCCTTTAAGTCCCACTCCATTTCTTACACGGAGCTAAAGAAGCTTTCTGAGTGAAGGTTAAAACATTTTAAATTCTCAACAACCCAATGCAAAAGAGGATTCTTTCAAAACTACTCGACAGACCTTAGAGAACGGTTTGATTTATGTTTTAAAACCAAGATTCATCTCACGGTGCAGAAGAGAAACGTGTCTAAAAGCTGCACAATTTGTCACAACTGAATAGAAATCCTAATTTGGCAAACGAAGCAGGTTTGTATGAAAACAGCAGGAAACAAAACCTGGTCTTCATTGGCACTGATCATGTAGAAAACCTGCTAAGCCTTCAGTATACGCCTCTTTAATCGTGTTCTCAATTACATGACAGTCTTACGCTACTTTAAACGTGATCTGAACCAATGCTTTAAAAATGCAAATCTAATCAGTCAGGTTTATGCCCAAAATCGTCCATCCCCCTCCCAACCAGGAGCACAGAAGAGATGCATTAAAACGTTTGTGTGTGTGGCTGGCCTTACATTGAGCGGCCTCACCTTGCAGCCATATCCATGCCCTGCGCGTTGGACACTTTGGGCATCTGCAGGTTGGTGGCGGCGGACAGTTTTAAGGCGGAGGCGGGCACCGAGGCGAGCGAGCGGGGCAGGTGTCGCGTGGAGAGCGAGGCCGCCGAGGGCACGCTCAGACACAGGTTGTTGCCGATCAGGACCTGAGTGGTGGAGGGCAGGGCCAGCGTGGGCGGGCCGTGGGGCGTGGACGAGGCGGGGGACGACACCGGCTGCAGGAACGGCTGAGGGCCAGAGGGGGCGCTGGAGAGGTGCAGGCCTTTGAACACGCCTGAGGAGGGAAAGACCAGGATTAAAAATGGTCCGCTCCAAACCAAACAGAGGGAATCATTTAAGCCAAACCTGCAGCTGAATGAGTTTTAGACCAGAGTTTGTGCATTTTTGACAAACATGACGGAAAAACAGTTGAGAAATGGCTTTACTTTACAAAAAGTTTATATTAATGCCAGTTTGAATCAAATTTAATGCTTTTTATGACATTTGAAGCCTTAAAGGAACAGGCCACCGTTTTTACATACTGAGATATGTTCTTACCTTAGACGAGTTCATTAGTATCTATCTGGTCTCCACGTGTGCTTTCCATAATGTAAACACAGCACAGACGGCGTTAGCATTTAGCCTCTCTCTTCTCCTCTATAGCTCCAAACGAGGTGAAGATAGAAGCTACCAAACTCTTCCACGTTTTCCCTATTTAAATATGGTTACGTGAAGTGTTACACTATAAAGTATAATTATACAAAATTAAACAATGTGGATTTTCTAAGTGGATAAAAAGGGGAACTATATTGTAAGGCGTAATAATACCAGGAATACTTCGGCGTCCGCACAGTAAAGTGAAGATATCACTGTGCGGATGCCGAATTACTCCTGGTATTATTACGCCTTACAATATAGTTCCCCTTTTTATTTATCCGCTTAGAAAATCCACATTGTTTAATTTTGTGTAATTATACTTTGTAGTGTAACACTTCACGTAACCATATTTAAATAGGGAAAACATGGAAGAGTTTGGTAGCTTCTATCTTCACCTCGTTTGGAGCTATAGAGGAGAAGAGAGAGGCTAAATGCTAACGCCGTCTGTGCTGTGTTTACTTTACTGAAGGCACACGTGAAGACCAGACAGGTACAAATGAACCCGTCTAAGCTCAGGTAAGAACATATCTCAGTATGTAAAACCGTGGCCTATTCCTTTAATTTTGGCTCACTTAATTATACATCTCATTTTACAACTTAAAATGCTTAGTAAAACAATGTAATAGTTGAGTAAATTAACTATGATTTTGACTTAAAGAGTAACATTTTGGATTATACTCTTTCCAGCAAAACCAAACATGCTTCTAATGACCATCTAGACGCAGAAAATGCTTTTATTTTGGCAGAATAATGAAAGAATGGATTTGGATCAGGAGCTAAAATATTTAAAATCTAATATGTGGCTTCTCCGTGATGCACAACTGAAACAAAGTATATAAACCCTAAAAGAAAGACAAATAGGTTTTCAAAAAGGTGGGTCAAAAGGGCAAACATGTGCAATTCTATCTTTAGAATCATTTCGAAGTGTCAAATTGCTGAAAATGATCAAATTGTCTGTAAACGAGCCGTGCGGTTGTGTCTAAATCAAGTGCAATCCAACAGCAGCTGGTGCAACGGCGCAGGTTCAGGGTTTGTTGATGTAACTGAGCGGTAACGTCTCCGTCTGTTTCGCTGTGATGCAAGAGGACGCCAACGTTTCTCCAACACTTTGTACCGAGGCATTGATGAGAAGAATAAACACGGCTTTGTTTATCGTGGTTTTTCAATAAAAAGATCTGAGCCTCAAGTACGAGCCAAAAGCTTAAACAACAGGGTTTATACAGGCAGAAGCAGGTCAGATTTAATACTTTTAAATGCTGTTTTAACCTCTTAACTCCCACCTGAACCGAGCACATTTTCTCCAGTTTGCATTATCCAAATTCCCGGTGACTGAGTGGTTTCCTTTTGCAGAAACAAACCTGTGTTGTGTCCCCGACTGTGCCCGGACTGACCTGCGTTGGTGAGGACTCCGTTGACTCCGGTGTTGTGGAGGAGCTCGTCTTTGGACTTGTAGGTGCGGAGTTGGTCTGACATGACCAGAGCCGAGGCTGCGAACTGAGCAGACGCCTGGTCTAGGGTCTTCGACGAGTTTGTCTGGAGGAGGACGCACGAGGAGAGAGAAGCGTAAACATGTGACGTCTCCGTTTAAACCGTGTTAGTGTTGGTACTGACCTGTGTGACTATGACCTGCGGCGCTGTAGTGGCCGGGGTCTGCTGTAGATGACTCTGCTCCAGCTGTTGTCTCTGCATCAGGGCTAGCTGCTCCTGGTGCTGCTGGTACTGCTCTGCTGTGAACACTGCACACACAGGACGGGGTTAGCACCAGGTGCAAACACTGATACTAAATCTTATATAGAGTTAACTGAGCACATGTGTCAAAAGTAGAATAAAACTCTATGAAAAGGCCAATGATTGTGTCTTGGAAACGGCATAAGCGCAGCATAAATAGAATAAAACAAACATAGAAAACAGACACAGGAGTTCAAGCTGTTTCTATGGAAAATAGGGATGGGCCGAGATAAAATTGCAAAGAGATTTCTCGTCACAGTGTAAAATGATCTCGTAATATATGTATATATTTTTTTATAGGCTGAAATTTAGGTATAGGCCTTCTTCCTGTAGACTGCTTATAGGGCTCATGTGAATATTTAGTTAATAGCTCTCTAGTCTCTAATAATGTGTACTATATATTGATTGGAACTTAAAAACATCAAAGTTTTCAGATCCACACTCGCACCTCGTTACTTTCTCTTTCATTTACAAACTAAAGGCTCTGCTGTTGGAAGCTACGTTTTACCGCTGCACGCCGCGGCGAGTCCGGGTGGATCCGTCGTCTATTTTGTGATTGTACACGCGCATCTACCGCACACGGAAAAGCAAAACAACACGGATGTGACATGAGCGGGCGGACGACAAGGGAGACGGCAGGATATGAAGGGATGATTACAGCGGGACATTTAAGGAAGAGGTCAGTCTAACTGCAGTAGAATCTCTCTGTTTAATGTTTAAAACCTCCTGTGCGCGTCAGTGTCTGGCACAGACTGTTTAGATACTAAATCTAAACCCGTCTCCTCCTCCTCCTGAAATCAACTTTTAAGCCTTGTTCTAATATTAAACTGTATGCACACAAAGAGAGCCTGATGATATTGGTAAAATTTGATCAGTTCCCATCCTTATTAGTTTGTTCAATTTGTTACAACAATACAATGGCTCCATACAAAGGAAACATAATTGCAAAATATTATTTATTATTGCACATTATGTAAAAAATCGTCTCGTTCTCGTGGACTCAATCTCGTGTCTCGTCTCGTGGGATTTGTGTCTTGGCCCACCGCTAAAAATAGGCAATAAAGATTTCAAATGACAATCTC
Source organism: Neogobius melanostomus (assembly GCA_007210695.1). NCBI lineage: Eukaryota > Metazoa > Chordata > Actinopteri > Gobiiformes > Gobiidae > Neogobius > Neogobius melanostomus. The sequence goes on from VHKM01000062.1 coordinate 180,169, forward strand.
AAATCCAAGGCGATCACAGCGGCTCTTTCAGTGACAGTTAGGAAGGGACTGTCCCGGATCATCAGAGGAGCACAGCGGCTTTAAAATTAATGGGAACTGCCAGCTGCACTGCAAGTGTGTGGGTTTTGGGATTTCTTTTGCATATTTTTGAGCGGTTTTGGTTGCCAATACCTGACAGCTCTGCCCCTTAGGTCTATATCAATGTACAAAGCAGAGGGCGGCCGATTCTACTGCAGATATTTGGGGATTTTACAATATCAGCCATCGGTCGATCTAGCGCCAAAAAAAGCCGACATCTGCAGGACCAAAAGTGATAGAGACGTTCCATTTTTTGTATAGGGCTTTAAACTGAGTCCCTCCCACAGCTGTCTAGGCCTCAGGGGAACAGAGAAACATCGCATTGAAAATTGGTGAGTTACACGTTATTTAAATACAAGTTTCACATGCTGCATGTCATTTTGAAGCACAGAACCTGGAGAATTCTATCGCCAAGTTAGAATTGCAGAGGTTAAAACTATTTCTGATCGCTAATGGCAACTCATCAAAGCTGGGATAGAAACTGATTGAATTCACCTAAAGTAGTAAAATAAAATGAGCCACTGCCGGAGAGTTTTTACCGGATTATAGATCAGATATATCGGTTGAGCATATCGGCCTTGCAAAAACCTATACTGGTCAAACTACAGATGTGTCTTAGCAAGTTACGAAGTTAGCAAGTTTTTATCTTATTAAATGTCTTGGAGAGTAAATACTACGCTGACAGAAAAGGTGAAGGGAGAGAGGGGTGTTGTACATCCAGTTATACAATGGGAATATTTTTTTTCCACTCAAACTTGGCTGTAAATACTGTTTAAAGTAGCGCTAGCCCGCAGTTAGCTTTGCCCGTTAGCCTGTTAGCTTCTTCTCTGTGATTGTATTAGTGTGTATTGGTTGCTCCGCCCCGGTGGCAGGAAAGTTGCAAGCATGGTTTTCTGGCCAGAGACACCAGGGGGAGATGAAAGACCCTCCAATCATCCCATTAACACTTGTATTACCCCCAGAGAGACTACGGAAAGGATTTATTAAGGTAAACACGTTACTTAGTACTGCTTTAAGAAGTTAAATTTTTGAATTTGGTATTAAAATAGATGGAGTTATATTATATCTTTAATTTTGAAATCAGAGTTTGACGTTGGGCCCGAACAATATTGATTTTTAGGTTCAGATACCGTTATCAAGGGAGGGTTGGGGAAAAAGGAACAAAACAAGTTTCAGCCAAAACAGCAACAGAAAATGTTTACGATCATGTTGGTGTTTCTGATGAACTTGTACAGTAAAAATGGTTGAGGAGCACGGTCATAATTTTCCATTCAATTTAGATTAAATGCCCGATTGAATCCAAAATCAATGCTTTTTAATGACATTTAAGGCCTTGATTTACCCTGTAATCTATGCTTTTGTTGTTTGGAACATGGGCGACTGTGTAACATGCTCGGAGCGCTTCTGCAACAGGAGAGAGCACTTTGACACTAATCTTCAACACAATTCCCCACAGCTCCCGGAGACCTGGGAGGCATTTAAAAGTCCATCGCTTTTTGTTCAGGAGATATTCGCACAAGTTGACAGTGAATTATTATCTGCAACATTTTGGCCAATAGATTGTGACTGGGTGCCCAAGTTTGAGGTTTTATTTAGTAACACTACCAGGTGCACACACAGGATCCAATTAGAGAAATGTGTAGAAATCAAGCAAAAAAAGATGAATACTGTAACGAGGTTTTCCTGTAAACTCCTTGGCGTTCGAGCCACGTTCTGTAGTGGATAAAACGATGTGAAAATATCCCGTCTGTCCCCTACACCTCCCTCACGGCTCCGCTCTGGATCAGTCCCACAGTAAACGACACATTTTTCACTTTAATGGCTCCAAACAAACGGAGGCGGAGTAATTACATCTGCGCTAAATAAAGACATCGCTCACACAGAACCCGGCCGTTTCTCTACGCCACACGAAGACCTCAACTACACACTGTTCACAAAAACTTACTTTTCCACATCTACAGACTCACTTTTCATGAGCTCGGATCACAGGAACACACAGTTCTTCCGGCCACAGTGAAGCGGCCTCGTCTGACCCTTTTAGTGAGATGGTTCAGAGCAGATAATACATGGCAACATTCTGGGATTTCAGAGCTGTTTCGGTGCATTGTTATTAACTTCGTAAGCACAGGAGATTTCAGTACCGAGCCAAATCTCAGCAGAGGTTTCCTACAACGCTCTCGCCTTTGAAAATCTCACAACAAGACGCTGAATGTTTGACCTTCGCCAAAGCTTCAAACACACAACTGCGCTTACGTTGCAAATTCGGTGTGTGAAGAAAAGATTCAAACAGAAGGAGGACGTGAGTGTCTTGTCCAAAAACAATAGCAGCCAAACTTTCTCCACACTGTGCCTGTGGTTTCTGTACTATGTCCCAGGGATGATACAAATATTTTTCTTTGGGTCCAAGACAAAAATGTGTCAGTGGGTCAAGAGCTCAACAGTCTGCAGAGCAAGCATTGAAATAATTTCCTGAAATGTGATATTACGGACTGGTTTGTGGAAAAGGATACAGAGACCATACCAATCCTTTGTTCATACAACTAAAAACGCTTAAACGAATTAGTAGAGTTTAACCTACTAAAAGTCATGTATAAAGCTCATCTGGAAAATTTACCAAACAATTTGCAAAACAGATTCACTAAGAGAAAAAGTAGATATGATCTAAAAGGTACTGAGGGTTTTACAAAACCCAGGTTTCAATCGGCTGTAAAGGAAAGATGTAAATCAATCAATGGTGTCGCTCTGTGGAACAGTCTTGATTGCAAAATTAAAACTTCTAAGTCCATTTACGTGTTAAAGAAGTATGTTCAATTATCAATGTTACAGAAATATGATACTGCGCAGTAGCAGATCAACAAAAAGAAAAAAGACGGCTGCATGAGACAGCTTAAAAGTTAAACTGGAACTGTAAATGATTTTGTGTTGATGGGGGCAGACATAAGTTTTTACTTCTTTCTGCTCCTTTTCATTCATGTTAAATGCTGTTGTTGCATTTGTTTTTAAATGAATGAAATAAATAAATGAAAAAAAATGAACTGAATCAAAGATGATGCTTCCAGTCTCTTTCGGGGGTTAAATCTGGCTGAACTTCCAAACTGTGGACCAAAGTAAAGCGCCACTTCCAATAAACCGTGTTGTTCATCATATTTCCCCAAACAGGAGGGAACTTTTGAAGAAACGGACCGTATTTTCAGTTCTCGTCGCACTTTAAAAAGGTTTATATCACTTATGGGACCTGCTGTCACCGTAGGATGAAGAGCCGCGAACAAAAGCATTTTTCCAACCCGATGGTTTTCAAACTTTTCACACCAAGCACCGTGTACGAAAATAATCGTCCTTCCAAGTCCCACCAAGACGAGACCAGGATGGAATCAAGCACCAAACCAGGACTGAAATATAGATTGTTGATTTAAGCATTGAATATACTTGAAAATCAGAAATCATGAGTCCTTTTAACAGCAAACAGAGCTTTTTCAGTATAAATACTTAAAGAAATGTTCCCTGGGAAAGGCTTGCGACCCTCCAGTTAAGAAACACTGCTCTAAAAAGGGCCAGTTTTGTTCTGGGTGCCACTTTGAGCTGGATTACAGCACACAGGTCACAGACTCTAGAGGTGCTTCTCGAAAAGGCTGAATAAACCGAAGCATCTGAAGTATCCACTGTGAGCCACTTCATCAAAAAGTTCATAATCCCTTATTACCATCTGGGCCCCTCTCCCCCCTTCTGTGCAGGGGTATAATCAGGGCCCGGGGCGGAGCAGTGGGAGTAATGCTGTTTAATATGACACAGGAGCGTGGGAGGCCAGACCGAGCCATCAACCTCCAGGCAGCGCAAAGAGTTACAGAAAAAAAACAGCACTTGAACACATCATAACCTCACAGCACCTGAACTAGAGCTGCACCATTAACCTTTATCAAATGGAAATCCAGGTTTTGGCTACTGCGGGAACCCAAACTACAAGGGCCTGAGGTTGTTTTTTTATGTTCACCAATCAGAACTACCGAGCCTCGCTTCCTTCGGCTGTTTGTTAGCCGATCAAAAGTCACAGCAGGAGAATCATGTTTGACGACGCTGCAGTCGCTGAAAACAAACTTCACGTGTGTCTCAAGCCGAGCGCTCTCTTTTCTCAGCAGTGCTTTTAACAAACAGCGAGCGTCCTTTGTGACCTGCGGGTGGAATTCTGTCACAGAATTATAATTTCATCGTGGAGCGGGTTAAGGTGATAAAAAAAGCTGATCACCTCCGTTCATCGTTGTACGTGCGGATCATTGAACTGCACTGAGCTGCGTCTAAATGCAACATCTTTACAGCAGGTTGACGTAAACATGAGGTGGATTTCCATCAAAAATGCATTTATGTCGCTGAATAGAGGAAAGAGTGCGAGAGGCCCACGTTTATTAGAGAACGATTGAACTATGTTTTTCTGACAACCGCTGCAGATTTGTATCTTGTTGCTGGATGAAGCTGAAATGTAATAATGAATGAATTAGGAACTTGATCATGGTTAGGGTTGGGTACGGTTAAATCATACCAGTATGGCATCGAAAAAGAATTTAGGTACTACTCTTATCAAAACAAAAGTGTCAAGAAGGTACGACATTACAGTTTTTATGCTGTTTGTTGGTTCAGGGACCACATTAAAGGGATACTTCGGGATTTTTGACATAGGGCCTCATTTCCTAGTTATCCAGAGTGTTGTTGATGTCTGGAGATATTTTTTCTTAAATTCATGCAGTTCTTATATTTGAAGAGTCTAGTGGCGCTAGGCTAGAGCAAGGCTAAAGCATTTCTATGGTATCAGTTAGCCTGCATTAAAAACAGTCTGACCCACTCCACAGTGCACCTGAGGTAAATCACTTATAACACCAGACTAACCATATAAATGTCTGTCAATAGAATAATTTTTGAAATATAACTGACCTTGTATCACATGAATTACCGCATTTTGAGGGACTATTTCTCGCAGATCACTCCGCCGCTGCGTTAGCTTACAGCCACGAAGCTGATGCTGCTCAAATACAAGTTATTTTAAATGCAAAATGGTTAAAATTATTCTATTAACACAGACATTTATATGGTTAGTCTGGTGTTATAAGTGATTTACCTCAGGTGCACTGTGGAGTGGGTCAGACTGTTTTTAATGCAGGCTAACTGATACCATAGAAATGCTTTAGCCTTGCCCTAGCCTAGCGCCACTAGACTCTTCAAATATAAGAACTGCATGAATTTAAGAAGAAAATATCTCCAGACATCAACAACACTCTGGATAACTAGGAAATGAGGCCCTGTGTCAAAAATCCAGAAGTATCCCTTTAAAGTGACTTGGTAGTTTCAGCCCCCCCTCCAATTTCCAATTTTTTTATGAATTCTTGCCCCATTCGATTTTTTTATTATGCCTCAATTTCCCGCTAAATTATTCCCCATGTTTCACACATTTCTTGACATTGGAGATGAAGCCGATATTGTAAATTTGCAGATCAATCAAACATTGTTCAAGATGACAAATATGTTAGTATAGGTATCGAAAAAAGTATAGTTGAGGCATTGGTATCGTAAACCGATATCATAAAGTATCGTTAAAGAACTGGTATAGAACTAAAACGTTGGCCAGCCCTAATCACAGTACTCAGTTTAACAGCAGTATATGGAGCTCAACTGCATGAAATATATTAAAATCACAAATCAGTCAGAAAAAAAACGCAATTAGGATTTTGTCAAAATGGTGCGGCGCTGACCTGAACGCACCATGATTCAGACTGGATTTCATTACAACACAGACATAAAAGTAGACGGTGCAGCAGAGTCTTTGAACCACAGACAGGAAATTAAAGTGAATGTACGATTGTAGGAACCATCATTTCACACAAAGCTGTAATGATTCCAAAGCTATAATAGTCCAAAGTCTGGAGGAAAGATGATCTCACTGTCCAAACATTAGCTTCACCACAGCATGTCCAACTTCACAAACACTGTTGTCCCAAATGCCACAGTCAGGTGAACAAACTACAGCCTTTGAGGGGATTTGACTGTGGGACATTGGTGAAGGCGGTTTGTTGGTGTGACACAACACTCTGGAAAGTTAGGAACCAAAATCCTCTTTCAACCCTCGGGCTTTGCGGTATACTGACAAATTATCAATACTGCAATATTCACATCAAAGCAGCAACCATCACAAAATCACCTTCTAACGTGAAAACTATCGCAAATGCAGCCCGTCTCAACACATGAGGCTAATGTAGAAAAGTGAGAAACTTTGGAAAAAAGACTCACCGTTGACCGGGACTTGCCCCGCTCCGGTCCTGCTCTGAGTCCGAGTTAGTCCTGACACAGTCCGGCTTAGATCCCTAAATCCAGTGCGACACAGGGCATGCTGGGATATCGTCCGTGGTCGGAAGTGCCTCCAGCGGCAGGCTTTAATGTTCAAAAGGATCTGACTGAGGTCCACTGGGGTTTTTGAAGAAGAAGAAGAAGAAGAGGGGGGGAGAGAGCTGAGGTCCGTCGTGTGGTTTTCTGAGGTACTGCTTTTGTGAAGGGAAGAGTCCGCGAGAGGAAACGCCATGTCCGAGTCCGAGTCCAGTCCAGGCTCCAGGTCTGAGTGTGCCCGGTCCAACAGGATCCTGAAAGACCAGAGACAAGGTTTTTAAATCAACAATCAGACTTTTTATGACGGCCATGTTGAATAAGTTTGGGTCATAAGTTCATATTAGTCTTTCAAAATCTTAACGTTTGTAGATAACATTTCATCACCTAAACAGGGAGTTGACCGGTTTAGTTGGTGGTGGGCCAATAATTCTCCTAGATACAGATGGGGCCTGATCAGAAGGTCTAATGACTTTACACATACACTAATGCTGTACATACGCTGACCGAACATGCTGGTTGGGGATTATAATGTTTGAATGTTTTGGTGAATAGTGGGCAAACACAGCTCTATGTATCCAGACGTTATTCAAAGCACAGATGTGTTACAGCAGAAGGGAAGCATTACTTTAACACTTTTTGCCTCTAATGGAACTATTATATACTGTATACATTGGGGATGTCACGAATTCAAATTTTTGAGTCATGATTATTGAGAGAAAATATTACGATTTTATGATTTTTCATGATTATCGACCTACTGACAGTAAAATATGTTTTTTTTGCAGTATTGCAGAAGTCAAGTTCTCTTTAAATTTTCCTTTCTGTTTATTACGATGAACAAGGAGAGCATTTGCATCTATTCTTGAGCCAGTTTTGGTGGTTATTTTCTGAACATTTGGGCTTTATTGGGAATTGTGCAATTTTTCACCTGGATTTGGACATAGAGCGAAGGATTATCTCGCGGATGTTGCTTCAAGGATTGTAAACAAGTGCACACATATACCCCCGTGTATATGCTTTGCCTTAACTTTAACCTGAGTGTAATTTCGCATATCTTCTTTTGTAAGGCGCATCGAGTTGCCTTGGGTACGAAATCCATGGCATGAATAAAGTTTCCTTGCCTTTATATTCGACATATTGGCACCTTTTGCTGCAACAACACTTGCAGAGATTAGATAGATATCCAAAGTGGTACCACACTGCTGACTTAAATCTGGAAAAACCCGTCCTTCTGCTCAACTCCAGGCTTCTAAAGTCCTTTTATAATCGCAGTAATCGTAAAACTGGTTAATCATCCCTCGTATACATTCATGTTGCCTTCCACAGCAGCCTTGTATTTTTAGTACTTCCTCTGGTATTTTATCTTTGTTGTCGGTGGTTTTTCTTGCAGCTTTATCATGCAGCATCTCTCCGTGTAGTGAAAACGAGAAGCGTGTCACGTTTCCTGTCGAGCAGCTGATGGGATCTGTCCGTGAGCATTACTGAAACTGACCCGTTTGTACGGCAGCGCAGCACCTGCCGGGAGCAGGTCTCTGGCCGCTCCTCTAAAGACCGGCTTTACTCAGTCATCTGTGTAATCGCCAACAATGCCTCACACGCCGCTTTTGGCACTCACCGCGGCTACATTTACAGACTGCCGCGAACACAGCTCCGGAATAAGATCCTCCTCCCCGCAGCAGCCCGTCTGGTATTTATGAGAGAGACGCAGAGGAACTGCCAGAATCATAACTGGGCTCCGGCCAAAGAGTGAACAACCTGAATCTGGCCCACTTCCCTGGATCAGCGAAAGCACTGGCAGCGACTTTGGCCACACTTTAATATCAAGCAGCTACAGTTTGGGAGGATTTGTTTAGCAGTGGAGCAAACTTTTTAGCTGCCAACCGCGAAAAAAATCAATACCAAATTTGGAACCATAAACAAGTGTTCCTGCCAAACGTTTGACAAGACGTTTAGTGCAAAGCTTCGTGTCACTCCAAAAAAACATTACACAGTGACAAATCATTTTGGAAATTACGGCGCGTTAGAAAAACACAATCAGTGGTTTACGTTTGTGTAAGAGCGTGAAAAGAAAAATGGCTGCACATTAAAAAGAAGCAGCTTTTACTGAAGGGAACCCACCTGCCGCCTCGGCCCACTCGACGCCTGGCCAGTCCCACGCAGCGCCGCGGCACGTTCAGGGACGTCAGACAGAATCGGAAACGAGGGTCTCCGAGCCCCCCCTCTGCGGGGCTCATCCACGGCCAGGTCCCGCTCTGCTCCGGCCGGGTCTGGATTACAAGTATGAGAGGAAAGATCAGCCTTTAACACTAGGAAGAGTTAGACACAATTTTATACACGTACACAATTAAGATTTTGAATAAACTTTTCCCCAGTTCTCTCGTGATGTTTATAGTTTCACTTCCTTATAGACCCTTTAACTGCTGACATCATCAGTGACATCAGCTGGAGGCAGGAAGTGATCAAGAGAAATAAGATTAAACTAAAACTAGTGATTATAAGTGTAAAACTACAACTGAAAAATGTGGTCCTGTTGTGGCTTAAGGAGCAAGAACAAGAGGAATGACATTTGAGACGATAAAATAAGGTTTATCTGATATTTCCAAAAACAGTTTATCGTTACTATGACAACAGCTACAATGGAAATAGATAGGAATCGAGCTTCCTGCCTCCAGCTAAACCCGGAATGTTTACAACAATTAAAAGGCCTATTGGACACTGGCAGGAAGTGACATAAAGGCAAACGATTTTAAACTGTTGCCGTGCCGACCATGTTATTTCAATGGGAAATGAGTCAAACTGCTACGTCACTTCCTGGCAGCAGTTTAAAAATTTAAATTAAAATACTTATGCCCAACGTTGCTTCACTGAAATACAATTTTAATATTTACTGACAACAGATGTTATAAGTCATATTGTCAAAAGCAGTAAAACCTGTCTATGCAATTAAACTATCATGGTGTCGACTCATGTGACTGTGATAATCAGGGTTTACACAGGCAAGTCAACTAGAATGCTCTTTGATGCCGTCATAATGCAAAAAACGTGGCGCCTGTTTAATTTCTAAACATCAGACAGAGGAAATTGAATTAGACAAAACAGGAAACTTTTGTGCAAAAACAATGTGGTCAGTTTCAGTCAAAAGTGCAACTCCGTAGGTTTTAGATCATCAATTTGGTATTTTCAATGAGTACGGTCACAATTGTTGAGCAAGGTCATATTTTCCCAGAAACGTGGGTTAAATGTCAATGCGAATCCAATTTAAAAGGAACACTGCGTAACATTTTGGACCATACTGTTTCCATCAACACAAAACATGATCCCAATGACCAGCTCGACACAGAAAATGATATTTTTACAGTGGGTAATCAAAGAATGGATTTAGATGAGGACCTAAACTATTTAAAACTCAGATTTGGCTGCATTTAGTCTCCATGGTGACGAGCTGGAGACGTACCCACTCCCGGTAAAGTCAGTCATGTCTTAGGAGAGCTGAGCCACTCACAGCAAAGGCTCATGTCTGTCTGTACATTTATGAGGTATTTTTCAATGATCAACATATCCATCATAAAATAAATGCTTGTGTTTTAATATTAGGCAAATTGTTACGCGGTGTGGCTTTAATGCTTTTTAATGACTTTTAATCCACACAGCTGTATTAACAATGACATTTAATCCAAGGACAACCCACATGTTTGAATAATTAATTTCTGCATCTTTAACCTTTAGCAGAGGAGAACATCATCATGCACTCCTGAAGCAAATGTGTGGCTTTTGTAGAGCAGCAGAGTCGTCAAAGTCGCCGGGTTATTTCATGTTAATAAACTCAAAGATGGTCATTTAGCTTCAGCCTGGGCCCTGGCACATAAAGGCACAGCGTGTGGGTTTTATTGCTCTGTCTGGTCCCGTACACCAGCAGCAGCAGCAGCAGGCAGCGGCGGCGGTATCCAGACGGAAGAGGCCTATAAATAGAGTCAGGAGTCACAGGAGGATACTCACAGCGTAGTACTGACACCCCGCTCGCCTCCGAAACGCGTAGCAGCCATCTGGGTCGTTCTCCTCCTCGGCCTCCGACGATCCCGAAACAATCTGCGCAATAGAAGGGCAAACACGGGCGCTGGGTTAGGTTTACTGGGCGCACAAGGTTATTTTAGGCTTTTACCAACAGTTTCAGAGTTTATGCAATTCGCGGTTTTAAGACCAAATCAAAAAGGTAATGGGTTTAATGGCGGCTAATTATGTGGGGTGTTGTATTTGGGGATCATTTCAAACATCGACAGTAGCAGAGATTCCTGATTATGCAGGACGGCAGCGGGAGCTCAGGGGGTAAACAGGAAGAGCGGTGAAAAAAAAAAAAACTGAAGCAAAATGCCATGACACTTTGAAAAGCTGCCTCAGACGATTCAAAGATTAAGCAAACGCGCGTAAATACTTTAAAACACTTTTGAGAGAGGACTGAAAAGGGAACTCCATCAATGAATCCGAGCTGCACAATCAAAATGTGTAAAAAAAAAAGAAAAAATGAAAAATCACTGCAGTTTACTTAAGTGGCATAATTGCTCTGAAACCAGAAGTTGACGACTAAAGCTACCAATTCTTCAATTACGCCAAACAAATGTGGATAAGCAGGACACTTTGGTGCAAGTTTGAAATTACAATCACCTGCGAGTCAGTGCCCCGCTAACGTGTTTGCTCAAAGTCTTGCCTGCGAAAATGTCAAATGTAAAAAAAAAAAAAAAAGTTCCCATAATAAGCCGAGTCAGACACGCGCCGCTCGATAAATCAATTGTCTCCTGCACTCGACGAAATTAGTCCAGTTCATTTTCCCACAAATCAGTGTCTGTGTGAAGAGCTTTCAGCTACAGGTGATGAGGGAAAAGGCCATAATGGATCACTTTTGTACATTGAGATTTCAAACATTACAATAATTCAAAACAATGAACTCTTTAGGAACTCTGAAACAATATAAATGTGTGGCTGATGAGCTTGTTACCTGAGAGAAGTCTTCGTCGGAGCTGGGGAAGTCGTACTGGTTGAGGTCTCGGGGGCTGAACAGAGCGGGGCCTGATGACATCGGGGTCTTGGGCTTCTTCTCGTATTTCCTCTTGGTTCGAACCGGCTCCGTTTTCTCGGGCTGAACGAGGCAAAAGACAAGTTCATCAGTACACGGGTAATGGCTTCACTTTGACACGGACGGTTGAATTCAGTTTTATTCATTAAGACAAAGACTCTGACATCAGGGTTTCTACGGGCGCAGCAAGTCAAATCAAATGAATTTTTGGCATATTTCATAAAATACATTGGACACTGACTTTTGAGCAAAATATTGTGTAAAGAAGTGCAGCTGCATTCGTTATAGACCATAGTTATTTTGTATTTTTGAGGAATGTACGCCGTCAAAATGGCCATATCGCCTTTGCTCTGCCCAATCCTGTCAGATCTTGGAAGCTAAGCAGGGAAGGGCCTGGTCAGTACTTGGATGGGAGACCGTTTGGTAACACCAGGAAGCCTGATGAATGTAGTGAGTGAGTGAATGGAGGGGCCCGATGGCGCAGACAGGCTGCCTCGCTTCCGTCAGTCTACCCCAGGGCAGCTGTAGCTACAACAGTAGCTTACCACCACCGAGTATAGAGTGAATGAATAATGTAAAGTGTCTTTGAGTGTCCAGAAAAGCGCTATATAAAACCGATGCATTTTTATTATTATTAAAATAGTTAAGCAATGTCAGAGTGGGTTCCGTTTCTAAGGTAAAATAATATTTTCCAAGAAATTTGGCTTTAATGCCAGTTTGAATCCAATTTAATGCTTTTTAAAGACTTTTGAGGAAAACTTTTGTTAGAATTCCTTTAAAGACGTTTAATGCTTGTCAATATCATGGACATAAGGGCCAGTAATATATTTGTGTGACAGTGTTAGATCCAAGTGCTTAAACTTATAGTGCTGCCCTCGATTGTTCAGACTAAATTCTTGATTATTGGCCTCTGTGGATCACTGCAACCTCATTAATATGCATGACTATCATTGATGAGGTCATCAAAAGTATCAACATTGGAATAAAAGTATCGGTATCGTCCCCAAAATTGATACGTCTCTAGGGCTTAACGATATGGACAAAATTTCCTATCTCGATATTCATGCCAGATATCGATTCAATATAACTATAGGTTAAGGGTGAAAACTAAGCATTTTTGAGAAAAACAAAACCATAATACAAAAGAGTGCAGTTTTATTGATGAAAATCTGTATCGTTTATATCTTGCTTTTTCGATTTTAATAATTTGAACATTCATATCTTGATAAACACGATAACGATATATTTTTCTTTTGGTGGGGTGATCGGGCTTTTGCTGTGGCAGGTCCGAAACTCTGGAACTCGTTGCCGCTTGAGTTGCGTGCCGTTTCAGACCTGCCCCTGTTCAAAACAAAACTAAAGACTCATCTGTTTAAAAAGGCATTTGACACATAGTTCTGTGGCAACTGTTGTGAATGTGATAATGGTCTGTTTTTAATGAAATTGTACTCCTTTTTAAATTGCATTTTTTTATTGTGTGCAGCGCTTTGGTCAACTTTGGTTGTTGTAAGGCGCTTTAGAAATAAAACTTGATTGATTGATTTTGCGATATTGATATCTTGAATGTTCATATCTCGATATTGATACGATAACGATACATCGTTCAGCCCTATATGTCACACCCCTAAACCTTTCCATTTTTTGAGCTGTTCTTTTCCGACGCCCTCTCCCACTGCTGCCAAACTAAGGAGATTGATGTAAGATTGGTGGAAAGTGGCTCCTCCCCTAAAGCCCGAGCGGCTCATAAAGCGAGCATGAATCTGAATGTTGACGCTGGTCTCGTTGCGATGCCGAACACGCCTCACTGCAACACACTCCGCTCTGAGCGCCGGGCATTCATATGCAGATGGAGGCACGTGCCAGATGCCGCTGTGCGGGGCAGATGGCTTCATTCCCTGGGCCTTTTTAATCCCGCCCCGCGCCACCCACCGACCCCAGACAGCACCCGTGGGACCCGCGCCCCCCTACGCTTCTGTGAGGATTAGCCGTGTGCGATTCAAACGCGAGGTGAGGAGTGTAACAAAGCCGGTACGAGCGAGAGGGGAAATCAACGGGGGAGACGGCACGGGAACGAGGTAATGAGGTGGGGAGGGGGCCATGTAAACAGGAAGAGAGCCGGTGTAAACAAAAGAGCGCCGTGAACTCAAGCTGCGGATTAGTAGGACAGAGTTATGGGGCACCGCTACGACTTTGGAAGAAAACACTTCATCTTTTTGGAAACATTCAGCAAAATCCCAGCTCTCAGCCGCAAGTTTTATTCCAGATTTCCTCTCGGACCTGACAAAACCTGGACAATTCACACAGGGATTCAGGCCTGGAATATAGATCCATTTGCAGCTTAAGCAGGAAAAGGTACAAGTTGTATTTAAATAGATGTTGAAAATAATGTAATAGGTATTTTAAGTTGTGACACTTCATCGTAATGTCGGCTGCGTCACGATAATTACCAAAACAACTTATCAAATAAATGATAAACGATACAGGTTTTGGGCTCAGTATTTATCTGTACATTTATTAACCTCCATTTTGCTTTGTAAAACTTAACAGGCAAATTGGGTTACATTATGTTTCATGTTAATGTTAGTTTAAGATATGATTATGCACTTTTACAACAAAGGTTTACTGTCATGTTTATGTTTTAGAGTCAATAATATAGTTTACCGCGATATTGTTCTGCCTCCAACTTCAACTCTGCTATTGTGACGGGCCTAGTCACGTATGTAGACAACTAGATTTGGGAAGACATTAAATGTGTTTAAAACATCTACAGTTAGCAGAAAGTCAAACGTAATGCTTTTTAATTCAAAAGAAATCTGTGCATATTTCATTTAAGTTTTGCAGAGATTCCGTCAAACGCGGGAACAAAGGGACATTTCTAAATTTAAACGCAAATAAGACATAATGGTTAACTTTGTGAACAATTTCAGGTAAACCTGCAGCTGTATTTGTTTTATTTTGTATTTTTGATTAACTTAAAAAAACATTAGATTGGATTCTAACTGGCATTGAATTTAAACTTCTTGGAAAACAATGACATTGCTCAACAATGTTACTTTAATGATATTTAAAGACGTATTTTTGGCACAATTAATTGAATGAGCGTTTCAGCGAGGCAAAAGCATTATGTTATAAATGTATAGAAAACATCAAGTCAAACTTAATGCCATTTTCTATGCCCAAACACTATATTTTAATGCTACAAACGCCAAAAAAGTGCATAATGAAGATTTGCAAACATTTCAAACAGAGGAAAGAGAATTGGAAAAAAAATGTAAATTTCACTAACACTGATACTGAATATGTTTAAACCATCATTTTGGTATTTTTGATGAACTTGTACAGTAAAAAAAAGTGGTTGCGCGATCTCAGTTTGAATCCAATTTAATGCTTTTTAATGACATTTAAGTTGGGATGGGTACCGTTTTTGTTTTTTTCGATACCAGTACTTTAACGATACCTGCTTTTCTGTGCCGGTGCCTTAACGGTATTTTTTCCGATACCTATGTTATTTTAATTCAATTAAAATAAAGTGTATAAAAAATATTGTTCAGGAAAAAGTCCTAAAACAGCACAACAGAAGCTACACAGGCCGAAGCAGCGTCGCCTATAGCTTCGTATTTTGAGCACAATTTCCACTTAAGCAGCGATAAAAAAAAAGAGAGGACGTTATTACCTCCTGAGCTACAGAGACAGATCCACATCAGGACACAGTTTCTTTCAGCCAAAATGTTCTAAACACACTGCGCTTTGATGAAGCAAAAGCACTCCACACGTCAAAGATCCTTACATGGTGTGAGCGCTCACTCTGCCACTAATAATTTACCAACACTGTACAAAAAATGTCTAATACAGAGTGAGCGCTCACTTTTCCACAAACAATCTCTGATATTCCCATCGCTGCAGCTGCTTGTAAAGTTGTAAACAACAGCACGTGAGCGCCGTGGGTCTGTCGCTAAAGGTAAAGACGTCTTTCTTGTTGTCACTGCTCCGTTTTGTTTTTCAGTTTGAAAAAACAACAAGTTTCTTATTCAGTCCTGGTTTATAACTGGTTTAGTTTAGCTCTGGGTTTTAGCTGTAAGTCCTGGTTTAGTCCTGGCTCTGTCCTGCCGCAGACAGAGGCTGGGCCGTCTCTATTACAAAAGTTTAGTAAGTTATAGCTTTGCTCCATTTGTGCTGAAGCGGCTCATTATCCGCGCACACGTCCATGTTGCTTTTTTTAGACTCGCTGCAGGTCATATATTTACGTCTGGAGAGAAAAAGAACCGAAAGAATTTTAGTTTTTCGATACCACGCCCGACCGGAGCTTTTCGTTTAGCGGTGCCCATCCCTACATTTAAGGCTTTGATTTTGGCACAATTCACTTGTAAAGCTTTTTAATGCCTCGCGCAGAAACGGATTATATTCTCTAATACTTTCTTGATGACCGGTCTGACAGCTTCTCGAACTCGCCATTTCATAATTAAATTGGCTTCCGCTGAACTTTACATCATTTGAGCAAAGACAAAAGCAATAAACTAGGCGCCACTTTCACATTAATTACACTGCTTCTCTGACTCCACAGCTTTTCTAAAAGTTTTCATTTCAACGTGTATTAGACCAATCTTTCAGACCTACATGAGACCCACTCACACGGCAGTGGTATCGAGCGCTGCGTTCCCGTCATAAACGCTTCTTTGTGAGGCCTGTTGTGTGTAGTACACGCTGTGTGACTGGAGTCAGGCGAAGGCCAAGTCAAGAACATGTTTTTATACTTGGAAGCGTCATTGAAACTCTCTCCCACGCAAACGCCTCCTCCACTCGCATCAAGAGCAGAAAGCATTTACTGTGAACCCAGCAGGAATATACGGAATAAAGAAAACATATGCTGTAATGCTAAAGGTTTCTGCAAGTTCTTTTACAAACCGAGACACGTGGCTTAAAAACACAAAAACTAATGACAAAAGAAAAGGCTTCATAATGTTATCCTAACCTTCTGATAAAGACAGAATAATTGACATTAAACCAGAAGTAAATCCATGAAGTCACAATATCGCAGAGTAATAGATGATCAAACTGACTGAGAAACGCATTTGAGTCAACGCAGCATGAAGCTAAACCACATGAGAAGTTAAAAATGTGCAGAGGTTTGTTTTAAGTCAGAATGTTCCTAACTTGGTTCCAATTCAGCCACATCTCTGTCTAGTGTTTGTTCCCAGTCTTGTTTTGACAACTTGTACAGGAGAGTCGCCACATTTTGCTCTCGTCAGTCAGCTCGATTACGCCTCTCGTGCCTCATAATGAGCAGATAAAGCGCAGTGGTCCCGGTACCTTCTTGTAGTCCTTGAGGTCCAGGTGGTCCGGGTGTCTGTACTGGCTGCTGTTGGACAGAGGCAGCAGGGGGATGGTGTAGACGGGTTTGACCAGAGCCCTCTGTGCCAGCGCCTCGGCCATCACCTCCGCGCCCAGGTCCGGCATGACGTTCCTGCACAAGAGGACGGACACTTAGAGATTTTACACAGCAAAACATTACCTTATTAATAAACCTAATGGTATTTGAGAAAAGTGCTTCAATCAGTGGGTGTAAAAACAACAACAAGAGCCATTTTCTCCCCCCGGGATGGGCTGGAAATTGTACCGACTGCAATTATCCTTTGTAAGTGACAAACTACCCTCCCCCAGGGGATTTTCATGTAAACAGCATGTGCACGAATATGTCCAACGGTCACGTAGCTAGGAGGTGGGTGATACATCGTCTACAACATGATATCAAAATTGCTGTTCGGAAGATATGCAAATTTAACTTCAAGAAATGTGGGGGGAAATGAGGTTTATCGTCCTCTGTTCAGGACAATAACCGTTTTGAGCGGCAAAGTGTTGTAAATTAAGATGTTTGTAGCATATTTTTGATGGTTTGCAATAGACCCTTTAATTGTTTGTAAACATTCCGGGCTTAGCTGGAGGCAGGAAGCTACATTCCTATCCATTTCCATTGTAGCTGTTGTCATAGTAACGATTAACAAATGTCTAACTGTTTTTGGAAATATCAGATAAATCTTATTTTATCGTCTCAAATGTCATTCCTCTTGTTCTTGCACCTTAAGCCACAACAGGACCACATTTTTTAGTTGTAGTTTTACACTTAAAATCGTTAGTTTTAGTTTAATCTTATTTATCTTGATCACTTCCTGCCTCCAGCTGATGTCACTGATGATGTCAGCAGTTAAAGGGTCTATAGGGCTGCACAATATCACGATTATTTTACCCATATTGATCATCTCGATTACATTTTTTCATATTAAAGTAAACATCTTGCCGATTCAAAATTAGATACATCTTTTATTCAAACCTCAGCTCAAACAAAAAACAAACGCTTTCATCAAGTCTCATTTAACACACAAAAAGTCTTCCATTGTCTCGTCCAAACTCCCAAACTAGGTACTGTTTGTGCCAAAGAAATGGCTGTCGATTATAAAGTCCTATGACGATTACTGAGATTTCGATGAATTGCCCAGCCCTACTATAAACGCAACTGATTCTTTTATTACTTAAAGGGATACTTCGGGATTTTTGACATAGGACCTCATTTCCTAGTTATCCAGAGTGTTGTTGATGTCTGGAGATATTTTTTCTTAAATTCATGCAGTTCTTATATTTGAAGAGTCTAGTGGCGCTAGGCTAGGGCAAGGCTAAAGCATTTCTATGGTATCAGTTAGCCTGCATTAAAAACAGTCTGACCCACTCCACAGTGCACCTGAGGTAAATCACTTATAACACCAGACTAACCATATAAATGTCTGTGTCGATAGAATAATTTAAACCATTTTGCATTAAAATAACTTATATTTGAGCAGCATCAGCTTCGTGGCTGTAAGCTAACGCAGTGGCGGAGTGATCTGCGAGAAAATAGTCCCTCAAAATGCGGTAATTCATGTGATACAAGGTCAGTTATATTTAAAAAAATATTCTATTAACACAGACATTTATATGGTTAGTCTGGTGTTATAAGTGATTTGCCTCAGGTGCACTGTGGAGTGGGTCAGACTGTTTTTAATGCAGGCTAACTGATACCATAGAAATGCTTTAGCCTTGCCCTAGCCTAGCGCCACTAATATAAGAACTGCATGAATTTAAGAAAACAATATCTCCAGACATCAACAACACTCTGGATAACTAGGAAATGAGGCCCAATGTTAAAAATCCCGAAGTATCCCTTTAAGCAGTTCCCCAGTTCAAACAGTATTTCAGTTTTCTCTCAAATGCTAATGCTCAAGTTCCCCAAAATCGCTCCTAATGCCAGGTACATGTCGATTTGTGCTAAAGAACAGGCTGCCACAGTTTCTTCACATTTCGTACAGTCATTACAAGTTCCCTAATGTTAAACGACAGTATATCAGACTTCCTTCTTATTATGAACACAGCTAGAACACACTTTTGCTGATGTGAACAGATGTTTCTACGCTCGCGCACACAATTAGCTCCACAAGGCTCGCAGTGACAATAATTGGAGTCAGGAAGCTCATTTCGATTGAGTGGAAGAGTCCGATACAGCTCCGCCTTGCCCCCCCCTCCGTCCCCGCGGCATCATATCACGGAGTGGGCGCGAGAAGCATCTTCCGGAAATAGACAGAGTCCCAATAGGAGCGAGGCGCAGACAGGAAGCAGGTCGGGATAACGAGAGGAAATTGAAATGTCACCGCGAATCACAGCACTTGGAGCAGACGAGTCCAATTTAGAGCTCGCTGACAGCGCCTCGGAGAGAGAAAATCATTCCCCCGCCTGTCATGTTCAGACGGATCACAACTGCAGCGCTCCGAAAGGGGGAGACCTCAAAGAGCGCGAGATAAAAAATAAATTACGCTGCAAAATAATGCAAACACTGGGGCTATTGTGCGGCCCGACAGAGCGACTCAGTGAAGGGAATGAGGTACTTCGCTCGGCAGATTAGGACGGGAGAAGTTCAAACTCTGACTGCACAAAACGGGGCTGAATCCTTTTGGCTGGAATTTGTGATTTATGTTTTTAAAATGAACAGGAGGATTAGCAAGGTAAACGCAAATTAGCTTTTTTTTAATTAGTGTTAAAGCGAAAGCAAACAAAAGCCAGTCTACATTGAGTCTTATGTATAAAACTTACAAGAATCACATGTAGAGGTTTGAACACGAGGGAAGATTTTATAGCAAGACCCCCGAGGAGAAGGGCCACGTAATTTAACGCCAAGTCATTATCATAACATTAGCCGTCGCCAAGGCTGTGCAATCGCTCAAAATTCAATTACTATAATTGATTACAAAAACACTTAATACTGCAATTAAAATGTGTGGTTCCGTCCAAGTCCGAGTATCCAAACACATTGTGCGTTGTAAAATAAGCGCGATTATGATTCTATCTATAAATCAAGCAGCTCCAAGTGACACAATGTCCAAAGTGCAAACCAAAATCACTCTGGTTCAACTCAGATTTACACTTTTTTTTTTTTGCAAAGGCAGCGTAAAATGTGCAGATCTTCAGTTCGAATCATAACTTTCTTAAAAGAGGGGGTTTTATGCTTTTTTCAATCACATAGCACCAGTCTATAGCATACTACAATGATGACGTAACCTTCTGTTGGTCTGTATATGCAGTAAATTAAAATAACTGCCTTGAATAAAATTGCTCTCTCAAAATGGCTGTACTGAACGTCTTGAAATAGGCCTCTGTCTCTTTAAGAAGCTTTCCGACACGCCCCCTTCAGCACACTGCTGTGGCATCTAAACAACACTACTGTGCGGGGAGGGGGCTCTGCTGAGCTGAGGAGCAGTGGTTGGTGGCTTGGCTGGTGACGAAAGGTCCAGAGGCATCTCCAGGAGGTGGGGGCGTTCCTAGGAGGACTGAGGCATAGCTACACCTAAAATGGCTGCCGTCTAAGTTTTTACTGATTACTCAAAAATATGTGAATGAGCCAAGGCAACACTCCAGTCATGTGTTTAATGAGGGAATGACATAATAACATGATATAAAGCTTGAAAAAGTCGATTTTACATAATACCCCCCCTTTAATATATCCAGTCTCGTCTTGGTCCTGATTGTTTTTTTTAGGCGTCTTATTTTGACACAATTTCATGATATCGTTACCGTAATATTCAACCCATTTATCAAATCTAATTCCCCTCCTTGTGCAGTTGTACCGCAGAGACACAGGGACGCCTTTTCATTTGCGAGATGGTAATCGTGAACAAATTGCGATTTCAATTCCTTAAAATAAATGAGCCTACAAAATGAAGCGCACACTGGGCCCGCCGCGCCGCCGGACAGATTGAAGAAAATGGTAATGGTAATGTGCGGCGCGGAATAATCGGGTCCAAATTGAGAACGCACGCAAAACAGTTTGTACATAAACGTGGCCCCAATTGACACAGGCAGCCAGGCTTGACCAGCGAGGGGAATTTAGAGGGCAGGGTTGTATAGCGCGGGGCTAATAGCCTGGTGCACTAATGGCCTCAGCTGGGGATTGGTGCTCGACAAGTAAACAACGCAGAGGTTAACCAAAGCATTGATTTGACGCTGTAACCTTCACGGCAGCGTCAGGGCGTGGGGGGAAAAAACAAAATACTTTAGCCAAGAAACACAGCCTTTGTAGAGGGTGGTTTTGATGTTTAAACAAAAAGTTGATCATTTAAAAAGTCGCAAACATCAGCAAGGAGTCACCAAAAAGTTCATGAAAACACTTTTGATAATAAAGCAGAGTGTCTACAAAGGCTGTGATTGTAATTCTACGAACGGTGAACATTTGTGTAGACCGAGGTTAATGGCATACGACAAAAGCAATTAAAATGGGTGAAGCAAAACAGTGCAGCCAGTTTCATACACAAAATAGAACCGATTAGAGTTCAGGATAATGTTTTCAAGTTCAAGCTTTAGGCAAGAACTAATAAATGGGAGCATTTTTATTACGTTAATGGGCTAAACTTTGCAGTCTGCCTAATAAAAACAGAACAGGCAAGTCCGGAAAATGCTTTGTAAACTAAATTGCAGTGCATTAACAGAACCGCACCACAGCAACAAACCCATTCTACCCAAGGGAGATATCAATGTGTCAGTAACAAACATTGTGGCTACGATATACCAAGAGTAGGCAACGTCCGGCCCCTGCAATATAACACTCTAACCCTAAAAATATTCAGACTCTTAAACCATTTAAACATAAGTCAACAAAGCCAGGGACAAAAACCAGCTCCAGCAAATGCAGCAGTTTGATCTTCCACTCACCGTTTCTCCACGATCTCCAGTGTGAGATGCAGCAGCTCCCTCTTGCTCTTCTCTCTGCGCTTGATCATCTCCAGGATGGTGACCGCTCGACTCAGGTCCCGCCGCAGCTTCAGCATCTTCTCGTAAGACGCCTCGTCGTTCTTTCGGTTCTGGAGATAAGGGGGCGGGGTGAAATGTATGTTATTGAGATGACCATTTACTTGGAAAATCCCATTAACTCTGGGAGCAGAGGTTTATAGCATTTGTTTTTACATCATAGTACATCACAGCTCTCCCAATACATAAAAATCCTGTAGCTGATCAACAAACACTCACCTTCCTGGTCTGCATCTTCTCAGTGCGGCGCCTGAAGGCCACGTATGGGTCGCTGGTGGAGGAGCCGTCCCGTTTCTCCTGTTTGACGGCGGGGATGAGCGTGCCACTTTTACTGTTTTTCCTCTTGTGGCTCCAGTATTCGAACACTTCCTTTATCAACTCATCGTCTTCCTTTAGCAGCAGCTTGGCCTCCTGCAGACTCACCAGCTGCAAAACACAAACAAAGTACAATGAGAAGCCATTGCATCCGGCTCGTAGGACCATTTAATGAAACGTACAGTGGCCTTCTGCCTTATCCTGTTTTGTACCTGTTGCCCGCTGCCCTTCTCCAGCCGGTCGATCATCTCCTCAAACTGCAGCTCTGTGATCTCCATCTTCTTCTTCAGCTTCTTCACAAACAGGTCATCGTCAGAGTCCAGGTCGTAGTCCGGCTGCTCCGTGTCCAGACTGAAAGCTGAGGGAGCAGAGAGTATTCATCATTCCCTTTATTTAGATATTTAAACTCAATTATAAAAAGTTAGGCATCATGAAAGTATGGCAGTCAATTTTAGATACGACATGTGGCCTGAACATCGATATTTCTTCATTTTTACTGCCATTATACGCGACAAAGTGGAGACGTTTTGACCAGTCTTTTTGGTTAAGGTTAAAGCAGGGTTTACACAGGCAGAGCATCAGCTTCGTGGCTGTAAGCTAACGCAGCGGCGGAGTGATCTGTGAGAAAACAGTCCCTCAAAATGCGGTAATTCATGTGATACAAGGTCAGTTATATTTCAAAAATTATTCTATCAACACAGACAGTTATATGGTTAGTCTGGTGTTATAAGTGATTTACCTCAGGTGCACTGTGGAGTGGGTCAGACTGTTTTTAATGCAGGCTAACTGATACCATAGAAATGCTTTAGCCTTGCCCTAGCCTAGCGCCACTACTCTTCAAATATAAGAACTGCATGAATTTAAGAAAAAAATATCTCCAGACATCAACAACACTCTGGATAACTAGGAAATGAGGCCCTATGTCAAAAATCCCGAAGTATCCCTTTAATGCCCGGCTAGAAACCCTATTATAAAAGTTGGCATTAAAAAAGTAAAACAACTTAAGTCAATAGCAAATTGCAAAGATGAAGCTCAAACTAATGTCATTTTCTTTTTATTTAAAGAATCCGTGTGGGCCTTGGCATTTCTCCATCTACAAAAGCAAGACACTTCGGTTTCACAGTTTTGAAGGACAACCACCACCTCAGGCTCCCTATGAATAAATCATTTCATATTTATCGGTTTACGTCAAAGTAGAATAACAGAGTGAGACACCCATTTGCGGTCGTTCTCTTCTTGCAGTCGATAAATACAAGCTGTGAGGTTTGTTTTGAAAAATGCCTGCTCTCCAGGGCCAGTGCCCAGTGTTTACACACAAACAAATACTCTTTTTCATCTGGAGTCAAAATGAAAAATCAATAACGATAAACAAAAACTTATCCAGAGAAAAGAAAACAGGCCCCGTGGCTTGGTTTTTCAGCCTCAATAGTCACCGAGCACAAATGTCTGGCCCCACATCAAATATTGGGTTGGGCGACATAACAGAATGAATCACCACCTTGTTAGTTACTCAAGAAATGGAAGGGAGGCAAAGCAAGATGAAACCGCACTACAACAGAACCTGGGGTGATTTAAGCTGCATAATGAGGCCTGCACGATCACCAATTTAGACACGACTGGGGACAGAGCGCAGATTTTGGTAGGGAGTTGTTTTTGACATAGGACCTGGCAACCCAACAAGCTCAAAACTAAAGACTAAACGCAAAAATATTTTATCAATCCAGCGTATCATCCATACGAAAGCGGAGTTTTAGGGGTCTGTAAAAAAGCATTTTCCACACCAGGTCCTAGAGCAGAAAGACCTCACAACACTGTTTACATAGCTCCATTGTTACGTCGTCTGCGCAGCTTTTCTTAAGATGATGACATGCCAGAGCCAGAGCAGTGTCTGTTCAGTGTTTCCCACACAGACTATTCAACACCGACCGCCATATATTGAGTTTTATTTTTTTATAAACGCCATTTAAAACACGAATCGTATAGAACCGCCGCAGCGGTCAATTTGACTGCGGGGAGGGGGGTTTAAAATGCGGCGGCCCTAATGTTAAGCTATTCCTCCGTAACTCTCACTCACGCGTCTCTCCCATAGCCCACACACACAGCCCTCCCCTTCATGCACACCGCGTGTCTCCATCATCGCTGGAAGCGTGGAAGCTGTTGCTGCATCCGAAACCCTTAAATTGTAGCCGCTATGTACTAACACTAGCAACTAATCCTTAACCTTTCATGGGGTCAACTGTTAGATCTCTATGCAGTTAGTGAACTAGAGCTTCAGCAGCATTTGCCCAATTCCACCGTCCTTACCCAGGGGAAGGGGAAGTGACATCACCAACAGCTGTTGTTCTTCTTCTTTAAAGTTCAGTGCAGGCCAAACAAAAGCGCATACCGCCCCCTACTGTATATTGTCCAACAATAACAGTGTCCAAATAAAGATATTTAAGGCAAAAAGAAACATCCAAATGATCCTTCACATTTCCCTTTATTTTATCTCAACAGCTGTTTCATAAAGCTACAGTATGCAAATTAGCCACGTGGCTTAAGTTTCTACTAAATTAAAACAAAAGCACAAACTGCCTTCATTTCGGCCATTTACTGAGGAGGCTCTTTAAAACCATGTGACTGTGCTGTGGTGACATGTATTTTGTCACTTTTATAAAGTTTGGCTTGTGCAGAATCTTTTTTTTATTTTTATTAAATGTGCACCTGTCAATCAACAGTGGTTGCGCATGAATCACTCGAGGGTGGGGGCGAGGGGGGTGGGGAGATTGCAGTGGCTTATGGGATGGCACATAGCTCCTAATCGCCAGTGAGTTAGCATCAGAGGTCCCTATGCTAAAGTGGCTATGATAGTTAGCATCAGAGGTCCCTATGCTAAAGTGGCTATGATAGTTAGCATCAGAGGTCCCTATGCTAAAGTGGCTATGATAGTTAGCATCAGAGGTCCCTATGCTAAAGTGGCTATGATAGTTAGCATCAGAGGTCCCTATGCTAAAGTGGCTATGATAGTTAGCATCAGAGGTCCCTATGCTAAAGTGGCTATGATAGTTAGCATCAGAGGTCCCTATGCTAACTATGATAAGCTCAGAGTCCTATGCTAAAGTGGCTATGATAGTTAGCAAACAGGCCACTTTCACTTCAAATCCTCGTCTATTCTGTAGATCGTAAATCCACTGAGTAGTTTCACACAGGGTTTGTTATTATTCATAAAGTGTACAGCGCATGCGCCATCTACAGTCTTGCTCTATTTTCTTTGGTAACGCCACAGCGCATCACGCAGCGTTTTCACAGACTCAAGTCCATCCACATTTACTGAGCCAGCTTGGTGTTTACAGATAAAGTTTCTAAAATTATTTTGTCTTCGTGTGGATATAGCCCAAGACTCCAACATCCAAAATCTTTAAGTAAATAGCTACCCAATGGTTATGTAAATTCAACTTTTTGGCCCTTTAGTTCAATTCTTTACAGATGCGCTGATGCCATGTGAATCAGCAGTTTATATGCCCAAACAAACAAAAATGTCCCAGCAACATTGGTCTTGGAACTAGAAAAAAAAACTCAGCTCCGCCTTGGCAACAGAGTGGTTATTTGAGTTCACGTTTGGGCCAAAGAACCAACACAGTTTTTCTGGACTTCGTTCTCCTCCATAGTTTGACTTGTTTGAAACTTCAGCCACTTTGTCTGAACAAGTGTGCCTAATAATGCACCCAAAGATAAAAAGGGAAAGCCTATTGCAGTGAGTCTGAGTAATCTTGGGTTTAACTGCAGTCTGGCCCGAGCAAACACGCGCTATAATTGGGACTCGGAGTCAATTCTGCTAATGCCATTTTCAACAGAGGAAGGAGCTCATTACGGACTGTGGCGCTGAAGCAGAAACTTTGCTAGAATAATGCACAAAGTTATGCAGAAACGCTACATTACAAGAGAGCCATTTGTTGATTATTTACAAGCTGTAATGTTCTGTAGAGGAACTATGTAACATTTCCAACCCTGATTGCCCCGTGAGCTATTTTTACAAAATAAAAATGGAAGAGAGCCACTTGTGCTTGAAAACACTTGTGTAATTATGCAATTCAGGCAGAGTTCACGCTTGACAGTTTGAGATGAGATTTCAACACAATTTAATAAAATGACTGCAACTTCCGCTTCTTCATACTTTACTATATTGACCTAAATGTTAGCAGACTATGTTCTACATGTTCAGAACAAAAGAACATGTAGGAACTTAGCAGGTGTACGTTGGAAGCCTTTAGGGAGCTGCTTGTAAAGGGCTCATACTCATTTTTAGAGTTTCTGCTAAAGATTAGGGCGATATCAACTAAAAGTCATATCGTGATATATTTAGGCCGAATATCAAGATACGATTTATTTTATTTTTTTCGCAAAGTGAGAGCTGTGAAATAAAATGTCAAAGCCAAATTGTGGAAAACTCACTATAAAATGTAAACATAAACACTGTATAACAAATCTCCGTAAGGTGCACATTTAAATAAAAAAATATCTTGGATAAAAATAGCCTATAAAATAAAATCGGTCAATCTTTTTCTGAGGGCAGCATTTATATATAAAGAGATAACTAAACAAAGTGCTCAGTTTAAGATAAACTTATCCCGACATACACGATATGGTCTAATTCTATAGCTCATTGAAAAATATATCGATATATCTTAAATATCGATATATCACCCAGCCCTACTAAAGATCATGAGATGCCGATTTTTTTGGGGAATTTTTATTGGCTGATGCCGATATGCTCAGCTAATATTTTTGACCGCTTTTTTCCTCCAAATGTCTGGTCTATAATCCTGTAAAAACATAAATACTTAGCCACTCCAGCAGTGGCCAATTTTATCTGATTACTTTAGGTGATTCAATCAGTTTCTTTCTCAGTTTTGATTAGTTGCTGTTAGCATTAGCATACTGTTGCTAGCCGAGGCATTATGCGTGGGTGTCTCGTTTTAAAGCCCCGACTTCGCTCTTTCCAATGCAAAAAACGGGAAGTCTAACACTTTTGGTCCCGGCGATATCGTTTTGTTTTCAGCACTAGATCAACCGATAGCTGATATTGTAAAACTCCCAAATATCGACCGGCCCATATATCGATCGACCTCTAATCATGACTGGTCTTTAATTATTCTTGAAAAGTAGAAAATCTAATTAGAAATGCAAATGATAATCTAGTTTAAACACCACCTTTTGAATCTACTCTGACAACACTCGTACAAACAGCCCAATATCTCCTTGAAAACCAGCGCAAACTCGTGCAGGAGCTCGTGCATCTCGCGCTCCACAGGGCACAGCGACTTTTGGCAGTAACATTAGCGGCAGTAGCTGTGGTACTCACGCTGTATGTGAATGAGCTGCTTTGGCATCTTGAACTCCCCGGGGTAGAGAGACTCATAGTGGGGGATGTTGCACTCGGCCTCTGGGACGGGGATAACCATGTTGTCCCTCTTCTCCCCGTACACCTGCTGCGCTGAGATGGCCCGCTGGAGATGGTGCTCCTGGGACAGAGAGCACAGAGTGGTTAGATTCAGGAAAAAACATAATGATCATTCTTTTAGCCTCTTTTCAAACATTTTAAAGGCAATAATGTTTACATTTTAATGTCATTCAAAAGTGTTTAGCTCAATGCCAAGTTCCAATCACACAGTCATAGTAAAGCTGCACAATACAACCCCAAATTACAGTTACCGCAATACTAACCCAAGAGGCACATCGCAAGAAGCCAAAGAAGATTGGGATAAACATGAACCAAACACACATTTCTTGACCGCTTTAGTCATGGGAAAGGTTCCAGTTTCAGGCCTAATCATGGTTGCCAGGTCCGCGGTTAAACCACTGAATTGGGCGGCTTTTTAAGCCTTGCCACGGGTGAAAAAAACGGCCTTGTTTTCAATGTAAAATAGGACATTTATATATATTTTTTTAATCAAAAAAATTACTATTTCGAATGACAATCTCAAATTCAAGGCTCTGGGAGAAAGGGGCGGTTTCTCATCGCAGGAACACATGGGCTCTGTTTATTAGTAAAGATATTGAAAATTCCAGCCGCGCCATATGTCCGTGGGTTTTAGGCGGGTTTGGCTGCCCAGACCTGGCAACCCTGCTCATAATAGTCATAATTTGTTCCTATTTTGGTCTTGGTTTTGACACAGCTTGACAATAGGGCTCAACAATTTTGCACACAAAAAAATAAAAATAAAATAAAAATATAAAATAAATATTGCGATTTTGATTTTCCTTCCCCCATTTACCACTAATTACTTTTTGTTGCATATAACTTAAATTATAGCCTAAACTGAGACAATGTTCCTGCTCATGAAATATTTACAACTACGACTTATTTTATTACTTACTTTTTAGTCCTTAAAAATCATTTTGAATATAATAAAAATGTGGGCTATTTTGAATAATTGTATACCCTACTGTAATATTTTTTAAATAGCCTAAATCATTTGCATCTTAATTGTGTTTTAGTCAGTACTTATAAGTTCTCATCCAAAACATTCCCAAACATAAGCCTCTTTTTTTAGGTTCTAAAAGGTCCCAACTGATCTGCAAACAACTCAACAAGCAGCACACGGCTCACCTTCATCTCTGTGGAGGCAGAGACAGTCGGAGGTGAGGGAGTTTCTGTGATCAGTACATCCACGATCTACTGCGCACCTTAAAGCAGTACTAAGTAACGTGTTTACCTTAATAAATCCTTTCCGTAGTCCCTCTGGGGGTAATACAAGTGTTAATGGGATGATTGGGGGGTCTTTCATCTCCCCCTGGTGTCTCTGGCCAGAAAACCATGCTTGCAACTTGACTGCCACCGGGGCGGAGCAACCAATACACACTAATGGAATCACAGAGAAGAAGCTAACAGGCTAACGGGCAAAGCTAACTGCGGGCTAGCGCCACTTTAAACAGTATTTACAGCCAAGTTTGAGTGAAAAAAATATTTCCATTCTATAACTGGATGTACAACACCCCTCTCACCCTTCACTTTTTCTGTCAGCGTAGTATTTACTCTCCAAGACATTTAATAAGTTAAAAAATCGTAACTTGCTAAGACACCTGCAGTTGCGCTTATGGCCTCTAGGGGCAAGAGTTACTTAGTACTGCTTTAACTAGACTGAGAAGTAAACAAAAGCACGCTGCAGAGCGGACGTCACCGCCGTCTCTCGCTGATATTCACTTCTATGGGCCACGGCCATCAGCTGCATTGGACAAAATCGTGTGCCTGTCCGATTTGGAAATCGCAAATCGTTCAGCCCTACTTGACAAGGAAACTAACGGCTTTCGATTTAGCTTAATTCTGTTGAAAATCGCAGGGGTTAACAGCATAAAAGTATTCTCAAGTTTGTTGCAAAACACTAAGCAAAGTCCCTTGCTCATTGCATAAGTCGGTGCCGATTCAAAACAGCTTTCTCTCCACTCAGTGACAGAAATAACAGCACTGCAATCGGAATATAAGCCCATTGTGACTATAAACGTCAGCAGAGACCTCATTTTGACATCCAGAAGGTTGCAGCTCGTTACAGTTGTATGCCTTCTCTGCATCACCAAACGCTTGAGAGAGGCCTATTTTCCGTGGTTGATGCAACAGATGGCCAATCCCGTCGCTAACAAGTACTTCAACGGGCTCCTACTCACTTTACACTCTCCAAAAACACACACACAAAAAACACTATTTGGCAGCGTTTGGGGTTTAGCTCCGCCCCAGTGCTTGGCAATTCAACAACTGAAGCCCATCTACTGTGTAAATACAAGCCATCGACCGCTATTATGTCTTTGCCGAAAGTAAACACGCGTGACTTTTTTAAGTGGTGAGGCACAATCCAACAGACCACAGGGAATAAAGCCATATCCGAGTTGAAAGGCATGAAAAGCGGCGCCCAGCGTGTGTCCGGAGTTGAACCATCTGCCCCCGGGAAGCTAATGACTGAACTACTTTCTCCACAGGCTACAGACTGACGGGGGGAAAAGACTTGACTGTGTCAACTATAGCTGAGCGAACACAAGCTTCAAGGCACAAGAGCCAATTTAGTGGACAAGCGTCTCGAGCTGGAGACTAAGACGAGGCTCAGTGAAAATGAAACACACTGGACACAAGCAATACCTTACGAAGGCTGCATTGAAGACAACTACCAGATTCTCAAACAGCAAAGGAGCAAGGAAGTAGAATTAACTTGTGTCAAGCTTTCAAAGGTTTCTGCAAAGTCAGATTCTTCAAATGCATGAATTCAGTTTGAAAACTTTCAGACTGTGAACCAGAGTTTATATTTGCGGTGAATGTCCAAATCTTAAAAGGTTTGTCATCGGTTCAAATAGGTGCAGAGACAGCAAAAGTCTTCATCACAAAACACAATATTCTCTATCTGGAGGTACAAGGAGAAACTGAACATCCATTTTACTTTCACGGCCAAATAAATCAGAATTTGTCAATGTTTGTAGCCCAGTCAAACTCATTCATTAAGAGTCAAGTTAGCCCAGGATTTGTTGCATTATTCTGTGGCTGTGCAGTTTAAACTCTACAAGACAATTGCTGCAAATACCATCATGAATATTCAAATAAGCTTGAAACAAATCATTGATGGAAGACAGTGTGTGTGTGTGACCAAATGAAGCCGATCCACAGTATCTACACAGCGCCAACATGTGGGTTAAAACTGGCACATTTGGCGACAACAGTTGCAGCCCGTCTGTGGAAAATGGTTAAAATTGCTCCAGGCTTACGCAATCACCACATGCAAATTGCAACCAGTCTGATTTTATGTGCAACAATCTCCCTTTGGGTTTTCAAAGACATACAAACCATGTTTTATGGAGCATTTTTTACAGTTCAGTCCAGTGTTTAATGGACTAAAGTCAATAAATCCCATTCTATACCTGAACTGGCAACAAATGCTCCATATTAGGAAAAAGCACCTTGTCAGACTTGCCGAGCAATGCTGTAGACACGCTTATAAAGACACTGTGGCCGAAGTTGGAATATACCCGAATCATCAGGCAAGAAGGGCTTTACATATATCGCCGAATTATTGTTAATCACAGTATCCATATCACAAGAAGTCAATAGTCATGATTTTTGTAATTTCAAATCGCTGTGCAGCATCATGGTGCTTATTCTCGGATCTTGAGCTAGGCTTTGTCAGAAGTTCCGAGCTGCAGATTATAGCCTATTGTGCATGTTGAGACAAGGGTTGTTTGGCCATTAAGTTTTAACCAAATTTAGAAACATTTGACAATTACATTCACAAGGAGATGTAAAGACTCCTCACACAGAAGAACCAATATCCTTAACAAATTCATATGATCTGCTGAACCCATTTAGACCCGAGAGTCATTCTTCTTAAATGACTTTGCAACTGACTCAACAGCATACAGTAAATGATGTTTTTACCAGATGATTTTCATGTCGTTCAGCCCAGAGGTCATACAGAGGTAAACTTGTCTCATTCCAGTAGCTTTCAGCTGTGGGCCAAAAAGCCTAGAGACTTATCAAGGGCACAGCGCGTCTGCCTCGGAGCTGCAACCCGACATGACCGACCCTGTTGTGGCCTCGAGGCTCAGTCAAACCTACTCACCCGTCAATGCATGTCTGACAACTGCAGATGAACTCTGGGTGTGAAACGTGTACGGGCCAGAAGCAAGTTTCACAGCAAAGTGTGTCCTGGAGCTGCCTTCTAAGTACTTTACTGAGGTGATGTGACATTAGGGCTGCAAAAATGTATCCGCGTCGAAGTTGGTGAACCTGTCCTTTGCTCATTTCAGCTATGATGCATCAGGCGTGTCCTTTTGCAAAATTCAGATGCCGATTTTTGTGGCGAGGACGCTTGTTCTATAACCAGGGGTGCCTTAATCTTTTGTATCACATTACTATGACAAAGCAGAAGCGCCGCCGTATCATAGTTTTTAATCTACACAATCACAACAGCACTCATCCGACTAAAGCAAAGTATTTTCAGCACACACTTGCATCTCCCCCAGGGCCACAGATGCCGATTGTGAAAGCGTGATTGAAAAGCTATATCTTCCACAGGCTGCGTTTCTTTCCATTAAATGGTTGAGAGTGAAGCTGACGACTCCAAAGAGAAGTCTCCATGGAAACTGAAGCAGGTGTTTTCAGCTCGTGCTGACGACCCCGGGAAGGACGACTGTTCAATGAGTTGACGCATGCGCTTTGTCCTCGGTTTGTGTCAATCGAAAGCATCAGAGGTGAAGGTGCATTGCTTTCACAGTAGGAGGGAAAATTTCTCAGCATCATCAGCTGTTCTGAAGCTTGAAACGACAAAGGTTTGGTTCTTCTGCAGAATAGTTCATAAAACAAGTAGTCTGAAAATTAAGGCTAGGCGATATGGTTCATTGATTGCATTGGATTCAATCTTATTTTTTCAGAATAAAAACAAATGCATGCGGCTGATGCATGAACCGGAGACATTTTTATACCAACCTCAGCTCAAACAAAAACAAACTTTCCTCCAGTTTCCTTTAACCACAAAAACCTTCCATTGTCTCATCCAAACTCCAAAGCTAGGAGCCATTTCTACTAAAAAAATATGGATGTTAAGCAGACAGCTATAAAGTCACAAAAAATATGACACTGCATTCACAAGGGCCGCACAAATGGTGACAATATCAAGTGATGCAATGTCCATATCGCAAGAATCCACAATGAAACAGGACATTCCATCACCAAAGTGGTTAACTTCTAAGAAAACTAGTTACTTCAGAAAGCCACGAAGGAGCTTGTTGTTACACAGAAATATACACAGATCTTTCCATCTGCCTGGTTTATACAGCCTTAAAACAGAAGTCCATAGCAAACTTTAAAATTGTACAGAAGTATCAAATTTAAAGCAGTACTAAGTAACGTGTGCACCCTAGAGGCAATAAGCGCAACTGCAGGTGTCGTAGCATGTTGCGTTTTTTACTCATTAATTGTTCGTGAGAGTAAATACTACGCTGACAGAAAAGACAAAGGGATATTGTACATCCAATTACACAATGGAAATAATATTTTCACTCAAACTTGACTAATACTGTAAATACTGTTTAAGTGGCTCTAGCCCGCAGTTAGCTTTGCCTGTTAGCCTGTTAGCTGCTTCTTCGTGATTCCATTAGTGCTCCAGTCAAGTTGCAATTGTGGTTTTCTGGCCAGAGACACCAGGGGGAGATGAAAGACCCCCAATCATCCCATTAACACTTGTATTACCCCCAGAGGGACTACGGAAAGGATTTAAGGTAAACAAGTTACTTAGTACTGCTTTAAAATAGTCTTGAGATGAATTAGAAAAATGCATAGTCAGAATATGAAAAGCACCGTGCAGCATTAACCACACAGATATGGTTTCATTTAATTATTTGTGAGGTCCGATTTATAAAAAGGCTGCGAGACTTGAATTAGGCTTGGTATATTTTATCCCGGTTTGGTTATTTTAGTAGAGGTATGAACACAAACTGAACCACATGCTGATGACTGCCACCATTTTTCTTGCTCAAAACAATTGAGGTATCCAGCATAAAACACAAAATGTGGATGCATTTTTCCCCCTCCATTTGTCCAAAGCTTTAAAAGGACGCATTCATAACAATATGCAAATTGCTTCCTCAAGAGTTCATTTTTCAAAACTCAATGCTAATGTGAAGTATGAACTCCTTCAGTTCATTATATTGTTGTTGTGGCACATTCCGCCTTCACAGTCTCCGCTTTCCTGAGGCCATTTTAGAAATTAAGATAACTCGGGCAATTTTTCTAATGGAAGAAAAGACCTTCTCAGGGACTGCATTAAATTGGACGGGAACATTACTCAGGCCAATTGCTTTTAGATAAAATAAATTAAAAAACGCAATCCTTCACCCGCATATTGTATTCATTATTCTAACACCAATTTCAGCACAGCACTCAGATGCTGCTCTGCCACTGACCCTTGTATTGCATGACAAGCTACACCTTGATTGGCCTCTAATGGAAACAAAGCACAAAATGTTCTACTTCACAATGAACTGCAGCACAGCGATGGAACTGAAACAGAAAACTATTAAATCCTCAAAAAAACGATCAATAGGCACCGAATTTGAGCTTTTCTATTTGGAAACAGTTCAGTTTGAAATTCAATCACAGAAAAACAAGGTTTGCAAAACTACAAAGCTAACGTGCTCCTTTAACACAACTCTTCAGAAAACGTCATTTAGACCACGCCGAAATGTGTTTTAGTGACTCGATACAAACACACCTGAACTGCACGACACTCTAAAAGTGTAAAGTGCGTTTACACAGAACTAAATGTAAAGAAAATGTACAAAGCGGCATACGTTTGCATAAGTTACAGCTAGGATTTAAGAAGTTGAAACTCGTATCCAGTGTCTAAATTGTCCCTCTACACAGACATTTGTCCTCTACTTATTGCCATTTAGTTTCAAACCTGAACATTTCTAGGAAGCAGCAGGAAAAAACATAATTAAAAACAAACATTATGTCAAATACCTGCTGCAAAATCTGAATGAATAACGTTTCTCTTACCAAGACGGGAATAATTTCAATTGAATCAAAATCGCAGACCCAGCAATTTAGGTAATTAATGAGCGCTGTAAATAATAAAATCGTCCATCTCTTCTGTAGTTTAGTAGGGCTGGGACAATCCACTATTTGATACGCATCACGATACTCAGGGGCTGATCCGATATGTACTGCGATACAGTAAGTCATTATGATACAATATTTATCTTAAAATGTGTAAAAAGCCATGTGTCCAAAGTTCATAAACTAAATGCAATTTGACATTTAAGTGTTAAAGGGATACTTCAGGATTTTTGACATATGGCCTCATTTCCTAGTTATCCAGAGTGTTGTTGATGTCTAGAGATACATTTTTCTTAAATTCATGCAGTTCTTATATTTGAAGTCTAGTGGCGCTAGGCTAGGACAAGGCTAAAGCATTTCTATGGTATCAGTTAGCCTGCATTAAAAACAGTCTGACCCACTCCACAGTGCACCTGAGGTAAATCACTTATAACACCAGACTAACCATATAAATGTCTGTGTTAATAGAATAATGTTTGAAATATAACTGACCTTGTATTACATGAATTACCGCATTTTGAGGGACTATTTTCTCGCAGATCACTCCGCCGCTGCGTTAGCTTACAGCCACGAAGCTGATGCTGCTCAAATACAAGTTATTTTAAATGCAAAATGGTTCAAATTATTCTATCGACAGACATTTATATGGTTAGTCTGGTGTTATAAGTGATTTGCCTCAGGTGCACTGTGGAGTGGGTCAGACTGTTTTTAATGC
Organism: Neogobius melanostomus; assembly: GCA_007210695.1. Taxonomy (NCBI): domain Eukaryota; kingdom Metazoa; phylum Chordata; class Actinopteri; order Gobiiformes; family Gobiidae; genus Neogobius; species Neogobius melanostomus. The sequence continues at coordinate 215,599 of VHKM01000062.1, forward strand.
AGGCTAACTGATACCATAGAAATGCTTTAGCCTTGCCCTAGCCTAGCGCCACTAAGCTCTTCAAATATAAGAACTGCATGAATTTAAGAAAAAAATATCTCCAGACATCAACAGCACTCTGGATAACTAGGAAATGAGGCCCTATGTCAAAAATCCCGAAATATCCCTTTAAATTGAAAAGTGCATCAAGTATCGATACTTGGTGTTGCAGCAGAAACTATCTGATTTGATACTTTGTCCCAGCTTCAAGTTTAAGACACCTATAATGCATGTGATACTTGTAGTTCAGAAGTTCAAATTTCATATTTCCCTTGAATGATAATCTTTTGGGTTTAAAATGTGAACCGAATACGAGCGATCGTGATGTCACACTCAGGGGGCTGTGCTAGGCATTTTAATGTCTTAATAGTTCTATGACAGGCAAAAACAGTGTTCACAAACAGGGCATTGCTTCCCATGCGCTGTACAACATCAGTCAGTTGTTAAAACAGCGTTAAGGGCCTGGATGCATCAGCCGTTTGCATGTTATTCAAAACATCCGGCAGAAATCACAAAGCAGCATTGTGTTTTGTGGCAAGAGTACGTTAACATAGTTCAGACTAGGGCTGAAAGATATATCGTTATCGTATCGATAGAGATATGAACATTCAAGATATTAATATCGAACAAGCAATGATATATCGTTATTGTATTGATAGAGATATGAACATTCAAGATATTAATATCGAACAAGCAATGATATATCGTTATTGTATTGATAGAGATATGAACATTCACAACATTAAAATTTAAAAAAGCAAGACATAACCGATATAGATTTTCATCAACTCTTGATGTTTTTATTTTTCTGAAAAATGCTTGGTTTTCACCTAACCCATAGTTATATCGTATCGATATATCTGGCATGAATATCAAGATATGAAATTTTGTCCATATCGTTCAGCCCTAGTTCAGGCCCCTTTTTCCAATACAGCAAGATCAATACTAGCCTCACGCTAAGACAGCAGCATGAGCTAATTTACTGCCCGCCTCGTCCCAGTGCGGCCAAAGCCATGTGGTCAGTAGTAATTCCTCATTGCAGCCGGACAGGATGTGGGTCAGGGGGCTAGCGCAGCGGAGCCTTGTAGTAAAGCTGTCCTCTTTATCTCTCCTGTCACTCTGTTATGTAATGCCCGAGCGCCAGTGTGTGTACTGTAACCGGGGAGGAGGGTACACTCTTTTTTTTTTTCTTTCTGCTGACTCCATCGGGCCGTCTGTTCCAGTCTGCCGAGGCACAGAGGGGCGCCTTGAGCGGTGGTGATGATGCTAATAATGTGTTCCTGTGAATTCAAGCAAAGAGAAGCGGGACAGGTGGAGAAGCGGACGACCCAACCTGGCAACATGACCTACAACCGGGGCCATAAGCTGATTAATAGGTGAAGAGGCGGAAGGAGTAGGCTAGTAGTGTCAGGAAACCCCATGTAAACAACGCAAGTTTGTAAAAATAGGGTTGGCGATTAATATAAAGTCAAAACTACAAGTAAAACGTTTCAACGCAGTAGATCCAATTCAATAAAAACTAAAATTCATACACTTTTACATTACTTGTGATTGAAACAAGACTAAAACAAGCGTAAAATAGAAGCAAATTAAGAAAAATCATGACTACATTTATACATGCATTTTTGTTTCAGGCTGCGTTTGCTAAAATGTGTAGATTTCAGTCAGTTGGAGGACCTCAGTGATTCTGCGATACATCGTGGCTTCTAGCTAAGGATATGTCCCCAATGATGTAATAATGAGAGTTCTACAGCATATTGTGCAGTCCTATAAATCCTACAAGGCAGTTATTATTTAACCTTGGAGTAATTTGTGTCCAAACAATAGAGGTTCAAGCAGACAAAAGATCAAATATTGAAATTGCATATCTACATAAAAGAAAGAGGAGGGTTGTATTGTTCTGTGTATGCTGTTACATTACTGTTAGAGAGGCAGTGACTTGTTCATTTTAGAAGCTGAGTGGTTCTTAATGGGGAAGCACTCCCTGCTCAATTTCATCAATCGATTAATTGGGAACTTAATCAAACGATTCTCAATTAACTGTTAACCACTGGCTTTAAAGCTGGGGTACCTAAGTTTTCCTGTTCAAACTGAATTTTTTAGTATTGACCCAAACTTTTTTCTAGCTCTCGCAATCCCTCCCTCCACATCCGAATGGTTCTACAAAAATGTATTATATGGATGTTTCACGCCTGTGCACAGCTTTGAGCGGTGGCATAGTTGCACTAATTTAGCTACTTCTATCGCTCAGTTAACATTTAGGTGAAGACAACACAACAAGAGCCGTTTTGTGCTGGGTTAACAACATATTCTGAGGTGGCAAAAAAACATTTACTCTACAACGGGGTCCCAAATTAAATCAATTTGAGGTCCGCACAAGTTTCTGTTGTAACTTTCAACATATGTCCAGAGTTCATGCGGTCATTGCTCTTGAAAATGTTTAAACATGAGCACAAGTTGTCTATTTACATAGCAGAGCTGATCAATGAATCAATAATGGTGCCATTTTATTTCAACGTTATTCAAATTGATATAATTTCTAAGGCTGAATTAGATATTAAAGTATATTGAGAGGATGAAAAGGCTTTGGGGTCCGGATCTGGACCAGGTCCACCAGTTGGGAGACCCCTGCTCAACAACAACAAAAAGTCAAATACCCCAGCTTTAATGTTGTTGTATAGAAAGTTTTATCAACAAGAATGTAAACATGATTTCATGACAAGCATGAAACCTTGTTAAAAAGTTGAATCAGCCAAAATATAAATAGGTTTGTAAACTTCAACAGATCTCACACTTTACACTTATTTGCACTGTATTTCCCCTTAAAATACAGCATAATGGTTAATTGTTAACACTTTTTAAGCCCATGATGACGACTAACGGATTAATTCTGAACATCCCTAATTTATAACTTGATAAAAGTACAGAATATACGTCCCATTATTTAAAAGATAAATAGACTACACACTACAGGATGAATGCAACATGAAAAAAAGCGAGCCCACAAATATGAAAAGCAAAACTATGACCCGGTGAATGAATACTACAGTAACCAAACATCTGCTGCCCAAAGCACATTATCGTCAGATACCAAACATGTCACAACACCCCTGATAAAACACTGTGCAGCTGTGAAGCCATAAGCAGCAGCAATGCATGCAGCACACATGGCCGAGCCCAGACTGTCAACACGCGGCTACACCGAGCTGTCAAACGGGGCTGGGGCTCACGGTCTCCCCCTGGCATTTAGTCACGGAAAGTACACCACGTCCAGGCCGCCTTCACCACAAGGAAAAAAAAGCCAACAAAATGGAGGAGCGCACAACGGGTCACGTGACTTCTTTGTGCCTTCGAGCGCAAATTGACAACGAACCAGTGCACAAAACCCAGATTTCGAATAAAATATAGCTTCGTTGTGACATTACACGCGCATTATTGGCGAAACTGTGCGGCTAAAAAGCGCATCCGTCGAGTTCCGTCGTGTGCACGGACGGAACAGACATGGCGGCCATTTTGCACAGGCTGCGCAGGCAAAGACAGCGAACACCCCGCCAAAGCGAGCGGCCGCCGGTGAGAGCAATGAGAAACATACCGATTCCTCCTCTTTCTCCATCCCGGTGGGCATCTGCGGCACTGCCCGGTTGATCGAGGCATATTCGTGCAGGTCTGGCAAATCCTCGCAGCGGAAGACGGGTAGAGGCTTACTAGCATCCAAAGCCCGCGCCCGAAACGACAATTTACTCATTTTTATTTTAAAGTCGCAGCATAAATCTATTCGGTCTGCTAAGAACAACAGCAGTTCTGCTTCTAGTTCTCATGGAGGAGTCTGTGCAGTCTCGGGGAGTCAGCCGGTGTGTTCAGGGAAGGCTCGGGTCCGTAGCGGCGCACAGAGCCGCGCAGGCCGGGTCTCGGTCGCTCTCTGTCGGTGTGTTTTTGTCCCAGGCTCCGCTGCTCTCCCCGGTTCAACACGCCATGGCCAACATGGCGGACATTACAAACTCATGCAGCGCTGCGCTCCGCTCTAGCGGCCCAGCCCCTCGCTCACAGCCCCAGCCATTCCCACGCAACTCCGAGCGCATGCGCAGAGCAGAGGCCCGGGGGTCCTGCAGAAGGAGGGGCCGCGGATGGAGAGAGAGGAGAGGATGGCGATGGGGTTTTTGGCTCTTTTATGGGAGCCGAATCTTTGAGATATGCTTTAAAAAACTGTTTATAAGACTAGCTCTCTATTATTTTGGGGGGGGAAATGTTGTGCCATCTCCACTGGCAAAACAATTTCCATCAGGATTGATAAATTGGTACATTATCTCATAGTGAGCCCAGTATTATGTCCTAAATGCTTTTTCTGTGATTTGTAGCGAGTTTCATACAAGATTTTAAAGATTTCCTTCACATTTAACATCAAAGCCTTTAAGCACTGCATTGTGTTGGGAGTATTTCCAAGTAGGGATACAGCCGTGTCATTCAAAGGCTCATTTCTCCACTTTTAAGCCAATGTTAGTCGACGATTTTAGTTCTCTCTGAAATGGCGCATTTCTACAGTAATTCGATTACTTGATTTACAACATTCAGTCCCAAACTCTCTTCTCGGACCTATTCCTTAGACACACCATTTGATTAATATTATCCAAACCTACAGCGGTTTTACCCATTGAAACATATGGAGATAAAACTTTGTCATATAAATAAAACTGGCTGCGCTATTTCGCCAAACAGTTTTAGTGCAAAAAGCTTGTATTCATTCAGTAACATGTGGGGGGGAAAAGCAAAATAAACTGCAACAACAAGATCTGGCTCTTTTCATTACAAAGCCGGTCACAAAGATCCGATTAGGCCGTGAACGTCACATCACTAGGAGCTGTGCGGGATGCATATGATGAGGAGAGAACTTCTGCGGATCGGGAATTGCATCTTTTCATAGGCCCGACTCACACAAGGGATTATTTATACTCCGGCAAACGTTCCACAGAAAGGCCAGAGTCGACTGGTTTCCCCTGGAACCATTGGCACACAGCGGTTGCCATGTGTTATCAGGCCTCTGTGATCAAGAAATCAATATTTGAATATAAAAGAAGCCAAGTTGTGTTTAGCAGTAATTGCCTCTATAAGTTTATGCCAGAGCTTAGGCTCCAATGTTTCACAGCCGATAGGAAAGCCAAATTATTTTTAGAGCTCTTAGATGAATCTATAACATTGCATAATTGGCTTTACATGTTAGAGGTTTGTAGAGGCCAGCATTAGGCTACTTTTGCTTTTTATCCCCACTTAGACGTTCAACAGTAACATGTTACTACATTCTCTACTCTTCTATACAACAGGAATCGTGTCTTTGTGAACAACACAAAGCCGCCATGGCCAAGCATCATCTGAATTTTCAATTAGGAAAAATCAAACAGTCGCTTCCAATGATTGGTTTACATATATCGCCACCCAGTGGTTCAAATACATAACTTCACTTGAGGATTTTTTTTCTTTCATCAAAATATTTTACTGTTCAAACTTACTGAAAGGATAAATTGATGAACAATATTTGAGCACAACTTAAGCCAGAAACGGTCAGTGTCAATTTTTTGCATGCGCTTCAGGTAAAGGTTTGTCAGGTAATGATGAAATTGCTGGACTCCCGCACCAAACAGTGAGACTGAGACTTAACTAACCTCCAGTGTTCATCCAGATGTTTTATATTGCCGCCATAACAGTCCACTTGCTTCTCTTAATCCATTACTTTTCAAAGTTAATGCAAGATCTTCATTTGCTTATTCTTCAGGTATTGCAAAATATCTTCAAATTATCCTTTCTCCCTGGGGCCTGATGCACAGTCCTCCCACGAGGTAGTGTTGCCCAAACCTAGCTCAAGAGCTGGAGAAAGGTCCTCTTCTCCGGCTGCCCCAGTGGCATTGAAGAATGAGTCAAATGCAGAGGGCAAATACCCTTGAGAAGATAATAAAAGGGACGTTTAACTTCTTCTCGCTGTTGTCTTTTGACTAGAAGAGCGAGAAGAAGCCTCTGAAGATGGAGGTAAAACGTCCCGAATGCATCAACCCAGTTTAGCTGACGGTATTTCGATAAATCTGTTGTAGGAGGGAGACTTTTAGGACGACTGAGAGCCTACACAAACAAATATGTAGGAAGCGGTGTCTGAATAAAAAGCCTTCTAAACAAATTGAGGAGGAAATTGAAAAACCTTTCGGGCTGGGAGGCGACTCCTGTGGGGATGAGCTCCAGATGTAATCTGACATTACCATCATCCGTTGGGGAGAACATCTGTCGCCCACAATGTTGGCCTGCAATTCATAGAATACAATGTTTTTAGCACATATGATTGAGCTAATCTGTAAATTATACACGTTAAAAGATACATAAAAGCGAGAGAATAGCTTTACCGCCGTTGTTTATCACTCACTAGGGATCTTTTGTGAATTCATTGCAGTCATGTGAGGTGAGCTTGCCCAAGAATGATCACTAACACACCCATAAACGCCATCGTAAAAACAAAAACAAATGTGCGTCTTTGCAGTTTATGTAAAAAATACAAAGCGTTTAAACTCCAGGGGCGTGATGCGATGTTGAACAAGTTTAGTTGCAACAGTAGTAGTAGTAGTGCACATTTGTAGAGGGAAAAAAAGAAGCAGGGGCAGGCAGGCAGGCAGACAAGACAGACGCACGCACAACTTACCAAATCGCAGACGACAAGCATGCACGGATAAAAAGGCGATTAGGAGACAGCTTTGGCGAGGTTTACGAATCAATTAAAAAACCCACCCTCTCTCTTTCTCTGCCCCTCACAGCTGTGTTTATACGAGGAAGGAAGGAAGAGTCAAGTAGCCGTTCGGTTGCTAACGCGGTAGCTTCCTGACCCTACGCCATTTATCAGCCGTTGCTAGCACTTTTGGGAGACAGCTGGCAAGTTTCGTGACCTCGAAACTAGCTCGCCTCGCACCCGAAAGCGAAAACGTCGACCAGGCATTGCCGAGCGGGGGTAGTATTAGCATTGTGTGTGAACAGCAACTCACCTGGCGTTTGCAAAGCGACGGGAGACGTGGATAAAGCCAGTTTTCTTCATGCTAACGGCAGCTAGCTCCCCTTTACAAGGCATATCAAGATGAGCTGGATTTTTCTTCTTCTTTTTTTTCTTTTTATGTTTTAGTGTCCGAAGTGAGGTGATCGAGGCCGGAGAGGACACCGGATTGATAAACGGGGGGAAAAATAAAAAAAAATAAACGGCGGATAGATCCAGTTTTGCGCGACAAACTTTGGCACTTTGTTGAAAGGACAGCGACCCAAAGTGACCAGAAAGCCACTTTGCAGACGCGCGGTGATTGGACAATGAGTGCCACCAATCACCTGTGGAGGATGAGCGCGAGACTGGTGCTCCCGCCCACCCCAAAATAATCACACATGACCACCAAGCAATGCGTCCTCTCTCCAAACGAAACTGTATTTTTCTTTTCTTTCTTTTTTGTGTGTGTGTCACTTTTGAAGGGTTACTAAGCGACGCGTAGTTGTTTGCTCATTACGCGTCAACACACAGACCCGCAAATGTTGTTATGTAACGTGGCTAAAAAGGCCAGTCACCTACTTCCTCCTCCTCCTCGGCCCCCACCCGGCCCTCTCGCTCAAACGCAGGCTTGTTGCAGGGCAGGGCACGGTCTGTCTGAGCCTCCCCTCCCTCTCTCCCTCCCTTCTCCCCCCAATATTTGCACCGCCGCTGAGCATATTTCTCGTTATGATGAGGAGACTGTGGAGATGAAAAGCGAATGGCGCATAGAAGGAGCATATGGAGAGAGGGGCTGTGTGATGCAACAAGCACACGCCTCCCCTCTTACAGAGACAGAGATGATGCTGGCTGAGCTGAGGCAGGGCTTTGATTGCTTTAGACCAGACTCCAGGCTCCTTTATTATTATCCTTATTAGGTGGAGACAGACAATTAGTGAGATGATATTTGATCAATCATCACCAAAAGAAAAAAAAAAGATTGTATTCATCAGTGAGGTCTTCCATCTGACTGACATTTACACATTTGAAATTGAATATAAGGCATGATTTTAGCCTAAGGATTGTTTTGACAATCTGATGAAATAACATATTGCTTACAATTTTACATTAATTTGAACATTCTGTGTAGAAATGGTGTATTAACATGGGAATAACATCCTTATTGATCTAATGCAAATGTTTACGATTAAAAGGATATTTCAGGATTTTTGACATTGGGCTTCATTTCCTAGTTATCCAGAGTGTTGTTGATGTCTGGAGATATTTTTTTCTTACTGTAAATTCATGCAGTTCTTATATTTGAAGAGCTTAGTGGCGCTAGGCTAATGCTAGGCTAAAGCATTGCTATGGTATCAGTTAGCCTGCATTAAAAACAGTCTGACCCACTCCACAGTGCTCCTGAGGTAAATCACTTATAACGCCAGACTAAATGTCTGTGTCAATAGAGTAATTTTTGAAATATAACTGACCTTGTATCACATGAATTACAGCATTTTGAGGGACTATTTTCTCGCAGATCACTCCGCCGTTGCATTGGCTTGCAGCCACGAAGCTGATGCTGCTCAAATATAAGTTATTTTAAATGCAAACTGGTTAAAATTTTTCTATTACAGACATTTATATGGTTAGTCTGGTGTTATAAGTGATTTACCTCAGGTGCACTGTGGAGTGGGCCAGACTGTTTTTAAGGCAGGCTAACTGATACCATAGAAATGCTCTAGCCTTGCCCTAGCCTAGCGCCACTAGACTCTTCAAATATAAGAACTGCATGAATTTAAGAGAAAAATATCTCCAGACATCAACAACACTCTGGATAACTAGGAAATGAGGCCCTATGTCAAAAATCCTGAAATATCCCTTTTAAGGTGTTTTATTTGTCATTATAGCAATTGTACAACGAAACATGTCCTCAGCATTTGACCCATCCTTCGACGCCGCTGGGAGGACCCCCCCGTTAGGGCACTTTTATACTTTTATACAAAAAATGACTTGTGATTGGTTGATCCATACACAAGGAAACAGAAAACAAACTCCTTCTGCCTCCCATTTCCAGGTTATTTTCTATTACTATTATTGTTCCTATAATTTAGTGCTTTTGTGTTTTCACTTTTTTTTATGTCATCAAAAAAATTAATCAAAAAATACCTCACAACATGAACTCAGAGGGGCAACAGAGAACTTCATCATATTGTGCTGCCCTCCTTGATACAGTTGTTGACAATCAACAAGACAGTGACTCATAAATCATATTATTCTAAATTTTGAAAACGTTCACTTTGAATTTGAAGTGATAAGCACACAGCTCGGCTAAATTGATTTATCTTAGCCACAAAGACAGTTAATGGAATTCTTCTGTTTGATCAGGTTATGATCTATTTGCTATAATAAGATAAGGTAACACTTTAGAAGATATTATGCAAAAGAAAAAGTAAAATGAAGGTATCTTGTATAATGATAAAAACGTTTAAAAGGCATAATCAAATCAATCATTAGAGTAGGATATAAAACTTAAGGATATAAAAAATGTGGACATTTACAGTGCAGGGGATTGTAATTGATACTGACTGCAGGCTGCACGTGGTTTTGCATATTTCTATACAGTGAGTTGTACAGTCTGATAGCAGTGGGGATAAAGGACCTGCGGCCGCGCTCCTTCCTGCACTGAGGGTGTCTCCGTCTGTCACTGAAGGAGCTGCTCCTCTACAGTCCCGTGCAGCGGGTGAGACGTGTTGTCCAGAATGGATGTGAGCTTCCTGTCAGCCACCTCCTCCACAGAGTCCAGTCGGCCCCAGGACAGAGCTGGCCCTCCTGACCAGCTTGTTCAGCCTCTTCCTGTCCCGCTCTGTGCCGCCCAAGGACGACAGCGTATGTGCGGGTATATACTAACTAGGCAATGTGGAAATACTGTCAATATGTTTAACATTTCCTGGCAAAACACCCCATTACACAACACTGGCAATTGAAGAAAAAATGTCTTGTGGGCTACCCTCTGTGCTTTCGGGGTGAGGGAAATTGGCCCTCAACGACACATACTTGCCTACCCCATGTGTAGTGGATAGCAGAGGCTACCACAGACTCATACAAAGTCCTGAGTAGAGGCCTGCATACACACTGTTGCTGGAACCAGAAACCAAGAATTGGAAAAACTCTGAATATGCTCAGAAGGACGTGGATGGGTTCTGGCATCCACCATTTTGTCAGTTTATAGAATTGTTCATGTTGTGCCCCGAATCAATAATATAAATCATATAAATAAATCAGCTGCAAAAAGTGCCTTTGAAACACACTGACAGCACTTCCTTGTGTCGTCCCCCAGAGGGCAGTAAAGAACCACGTAGGATGTGTGTAGTTGGCTCGATGAATGATGCAGGATCCTCACTTCACTCTGTGCCGCCTTCAGGGACCCACTCTCCTCCGCTGAGTCACCACTTCCACGGGACATTGGCTTTAACCAAAATACCACTTTATATCGAGTTAGCCTTATACCTGAGTTTAATAAGGAGCGGGGCATAAAGATTGCACGGATCCTCGGCTAATGCGGTTTGTAGAAGAGGAGGCTGTCTGCATATTGAGATGAAACAGTCCAGACGTCAACATCTGTTCCCCCCTCTCTGCCCGTAACACAGTGCTGCAGCTGACAACAGTTCGGATGAAATATGGAGCTGCGTTGCGAGAGGAAACTGACGGAGATACCACTTTCTTTAAAGGTTATTGCGCTTCTTTGAATTCACTCGTGGCATTTGAGAGAAAGACAATTGTTATGGACTGGCTATTCCGCATAAATATAAGGCACACTTGAGTCGTAGAGTAGAATAGGAGCTGCATGTAAATAGTACGTGTGCTGGGTTTCCACTTGGGCCATACTATATCTCGAAATGATCGTTATAGCACTGTTGGGTGATGCAATATCATATCATACGAAGCTGCAAAATATTGTATCATATATCTTACTTTAGTTCCATTTTTGCTTCATTTTGGTCTTGATATAGAGGAATACCTTGCACTTTGATCTGGAGCACCTTGCATGTTCCAGCCACCATCTCTGGAAGATGGATGACCCCATAGTGTCTCAGAGCTTGATTTGGCTGAGGTTTCTACTTTTGACATGAGGGAGTGCATCACCATCAATAACTACAAATGTCCACTAGGACGTTAACATTTAAATACTATGGTAAAATAATAAGTTATGCTTTAAGTCATGTATTAATGTGCTGTTAGGAGTCTTATATGAAATATGCCAACAGCATTTCAGTGCTCAATAAAATAGAAGAGAAACTTCGCACATCAATTACTTGAGGCAGGTGCGTTGGAGATGAGGGAAAATCCCAGTGTACATAGATAAAAAATTACTTCCCGCACACTGCCAACCTTGCAAATATAGTTTATTAGGATATGGTCAACGTTTCGGTCCTGAGACCTTCATCAGGCAAATTGCTGAAGAGCTCCAGGTGACCAGTCTTAAGTAGGGTGTCAAATTGTTTATCTAGTGCTCAATAAAATAAAATAAAAGTTTCATGCAGTTTTCTGAAAGAAAGTTACCCAAGCCCCACCCCTTCACATTTGGTATCATTGAAAAGCCCTAAATGTCCTCTGCCAAAAGGAGTTCATTCAGTACTATGTAGGTAATCGGGTTTAGAAATGTCCTCTACAGAGGACAAAATGCAGTGCTGGGAGTCAGAATATAGTAAAATATGTTACATCAATAAGGCATAGCATTCGCACTTATAGTTTCATTGGCTCCTGCGTTATAAATCCGTTGCATATATACATGTTTACCTCATATCTGGGGAAGTGGATGGGTCATGTTTATGAAGTATTTACCAAAGGAGTCCTAAATATATACCTTTGTATTCCAAAAATAGGAAATGCTGCTGTATTTGTTCACAGATCAAGTGAAAACAACACTATTTTTACATTGTTAACTATAAACACTATATTATAACCTTTATACTCTGTGTTTTTGCTCAGTTGAAACACTATTATCTCTCCCATTGTTGTGTTGCCATGTTGGTTGTCAAAATGCTCCTTCATCCATGTCACTGTGAAACACACATTTGTCCCCTCTGACAGACGTAACAGCCTCTCTGTAAAGTGTATAAACTCCCTGGTCTCAGGTGACGATGTTGAAGATGCCGCCGATGCCGGGTTGACGGCGTGTTTCCATAGCGACGGGAGATGCCACGCCCCTCGCCAGCCGCAGCGTCGGTGAGGGTGTGATAAGGATGCACATGCAGTTATTGTGGTCACGTCTGGACCTCTTCACAGGAGTGCGTTATCTCCAACTAATGATAGGGTTTTGAAAAATGTGCAGCAGAAATGAGCGTGTTTACTCTGCACTGCAACTTTTAAACCGTGATATCCGTGGAAAAAAACAGAGGACCAAGAGATTAATCACACTAACCCATCGCAGTGGCTTAATGTTTCTACATAGCATTTGCGGAGCACCTTTTCTCACTTTAAAAAAAATAACTGAGCTCAATAGAAGAAGCAGGTTAAAGGGGACGTACGCACCAAAATGGACTTTTTGACTTCTTGACTGAGTTATTATGTTGCTCCCTCGTCAAAAACATACCCAAAGTAGTGTTTTGTGTTAATTTACTCAGTTTTGAGTATTTGTGCAGTGTGCGACTAATAGTTGTTCTGTGTACAGTTTCCCCCACCTGAGCTGTAGCTCTCTGCAGTTCATCCAGGGTCATCATAGGCTTCATCACAGCTATGATCAGTGCGGTCCTTGTTCGGTCAGTAAGTTTAGGAGGACGGCCGAGTCTTGGTAGGTTTGCAGTGATGCCACACTCTTTCTATTCCTGGATGGTGTATTTAAAGGAACAGGCCACCGTTTTTCCATACTGAGATATGTTCTTACCTGAGCTTAGACGAGTTGATACGTACCTGTCTGGTCTTTGTGTGTGCCCTCAATCACACACAACGACCAAAGATGTTGTTAGCATTTAGCCTCTCCCAACATATTCCTATAGCTCCAAACGGGGGTGAAGTTGGAAGCTACCACGCTCTTCCACGGGCACAAAGACCAGACAGGTACGTATCAACTCGTCTAAGCTCAGGTAAGAACATATCTCAATATGGAAAAACGGTGGCCTGTTCCTTTAACTGTACTTTGGGATACCTCAGCTAACAAAAAGAACAATAGGCAGGTAATTAGCAGTGATCAGCCATGAATAGGACAGGACTGACCGATACTGGGGGGAGCAGGTCGTTACAGACGCTCTACTTCAAAGGTGTTTACCCACAGGTGAGAGTAGCTGTTATTAGAGGGGAGGAGCCAACTCCTCCCAATTGGTCTTTATCTACGCTGCTTGCTGAGGGAAACCTTGTTCACTGACGAAGCCTTTTGGATGAGAGGCGAAACGTTTGGAGACCTCAACTACCAAGTACAGAAGATGACTCAAGTACCTTCGTTGAAGATGTACTTTGGGAGATCTTTTTAAAACCTAATCCAGCTTTATACTTCTCAATAACTTTATCCCGGACCTGTCTGGTGTGTTCCTTGGACTTCATGATGCTGTCTGCTCCCCAATAGTCTCTTAACAGACCTCTGAGACCATCACAGAGCAGCTGTATTGGAAGTGAGATTAGATTACACACAGGTAGACTCTATTTGGTCATTGGGTAAACATGAGATCATTCAGAAATCATCATTCAACTTCTGAAGGCAACTGGTTACACGGTAGCACAGTGGTTAGCGCTTGTGCTTCACAGCTAGAAGGTCCGGGTTCGATTCTCACCAAGGCCGGGGCCTTTCTGTGTGGAGTTTGCATGTTCTCCCCGTGTCTGCGTAGGTTTCCTCCGGGTACTCCGGTTTCCCCTACCACTAAAAACATGTACAATAGGCCAGGATGAATGTGAGTGTGTTTGAGAGTGCGCATGGGGGAAGACGGATGGAAATTAGCCCAAGGCTACAATCCGGTGTGGCTTGTTCATTAACTTGCACTGTCCCTACCAAATAAACCAATAAAAGGAAAAGGGTTTGGACACTTTTGCACACCCCACTCTTTCAGATTTGACTTGTTTGTGGACCATAGCGTGGCAAAATGTCAAAAAGTTAAAGGGGTACGGCTATGCAACTCACTGTAAGTTGAGAACTGCTTTGCCAAAGATCTCTGTCCTCTGTTACCATAGTTACCCTTAAAAGCTCTTGTCCTTTTGACGCTATTAGCCCCGCACTGTGCTTTGTATGACCCCAGCCTCTTTAAGTACCTCATAATGGCCTTATATGAGTTCTATACCGCAGTTATGCTTTAATTAGAGCTCACCTGCAGGGCAAAAGAACAGCTCTATACTGAGGTCATGAGATTATGATTAGTATTACTGTGGGCCATATTGTAATTGTGGTTCGTGACTGCTCATAGGTAGGACACAAGTATGCAGTAGGCTCTGTTTATTATTTTATCATCATCCTTCTTAGATTTTAGAATGTATTTTTCAGGAGTCCAGTCCTGGCCCTCTATTACGGAGTCACGCAGAGTAACCCACACAGAGATGGGGAGAATACACAAACCCAAGTCATCCAGCTCAAATACTGAACCTGAAACCTTCTTGATAACAGGTGAGAGTGCAAACCGCAAATAAATAATACGTGAAAAAAAAAAAAACATGAAACATTTGACTTATCTTGGCCCTGTAACTGTATCGCCGACATTTCATCTGAGTGGTATTAAGAGAAAATACTCGGCATGTGTGAACATCTCTGTCTAATTAAAGGGTAATTAAAATCAAAGATGGCCGCTGTAAGTCTCTCCAGGAGCTCGGAGATCATGGAAGAGTGGGGACCAAGGAGGCATGAAATGTTTTGGGAAAGGAATTTAATAGAGAAATTAAGTCAAGTCTTAGCAGCCACACGTAATTATGCTGAGACGTAAATGCTAATGTAATGGGGAAATTTGCATTTGACCCAGTGTTTCCCAACCAGGGGTACTGGGACTCTCGGGGGTACGCAAGACACACTTGGAATACATTTTAGACTTTGAATAAAGACAAAAAGTTGGTTTGTTTAATATATTTTTGGCACATTATTAAGAATTTTGGCTTTATTTTGAATACATGGCTAAAGGTTTAGGCCAATAATAACGGCTTTATCCATTGGAGCTCAGCAGTCACTTCAAAAGCAGCTCCTGTTGAAAAATCACATTAATTTTGCCTATAGTCTTTTGTAAAGAATGGTCAGCTTGAAAAGGATGGTCAGCTAATCAGATACACTGCCTGACCAATAAATAAATACATAATGAATGAAGAACATAATTGTAAGTATACAATTGTACAGCACCCGAATGATCCTGGGGGCTATAGTTGTCGGGGGCTTCGTGCACCTGGTAGGGTCTCCCATGGCAAACAGGTCCTAGTTGACGGGTCAGACAAAGAGCGGTTCAGAAGCTCCTTATGAGAGACCAACAGGCCCGGTTAGAACCATGAGGCCGTCCTTCTGTGGACCCACCACCTGCAGGAGGAGCCATAGGGGCTGATGCAATGTGATTTGGGCAGCTCCAACGGCTACCCCCACGACCCGGCAACGGACAAGTGGAAGAAAATGGATGGATGGATGGATGGATGGACAATTGTACAGCAAAATCGTGGCTGTGGCGGCTCTGCACGCCGCTGCTGAGGGCCAACCTGACCTGACGTCCCATTTCATAAAGGACTTTTAATTAATCAGAGTGCCTCAGATCTTCTCTTTTTCTCAAGTTTATGGATTGACTCCACTCGATCCTGAAGAGCACCTGGTTTGGATTTTAACTTTGTTACCCATTGACGCACTCACCTTATCGCCTCCTGACCATATGTTTTTGGAGGTTGGGGAACCGACGTACCCGGAAGAATCCTACGCAGACATGAGGAGAACATGCAATCTCCAAGTTCCAGACAAGCAGGTCTCACAGCTTGACAACAAATGGACTCCCGATGAAGCAATATGTCTGGGGTCTTTCCCACCACCGGACTTGTGTGGCTTAGCTGCGAGTCTTGCCCGGATACCTCCTCGTTTGCCCCCTTTTTCCCCCTGTAGCACCTCTTGTGACGCCTCCACTGTGCTAAAGATGTGGTCTTGGTGACTCTTCAGTGTTTCAGAAGAAGAAATCTGGATTTGTGGGTCTCAAATGTCTCTCAAAGACCTTTGATCATCATCTATAAAATAAAAAGTCACATGTTCTAATATGGTTGGACTGCCCTTAACGGAATAGGCCACTGTTTTTCCATACTGAGATATGTTCTGACGAGTTGATGCGTACCTGTCTGGTCATTACGCGTGCGGTCAGTCACGCAAAAAGACCAAAGATGTTGTTAGCATACATAACTATAACTATACTTGGATCGTGTAACTATTCACGTAACCGTATTTAAATAGGTGAAAGGTGGAAGAGCTTGGTCGCTTCTAACTTCACCCCCGTTTGGGTCCATGAGGAGAGGAGAAGAGGTTTAATGCTAACAACATCTTTGTTTTTTTGTGTGTGACTGAGCGCACGCGCAAAGACCAGACTGGTATGCATCAACTCGTCTAAGCTCAGGTAAGAACATATCTCAGTATGGAAAAACAGTGGCCTATTCCTTTACAAGTTTGATTACCGCACACATTCACTGGGGCATTGTTTCAATGAGCTTCTGCAATGTCAAAAGTGTTGCATTAATTTTTCACAATTTTCCACATCAATCTTGTATGGATGACGGGAGAGGGGAGTCTTATCCAGCACATCCCAAAGATTCTAAATGGGGTTAAGATCCAGACTCTGTGTGAGAAAGTGATGTCTCGTAATCCCTGAACCACTATTTCATAATGTGGAGCCTGATGAATCCTGGCACTGACATCTTTGAATATGCCCGTGTCATCAGGGAAGAAGAAATTCATTGGCCTGACCAACTGCAGCCACCCCAGGTCAAAACTCTTCAATCCAGGCAGTGTAACATAAAACATTCAATTAACTCTATAAGCCTGTATTTTCAATATTTCACATGATCTTATATACAGTATCTGCGCTGTTGCTTCTCTCACAAAGACACAAACTGATAGCTACAATTCATGAGAAGTCTGCATTTCCTTATTTTATGTAACACTTCTGTGGCAACTCTCCAGTCGTTCAAAACACAAGAGTTGAAATGCATTAAATATTTATGAAACATCTTTGCAGCTGTAAGTGTCGTTTCTGTCCGTCTCCCGCGTCTCTCACTCAGCTCTGTGATAATTACATGAATACAAATGCCCCATGATAGCACTGGCAGCAGCAGTCAATGGCCGCGCCGCCCGCTATGCATTTCAACTCCAGACTGGATATATACGCGTAATCATCGCTCCGGCGTCCGTATATTGTGCCTATATGACCACCCCGCCCCGTTCTCCTCCCTCGTCATAAGCACCATTTCAACAAGCGCTGATAGACTTTCCATTTCCTCCGAGGAGATAAGTAAGTACTGAAGAGCAGAGGGAGAGAGAGCGCGAAGGGGAGAGCGTCCGTTTTGAGGTGGTCATTTGTTCAGACAGAAACAGATTAATAAGGCATTTATATTCACTGCCGCTGTCGTAAGGCGGTGGTAGAATGGGGTCAAAAAGTGCTCTGCTGTGGGAGGACTGTGAGAGGGTTTAAAGTTGTTTAACAAAGGGATAGTCAGGTATGGACGTGGGACATGCAGGACCTGTTCATATTATATATTAGGGGTGTCACAATATATCAAATTTGTGATATATTGCGATATTTCTGCGGGACAATATGATGACGATGTGTTTTATTCTGATATTGATACTTTTGATGACGTCATGCATATTAATGAGGTAGCATTGCTCTATTGCTTTCAGTAATAGAGGCCAATAATGATCAAGAATTCAGTCAGAACAGTAGAAGGCAGTTTTAAAGGGATATTTCAAGATTTTTGACATTGGGCCTCATTTCCTAGTTATCCAGAGTGTTGTTGATGTCTGGAGATATTTCTTTCTTAAATTCATGCAGTTCTTATATTTGAAGAGTCTAGTGGCGCTAGGCTAATGCTAGGCTAACGCATTTCTATGGTATCAGTTAGCCTGCATTAAAAACAGTCTGACCCACTCCACAGTGCACCTGAGGTAAATCACTTATAACGCCAGACTAACCATATAAATGTCTGTGTTAATAGAATAATTTTAACCATTTTGCATTTAAAATAACTTATATTTGAGCAGCATCAGCTTTGTGGCTTTAAGCTAACGCAGCGGCGGAGTGATCTGCAAGAAAATAGTCCCTCAAAATGCGGTAATTCATGTGATACAAGGTCAGTTATATTTCAAAAATTATTCTATTAACACAGACATTTATATGGTTAGTCTGGCGTTATAAGTGATTTACCTCAGGTGCACTGTGGAGTGGGCCAGACTGTTTTTAATGCAGGCTAACTGATACCATAGAAATACATTAGCCTTGCCCTAGCCTAGCGCCACTAAGCTCTTCAAATATAAGAACTGCATGAATTTAAGAAAAAAATATCTCCAGACATCAACAACACTCTGGATAACTAGGAAATGAGGCCCCATGTCAAAAATCCTGAAATATCCCTTTAAGCACTTGGGCTAAACACTGTCACACAGATATATTACTTTTGATAATATATGTATTGATTATCGTATAGAGAAACATAGATTTGTGTAATTGCAGAGAAAATATTCATGCTGAGGTATTTGGTGATGATTCCACATACAACTTGATCTCTATCCTACATTTTGTTGCCAAGTAAATATTGATCTAAAATTGCATATAATATACTTCTACATTCTTGGTTTCTGGTTCCAGCAACAGTTTAGTTCTCACCTTTGGTTGTTTCTGGGTGCAGGGGATTCAGGTATAACACGATGTCCGGACTGAGGCAGACAGGTTTGAGGTGCAGTATTTTGAATGGAGATGAATATGACAACACAAGGTCCAGGGTGACAGTTTATGGGAGCAAGAGCAATAGATGGCACCAAAACTATTGTGGATGTGGTGGAGGCTAGCTTTTGTCATCCAAACAGAACAAAATATAGGTCAACTGCACCCAAATGTATGAACAAAAGCCAAAGACCACATAAACCAGAGAGAGGTGAGACAATAGGTTTATTTTGACAGGAGCGGAACAGAACAGACAGTTTGTATTTCAAGTGACGTTAGGAGAAACTGCTCCAGAAAGGTATGACATTGGCCAACAGGAGGCGCTGTGGCGGTTAATGCAGAGTGAGAAACAACTTTCAGATTTTAGCATAGCAACGGAGTAGTACATGAGCTAACCGCTGGGGACACGACTGCACACAGCTCAACAGGTAAAGAAGTGATTTGAACCATTTGCAAACAAACCATCACTGCGTGTTACCTCATTGACTGAACTTTAGTAAATGTAGAGTAAAAAACATTGCGAGTGGCGCCATTTTGTTTTGGTCCCAGCCCTTCATCTCCCGTACCTTCCAGCGCCCTCTGGTGGTAACTTTCGATAACGCATGCTGGACATTACCAACGCACGGAAGCATAAATGACAGTAACTACGGTTGCAACGCACAGATCTATTTACATACGAAATGGGAGCATAAATGAGCCTTAAAGGAATAGGCCGCCGTTTTTACAAACTGAGATATATTCTTTCCTGAGCTTAGACAAGTTCATTTGCATCTGTCTGGTCTTTCTGCATGCGCTCAGTCACAAACACAGCACAAACAGCGTTAGCATTTAGCCTCTCCTCCTCCTCTATAGCTCCAAACGAGGTAAAGATAGAAGCTGCCAAGCTCTTCCACGTTTTCCTTATTTAAATATGGTTATGTGAAGTGTTACACTACAAAGTATAATTACACAAAATTAAACAATGTGGATTTTCGAAGCGGATAAAAAGGGGAACTATATTGTAAGGCGTAATAATACCAGGAGTAGTTCAACATTTGCGCAGTAATATCTTCACTTTACACTATAGTTCCCCTTTTTATCCGTTTAGAAAATCCACATTGTTTAAGTTTGTGTAATTATACTTTATAGCAGGGGTGTCCAAAGTGGGGCCCACGGGCCAAATTTGGCCCGCCGAAACAATTCTGTTGACCCGCCATAGGCTACTTTAGCGCCACATCTGGTTAACTCTCTCCCATTCATTCTCAAAGGTAAATATGGATGCAGTACACTTTTTGGCCACCAGCGTCAAATTGGGGGCGCTGTTTCACTCACACGAAAAGTTAAGGAAACACTGTTGTGGTGTCTTGGTGTTTCTCACAGAGCGTTGTAGCATCAACTTTCACAGTTTTCCAACTCTTACTGCAAAGTTTGTTGACATCAACATAGGTCATGTTAAAAATTGATTTATAAAAGAATTATTGTTGAACTGACACTTTCAAAATGATCTAATATGGCATTTTCTTTGAGTTAACAAATGAATGAGGTAGAGTCACTATAGGTGCTGTAGATACAGGTGTTGTTGTTGTTTACATTTTGCACTATATTGCTACAATTGTTGATTTGTTCTACTAAGTCTACCATAGTTAACATTTGTTTTAATATAGCATGTTATTTGCATAGATATAATCAAATGCTAATATATACCGAAAAATAAAGTAACTATTATTATATGCAGTTATATGTGTTTCACGCTTGACATTGCCGTGTTTGGCCCGTGACCCACAGGCACTTTTTCATTTTGGTCCTCGGAGACAAAAAGTTTGGGCACCCCTGCTTTATAGTGTAACACTTCACGTAACCATATTTAAATAGGGAAAACGTGGAAGAGTTTGGTAGCTTCTTTCTTTACCTCGTTTGGAGCTATAGAGGAGAAGAGAGAGGCTAAATCCGTCTGTGCTGTGTTTACGTGACTGAAGGTATGCGTGAAGACCAGGCAGGTACAAATGAACTCGTCTAAGCTAAGGTAAGAACAGATCTCAGTATGTAAAAACGGTGGCCT
The DNA here is from genome assembly GCA_007210695.1 of Neogobius melanostomus. NCBI lineage: Eukaryota > Metazoa > Chordata > Actinopteri > Gobiiformes > Gobiidae > Neogobius > Neogobius melanostomus. Next base: position 236,504 of record VHKM01000062.1, read on the forward strand.
ATTGCTTTTAATAATGGCTCCTGCAGACACCTCTGTTCCTTTAAGACCCTGTCCCTATGCTCCCCATCAAAACAAACCTCTGCTGTCTATCCGGCTCACTGGAATTGGCATCTGTCGGACACGCACATCTGCTGCCCAAAGGAGGGATAGTGACAATCCGGCTCTCATTCAGCGCAAGGTGAATTCTGTTGTTAACTCGGATGTTGTTAGGATTTTCTCTTGTACCTCAGGTTTCCAATCATTTAATCAGTTTATAGACTATATGAAACGAGCCGAACCAAACAATGACAATAAAGCGATTGATTGATTGATTGAGTATACGAAGCATCGCACAGTTGAACAGCAGGGGTCCACTGGTGAGAAAATCCTCCACTCGCCTGTCTTTTATTACCACCTCCTCTGCTCAAGTATTTTCAGTGGGAGATGCAAACAAACAGGTTATCTTGTCTTCAAAGCTCCACGCAAACCTCCTTCTCTCTCCTCCTCCACCACGCAGGGAACACGCCTGGGTGACTTTAACCTTTAAATCACGCTGTTTGATTCGTGTCTATAGACAGCAAAGATTTCTATTCCGCTGGTCCATAATGGAGATGGGAATCAGTTTGGCTCGCTCCGTGGGATAAACAGTGATCAAAGAATCCAAGGGAGGTGTTCAGACGGTGTTGCACAGGCGTCAATGGCTTGTTTAGAAGATAGACAGCAAAGGGTTTCTTTATAAAGGAAGCAGTTTGTCTGTAAGGGGTTCAGACAGATAGCATGGACAGATTTATAAAAGAAGCGTTAATGTCAAAACTTTAAACTAAACATTTAACACATGGAGCCAGAGGTGGGTTGAACTCCACAATAACCAGTTTGAAGAGAAAGCAAGCTGTGGCGAGATGTTCTGTACCTGTATTTTAGATATAGCAGTTTAATATATTCATTGGACACTAAATGCAGCTCTATACTGAAAGCATTGGTCGGAGCTTAGTATTCCGTTTGCTTTTCACATCCATTGTCCGCTGCGTCTCCACTTCCCACTGAACGCCCACCTTCCAAACAACAACAAAAGCAGGCTCAGTTTGGGTTTTTCAGTGCAGTCACAGCGGGGTGTCCTCGGGCGACCTCCTTCACACCCAGCTGAAACGCAAAACCTGTAGGTGATGACCCTCCCTTCAAAACGAACTGGTCCCAAGTGACCCGCTCTGCTCTCCGACGTGGCACAGTCCTGTCGCATTTGGGTTTGGGGCATAGGTTTTGAAATGGCGGGGCTTCCAATCATTTCAAGCCTTTTGGTGGTACCGTAATGCTCCCAGAAACCATGTTATAGTCCTCTTGTGGGTTGGTAATTGTTTTGAACTACTTTGACAATGATTTAGACCTATTTTATTCCAGACTAGACCTGAATCAGTCCAAGATTTACCTGTTAGGGTCATAGGGGTACAACCACAACAATCACAGAACAATACATTCATTAGATTACACTTGTCCTTCTAAAAGCACATGAACTCTACCATGCCCACCTACTGCACACTTAAAGCTGTGGTAATCAATTTATTTCCTTGAAATAGAGTTGTAAACTTCTTTTGCCACCATGGACCTGCAATGTAAACGCAACATTTGTGACAGAAAAACAGACCATACACGCCTTTGTGTGTACATTGCACATGTTCCTCCACAGTGAACGCAGAATTCAGAGGCTAAATTAGCACAGCGTTAGCAACGGCGGCCCATTCTTCACATCTCAACTCTGTCTCGCTATGAACTCCGGCTGAGATGATTTTCAAATTAACTTAAAGAGGGGTTATTATGCTTTTTTCAATCACATAGCACCAGTCTATAGCATACTACAATGATGACGTAACCTTCTGTTGGTCTGTATATGCAGTAAATTAAAATAACTGCCTTGAATAAAATTGCTCTCTCAAAATGGCTGTACTGAACGTCTTGAAATAGGCCTCTGTCTCTTTAAGAAGCTTTCCGACACGCCCCCTTCAGCACACTGCTGTGGCATCTAAACAACACTACTGTGCGGGGAGGGGGCTCTGCTGAGCTGAGGAGCAGTGGTTGGTGGCTTGGCTGGTGACAAAAGGTCCAGAGGCGTCTCCAGGAAGTGGGGGCGTTCCTAGGAGGACTGAGGCATAGCTACACCTAAAATGGCTGCCGTCTAAGTTTTTACTGATTACTCAAAAATATGTGAATGAGCCAAGGCAACACTCCAGGCATGCGTTTAATGAGGGAATGACATAATAACATGATATAAAGCTTGAAAAAGTCGATTTTACATAATACCCCCTCTTTAAGTGAACCATCGGGATGTGCGTGAGGGTCTGTGAGAGCTAGAAACGCATTTAAAATCTAACTTTCACAGTTGTAATTCTAGTCGGGCAGCTTTCAAGTGGATATGACAGGTTTTAATGCTTTTGAAAATATGACTTATTTATATGGATAACATAAGTAATAATAATTATTTTATTTCAGTGAAGCAGCAATTTTAATGAAGAAACGTTGGGCAGAAAATTCATTTTTATTTGACTTTTTAAGCTACTGACAGGAAGTGACATAGATAGAGATAAAGTTCCACAGCACGGCAACATTTTAAAAAGGTTTGCCTCAATCTATGTCACTTCCTGTCAGTGTCCAATAAGGAAGTGAAACTATATACATCACAAAAAATGTCCAACTAAAGAAAGCTGTGTACATTTTTGTTTAGCAAAATCTTCAGAACAAAATGTGTTAACTATGCGTTTGCAAAAATTGTGTCTAATGTGTCATAATGCTCTTTAATGTACACATCACGACAGAATTCACGTAATATATACTTTTTATAAAAGCTCCAATAAGATTTACGCTATCACAGACAAACAGCTCCATAGCCACACTCAGGAGGATGGAGAAAAGTGGCCCCAAAAATCTGCATAAAGCACGACTGGGAATTGAACACTCTAAAATGTTAGTGAAAAAGGTTGTAGGTAGTATCATTAGTAAGTTGCTTTTCCCCTAACTGATAATATCCCACTATTGATTTCATGGCTAACAGACAAATCTAGGCATAAAATGTGTTGTTTTTTAGAGCATATTGCTACAAAAACACTTGCAATGCTGATATTAGTGAATACACAGGCTGTAGGTTGTGGGTTTCTGTGTGGGAGGCATTAAAACATCTGACCCATTCTCCAGCGCGTTCAGGGCTCTTCACATGGAGCGCTGGCTGGAGGGTGAATTAATACAGTCCAGTTTGACCTGTGTTTCAAATGCACAACAAGCTTTTAACCCTGGACACTTACGCAGCACTACCACACCATAACACTTACATTAGATAGCTATAGAGATTAACTAAAGTCTATACACCGAGGACTATAGGAAATGTTGTAATGAAGTAGATACCACTGAATTTGTCATTTTCCCCATAGTGAAGATGTACGACTATAAAATGTGATGCGAACTGAAATCTGTAATGGCACAGCATCATTTAAACTGATACATTGATAAATTGCAGTAAATACATGTTTATTTTCCTATTTTCCACCCTCTACATACCATTTTTTGGGGTAAATCCTGTAAAGTTCATAATTACATTTATGGCCTGTGGAGCTCCCCAGGGGTCGATTTTGGGGCCCCTTTTGTTTAATCTGTACATGCTTCCATTAGGTCAACTATAGAGCAATGTGTCCTGCCACAACAATGCAGATGATGATGATGAACAGGGACCTGTGGATTCACTCTGTCAGCGCATCGAAACGGATTAGTGTGTGGGTGCAAAACAACTTTTACCAGTTAAACGCAGACAAGACTGAAATCATCGTCTTTGGTCCACAGGAAAGTGTTATCAGTCATCTTGAGTGTCTCTCTAAAAACTAGGCTAAAATGTAGGGGTAATAGTAAACTTAACCTGAACATGTCACATTAAATCAGCAACACTGACATCGGTTAACCAACTAAAACACATGGCCAGAATCAAAGTTACACAGCCTAAACAAAACTATACCAAGATCTAAACCAAGTCTTTGTAAAACACATTCAAACTTATCCTTCGTTTGGCCACAATATGGTCAACATCCTTCTCATTAAAACCAGTGGATATTACAGTATATTAACCATTTCTTCCTTCAAGTTGAAATATGCTCAAATTTTCACGACCCCACTTACCTCAGAGAAACTCGCACGCAATTTTAACTCTAATTCTCACCTTCAGTTTCCAGAAGGAGCCCCGACAACTTCTTCAGATACTATTCCCGGCGCAGAGAATGGAACTAAAGTTTGCTGAGGTAATTTGGAGCCTACAAAATGGAAAATAACAGCTACACTTTCCCTTCGATACCACCAGTTTCACCAAACAACTAAATAATGTCGCAAAGGCCAGTACTTGTATGGTTAGTCCTGATTGTGCTTCATCACATCCTTAAAATGCATGAAATATTGAGTCAGCCTGTTGGATTTTTAGCATGGAGGAACTAAAATGATAAAAGTTATACGTCTTACAATTGTAAAACTCAATTCACAAGGAGATTTCACTTGACATAAAGCAGCAAATTGATCGGTTTAAATGTTGGCTAGAGGAAAAAGTAAATATGAGTATAAGTAAATATGATCATATTTTATAAGATGTTCAAGGATTTGACACTACAATTATTACTACTGGAAGCACAATTAATACAAAAAATACATTTATGGAAAATTTATGGAAATCCATTTATGGAAATCCATTTATGGAAAAGACAGCGACATAAATGTCGCTGTCTTTTCCTTGTCCATATCCGTAGACGTCATTTGCATAAAGTAAAGACAGTGACTTGTATTGAGTGAATGCCTCCGCAGAATCCATTATGCAAATGCTCCTAATTAAAAGCGACGTGTTGTGGACGTGTTTAAATGAAGACGTATGGGAGAATGTACATGTAAACAGAGCTGTCAGACGTCTCAGACTGACTCTAATGACCTGCCACAGAGCACTGTAAACAACAAACCGTTTCTAAAGAGGAGCATTGTCTGTGATGTTCATGTATACACAGCTTTTACATGATCGCTCTCATACAGTATTTATAGACCCGAGTTACACAGTTCAAAGATAATATCCAGCTCAGACGTGGTTTGTAATGATGGCAAATTTCGTTCCACAAATGTGTCCAGCTAACGGGGACAACTCTTGAGAAGGAGAGAAACTGAATTTTCAAGAAACAAAACACAAATCCAACTTCAGCACATGATTCAATAAAGTTAGCATTACACTGTCCCATTGATATCATGTAATTACAGTGAAAGCATGTTTAAAGGGGAAAAGTCATTTAAAATAGACTCTTGAGCTTATAACATCAACAAATCTTTCCCATATTAACAACGTACCTTGAGTTGTATTTCGCTTCTTTCACACAATCTTCAATAGTCTGGTTTACTGTAATTTCTTATTTTACTGCTCACAATTGCATTCCTTGCCGTTTGTTAATGTTGTCTAACAGATAGAACCGGAAGGTGTCCTCTGTATTTTTAAAGCTGCATTATGCAACTTTTTTTTTTATGGGGAGTTGATATCAGTGCGTATTTGGCCTTTCAGTGACCCATTAGCTGTAAGTGGTACCTTTACTTTCCACCGGTTAGCGCTCGTGCATCACAGCTAGAAGGCCCCAGGTTCGATCACTGGACAGGGCTTTTCTGTGTGGAGTTTGCATGTTCTCCCTGTATCTGTGTTTCTTCCGCTTACTCTGGTTTACCCTACCACTAAAAACATGTACAATAGGCCAGGATGAGTGGGCATAAATGGAGGTGGTCTGAAGGACTGTTGGCGCTTTTGTCAGTCCATCCCAGAAGAAACTGAAGCTACTACGTATCTTATCACCGAATGAAGAACAAATCTCAGACACTCTATAACGCGACCAGGATCAATTGTTTTTTAGGTTTTTTTTCTGGTTGTAACCATGGAGATAGTTCCATCAGCGGGAAAAATCAACCAGAAACCCTAAAAAAAAACAATGATCTTGGAGCGTCCTCAAGGTCAACGGGATGGAAAATGAAGGCACCATGCTAACCACCCATACAGCTGCTGGGTCACATTTTTTCTGCATTTGTTACACAATGCACCTTTGAAGCCCATAAACCATCGTCACATCAGTTCTGAGCAGTTCTACATGCAAACTGCGGTACATCCAGTTTAGCATTACCCAAATCTGAAAGCTTCTTGAAAAAAGGTGTCAAAATAGCAACAAAAACAAATGGAAAACGAGAATGAAAACGCAACAAACAAAACAGTGGTAAAAAAAAGTGACAAAAAAGCAATGAAAAAGTGACAAAAATTTGACCAAAATGTGATAAAAAAAGCAACAAAAACACAACAAAAGAGTGACAAAAATAAAACCTATGAAAAGTGGCAACATTGCAATAAAAAATGCTACAAAAAAGTAACAAAACATGACAAAAAAGTGACCAAAATTGGACCAAAAAATGTTAATGCGATAAAAAGCCACAAAAACATAACAAAAAAGTAAAAAAATAAATAAGTAAATGGAAAAAAAAGAGTCAAAAACACAATAAAAAGAGCAACACAGCAACAATAAAAGGAAAAAGCTCCATTTACATCAGTTTTGTAGGTCTCAGCTTTCAAATGAGGCATTAGACTGGCCTAGAGGCTGTAAGCTTTTAGATTTGGGTAAAACTGAACTGGAGAGAATGCACTCGGTTAAGGTGGGGGGTAAGAGGTTAAAGCTTATTGGATATAATTATGTTTTGAAAGTCCATTTTAGGGATTCACAATTGCATTTCTGCAGTTTTCCTGATTGCTTTCCTTTGGCTTTAGAATCTCAAGGGAGTCCTGGCTCATTTTTTTTTTTTATTGTTCGTAGAAATTAGAGCAGACATGGGGGGGGAACATGCAAACCCGGGACATTCTTGCCTCTAACTGCCAAGCCATCAATTTAAGTATGAAATTGATCGTATCCCGGTATTTATTCACTCTCGAGACCTTTACATATTCCTATTTTGCCCACAAACGTCCACCTGCATCTCCATTGCCGTGTATTATAAAGCACGATCTAAATGAGAAATCCAATGTAAGACTAATGCCGCATCTTCAATGAGGAAAGTATTGACCCGCCTCGTGTTCCCATTCAAAGTGAACAGCGGAGAGGAAAGAGCACCGAGAGAAAGCAATTTATGGACCGAAATAAGCGGCGTATGGTTTCTTTTCAAACCATTAGCCCGCGGCGGAGGGGTAATTGTGCTTTAGGTAAAATAATGTCGACGAAAAGAGCTGAACAATGGCCGATGAGATCTGATCTGATGAGGTTTTACAACAGAGGGAGTCGGGTGGCACTTAGACTAAATGGTTCAGGCGGCGAACACAAACAATATGGAGAGAAGTTCGAGCGAGTTCCAATAATAGATAACAATAAGAGTGACAATGGTACAATTCAGGGTAATTTCATCAAACCTCAAAGATATAAACAAATGTCTGTGATGCAAAACCCCTAACGCTCAAATAGATGTGTGCTTTGTGTTATCAAAATAAAGCATATGGCAGAGGCTCTAAGGGAGGAATCTCCAACCAGTATAGCTCTCTAGCCCTTTCTAGGTCACTCGCCAAACTCTTTCTACATTTCAACATACTCTTGATGACAGACATTTTAGATGTATTTTCTGAACATGCTGAACTCAATGCTGAATGCTGAATTTGATCAATATAAGTATAAGTACAAAACTCAAGTGTTTTTCTTTGAAATTTCATCTTGACTATTAATTCTCCTGTACTAATGAACTACCCCAAAGTCGCATTTTACACAAGTGTCTTTGAAGGATAAGGCAAGGCAACTTTATTTATACCGCGCAGCTTGTACACAAGGCAACTCAATGCACCTTACAAAAGAAGATATGTGAAATTACAATCAGGTTAAAGTTAAGGCAAAGCACATACATAAAAACATGGGAAATATACAGTACACAAGGTCACCTGTTGGAATTATTTCTTGGGTGGGGCGATGGCGGGGAAGTGCAGACACAGAAGGATTGGGGCGTGGTTTTTGGCAGTTATTTGCATGATCCTTGAAATGAATGTATTTATAATATAGTCAAACAGCCTCATTCCATATATGGTTTAGCTCCGTGACTTAGCCTTGAATGGGGAATGTTGACTGCGTAGGAGAGATAAGAGGTCCAGCTCCTTCAACCTCCTCCCAGGAGGAAAATAATGATTCCGGTGGTTCATAAAAGCATAATTAATTAGCTTTTACTTGGTCTCAGCATTAGTGTAGTTCTCCGGAGCAGGTAGTTCCCTCCACAGTTCATCCCTTTTCCTGCCAAAATATAGTCCAAGTCCATAAGTAGCTCTCCAACGTTTTTGTTGCTCACTGGGTAAAAAAGGTTTCTGCTGCTCCAAAGTAAGGTGATGTCCTGTGCAAACTTAAGCCTGGTTCACACGGGAAGATTTTAAAATTGTCGGCAGATTTTCCAGATCCGAGAGACCGCACACTTAAAAAATCACAGATATAACAGTTTTGGTCGCACAGTGTGTGGTGTGTAGTCACATGGCAAAATCAACACATCTCAAACAAACCGATTTCACTCATGAACATTCCCATGTCAGACGGGAAATCTCGCAAAACCTCTCAAGATCAAGCGTGACTTCAGAGTAAACAAACATGGCGGCCGGAGACGAGGCAGTGGCGATAGTTTTTTGTTTTTGTTTTTCAGTTACAAACAAACTACAGAAAACACTGGACTTTCTGGTGCGCCATGACGGCTGTTTTGATTTTGGATTCCCCTCTGTACTTCCTGGTGCTTCCTCGCCGCCTCGTCACCTCGCTTTCTGATTGGCTACACGTCACGGTCAACAGGCCGCTGCTCGTTTGTCTCGTTGATTTACGATCGAAGCGGTCCCAACGTCCTTCCGAGCAGACGAGAGCATTCTTAACACACCGCACACGGCAGGAACATCTAATAAGATCTCACGATAACCGGAGCGTGCTTAAAGGGATATTTCGGGATTTTTGACATTGGGCCTCATTTCCTAGTTATCCAGAGTGTTGTTGATGTCTGGAAATATTTTTTTCTTAAATTCATGCAGTTCTTATATTTGAAGAGTTTAGTGGCGCTAGGCTAGTGCTAGGCTAACGCATTTCTATGGAATAATTTTTGAAATATAACTGACCTTGTATCACATGAATTAACACATTTTGAGGGACTATTTTCTCGCAGATCACTCCGCCGCTGCGTTAGCTTACAGCCATGAAGCTGATGCTGCTCAAATATAAGTTATTTTAAATGCAAAATGGTTAAAATTATTCTACAACACAGACATTTATATGGTTAGTCTGGCGTTATAAGTGATTTACCTCAGGTGCACTGTGGAGTGAGTCAGACTGTTTTTAATGCAGGCTAACTGATACCATAGAAATGCTTTAGCCTTGCCCTAGCCTAGCGCCACTAGACTCTTCAAATATAAGAACTGCATGAATTTAAGAAAAAAATATCTCCAGACATCAACAACACTCTGGATAACTAGGAAATGAGGCCCAATGTCAAAAATCCTGAAATATCCCTTTAACCTCTTAACCCCCACCTGAACCGAGCACATTTTCTCCAGTTTGGCTTCACCCAAATCTAAAAGCTTCTTGAAAAAGTGTCAAAAATAGCGACAAAAATGAGACGAAAATGAGGATGAAAAAGCCACAAAAGAGTATCAGAAGAGTGACAAATAAGTGACGAAAAAGTGCAGAAAATGTAACAAAAAAGCCGCAAAAGGTCAAGGCAACAAAAGAATAACAGATAAGTGACAAAAAGCGACGAAAACGCATCAAAAATGTGGCAAAAAATGTTACGAAAAAGCAACAAAAAAGCAATGAAAATATGTTACAAAAAAGTGACCACAACTCGGCAACAATGCGAGGAAAAAGATCCTTCTAGATCAGTTATGTAGGTCTTAGTAAGCTCTTAGTAAGAGAAAACTAACGTGTGGATGTATTTTCCAGTCGCATCTACAGCCTGTGGAGGCAATTACAATTATTACTTGATTATGTACAAAACACAATCACGTTTCAATGAAGGAACACGATTATAACAAGAATTAAATGAGCTCAAAAAGTCGGTTAAGGGTCCTATAATCCAAATGATTCGCTTTTTTGTTGTCGCTTTCTTTAGCTACAAAAAATAGTACAGACATCCCCCAGTTTTGCTCTCTAAAAATACCGCTCGAGTCCACTGACTTTCTTGTGTTGATCCTCCCTCTGAAGTCAGCCTCAAGTGGATTCTTAAAGCTTATGTCTCGGGTCTTGAGCACTAAATGATGTCTTCACAAACTCCCAGATAAAAAACGATATCCCGTTCTTTCTGCCGAGAGCGGCCCATTGAAAAGGAGAAGACACTCGTCCACACTGTCTGCTATGGAGAAAAATCCTATCACCAGCAATTTCTGTTTGGCCTTGTCCTCCGCTGTATAAAACCGAGTCCTATAGCAGAAGTATCGACCCGGCAGGAGGGAGGGGGTACACAAGCTCGAAATTCATTTTTAAGACGTGGGAAAATCAGATTTAGCCCGGAGCGAATCTGGAAAAAAAAGCAGAGATCTATAGTTAGGAGCAGGGGGAAGGTGAGGTGAGGTGTTTGACATTGGCTCTATATGGGCTGAAGCAGGTTAGAGGAGGAGAAATACAAGTTTAAGTCTTACAGTGTATATATGGTACTCAAATAAGGTCAAACATTTGGAAAGACAAGGGATTATGTCGGAAACACAAAAAAAGGGTGAAATAACTCGAAATATTGTATTCCTCAAAATGGCCGACCTTTATACTTGGCATTTTCTCAGTGAGCTTTATAAGGTCGACACCTAGATAAACAATTTCTGGTGATGACATCATGACCCTCATTGAGAAACTGTCTGAAGTGTGCAAAGCAGTAATCAAAACAAAAAGCTGGGATTTCTTTCACCATGGATGAAGCTGTTGGTTGGACATCTGTGAGATTACCCACGATTGTTGTCGGCTAAACAGATTTAAAGGGGTATTAGGCAAAATCGACTTTTTCCCAAGCTTTTGTACCGCCCAAAAAGCTCCTCCTGTTCCTAAACATTTTATTTGTTTATTTGGACCAGGACGATGCACATTAATCAACACTTTTGTAAATGTGCCCTGCAGCGTTCTACCATAAAGGCCCGATTGGTATAGAGGCCTGCAGAGATGGTTGTCCGTCTGTAAGGTTCTCCCATTTCCTCCGAATAACGCTGGAGCTCTGTCAGAGTGACCATCAGGTTCTTGACCAAGGCCCTTCTCCCCTGACTGCTCTAGGAAGAGTCCTGGTGGTTCTGGACTCTTCCATTTACAAATAATACAGTCCACTGTGCTCTTCAAGTCCAATCAATTTGAGTTACCACAGGTGGCCTCCTCCCCTCCTGGAACCGCCACTTTAACGTGGTGGAGGGGTTTGAGCGCCCGAATGATCCTGGGAGCTCTGTAGTCGGGGGCTTCGTGTTCCTGGTAGGGTCTCCCATGGCAAACAGGTCCTAGGTGACGGGTCAGACAAAGAGCGGTTCAGAAGCTCCTTATGAGAGACCAACAGGCCCGGTTAGAACCATGAGGCCGTCCTTCTGTGGACCCACCACCTGCAGGAGGAACCATAGGGGCTGGTGCAATGTGATCCCACGACCCGGCAACGGACAAGTGGAAGAAAATGGATGGATGGATGGATGGACAGGTGGACTCCGGTAAAGTTGGAGAAACATCTACAACTTGATGATCAGATGACCTTAGCGCCGGTTTGAGAGTTTCATTTTTCATACATTTGCAAAATATTTCAAAAAGCAAAATGAATCCATGTTGGAATGAGGCTGTAATATAACAAAATGTGGGAAAAGCGTAGGGGTGTGAAGACTGCATGAGCAGCACGAGGTGCACAGACTCATTTTCCTCCTCTCTCATTATTGAAACAGCTGCGCAGCAAAGGAAAGCATAGTGGAGCGGGGGTGGGAGGGGCTTGCCGTGACACTGTGACAAAATCAGGACGTGAAACTACTGGATATTTTGGTTTGAGCTAAGTAGTTTTGCATAATTCTTTCAAAAACAGTGAATCGCCCAGACAGAGGAATTGTAGAAACCTCTGCCCTCCGTCTGAAACCATGACGTCAAACGTTAAAAAGTCAATGTATTACACGGAGGAGAGTAAATCTGTGGAATAATTTAGATGAAGACTTAAAAGGTGCAGCTAGTCTACAGCAATTTAAAAGACAGTATAAGAGAACTGTGTTTGAGAAGTATGCTGAAGACATGTGACCTTGTCTCTCAGTCACTCTCCTTAAGTAATCTGTATTACTATGAACTTGGGAAATTCCACATCATTGCTGATATAATCAATTGTCACCTACTCTATCTACCAAGTCTATTTGATCTGTATTAAAATAACTTGAGATAAATTACAAGCATTAAAAATGCTGTTATGGCCTGCTTCCGCTGGTCATTACAAATAAAATAGAATTGGGGCAGGTGAGATGTGGACCTGTTGTAGGGTCCCCCTCTCAACGGGCTCACAAATCGTGTATTTTTAAAGCACCACTCAGTATAAGATTATACAGTAAAGCGGTTCAAAACATCAACTAGTTAGGGCAGCAGGGTGGGGGCTCGCTGGTGGGGGCTACCGCCACATAATACCCTGGCTTTTTAACTCACCTCGTAAAAAGGGAAAACAATCAAAAACCACTGACAGAACAATCTTAACCAACATTATTACAGTTGAAGCAGGTCTGATAGCAATGAGAAACATGATACATTTGAAGATGATATTTTTGAGAATGATACTATTGTCATTGTTATTATGGTGATGATAATATATGTATAATAAATATGTGCGCTAGTAATGTATGTGTATGTATATATATGTATCTAAAACACTATGACTATTTAAACAATAAGTAAATCAATAGAATGGTGACCAGAATGGTAATATAAGCAATGATAAAAAAAATAAGAGAAAACTAAGTAAATACACTCAGAAATCACAAACTTTTCTATTTGTATTGTATCGTATTGTATTGTATTGTATTTTGAAATTGGGGTAGGCACTTATAAGCTTTCTTGCTACTCCTTTTGAATTATTTATTTTTTATTGTTTTTTTTGTGATAATGTAAATGAAATGATGTAAATATTGTAAATAATAACGTACTGTAAATAACAGCTAAAATAAATCAAATCAAATCAAAACTCTACAACATCATGAAAGCGACCTACTGTCCCGACTGAAAGGCCTGACTTGCGTCATTTACCCCGCACCATTCCAGTCTGGGTGTACTTTTGTTGTCTTGTTGCGCCAGCCCGTTGCAATCCCGCGTCACAACACCGCTCTGCCCCCCAGACACCGCTCTGCCCATTGTCTTTGAACAAAACCGCCATCAAAATCACTTATGCACCAAACTAAAAAGAACATAGGGGATTAAGAGCAGCAATCTCCAAAGGCTAAACATGAATGGACTTCTTTTTTTTTTCTTCCTGTTTTCGTACGATCACTGCCCACTCCAAATCCGCAGACAATGGCATTAGTGGAAACAGAAATTAGGCGCACGTCACACTGGAAGAGACAGTTCCCGTTTAAAAGATAACGGAGCACGGAATAAATTAGGGAAGAAAAATGAAAATGTTTTATTATTTGATTTGTTTTAATTCAATTGCCTCGGCGCGGCGTTATCGGTGCGAGCGCGCGCCTTTGTTTCACAGACGGAGCCGGGAATCAAAATGCAAAGTAAACCGCGTTTTTCACCCCCCGCGTGTTTGATAAGGCGAGGTGCGCTGTATCTGGCAACAAAAAACAAACAAAAAAACAAAGAGGCTGGATCCCCGCGACACCGGTGAAGAATCCTAAAGGGGGGGTATTATGTAAAATCGACTTTTTCAAGCTTTATATCCTGTTATTATGTCATTCCCTCATTAAACACATGCCTGGAGTGTTGCCTTGGCTCATTCACATATTTTTGAGTAATCAGTAAAAACTTAGACGGCAGCCATTTTAGGTGTAGCTATGCCTCAGTCCTCCTAGGAACGCCCCCACCTCCTGGAGACGCCTCTGGACCTTTCGTCACCAGCCAAGCCACCAACCACTGCTCCTCAGCTCAGCAGAGCCCCCTCCCCGCACAGTAGTGTTGTTTAGATGCCACAGCAGTGTGCTGAAGGGGGCGTGTCGGAAAGCTTCTTAAAGAGACAGAGGCCTATTTCAAGACGTTCAGTACAGCCATTTTGAGAGAGCAATTTTATTCAATTTAATTTACTGCATATACAGACCAACAGAAGGTTACGTCATCATTGTAGTATGCTATAGACTGGTGCTATGTGATTGAAAAAACCATAATACCCCCTCTTTAATGTTGTGTCCTTGGGCAAGACACTACAAGCACCTTTTATGGCGCATTGAAGCGTGTCCGATGTAAGGAGGGAAAGTGAGAAGCCGTGCGGCCGCTCAACACTGCATTCTATTTATTTATAAGGGACTTGTTGGGAGGCTTCCTGATTATCTCGCATGTGAACTCAACTACAGCTCGAGTAGCTACAACACCAGGTCACATGACTGTTTAGTTCTGAAAAATGGACTCGTAAAGAGTGACACGGGAAAAAGAGGCTTTTCTTATTACGCTGCTCACAAATGGAACGAACTACAAACGCTTTTACAATTGAACTCTTTAGTGCCTCTTTCACATCTAAAACGGTTAATATTCGATATGTATAAAGAAAATTGTACTTGCTTTAATTGATACATGTAAAAATGTCTGTTGTAAATATTGTATTGTTATTCACTGTTATTCACAGGGCGCTCATGAAAAAGAGAGTCTCGTACTCTCATTGGGCCTTCCCTGTATAAATAAAGATAAAAAATAAAATTAAAAAATAAAAATTGAAGGTTTTTTTCTTCTTCTTGGTGTCATTTGGTCGTGTTTTCTTTCCAACAGAAGCACGTCTCGTCCAATGGCCGCTGGCTGCTCTGGAGGCCGCCATTGCCATTGTATATACCTCCATATAGCCGCTAGTCTCCCATTGAAAAGCATTGGACTTAGACATGTTAAAAACAACTTTAACTTTTTCTATTTTTTCAACACTTTCTACAGCTACATATTCCTCCTGAGATAACGCTGGGTTAGTCACAATTAAAGAAACCAGGCTGGTTTTCAAAATCTCGTACTTAATGAGGGTCGGACTGTTAGCATTGGAGCTGCGCGAGCTACACGTCACGCAAGGGCCGAGTCTACAGTGAAGATCCCGCCCTTATGCCCTTATTAGGAACATGCTTCGTCAGAGCTGGGGAGGAGGAGCCTGTAAATCCGCCATGATTTCCCCCTCGAACGTGGTCATTGTGGTAAACGGGGAGGAGTGAGGAGGAGTTGTCTATTCTTTTTAAAGGAGCTATATCATGCAAAATCGACTTTTTGGAGCTTTTAGCCATGTTGTTATGCTATTTCCTTATCAAAAACACCCCCAGAGCGATAATGTCACGGATGCGCATTTGGCTACGAGAGGAACAGGACTATTCAACCTTCCTAAAGAAGAGTGCACTCGCCAGAAGTTGGAATTTCTTTCCGGGATTCAGCGACTATATCAACCAACCTGATGGATGCTTGGTGAACCTTGGCCAGAATCAAAGTGGATTAACTTCCATAACCAACGCGACCATAACCCGATGGGGAAGCCAGACTGAGCAGTGAGTCAATCAAAACGCGTGTTAGCGTGTGTGTTAGCATGTGTGTTAGCGTGTGTGTTAGCCATTTATGAAACTGTGTTGCACATGTCAACTCCTTATAACTGCATTATGTGAAGTAACTTCACTTTTTGCAGCGATATTTATATTTATAATACTGCAAATGTGGAATGGGCGGAGTTAACTGAATCGAAGCGTCGTGTCTTCCGGGTAGGGAAAATACCCCCCAAAAATACTTATATTTCTCTCAAAAATGAGTACTCCATAGTGATAGAGGTACAATATATCATATAAATGCCGTTACTTTACTTTGGAATGGCTAAAATAGCATGATACAGAATCTTTAACAGTCTATGGTCTCGTCTAAAAACAGGTTGAGCTTTGCCTTGGCTCTGGTTTGGTCTCGGCATTTTCACAGTGTAACTTGGGTTCCGTCCTCTCCGTGATCGGTACATGAGCACTCCGGTCGTGTGGCGCTGCTTCTCTTTCATTTATGGCAGGAAAAAAATGAGATTTCTTCCGCTAGGTGGGCAGCGTAATTTCTATATTTAAGGCTAAAAAGACCAGAGCCATTATGCATGAATTTACCCGCTGCTTTCACATCCTTCTTGCTGTAATTGCCTCCACTTTTCCAGTCATGAAATTGGCTCTGGCTCGGTTCACATGCTGATATAATATAATATGTTTCCCTATAGAGACGGGTATCAGAGGCTGCAGACCTGCCGGAGGTGGACAGTTCCCTTCATTGCACTCTCTATAAATGGAAGCCTATTCACACGCTGCACATGGTTGAATCTAAGGTCAGAGTTTATAGCCGTAATGAGGAACTTTGGCAGCATAATGCGGAATGAAAATATTGAAATAATCAATACCGGTTTAGCGTCTGAGCTCTGTTCAATTTATCAAGTCAGTTATCGATTGCATGGTTACACCTGCATGCGGCGGGGCGACAGAAGAATGTATAATAAATATTAAACGCAGACATCTCCTGAAGACAAATGATTTCACTGGAGCCAAATTGCAGGAATCTTTCAAAAATATAGTGAGCCCTGAAGCAGGATGAGTCGACTGATACAATGATACAATGCAGTGACTATGCACACTCTGCAGCCATGAGTTTCAACCATTTTTAAGGATAAACCTCTCTCGCTAAATGACACAGTAACAATATTCAAAATTCTGCTCATGATTTAATTCACATGGGACTTTTTATGCATGATCTGGAGCTTTGATATTTGAGAGTAGTCCACTATGAAAGGTGTGATCTCCCTGTACAAACACGCTTTAAAAGTGCTTGATAAAAAGCCCATGATGTGGCACTATTGCAGAATTCAAGAGAAGCATAATCTTTTAAGTTTGGAAAATTTTAATAAGTACTCTTTTGTGAAATCTGTTTTTAAATGTGTCAACAACCTCGCTCCCGATATCGCTGCAGGGATGATTGAAAAATGTGCAGCTCACGGGATCATCACTAGGGGGCGCTGTCAGTGGAGACTCCAGACCAGCCAGATGCAAAACAGCTTTTGGACAGACGGCGGTCGCAGTACAAGAGCTACAGATCTGGAATACTTTACCTGCTGATCTGAAAACTTTAACAGACCTGAACAAGTTTAAAAGTAAAGTTAAACAATGGCTCAAACTGAATCAAACTTGTGGACACAACAGAAGTGTATAATATTTTATTGCCTTTTGTGGTTTGTATTGATTGTAATGATTTGTGTAGGTGTATTATGTGTTTAAGGGACCAGGTCTGTGAATTAGCTGTTAGCTATAAGGCCTGTGAACATGGCATTAGTTATTTTGTAGCAATGCTTCTTGTTCTGTCCCTATCAAATGAACATATAAATAAAAAACTGCCAAAGCGATACAAGATTCACCGGGATTTCAAGTTTTGCACTGGAAAAAATGAGATAAATGACTTAAAATTGCTTGAATAAAAGGTTCTTTATGAGTCGGTTTGAACTAAGATAAAAAATGTGAACGCCAATGGAACAAGTATAAATCTCACTGGAATTCGGAGAAATTAACTTATTTTTAAAATTATCTATTTTCACTTGAAATGATTCCAAAATAATCTGCATTAAGAAAAATGTTCTTGTTCCATTGGCGATAAGAGGTTTTGGGCCAGATCTTTCGCCTGGCGCAAGGACAGCGCCGCTCCAAACGAGATGGTCAGCTTCCATTAGCACAGCACAATGTTCGTGTCCCGAGAGAAAGGGATTTACACTCTGTCCCAATGTGGTGCGGGTCGGCACTCGCTCGGCTGTAATTTCGTTAACGCAACCAAAACAATAGCACATGTTCACCCCCCACTCCCCCACCACCCCTCTCACTTGACAGTACGCCGGCTGCGGAGTCTGGATGGAGGAAAAAGGATGTTCTACATAAGATCGCCACTGGCCATGGGTGTTTCTCCACCCCACGTACTTCCCACTTGTATCCAAGTCTGGAGCGGTAAGATGTCAAAGGGAACTCCTACTAAGCACAAGAAGTTATGCTATAGTCTGTGTTTAGAAACACAAGATCGGGCTCAAACTCTTTATCTAAGACTAGACCAAACCTACTCAAATTTTAAATTTAATCTCTTAATTCAAGTAGATTTATGTGATTTCTTCCTTAAGATGATTATTCTTTTTCAGTGTGTTCAATACAGTGTTTCTTGATTGATTGGGGCTTCATTTATTTTATTTATTCATTTTGTTGGGACAGTGCATGTTAATGAACACAAACGGGACTTAAACACGCCACAGCGGATTGTGCAAAACACTGCACACTTGGACTCTAACAGAGCACTGAGTCAATGTTTGGAAAATGCCATCGCCAATATGTCACAACATGTCACTTCTTTTGCATGGTGTTTGCTGTAAATGTCAAATGTATTCAATAGAGCAACAAAAAAAAAAAAGTGCCCACTTCTCTGACAAAGAGAAAGTAAATCGTGTTCAAGGTTTTGACAAAAGAGTGACATTTTCGAGAAGTGAGTTCAGTCTGTTTGTGGCTTGCTGCTGTCAGTGTGTGTCCACCAGTTTAGGCAGCGGTTTTTGTATATTCTGTCGCACCTCCATTACTTTGCTCTCGGGCGCCTCCTCTCCCTCTCGTCTTTGGCGCTGCCCGGGTCACTGCTGTTGTTGCTGGGACATCTCGACCCGCCCCGGGACGCTCTCTGCCGGAGGTTCCGGGAGATGGGCCGATGCAGGTTCTTGGAGGAGGAAGTGGGTGCCTCTGAGGCCACCCACGGGTGCAGCAGGGCCTGGTCCGCCGTGAGCCGGGCGCCGGGTTCCACGCGGAGCAAGCGACTGATGAAGTCTTTGGCCAAGTTGGAGACGCAGGGCCAGGGCTGCGGACAGAGGGGGACAGGTAAGTTTGGTCCACCACATATTCCATTTATGCTTTTTTTCTCATTTGTGCACGATTTACATCCATTTTTGACATAATTTAGTCCTTAACAGATCTATTCCCGACCCTTTTAGACCCGGTTTAGTCCTGATTTGATCTTGATGGTGGAAGGTCAAATATTTGGTGCGTATTGAACTACATAAGTCTGGTTTGAAGAATGCAATACCCAAGAACATTGGCTTATTAAGTTGTGCTTTGTGATAAGTTCAGGAGGTCAATCACAATCTCCATAGACTATTGAAACCTCAAATATCAAGAGTTTAAGGGCAGGAGGCGAGCAGCTATAGATACAGACGGCCTCTTCATTGCCCATATAGTGTATGTCATGTTCGAAGCAGCCAGAGGGTGAAAACAATGAAGGGAAAAAACTTTCTCCACCATTACTTTAACAAATGCTGAATTAGTGATATATTATTCTCTACTAAATAAAGATACAGAGACATGAACAGGAGCAAAGTGGTTCAACAACCCATAAATAAAGTACCGTAAATCCTCTAATATAGGCTGGGGCCTTTATTTACTCAAGCGCATGGAGGACCAGGCCTTTATTGGAACCAGGCCAAAATTAGAGACAGGCCTTTATTTCTATTTGAGGAAAACGGACTACCAGGAAAACGAAGAAAAACGAGATTTTTGTCCATTTGAACCTAAAACATTAGGTTCATTTATAAATTAACATTTCAAACACTCTCCCAGCGGCTGGAACATTGACGCTTTTTATTTTGTAGGAACAACAGGAAGCGTTTCTCTACTCTTGTTTTTACCGCGGATTTGGGATTATTTGTTGTTATCTCGTGTAAAGGCGAGTTTAGACAGAGCGTTTGTGTTTGTGATCGATCATAAAACAGACCCGAGAGAAGACGAGACGCTCGCGCCGATCGGAGGAGTTACTTTGAGGCGTGGGACTTTACCTGCACACGGAGCCGCTGGATGTGCTTTGAGGACGCGATGGTGACTTTATTAAAACCCTGGAGGGTCACACAACATTTGTTGCTTGCCCTGTTTCCAAAAATAGTCACAGAAGGTTTGAAAAGTGGCTAAATCTGTCTCAAAGTTACGCTTGGATCAGCTCCACTCTGCAGCATTCCCTCTCTCGGCCTGGGTTCCAGTTTGTTTACTTCCTGCACGTGAGTTATTGTTTACACTAGTATGAGACAAATTCCTATAGAGTTAAATTATCACCCAACTCCAGTTTCTAATAATAGCCCCGGCCTAAACTAGAGACCGGCTTTTAATTGTCTCCTCCAGCAGCGAGCCCGGCCACTGTTAGAGACCCGGCCGCTAATGGAATACAGGCCTGTATTAGAAGATTTACGGTACTTAAAAAACTGTCAATGCTAACCAGGAAGCTAACGTTAGCTTCACGTTACATAAGCTAACTTTAGCAACGTTTTTTGGTTCTACTGAAAAATTTGCGTGATTGATATGTGTATAGTCCGCCAAAAAATGGCTAAAAATTGTGATTAGCATGAGAGGATTTCTTCCCTCTCGGCTAGGCCACGCCCCCTTCTATGACGCGCTGCCCCATTTGTTCATGTCCAACTGACTGAAGCATTATTATTTTACAGGAAAGAAAGTATTTAAAGGATCTGTATCATGCTATTTTAGCCATTCCAAAGTAAAGTATAGGCATATATATGATATATTGTACCTCTATCACTATGGAGTACTCATTTTTGAGAGAAATATAAGTATTTTTGGGGGGTATTTTCCCTACCCGGAAGACAAGACGCTTCGATTCAGTTAACTCCGCCCCTCTCTCCGCTCATTCCACATTTGCAGTATTATAAATATAAATATTGCTGCAAAAAGTGAAGTTACTTCACATAATGCAGTAATAAGGAGTTGACATGTGCAACACAGTTTCATAAATGGCTAACACACACGCTAACACACACGCTAACACGCGTTTTGATTGACTCACCACTCAGCATGGCCTCCCCATCGTCGGGTGTTTACGTTATGGCCCTCGTGTTGGTTATAAAAGTTAATCCACTTTGATTCTGGCCAAGGTTTACCAAGCATCCATCAGGTTGGTTGATATAGTAGCTAGCTGAATCCCGGAAAGAAATTCCAACTTCTGGCGAGTGCACTCTTCTTTAGGAAGGTTGAAGTCCTGTTCCTCTCGTAGCCAAACGCGCATCCGTGACATTATCGGTAAGAAAAAAGAACAGGCGGTGTCGAGAGTAGGTTAGAAAGAGCTCAGTCTTCAAAAACAACACTTATGCTCGGATCCATGGCTCCTCCAGCCGTGGGTGCGTTTGATTAGCGTCGTGGGACAGCACAGACGCGTCGGAGAGTTGCTGTTTTTTTTTTTTTTTTTTTTTTTCAAAAAAAAAAAAAAAAAAAAAAGTTTTATAAATAAAAATCAGGCCGTAAGGCATTACATTACAGACGTAGAGCACTTCCGTTCCGCTGTGACGACACAACTGAACAGCTCAGTCGTTTACCAGGAGAGGGTGGAGCAGCTGCTCAGAGAGCAGGATTCAGGAGGATTACTTAGAACTGCGTGAATGAAGCCAAAAACCGCTCTGGGGGTGTTTTTGATAAGGAAATAGCATAACAACATGGCTAAAAACTCAAAAAAGTCGATTTTGCATGATATAGGACCTTTAATACTTAAAAATATGGCAAAATGCTTTTATAACTTATTGGTTTCTAAGGTTATTGGACAAATGTTCCTTTTAAAATTGTGTGTTTTATGTGCATGAATCAACACATTGCGGATTTGCTGCCTTTTAAACCCTTTATAGACATTTTTTTGGGTGAATTTTCCAGGATTTTTTCTTTTCGGTCAAATGAAACCTCATGGTTTCTGTAAGTCATTGCAGTTGCTAGTCAGGTGACGCAGATCTTAGTCTTTCAGTATGATTGATCCAGCGTGACGTGGTTGTGTCTGTTGCATCCCATAATGTCCCCAATGCGAGCATCCAGTGTTCAGGACTGCTCCATACAGACTGTATTGTTCTCAGTAGAGTATGGTATTGAAAAAAAAGTTTAGGCACTACTGGTATAAAAAAAAAAGTATCGGAAGCAGGTACCGAAAATAAGAGACCACGGTCTGATGCCTGTTCGGTCCAGGAACAGCATTAAAGGAAGTTACTTGGTTGTTTCAGCTCAAATAAATGATACAAATATAAAATAAATAAATATTTCAGTATAAGTATCAACAAAAGTATCATTCAGTTATCGGAATTGAAAACCAAGTATCATTAAAGTAACAGTATTGAAAAAATGTAACAGTACCCACTTCTAATTAAGTCGACATCTATTTTTTCCCATTGCATACAGCATGAGTCAAGGTTGAGTGGTGGAAACCAGAGCACACATTGGTGGCCTTACTCCAGATGCAAAAAAAACTATTACCAAACAGAAACTTAAAAGAGCCAACGTGTGACTCGAAAACTTGACAATTTGAAACTGTGACACTAATTCGAGACAGAACATCTTCAAAACTAGCTGCCGTTTGCTCCTCTTTTTCTTTCTTTTTTTTCCACACTCACTTCTAAAATGGGTGCATCCCTCCCTCCTCGCTGCTGCCCTCAAAGCCGGCTGCAAGATTTTATTCTATCAAAAGCATAGAGAGTGTGATCCCTGCTCTGTGCGGAGCTAACAAGCACAACTCTCCACTCAAAGCGAAGCTAAATGTCACTGGGCACCGGCACCGGGCCAGCGCTATAGTCTGCCTGTCTGCAGCTTGTGCGGGATACGG
The DNA here is from genome assembly GCA_007210695.1 of Neogobius melanostomus. Classification (NCBI taxonomy): domain Eukaryota; kingdom Metazoa; phylum Chordata; class Actinopteri; order Gobiiformes; family Gobiidae; genus Neogobius; species Neogobius melanostomus. Next base: position 259,237 of record VHKM01000062.1, read on the forward strand.
CCTGTTCTATTCAGCCCGGCGCAACAATGCCTCCCCAATAGATTCATTTTGTCTTTTGTTCGTTCAAATAGGCTGTAATTTAACCCAAACTGGCAGTCAGCGTGGTTTTTGAGCACAAGTCGTTATGAATCCTTGAATGCTGTCTTTGGTTACGGGCGGCACAAACGGGGGCGAGTGTGGTCCGCCTCGGGAAAACCGCGACCTTTGGGTAAAAACCTTATTTCAAACGCGCTGACCTTTAATTAGATGAGAGAGATTGACATGAGACGAGAGCAGCGCGCAGAAAAAATGGGATTGGCGGTGACGGCGCGACAAACGCAGAGGTGAGAAGATCGTCGTGCTGGTTTGGTTGTATACTATTAAAGCAGTGATGAAGGCTCCACTGTGGCAAACCGCAACTAATCAACTGATACACGTTTGTTAAGGGATGATGTCATTGCTCTACTCTATCCATACTCACTATAATGGGATTATAGCTGATTTTACCCTGCAATAGAGCAGACTACAAGGCTCTTTTGAACATCTCAAATATTACATTTACTCTGGATTTTCTTTAAAGAGGGGGTATTATGTCAAATCGACTTTTTCAAGCTTTATATCATGTTATTATGTCATTCCCTCATTAAACACATGCCTGGAGTGTTGCCTTGGCTCATTCACATATTTTTGAGTAATCAGTAAAAACTTAGACGGCAGCCATTTTAGGTGTAGCTATGCCTCAGTCCTCCTAGGAACGCCCCCACCTCCTGGAGACGCCTCTGGAGACCACCAACCACTGCTCCTCAGCTCAGCAGAGCCCCCTCCCCGCACAGTAGTGTTGTTTAGATGCCACAGCAGTGTGCTGAAGGGGGCGTGTCGGAAAGCTTCTTAAAGAGACAGAGGCCTATTTCAAGACGTTCAGTACAGCCATTTTGAGAGAGCAATTTTATTCAAGGCAGTTATTTAAATTTACTGCATATACAGACCAACAGAAGGTTACGTCATCATTGTAGTATGCTATAGACTGGTGCTATGTGATTGAAAAAAGCATAATACCCCCTCTTTAATAATGCTTTTCTGACATTAATTATCAAATTATTTTTTTCCATATACACAATGAAGGCTTGTTTCAGATATAAACATATATTCATTTTGCCTGGAGAAATGGTGAGATATATTATTCTAATTAGGTGTAAAATTGTTTTTGGTCTTATATCTGCTGTTATTTCAGGAGCTTCAGATAAAATTGCTTGTTTTTGTTTTGTTTTTTTTGCTCTGTTTGTTTCTTGGACCCAGAAGTGGCTTATTATTGTGTGTGATGTCACATTTAGCAGACGGATTATAGCAGGAATATTGTGCCAGAAGCTCTATCTTTGAGACATATAACCCTATCCAGCTCTAATATATGGGGACATGTTCACTGGTGCGGTATGGGGCTGGTTTGGAGGCATTTACTCCATCCAAAACAAGTTGTGATGTGTTGAAGATTGTCCTTTAAAGGATTAGGCCACCGTTTTTCCATACTGAGATATGTTCTTACCTGAGCTTAGACGAGTTGATGGATACCTGTCTGGTCTTTGTGTGTGTGCTCAGTCACGCAAATGTTGTTAGCGTTTAGCCTCTCCCAGCAAAGGTATAGCTCCAAACTGGGGTGAAGTTAGGAGCTACCAAGCTGTTCCATGTTGTCCCTGTTTTAATACAGTTACGTGAAAAGTTACACGATCCAAGTCGAGTAACACAAAATTAAACATGACAATTTTCTAAGCGGATAAAAAGGGGCACTATATTGTAAGGCGTAATAATATTAGGAGCACTTCGAATTTACTCCCTTCCTGGAACCGCCACCTTAACGTGGTGGAGGGGTTTGAGCCTGAATGATCCTGGAGCTCTGTTGTCGGGGGCTTGGTGCCCCTGGTAGGGTCTCCCATGACAAACAGGTCCTAGGTGACGGGTCAGACAAAGAGCGGTTCAGAAGCCCCTTATGAGAGACCAACAGGCCCGGTTAGAACCATGAGGCCGTCCTTCTGTGGACCCACCACCTGCAGGAGGAGCCATAGGGGCTAATGCAATGTGATTTGGGCAACTCCAACAGCTGCCCCCACGACCCGGCAATGGACAAGTGGGAGAAAATGGATGGACTTCGAATTTACTGCGCGGATGTAGAAGTACTCCTAAGGTATTATTGTGCCTTACAGTATAGTGCCCCTTTTTTATCCGCTTAGAAAATCGACATGTTTAATTTTGTGCGAACAACATTTGCGTGACTGAGCGCACGCACAAAGACCAGACAGTTAGGCATCAACTCGTCTAAGATAAGAACATATCTCAGTATGGAAAAACGGTGGCCTGTTCCTTTAAGTAAAACAGAAGGTTTGTTTACCTGCTTTACTAGTTTCGATCACTTCTTGTGATCTTCTCCAGAAGCATCACCTGGTGGTGAAAGTGACGTGTCGTAGGCGGCTTATGTGGATTTGCCAGTCAGTAGGGAGAGCTTACGCCCCCTACTGACTGACACCTTGTCCATCCCAGGTGTGGGATAAGGTGTACGCTCCATCATCCTGGCTCATAGATGTTGATGCACGTTTCCCGATCTCGATGGCTTAGGTAAACAAACCTTCTGTCTTACTAAAAGAACCATCTTCAGGTTAAACCAGCCATTCCCAAAGTCAGGAACATCGTGGTCCCCTTGTCGATCCGAAATTCTCTCTGGGCCCCTCAATAGAAAATAATTTATCCTATTCATTGGTATTTTCTTATTGTTTTACAGCTAAAATTACATAAAAAGCAACATCTAGCAATGAGTGGAGTTTAAAACTGGTTTCTAGTAATACATTTTAGCGAATAAATGTATTTTTCCTTTTAAAATATATATTTATTCAATGTACTTGTTTTCTAGACAAGCTTTTTGTGGCCCCTCTATAGTGTCTCCAAGGCCACCCAGGGGGCCCCGGACCCCACTTTGGGAACCACTGGGTTAAACTAAGAAGACAGTATGAACCTTTTTCAAAGAAGTTGCAAGCTAATCTAAACCCGTGGTTCTAACCATAAGCCCAACCCTGAGAGCTGAGGAACTGCTGATGGTGGATCGGTGAATGGACCTCATGTTGCTTGATCTATTCTAAACCCCACAACCCTTTTGCCTGGAAATCCAGACTCTGTTACCGACGATTGAGTCTGGCGAGTGTGCCATCATCTAAGTCCTGAGGTGGAGAAAGCAGGAAGTGGAGTAAACCAATCAGGGGAGGGCAGGTGTGTGTTGTTGTTGCGGCGCTATTAGCAGTTCTGTATTAATATTTCAGCAGGATTATAAATCATGAAACTCACCTACTGTTGATGTGTTTTTGGCCATTTACCGCCGTTTGGAAAAAAAACTCTCGACCCTTCATTCACCATCGGTGGATTGTTATTACCCAAAATTACCCAAATCTGATTGCACGGGACAACCAACGAGGGCATGGCAAATCCAGAGGTATGTGGAGTACAACACAGGAATCACAATATCATGTAATAAGCATCCTGGTTGAGTCTGACTTTGATTTAGAAGCGTCTTTCATTCTTGTCGTCGGCTCCTCTACCGTCAGTGCAGAATGAACCAGACTCCTCTCCTCTGAATTCCCCTCGCCGGCTGCAGTCCCGCGGTTGTCAATTTCATGCTTGATTAATCGTCATTACTCGGCGTGAGACAAAAAAAAGACGAGAAGTGCGTTTCAGGATTAAAATGGGGAGCGCGACCTCCCTAAAGAGTAGATTTAGTCTGAGTGTGGAGCAGAGAGAGAGAGAGAGCTACAGTATTTAACTTTTACGGGCGGAGAGAGAAAGAAAAGATGGTGACGCCGCAAATGTTTAAGTTGAAGTTATTTAAATATGCGATAAATAATTTGAACAACGCATTACAGGATTATGGCTGCCTTGACAAATATGTAGATAGAGGAATAAATGGAGAAACTTTTCTTTTTACAATAACTTTACTGAATGTAGGGCGAGTGACAAGCTGCGAACTGGTCTGTCATTTCAATAGCAGTAGATTTCGCTGTACAGTCGTTGTATAAAGACAAATAAAGCATCTTAACCTTAGCTGCTCCAGAGATCAACTAAAGACAGCACTTCAGAGATATGAAATCATGCTGGGGGATCTGAGAGGCCAAATGATCAAAGCGCTGGGTGGCATAAAACAAAACGTAGAAGGGGAAAAGACAGATAAGAGACAGCACAAAAGGCAGTGTGTAAAATAGGCATAAGTTATTCCAATTTCGATCTATTTCAGAGCTTTTCAGACACAGATTGATCTTGATCAAGTACTTGGAAGGTTAGACATTCTATGAAGTGGTTCTTGGAAGGCAAGACTATTTGATTAGATTAGAAGAATGCAATACCAAGAACGCTGCCTCCAGTTGGGCCTTACAGTAACAATTTTGTACAAACAATGTCCACAATCCCGGTCACCAAATCTCCAAAGAGTTTTTTGAAAACATCAAATGTCAAGAGTTTAAAGGCAGGAGACCATCAGATATGTCCAAACTACTGACCGAAACACAGACGATTCAAAAGAAAGAAAGACAATATCTAATACTTGTTAAAGATTGGTAGACACATACATAGGAATGGCACTTGGAAGTAGAACATCATGCTTGTCTATCTAGACGCCCAACCAAAAGTATCAGAGACGGCACTAAAGGCAGGGAAAAATGTACTTAATTAGAAAGGACGTGGCTCGTTGCATATCTACACGAATTCCAATAAATTCCATTACTTCTTACGTCCTATTCATTTCCTATGGGGATTAGTCTAGTTCTTAGTCTTGTTCGAATACATGTATTTTTTCAAGACTTCTTGGTGCATAATGATGGCATTCATGAATCGGCTCTTCCGAACCGAGTACTAAAATATTAAAAAGAGCCAGACTTTTGAAATGAACAGAGTGCCCGTCAGATGAGACGTTTATGTTTAGGCGAATTTGTCTTGAAGCTATAGCGCGTGAATATGATCAACTCTTTACATACTGTCTTGTAAATAAATAAACTAAACTATTAGGGCTGGGATCAAATATCGTTTTGCAATACATCGCAATACTTCTTTGTTGTGATATGAGTATTGTAACGGAAACTACTATACTTTTGAGACTCAACTCAGTTATAGAAAAAATATATATAAATGTTTTTGATTTAAAGGTGCACTATGCAACTTTTTATGACCTAGTGGCTGCTTGGGTGGTTGGCTTAGTGCCTTTACTTTCCATCCTTGTGGCCCCTACAATGGTTAAGGATCAATTTAATTTCAAGTTTTTTATTGGTTCTGGTAGGTTTTCAGAATAAAATGTATGCGTAACCATGGAGACGGTTCAATCAGCAGCGAAAACCTACCAGAAATCCTAAAAATAACTGACGCGCTATGCTAACCACCCAAGCAGCCACTAGGTCACTGAGTGGTCAAAAACGCACTAGTATCACTTTAAACACATTTTTTCCTAAAACATAGTTAACACAATTATATTTAAGATTTTGCTAAACATTTCCCCAGCTTTCTTTAGTTTGACTGTTTTTGTGATGTTTATAGTTTCCTTATTTGACACTGACAGGAAGTGACATAGTAGAGGCAAACAATTTTAAACTGTTGCCGTGCCGACCATGTTATGTCAATGGGAGATTGGGAAACTGCTGTGGAACTTTACCTCTATCTATGTCACTTTCTGTCATTAGCTTAACAAACAACTTTTCTGCTCAACATTTCTTCATTAAAATTGCTTTTGTTTGTTATAATGGAAAATGATAAGTTATAGGCTACTTTGGAATATATTGTATCGTAATAAGTATCGTATCGGTTCGTAAGTATCATGATATGTATCGTATCGCGACAAAAGTGTATCGTCCAAGCCCTATAAACTACCGTATTTTCCGGGCTACGTCGCTCCGGAGTATAAGACGCACCAGTACAGTAAGCTAACGTAACACATTGATGGTTAGCTACATGAAGCATAAACAACAAACTAAATAGGTGTCTGGTATGTTAACGTCACATAAACAGATCAAATAACTATAGCAATTTTTTTTTCTTTTATTTATTTATTTCATTTTTATTAGTATTTTTGTTATTTTTATGTTATTTTTCTCTTTTTTTTCTTTGTTTTAGTTTTGTTAGTTTTTTTATTATTATTATTTTGTTTTTGTCTGTTGGTTTTTGCTTCCTTTTCTTTTTTCTTTTTTTCTTTTCTTTTATGCTGTTAATTAAGATGGGTTTCTCGTGTTATGTGTTAATCGCTCTTGTTTTTTTTCTCCCTTCTGGTTTCTGTGCATCACAGTGGACTGGAGGATGATTTGTCATTGAAACCAATGATAACAGGAATAATGCTAAAATCAATAAAATATTTGATAAAAAATAAATAAAATAACTATAGCATAAAGAACATACCAAACTCTCCATCTCACTCCAAATCACTAAATCCATTGAAATCCTCATCGATCGGTGTCACTTCTGAACAATCGCCTTGGCAACGACCTGGACATAACTGCACCATTGACAAGCCTCTCCCGGCAGCACGTTTTTCAAGCTCTCATTTGCAAACCCGTTCCTCTAGCTGTGGCCATCGAGCTTTTAGCCCGTGATTAGCTTGTTTTGTTTATTTCATTGCAGTAACCTTTGCTTTCTAGCTCACTCCAAACTTTCTTTCTACTGCTCGATTAGCCTGCAGCGCCCTCTAGCAGAAAGTGAAATTATATATTTGAATTAAAAAAAGAAAAAAAAAAGTCACATATTAGTACCCCCTGCCAAACTATGAAAAAAAGTGCAACTTATAGTCCGGAAAAATACGCTATACAAAAGGATACTCGCTTTCATCACACTTATTTTTAGCTGTAAACATCTTTTGTTGCGCTGCACTTAGACATGTACAAAGATAATAAAGTGGTATCTAAAGAAAGCATGGACAACACGGTAACACATAAATCCGTGTGTGCTTCAGATTCCTGATAACATCTTCCCTCATAAGGACTTAAAGTAAAACCCTCTAAGATTGAATACAGTAGATTTGCCGAACGGCCTCCCCGCACGCGTGCTCGCGCAGAAAATCCCCGGCAAATCCTATTGAGACATCATAAGCGCCACATCCGCTCATTGTTTCGCACCTGACCAAACCGAGCTCGAGCCGCGTTGACTCGCGGCCACCTGGGGACTTTATCTGCGCTTTATTCACTACATTTTTCACGTCAAAACACACAACGCCTTTATTACGTTTAGATAGAGGCGCCAGGAGCCCCCATCATACATCAATGCTAGGCCGGGCGAGTGGAGAATCCTACCGGGCCGAGTTTATTGAGCAACATCTAGTTACAGTGAATGAAAATCTGGACTTACCCGCCTCTCTTTTGTCTGTAATTACGACAAATGAAAGCGGCAACACAAGGTCGGATTAAACTAATTTCAAGCTAATGGGTTTTGGAGTCGTTTACGTCGTCTTTGTTTTGTTTTTGAGGGGGGGGAGGGCTGGCAACGATGCTATAGGAATGCAGTCCAGGTTTAAATGCGCTCCAAGCTAATGAGGCTAAATGGAGAAGCGGTAATCTGGATTTCAATACGCAAATGCGGCAGGAGGGGGAAAGGCCTGGGTTTGCATGTGCTGAAGCAATGAGGAGGAGAGATTCATTCCCCCGTTGGCCACAAGGGGGCAAGCTGTGAATGGGATTAGGCAGATAGGCTTGGCTGCTCTGAAATGCAAGGCCTTGGGAGAGGGTGAGAATCCATAAGAGGAGAGACTTTCAGTGGAGCGCAGGGGGGAAAATATAGGAAATCCCAGTTGTTTCTGCACAGTCTCGAGGTAAGCATAATGCATTACATTTTGAATTGTTTTGTTGCACATTTGTAATTTCCGTCGCCCTGGATCTTGGATGTTGTTGACAAGCGACGTGGAGCGACACTGAAATGCAGCTTTCCCAGTTTTTAATTTCGATTTCTAGATTTGGAATAACGTTTGATTTGTCTTTCAGTATTTTGTAACAGGAGACGTTACAAAAAAGATATTTATATATAAAGCGCTTTGATTGATTGTGTTGTCATTCCTGTGAAGAACTGCTCGAAATGGATTTAGTTTACACTATCACGCAAAAGTTTGGGGTCAATTATGATGTTCTTTTTTTTGAAAGAAAAGCACTGCTTTTTTCAATGAAGATAACATTGGATTAATCAGAAATACAGTCTAGACATTGTTAATTCTATCAGGAAACGGGTGATTTTTAATGGGATACCTACGTACATGTGTGCAGAGGTGCATTTCTAGCAACCATCGCTCCAGTGTCTAATGATACATTGTGTTAGCTAATCGTGTTCAGGGGTAATTGATGATTAGAAAAGTCTCGTACAATTATGCTAGCCCTGCTGAAAACTGTTGCTAATGAGAGAAGCTCCAGAACCAGCCAAACCTTTGAGCGATAGTATAGGTGTATATTTATTTGAATACTTTGCAAAATAAAGATCAACAAGCATCTTAATATATCACAAATTATATGTATATTGCACCATAAATTAACGTAGTTTACAATAATAAAATAAGACTTCCAATTAGGTTTAGGAAAGTGTTTATGTCTGTTACGACGGATATTTTTGAATATTACAGTAATCTTTTTTGAGTCACGTGACAAAAACACCACCCGCCAAGTTTCTAATTTTTCTAATGCAAATAATGTCAAACCGGACCTGAATTGAAATCACAAAGCTCATCAATCCCGCCTTTCCCACTTTTCTTTAACTGTCACAGGGAGGCAACAGGAATTACTACATCCACGGGGTTCTGCCCAAAATGTAGCATCATCTTAAAGTATGGAAATATCTGTATTACGAAGTATTGTGCCTGAAATGCTAACAAATTATTAGCGACTATGATCAGCTCAAAGTAAATGTTTTTCACTTGTTTTCAGATTTCAAGCCTTAAAGACAGGTATTGATTAGTTTCTGCCGACTTTAAAGTTGTCTGTTGTTCCCCATTATGGCGCTGACTGTCCTGCGTTACCATGGAGATCAGCTGCGATACGTCAGTTTTAACAAACCGATTGTAAACCTCGTAAGTGATGAAAAAGTCACAAAAAAAGCCACAAATGAGGCAAGGCAAGGCATGTTTATTTATACCGCGCATTTCGTACACAAGGTATTTGCGCCTTACAAAAGAAGATATGCGAAATTACAATCAGGTGAAGTTAAAGGGATATTTCAGGATTTTTGACATGGGGCCTCATTTCCTAGTTATCCAGAGTGTTGTTGATGTCTGGAGATATTTTTTTCTTAAATTCATGCAGTTCTTATATTTGAAGAGTCTAGTGGCACTAGGCTAGGGCAAGGCTAAAGCATTTCTATGGTATCAGTTAGCCTGCATTAAAAACAGTCTGACCCACTCCACAGTGCTCCTGAGGTAAATCACTTATAACACCAGACTAACCATATAAATGTCTGTGTTAATAGAATAATTTTTGTAATATAACTGACCTTGTATCACATGAATTACCGCATTTTGAGGGACTATTTTCTCGCAGATCACTCCGCCGCTGCGTTAGCTTACAGCCACGAAGCTGATGCTGCTCAAATATAAGTTATTTTAAATGCAAAATGGTTCAAATTATTCTATTAACACAGACATTTATATGGTTAGTCTGGTGTTATAAGTGATTTACCTCAGGTGCACTGTGGAGTGGGTCAGACTGTTTTTAATGCAGGCTAACTGATACCATAGAAATGCTTTAGCCTTGCCCTAGCCTAGCGCCACTAGACTCTTCAAATATAAGAACTGCATGAATTTAAGAAAAAAATATCTCCAGACATCAACAACACTCTGGATAACTAGGAAATGAGGCCCAATGTCAAAAATCCTGAAATATCCCTTTAAGGCAAAACACATACATCAAGACATGGGAAATACACACTACACCAGGGCAGGCGCTGCAATATTTTCTTGGGGACTGGAAGGACGACCGGCCATTGATGTGTTGAGGCAGATGCAGAACGATGGGGGCGTGGTTAGGGGGGGTATGCGTGTGCAGTTGTTTTCAAAACGAGCCAAAAAAAAATCATGCCGAAAGAGCAACAATAACACAATAAAAAAGCGACATAAACAGAACAAAAAGGTGACAAAAGAGCGACAAGAAAAGCGTCCAAAAAGTGAAGAAATAGAGGCTGTGAATATAGACCTCAACATCAGTACATTTTTAAGGACACGACCCGGTAACAGTGTTTCATTCAAAGCACACGTGTTGGGTCATGGTATTACTTCGTCCGCCCGCCTTTATACTGGACAGACGTGTGCCGCATGTTCACCGAGTCGCATTGTGTCGGCTGTAAGAAGCAGCAGCGTCTGGATGTCACAGTGGACACGTGCAAGATGGAGTGATGAGGAGAGGAGATCTACCTCAAGGCTAAACTCCCACTCTCATCCATCCCTCTGTGGGGTTGAGTAAACGCATCAGTGTCAGGTCTCCAGGCTCGGGGGGAAAAGAGGCTTCATTGTGCCGTTTTGTTTTGAGGCTATATGAAAATAAAATCTCATACATATGCATTCACAGTGGTCCCTTCTGTGTCTGTTTGTTTGTCACTCTTATTTGTTTTTTTATGAACCCTTTAGGGGTATGAAATAAACATTGTCTCGTGAACCCCTTGAGGCTTTTTACTCTGACTTAACCCATACCTAGAGGGAAGTATCGATTGTTTATACAATTATCAACTCGATTTAGATTTAAAGGGGGGGTATTATGCTTTTTTCAATCCCATAGCACCAGTCTATAGCATACTACAATGATGACGTAACCTTCTGTTGGTCTGTATATGCAGTAAATTAAAATAACTGCCTTGAATAAAATTGCTCTCTCAAAATGGCTGTACTGAACGTCTTGAAATAGGCCTCTGTCTCTTTAAGAAGCTTTCCGACACGCCCCCTTCAGCACACTGCTGTGGCATCTAAACAACACTACTGTGCGGGGAGGGGGCTCTGCTGAGCTGAGGAGCAGTGGTTGGTGGCTTGGCTGGTGACGAAAGGTCCAGAGGCGTCTCCAGGAGGTGGGGGCGTTCCTAGGAGGACTGAGGCATAGCTACACCTAAAAAGTTTTTACTGATTACTCAAAAATATGTGAATGAGCCAAGGCAACACTCCAGGCATGTGTTTAATGAGGGAAAGACATAATAACATGATATAAAGCTTGAAAAAGTCGAGTTTACATAATACCCCCCCTTTAAAAACATAGAAATACTCTCAGAATGAATTGAACTTTGAGCATAATACTACTGTTCAGTTTCAACTTAACTGATTTAAAAATACAAAAATACTGAAGTTTAAACAAATGAAAAGAAATGGCCTGTCTACATCAAAGTCTGAAGCATGTTTAAAGGCACACTGCGTAACATTTTAGATTATACTGTTGTCAGCAGTAGAAAAACATGCTCCTATAACGACCGGCTATAAAGACAGAACATGCTATTTTTGCAGTGACTAATAACAATGGATTTGGATGAGGACCTAACCTAATTTAAATGGGACCATGTACAATTATAACATAAATGTTTACATCTGCAGTCCCAGGCAGGGAAACGGACAACACATATCAGAAAACAAGGCGAGATTCACAAGACAAAGGGGTGGACCACATGACATGCCGACACATATAACATTGAAGATTCATTAAAAATCCTACTCCCTCCCCAACAACCGGACAACACACATCAACAAATACAAACACCAGGACAAAGTCAGTACCATGGAGAGTCTGCATATTAGTGGTTAGTGTGTGCAAAGCTGGCTACTTTTTCAATGTTTTTTAAGTAAAGTTTTAACCTTTTATCCCACGCCTTAGCCAAGCGCATTTTCTCCAGTTCGGTTTTAACCAAATCTAAAGGGTTGCAGCCTATAGGCCAAAGTAACGCCTCGTTTGAAAGCTAAGGCCTACAAACTGATCAAAGCTTCTTCCTTGTTATGATTGTTGTTTTTATGGTTGTGTTTTCATCACGTTTTTGTTGCTTATTTGACATGTTTTGGTCACGTTTTTTGTGGCTTTATCACAGTTACATTGCACAAAAAAACCCTACCAAAATGCGTCAAAAATGTGGCTGAAACCAATGACCAAAAGGTGACAAAAAACATGACAAAAATGTGGCAAAAAACGTGCCAGAAAACATGACAAAAACAACAAAAACGAGGAAGAAGCTTAAATCAGTTTTGTAGGTCTTTCAAATGAGGCGTTACTCTGGCCTATAGACTACAGTATAAGCTCTCGGGTCAAGAAGCTTTTAGATTAGGAAAAGCTGGAGAAAATGTGCTCGGTTAAGGCGGGAGTTAAGAGGTTAAAGCCCTTGACTGTAGCACATTTCATGTTTATCATCTCCATGGAGACGAGCTGGAGACGTCCCACTGAAGTAAAGTTACAGTCAGGTCTGAGGAGAGGGGAGATATTCTTTAGGTATTTTCCAAGGATGAAAATATCAGTAATAAAATAAATGCTTGTATCTTATTCTATTAAAAAGGGGGTATTAAGCTTTTTTCAATCACATAGCACCAGTCTATAGCATACTACAATGATGACGTAACCTTCTGTTGGTCTGTATATGCAGTAAATTAAAATAACTGCCTTGAATAAAATTGCTCTCTCAAAATGGCTGTACTGAACGTCTTGAAATAGGCCTCTGTCTCTTTAAGAAGCTTTCCGACACGCCCCCTTCAGCACACTGCTGTGGCATCTAAACAACACTACTGTGCGGGGAGGGGGCTCTGCTGAGCTGAGGAGCAGTGGTTGGTGGCTTGGCTGGTGACAAAAGGTCCAGAGGCGTCTCCAGGAGGTGGGGGCGTTCCTAGGAGGACTGAGGCATAGCTACACCTAAAATGGCTGCCGTTTTTACTGATTACTCAAAAATATGTGAATGAGCCAAGGCAACACTCCAGGCATGTGTTTAATGAGGGAATGACATAATAACATGATATAAAGCTTGAAAAAGTCGATTTTACATAATACCCCCCCTTTAACTCCGTATTAGCTCAAATAAAAATCACTGGTGTCCTCTCTGGTTATAGTCATGTATTTGTGTTTCCTTTTGAATACTGAACATAAAATATCACACTAACGTTATATTTTGTGAATCCAACAAGGGTCAGTCGCTCTGTATGAAAAAACACAGCGTTGAGTGCAGCGAGTGCAGTAGAATGGGTTTTGGACAAACACGGAGGTGAAGGTGGTGGACAGGAGCCGACGGCCATTTGCATTTGTGAGTGCGTCCTGTGTCACTCCGGAGAGGACCACCCACTCTGCTGTCGCCGCCACAGGGGACAGGCAGAGACAGGCAGGTGAGGGGAGTCATGTTACGTCATGAGAGAAGCTCTTTCTTGTGCCGCTGTGATGTCCTGCTGTGAGTTCACTAACCGTATAGGCGTGAAGTCTATAGAAGTCTCGTACCTCCTTCACAGAGATGACAGTGGTGTCGCATAGTAGAGAGAGTGCAAAGAAAGAAAAGTCATTCAGCACATCTCTGATATTCATATTAGCGCACAAGCCCATAGTATTTATCTTTGCAATAATGTTTGTGAAGGCGCTCATTCGTCCAGGAAGGTTGTAGTGAAGGTTCGTCAACTGGAATTTGAGTTGAGGACGTTTTGCTTCTATTCACAAAGGCTTCTTCTTACCCTCTTAACTTTCTATAACGGCTTATTGAGATCAGGTGACAGAAACTCCTTTATTGATGCTAATGGGAGGTCTCAGCAACAGAGCGCGACAACTTGCTAAGTGAGTGATACTGTAAACAACTTGAATAGGCGGGTGTTGGCAGTCTTGGTTCCCTCTTCCTGGGTCTGAGTCTTAAAAGGCTCTATTCCGCGCCACGATCTACGTGCACATATCGACTACCAGCACTTTCCTGTGGTGTTTCTACCACTCAGAGGAGCGCGCTGTACAGATCGTCATTAAAAGTCTTGTAAGCCGCGATGGGAACAAATGTGGACAAATGCTGACTTCTGGTGTGGGTTATGGAATCATTCAGAGGTGCCAAGGCTAATAAAACAGAAATGCAACAGCTAAAACTATGAAGATAAGCAGCATGCAAATGTTATGCTAACACCAGCTAAAGCGGCTAAATGCTAACATTGGCCATATCCCCTTTTAGAACAGCGGTATGATGTTGTGACATATTAAATCCGCATGACCTGCCTGTTTTAGTGAGGGATGTTCACTCTCCCGTTTCCCTATCAGCAGCCAGCAGTCTGTTCACGTCACATTAGTACGATTCAGCGCTTTGGCCACAGCCAGAGCTTGGTCCCAAAACGTATACCTGGTCAGACCGGAAAAGCTCACATAAGCTCGCAGGCATTGTGCTGATACGCGCCTGCCTGTGGAAAGGCAGCTGTATAGAGCATGGGTACAGTGTTACATTCTGACCACAAAAGAAGCTAAGCCCAATCCAGTTGACAAATTAAGCTTCTCTTTAAAATAATCCAGTTCAAAGACTCTGGCATTTGTCTTTGAGATTTAATACCTTCATCAGTAGTCCATTTTATTAACCTGCCAGCTTAAGGTTAGGGTTAGAGTTAGCAATTATGCATATCCAAATCTCAACACGTATTGACAGCCTATATGCCAGTGTGATACCTCATTTGAAAGCCAAGACCTTCTAGTGTTTAAAACTATGGGTAAGATCTGTGTGAGGGAAACACAACTTACACCACATTTGCTATTCCCAACCCTCATTATAATGCTAACTCCTAACACATGGACTAGCTTCTCACACAGAGTCCAGATCTCAACCCCCATCGAGAGTCTTTGGGATCTGATGGAGAAGGCTTTGCACAGTGGTCACACTCTCCCATCATCAATACAAGATCTAGGTGAAAAAATAACCTCTTGACCCCCACCTGAACCGAGCGTATTTTCTCCAGTTTGGCATTACCCAAATCTAAAAGCTTTAAAAAAAAAAAAAAAGCATCAAAATAGCAAAAAACTGACTGAGGATGAAAACACAACCAAAAAAGTGACAAAAACGTGGTGAAAAACACTACAAAAAAAACAACAGGTAGTGGGTCAGTCAGTGTATAAAAATGGGTCAATCTGGACTGGAGTTGAAGAGACAAAGCTTCCTGGATGAGAGGTGAGATGCTTTCAGTAAATACATATAAATAACCGTCCAGCTGACTAAAGCTTTGTTTCTACAGAAAACATGAATGAATTTATGAATGAATTTGTACAGTGATTTAGAGCAAGGAATGACCCTGGCTGTACCTTTCTGAGATAATGAAACGTTTTCCTGTGCGTTTACGCCTTTATTAATTTCTCACCAGGTCCGGGGTTGGGATACGGCAGACAGAAATATGTGTAAAATGTTTCACTTGAGGCAGATGAGTAAGTCTGAGTCACTTCCATTACGAGTCGGACTTACAAACAAACAGCCCCTGTGTATTCATTAGCAGTAAAACAGGAACTCTTAAAGCCCTATTTATAATCCTCCGGTGAGAAATAATCACAACGATTTGTTAATCTGCGCTCTCAATTCATAAGACTGTTTTTCTAACATAAATTACTCATCGCGGACAAAAAAACATATTGATGTTTCCGTGTTTGGCTGCAGGGTCAAATATAGTAAGACGGACGATGCTCAGAGTAGGTGGGTGTGTTCATGTAACATTAATAACACAGTTCCTCCCTTAGACCACTGCTGCTGCTGCTGGACTAAACAAGCTCTAAACTCGGTCTAACCCAGGACTTAAGCACCTTTGGCTGAGAAGATGACACGAGAGCTGCTCTAAACCAGGACTAAAGGCCGAACGCAGGACTCAACCAGTTCCGAGGCACCACTGATCAACA
Source organism: Neogobius melanostomus (assembly GCA_007210695.1). NCBI lineage: Eukaryota > Metazoa > Chordata > Actinopteri > Gobiiformes > Gobiidae > Neogobius > Neogobius melanostomus. The sequence continues at coordinate 275,016 of VHKM01000062.1, forward strand.
GTAATGACCATTGCTGGTGGTCCCTTACCGGTGATTAGGAGCTATGTGCCATCCCATAAGCCACTGCGCCGCCAATCTCCCCTCCACCACCCTCGAGTGATTCATGCGCAACCAGTGTTGATTGGCAGGCGCACATTTAATTACAAAAAAGAAAAGAAAAGAAAAGGATGAACCAAAGGACAGGATTTGGTGGCATATTTAACCAGAGCATGTTTTATTTCTGTGATGAAGCTGCAACTGTGGAAGGTCATATCGGTTCATGTTTGAGTCATTGAAGTCCCTGGCTGCAGTAGAAGTGGCCATACCGCCTTTGCTCTGCCCGATCCCGTCAGACCTGGGAAGCTAAGCAGGGAAGGGCCTGGTCAGTACTTGGATGGGAGACCGTTTGAGAACACCAGGAAGCCTAGCGAATGTAGTGAGTGAGTGGTTGGTGGTGGTCGGAGGGGCCGATGGCGCAGACTGGTTGCCTCGCTTCCGTCAGTCTACCCCAGGGCAGCTTACCACCACCAAGTATGGAGTAAATGAATAATGCAATGTAAAGTGTCTTTGAGTGTCCAGAAAAGCACTATATAAAACCAATGCATTATTAAGTGTTTTTTTGTTGTCCAATACTCTATGGGTGATGTTGTTTTTTCTGAACCAGCTGTTGATGACGTCACTTCCCCTGTGTTTTCCGCCCTGGGTCAGGACAGTCGGATTGGGCAAACAGCTCTGAAGCTCTAGTTCACTAACTGCATAGGGATCTAACAGTTGACCCCTTGAAAGGTAAAGGAATCAGAGCTAGGATCAGGACATAGGAGGTATTATTTGAGCCTAAGCTTCCTTCATGTTCAAACTGATTCCACGCACTGACATTTGGATAAAAAGCTATTAAAATCCAATTATGGTTATTTCCCCTCATAGGTCAAAAATGAATTTTCCAATCCCCGTTAGTTTTTGAGCGGGTATTGTGCTTTTTGCAGGTATTTGGTAATCATCTCAAACACATCTTTATAACCTTTATAATCTTGCGCTTTGTTGGTTAGAAAATGCCATATTGATCTAAAACAGCTCAAAGAAAATACAAAATAGTTTCACCTGCTGATTTTCCAAGAGATCTCCTCATAAACTCCCTCTACCCCCTTCCTCTCTTCGCTGACAGGTGAGTAAAGAGAGAAAGAAACCAAAAGGCAGTGTGGCTGTGGTGAAGCTTTGGCGAGTGTTTCGACTTCGCTTTGAAAGGATTAAGCTTAGCAAGAGATCGAGAGGCGAGGAAAACAGATACCAAGAATTAACTCAGGGGAACATTACAAACTCAGCTCCGAGTGTGTTTTTGATGAGAGAACGACACTGTAATTTAGTCAAAACTCTTTTATCCATAGTTCAACATGTCTACAAGCTTAAATTTGTCGCCACTAAGTTCTCGCTAACCATTGACTTTAGAGATCGAGACAAACGTAATGATATCACGGGACAAAGAAAGCCGGGCACTGCTCTATAGGGAACACATTATGGCTTAGGATTTATCGCTCGTCAACTTCAGTAGAACCAAAGTGGTACTGAACATTGTTTCCCACACAATCCGATTTGATGTCATTTATCTCGCCGGATGGACACCCCGTTTCTCAACGACCCTCTCCGGTTCGCCCTGTCCGATCTTGTGCGGTGAGAAAGCACCCTTAACTCCGGCTGAAGTATCCTCGTTATGGCGGAGGCTGGACGGTTTTTTTCCCTCCTCCTTTCTGAGTTTCTTTCAGGCCCTTGTGGAGCTCGATCACGCGATTCGACATTATTCCGTTGGCGCGTTTGGCAGGGAGAGGACAGAGATGTCTATCAGGGAGGATGGATAGGAGCACTTGAGGGAGAGTAAGTGTCTTGTCAACATGGAAACGTGACGGGCCATCCATCAAATGCCACGCGCCGCCGCTATTAAGACGAGTGTGATGAGTGTCGTTATGTGAAAAAGCACATTTGTTTGGTTGTTGTTGAATCTGAGTGAAAACGGTTAAAGAGGGGGTATTATGCTTTTTTCAATCACATAGCACCAGTCTATAGCATACTACAATGATGACGTAACCTTCTGTTGGTCTGTATATGCAGTAAATTAAAATAACATGCCTTGAATAAAATTGCTCTCTCAAAATGGCTGTACTGAACGTCTTGAAATAGGCCTCTGTCTCTTTAAGAAGCTTTCCGACACGCCCCCTTCAGCACACTGCTGTGGCATCTAAACAACACTACTGTGCGGGGAGGGGCTCTGCTGAGCTGAGGAGCAGTGGCTGGTGGCTTGGCTGGTGACGAAAGGTCCAGAGGCGTCTCCAGGAGGTGGGGGCGTTCCTAGGAGGACTGAGGCATAGCTACACCTAAAATGGCTGCCGTCTAAGTTTTTACTGATTACTCAAAAATATGTGGATGAGCCAAGGCAACACTCCAGGCATGTGTTTAATGAGGGAATGACATAATAACATGATATAAAGCTTGAAAAAGTCGATTTTACATAATACCCCCTCTTTAAAAGATGCATCAGGATCCTATGGTATTGTCTGGAGAAAGGGTCATCTCAGTATGTGGCATTCAAATGGACAATCCAGTGTAATTACCTTTTATAAAATCCACTCTGCGTAACTCACAAAGTAAAAACAATAAATGCCAATATCAATTTCATCACAGAAGTTAATGGTGAAAATAAGCTCTTGAAATGTGAGCTTACCACTGACCTGACTCGTAACTTTGCTTGGAGTGGGACAACTCTTGCCTGGCCCGCCAGACTACACGTTTTTCCAGTCCATGACAATTTTCATCCAAAAGTCATGACTTTACCAGGACTTTACCCTGCTGGGGCGCATGTGTGAATGTGTCAATAGTCTGGTCGTCTGCGTTATTTCTGTGAGGTCTAAAGGGTGTGATTGACAGGCGAATCAACCAAGAAATATCCTTCTGAAAATAGCAATTTTCTGCCAGATTCAAAGATTCAAAGTATTTTTTATTATTTAAATCTTATTAGTTATTAAATCAACAGGCGAACTACTAAACGATTTTACTTACAGTTGAGAGAAACATAAAGTTTGTTCTGAATGATAGTGAGAGTCCTCTACGTTCGAGTTACAGGTGTGACATGGAGTGATAAAAAAGCGGGTAATGCCTGGCTGCGAGCAAATGCCCAGACGCTCCTGCTGGAAAGGTTTGCGGGCCAGGCTCGCTCATCTATGGAGACGTTGTTGCTTTAAAGCAGAACTAAGTAACTCATGCCCCTAGACGCCGTAAGCGCCACTGCAGGTGTCGTAGCATGTTGCGTTTCTTTTTACTCATTAATTGTCCATGAGAGTAAATACTACCCTGACAGAAAAGACAAAGGGACAGAGGGATATTGTTCATCCAATTACACAATGGAGATCATTTTTTTCACTCAAACTTGGCTGTAAATACTGTTTAAGTGGCGCTAGCCCGCAGTTAGCTTTGCCCGTTAGCCTGTTAGCTTCTTCTCCGTGATTCTATTAGTGTGTATTGTGGCAGGAAAGTTACAAATATGGTTTTCTGGCCAGAGACCCCAGGGGAGATGAAAGACCCCCCAATCATCCCATTAACACTTGTATTACCCCAGAGGGACTACGGAAAGGATTTAATAAGGTAAACAAGTTACTTAGTACTGCTTTAACTAGAATTAGGTTTAAGTCCTCTTCCAATCCCCAAAATTGCATTGCTCATCGTTAGAAGCATGTACCGTACCCATCAAAAGGTTGGAACCACTTTTTATGTATTGGCATTTCTTTATTTTCAACATTATTAACATTGTGGGGTCCTTGTTGAAGACATTAAACTATAAATGAACCAGTGGGATTATGTTGGAAACAAAAAAAGTGTGAAATAACTCTTCAAAATGTTCTCTTTTTATTCTTGGCGTTTTCTCAACGAGCTTCGTAAGGTCGTCCCTGAAACAGTCTGTGAAGTCAAAACCGTTTCTGGTGACTACATGGTGAAGCCCATTGAGAAAATGTAAAAAGTGTGTAAAGCAGTAATCAAGTAAAAGGCGGCTATTTTGAAGAATCTATGTCAACTTTTTTGGTTCAAAACATAATTCCGTATGTGCCCATTCCTAAATAATACCTTCAGTGAGAATGTACAATGTAAATAGTCTTGAAATTAAAGAAACAATACATAGAAAAGCGTTTGACAGGTTCTGTATCAGCTTTTTACCACAATATAGTAGCTCTTGTGATATACAGTACTATAGCAATGTAAAACCTGGTGGTGGTTTTAAAATACTTTTACATTTTCTGTTGATTTATTCCACCTTTCAAGAAACTGCAGATACACGGACACCGTTCTGTTCTGACCTGATCCTTAAAACCAAACAAACAAAATGGGAGCTCTGCGGCTGAGAATTGAGAACACATTTTTAGGAACGGTGCCTTTAATCAGTGCCTGTGCTTCTTTCTCAGGGGACAACATAAGGTCCAGTAAATTGCTGTAGTGAGAGGGAGATTGGGCACAGATGAGCTGTGCGGGAAGCCAGCGCGCGGCATAATCCTGTGCATGAACTCAGGGGGATTGGGAGGCAATTGTCCGGCCGGTGGTCACAGCTCCCAGATAATGGCCCCATGTCTTCAGTGCGAGGGCCGCGTGACGCCAGACCCAAAATGTCAGGGAGCGTTTTTTTTTGGATAATACGAGTCGGGTTTAAGCCGGTGAATAATCCTGCCTCATGTGTAATAAGCGTGGAAATAACAAGATTCAAAGCATGCAGGAGTAACAAAAATAAACATGAGCAAATCTACAAAGGTCTCTATTATTTATTTGAATGAATGAATAATGGTCTGTGGAAGGGGTTGGAGAAGCTTGTCAGGCTCGTACAAATCCAGGCCATTATTAGGTCTTTATGAAGGGAAGAGACGGAATGGTGTCCAAGAAAAGGTCTGTACATTGTCACCAAGGCCAATTTTCATCGCCTAACAACACATCCTTTCCAGTGCACTCTCTGGTTCATATAATAGTGTTGAGGAGAGGAGAGCCTTGGAGGACGCACACAATGGAACACTCTGCACTCAATAGAAAAGGGCTATTTCAAGGCTGACTAAGTCATCATTTATGTAGGTTTGGGACATACACTTATTCCTATAACATGCTTCTCTGTGAATGGGTTGTTGAGGTGCAGTTCCATGTTTACAAAAGTGTCATGCATTTCTATAGCGTTGTAATTAGTTTATTGACACATATAATAAAACGCTTGTCGAAACCTGAGGTCACATGATTGACGATGCCAGTAACTCACTGTCTCGCTCTATCACTATCTCAGTTGTGGCCAAAGTTTTCCAAGGCTTCCTTCAGAAAGTTTTACTGTGGAGATTTCAGGCAGCGCTTAATCTTAAAAGGTGCACTATGCAACTTTTTATGTGGAAAAAAAACACTTGATATCTGTGCGTATTTGACCTTGTAGTGACTCAGCAGGTGTATGAGTTGTTAGTATGGCGCCTTTACTTTCCATCACAGTGGTCTCTAGGACGCTCCAGGTTCAATTGTTTGGAAGGTTTTCACTGGTGACGGACCCTCTTACCAGAAAACCTACAAAACAATTGATCCTGCTGGAGCGTTGTAGAGGCTGCCTGGATGGAAAGTAAAGGTGCCCTACTGACCACTCATACAGCCGCTGGGTCACTACAAGGTCAAATACGCACAGATATCAAGTTTTTTTTCCACATGAAAAATAATGCATAATGCGCCTTTTAAAGCAGTACTAAGTAACTCTTGCCCCTAGAGGCCATACGCGCAACTGCAGGTGTCTTAGCAAGTTACGATTTTTTAACTTATTAAATGTCTTGGAGAGTAAATACTACGCTGACATAAAAGGTGAAGGAGAGAGAGGTGTTGTACATCCAGTTATACAATGGGAATATTTTTTTTCACTCAAACTTGGCTGTAAATACTGTTTAAAGTGGCGCTAGCCCGCACTTAGCTTTGCCCGTTAGCCTGTTAGCTTCTTCTCCGTGATTCTATTAGTGTGTATTGGTTGCTCCGCCCCGGTGGCAGTCAAGTTGCAAGCATGGTTTTCTGGCCAGAGACACCAGGGGGAGATGAAAGACCCCCCAATCATCCCATTAACACTTGTATTACCCCAGAGGGACTACGGAAAGGATTTATTAAGGTAAACAAGTTACTTAGTACTGCTTTAAAAGGAGACTTACCATGACACCTAAACTTTCTTTTTTAAGCTGTGTTCCCTTGTCAAAAACATGACTGAAGATGCTCAAAGCCAATTCAAAAACCCCAGGTCAGACGGCCAGGTCTTTCACTTTTTACTGTATTTTCTTTACACAAACAATATTTAGAATTTTAAATAATAAAGTGTCAAGGCTGAGGTGCCCAAACATATAGTTTTCAGCCTCAATTCTGCATGAGACGTTTACTAAGATGAAGCTAATCTGCTTGAAACGTCGTCCCTTCAGAATCACAAGGTTCTAACCGCGTTTAAACTGTTGACCACTCATAGGACAAAATGGAAATGGGTGACATGGTTTTGCTTGTAAAAAAGTTTTAAAAAATGCACTAAAACTTTGATATAGTGATATACTGATATAGTGTACAGCAACCGTTCCCAAAGTCCGGGACATTTAACAGCTAAAATAAAGCAACATCTAATGACAGTAGGTTAAATACTGGTTTAAAATAGTATAATGTAGCAAATAAATGTACATTCAATTTTTTCAATGTACTTGTTTTGTAGGCTAAGCTTTGGGGGCCTCCTTTAGTGCCTCTGAAGCCCCGGACCACACCTTCGGAACCACTGGTGAACAGAACGGGCCCAGCAACAATAATCAGTCTACCTTTTTTTTTGCCAATGTTCCGCCTGTGACTCATAATAAACTTATAATAAAGTAAAACAAAATAAAATCTGACTTACATCTCCACTGAAGCTGTATTTTCCTTTGGTAACAGCCCTGCAGAGTCTGGCTCGGCTGTCGTCTTCAAACGGCACAGAGCCGCTCAGCACGATGAAGGTTATCACTCCCAGAGCCCACATATCCGCCGCACTCCAATACGGCCTCCTCTGCACGACTTCGGGCGCCGTGTACTCCGGCGCCCCGCACGAAGTTCTCAATGACCAGGACGTGCCCACGCTCGTGCAGTCGCTACCCTCCACGTTAACCAGCGTCTTATCGGCAAACGTAGCCGAGCCGAAGTCAGTGAGCAGCAATCTGGAGTCCGCGCCCGGATGGTAGTACAGCAAATTCTCTGGTTTCAAATCCCGATGTGTAACGCCGAGGCTGTGCAGGTAGCTAACGGCGGCGAGTGCCATTTTGACAGCTCTGGTGGCGTCCCGTTCGGTGAAATGGCCCCTGCTAACCACGCGGTCCAGCAGCTCGCCTCCGGTGGCCAGCTCCAGCACCATGTAAACCCTGTGAGGGAACTGGAACACCTCCACGAGTCGGATGACGTTGGGGTGGCTGAGTCGCTTCAGCGCGGTCAGCTCGGCCGCGCACACTTCGCGGCCCTCGGGAAACTCCACCTCCATCATTTTTATGGCGAACGGCTGCCGGGTCCCCCTGTGCTCCGCTCGGACCACGCGACTGAAGCGGCCCCGGCCGATCAGGGCCTTGATGTGGTACCTGAGAGAGAGAGCGAGGGGAAATTACAACACAGCACAGTGATTCACAAAAGTGGGGGAAACGACAGAGGAGACATTTTGGTTTGACCTTTTACTAAACCAGGTAAGTCCCACTGAGATTTCATAATCTATTATACGAGGGAGTCCTGGATACAGAGGGGACACTTTTGACATTGGTTTTAGTGGTATAGTGGCGACAACAGAGTCCAAAGAAAACAAAGTAAACAAGACAAATGTAGGACATAATAATGGTCTCCAATGATACAGGAAACACAAGCACATTTACTGTGATTTTTATTAAATGCACTATTTATTCATTTATTCATGAGTTTCACAATGTTCAGCAGATGGTTAAACAAAACAAGAAACGATGATGCCCAAAAGGAGCAGGCAGAAGCTTGGAGCTTATAAGCATAGAACTCATAGAAATGCCTTGAGCTATCTGAGCCTGTTCCTACGGCTACATCTTGTTAGCCATCAAATCCCGGACCCGTTTAAACTGAACGTTTTATCCCAAACAAATGAAGGGGGAAGCCAAGCGCAATATGTGTGGCAAGTTATGTTTTGCCACACATATTGCATATTGTTTTTTGTTTTTTAGTGGCCACTGGATGTGTCTGTCTTCCATCGCTCAATAAACATTTAGGTGAAGACGATGCAACAAGGTCACAAAGTCAGGCACTGCAGCTTTAAGTATAATGTCAAAAGGTCTGTGTGTTCTATTGAATATTTCTATATATGTTTTAGTCATAATAGGCTTTAATGATTATATATGAAACTGTGTTGATTGTAATCTGTGTTTTAAGGTTCATTTTGAATTGGGCGGACACTGTTCTGTATCATTGTTGTTTTTACTCTGATATCCACTGGGGGCAGTGTGTTAGAATTAGGAGTCAGAACAAGAAGCATTCCAAGTGCACTGATTGGTTCTTCGATAAGGAGATGCCTCCTTCCTGTTTCTATAAAAGGCCCAAGTACGGGGCTCCTCTCTCTCTTGCCCCCCTCCCTCGCTGAACAGACATGTTGCGCCCAAGCTGACTTTGTTTTAGATTGTATGTTAGGGAATAAATAATGATTTTGATTTTAATAGAACAAGCCTACGTATTCTTTTTCATCCATTTTTGAACACAACAGTTCATTTGTAATGGCTGTAAACATACCAATCATTCATAAATTGGCTAATGCTAACGGTGATAGGAAAAAGGCATTGACCAAGCTAACGGTCTCTGAAAAGTTGCCTGGACTTGCTAACTGTTGCACTGTTTATTTAAATCACAGATCTTTTACAGCGCAAGGGAAGCACTGCTCTGTTTGTGGACTTTGTTTTGGCCCACCATAAAACTCTGTTATTGTTTATTCAACCTCTTAACCCCCGCCTTAACCAAGTGCATTTTCTCCAGTTCAGTTTTACCCAAATCTAAAAGCTCACAGCCTATAGGCCAGTGTAACGCTTAAGACCAACAAAACCTGGTCACAAGGACACCCTCGAAAACGGGATGGTTCATATAAAGGGGTTATTCTTCTTAAATAAAAAAAAGTCATTTCATCTAAACGGATTATTTTCCTCGCATTGTTGCCGTGTTGTCGTCATTTTTTGGACTTTGTCTTCAACATTTTTGCCACATTTTCATAGCTTTGTGTCACTTTTCTGTTGCTCTTTTGTGGCTTTACTGTTGCGTTTTCGTCACACTTTTGTCACTTTTTCATTGCCCTTTTCGTCAAGTTTTTGCCGCTTTTTTGTTGCATTTTCATCCTCGTTTTCATCTAATTTTCAAGACGTTTATAGGTAAAACCAAACAGGAGAAAATGGTTCAGGTGGGGGTTAAGAGGTTAAAGGGATATTTCGGGATTTTTAATAATAATAATAATGCATCGGTTTTATATAGCGCTTTTCTGGACACTCAAAGACGCTTTACATTGCATTATTCATTCCCTCCATACTTGGTGGTAGTAAGCTACTACTGTAGCCACAGCTGCCCTGGGGTAGATTGACGGAAGTGAGGCAGCCAGTGTGCGCCATCGGCCCCTCCGACCACCACCAACCATTCACTCACTCACTACATTCGCTAGGCTTCCTGGTGTTACCAAACGGTCTCCCATCCAAGTACCGACCAGGCCCTTCCCTGCTTAGCTTCCAAGATCTGACGGGATTGGGCAGAGCAAAGGCGGTATGGCCTATTTCGGGATTAACGACATGGGGCCTCATTTCCTAGTTATCCAGAGTGTTGCTGATGTCTGGAGATATTTTTTTCTTAAATTCATGCAGTTCTTATATTTGAAGAGTCTAGTGGCGCTAGGCTAGGGCAAGGCTAAAGCATTTCTATGGTATCAGTTAGCCTGCATTAAACACAGTCTGACCCACTCCACAGTGCACCTGAGGTAAATCACTTATAACACCAGACTAACCATATAAATGTCTGTGTCGATAGAATAATCTTAACCATTTTGCATTTAAAATAACTTATATTTGAGCAGCATCAGCTTCGTGGCTGTAAGCTAACGTAGCGGCGGAGTGATCTGCGAGAAAATAGTCCCTCAAAATGCGGTAATTCATGTGATACAAGGTCAGTTATATTTCAAAAATTATTCTATTAACACAGACATTTATATGGTTAGTCTGGTGTTATAAGTGATTTGCCTCAGGTGCACTGTGGAGTGGGTCACACTGTTTTTAATGCAGGCTAACTGATACCATAGAAATGCTTTAGCCTAGCATTAGCCTAGCGCCACTAGACTCTTCAAATATAAGAACTGCATGAATTTAAGAAAATAATATCTCCAGACATCAACAACACTCTGGATAACTAGGAAATGAGGCCCAATGTCAAAAATCCCGAAGTATCCCTTTAACACATTCATGTTGCGTAACCAATGCTCCTGACGCGACGACATCACGATCACTCCTATTGTCTAAGTCTATCCAATTTCTTTTGTTGTTCTCGTCTTGTCAGGGCAATTCATTCTCTACATGAATATGGGAAGAAGAAATGGTCAACATACCTCGCGGTGACTCTTGGGTCAAACTTGTCCCTGTAGGTCTTTCCTTTAGACTCTCTTGTCTGTAGTTGACTTTGCGACGGCCTCTGCTGTTGCTGCTGCTCTTTCTCACTGCGTCTCCCAAACCAAAAACTGTTCCCCACTTTCTCCTGGGGTTCATCCTTATCCTCAGACGCTCGAGTGAAAGCCACCAGAGACTGCAGCACGCTCACATAGCCGTTTTTAGATCCCTCGGGCACAACTTTACTGTTCCCACAACCCATTACCTTTATTCTCAGGAAAACATTCAATCCCTAGGTCTTGTTCTCCAGACAAGCCTTCCCCAGAGGAATGCAGCAGCTGGGGAAGCACAGTTGGCTGGTGTTTTCTCAGCTCCACCCCCTCACAGGTAGCAGCAGGTGTATGATCGCAGCTCTCCTCCACGGGGCGGCAAAAGTGTCACGTAAATACGAGTTTATTTGAAGGCACTGTCACAACAGAGGGATGAGGGGAAATGGGGCGCACCTGCCGCAGAGACAGAAGTCAACTGAGCATGACGTAGAGAGGGAAAACGTGGTTTATAAAGGTGAAATAATATATAGGTAAACATGTTTGAAAGTGTATTCAAAGTGGCAGCTTTTGAAGGACAAGATGATACCTGAATGTAATCCTTAGAAGTTTATAAAGTCTTTCCCTCTGATTATAGGGGTGAGAGAATTGTCTTCTGACCCCGTCATCCAGGACCACTAGGACAACTGAGACTCATACTGTGGGATTGATTTTAGTTTTAACAAATCATTTTGTTTTTGCTTTAGTAACTAATTTAAGTCAGTGCTTCTCTAGTTTAGACATGGTTTACACCTATAGCTTAGACAGAATTTGGTCAAATTTAGGGCTCCATTCTAGATCTGGTAATATAATATTTTTTGCTGTGGAGAGGAGACCAGGCTTTTGCCGTAGCGGCTCCGAGACTCTGGAACAGCCTTCCGCTAAATGTCAAAATGGCCCAGTCCATTCATGTTTTTAAGTCGTTGTTCAAAACTTATCTTTTGCTTTGGCCTTCAACACAAGCTGAGCAGATCCCATGTATTTTATTATTATTGTTTCATGTTGTATATTTTGTGACTGTTTTTACTCTTCAATTGTATTTTATAATGTTTGTTGTACAGCACTTTGGGCAGTTGTAGCTGTTTTTAAATGTGCTATATAAATAAAGTTGACATTGACATTGGTACTTACTGTGAAAAGACTGAAAACCACCGCTCCAGATCTTGGATTACCTGTGTTGTCTGGAGTCCTATATGCATAAGTTAGATAGATCTTAAAGGGACTAGAGGCAAGTTGGTCATTTTTTATACTCACTACTGCCACCTCAGGTCTCATGTGTAACTGCAGTCTCTATATTAAGCAATTCGGACCGAATTAACACCTTTTTGAGGTACAGTGCAGGATTTTAGAGGCAGTTGTGGTGAACAGGTCTGGGCTCATTCTACACATTAGGACATGGCTGAAACATGTAGGGGGAAGAAAATACATAATATTAACATTTTTAAACTCTGTATAGTCCCTTTAAGTAACGCCTACAAATGGCCACAGTCGAGAGGGGAAAACTAAGAGGAAAAAATTCTTCCACCTATGACTCCATCACTACTTTAATAAATGTTGAATTATGGATGTATTTCCTACCAAATAGAGACAGAGATATGGAGAGTTCAACTGCCCATAAATTCATGAATAACAAAGCGTGGTTTGAATGACGCGTGCTTCATTAAAATTTGGACATCGGCTTGTGTGTGCGATGTGTGCGTTTTTTGATTTATGAAAATGTTCCCCTACATCTGCACCTCGGAGACTGGTGTGCGTTGCTTCCCTTTTCTCATAACAAAGCGTGCTAAACATAATGCTAACATTCAAGTCAAGCTGTGGAACTCCATGAAATACAATTTTAAAAAATCCCACCAATGTGTTTGAGTTTAAACGACTATTTAAGGAAACGATCATTAAATCATATGAGAACATACAAACCAACTATTTATAAAATCAAAACTATTAAAATGACAAGGCCTCATGAAATTACTAACATTAATCACAACGTGTGAATCAAGATATTCTCTTTTGCCTCAAACTGTACAAAGTATGTTTCAAGTCAAACCCAATTCATCCAGTCATAGAATGCTTCACTTTACTGTCCCTTTTACAGGACGACCCAGAAGCAGATGGGCATCTCTGTGGCCGGAGTCAAACTGTAGAACCCCCGTCACCTAAATGTAAAGAACTCCTCCACTGTTCATCAATTTAAAAAACTATTCAAATTGACAACAATTAAATCTCATACACTACTACAATACATGTAACATGTACAGTATATTTAACATGTGTAATAAATCTAACTTTAGCTTTGGTTAAAACAAGACCTGCCTGTGTGGCTAGAAGTCATATTGTAAATGGCGCAACAGACCATCTTTTATATTTTATATTTTTATTTTGTTTTGTGTTTGGAGAAAGGCACTATTATAAGCTTTGGCTTCTTTGTGCTCCTTTTCATTCATGTAAACATGTGAAGCTATTCATGAAACAACGTGAAAAAAGTAAATGACATGACTGAAACAAATAAAAATGAAATGAAATATGAACCGGAAATGAAAAATAATGAACATTATTAGTTTTGATGTACAAACCCTGCTTGTGGTTTGTATACTTGTGATACTTTTGTATACTCAGACCATCTTGAAACATTTGTGTGTGTGTTTCTTTTAGAGACAGGGACACGTCATAGAAGTTCGTCTTCCTTGTGCTCCTTTTCAATTGTCTGAGGATGGAAGATTTTTTTTCTTCTATCGGTATTATTTTATGTAAAAAGAAATGAAACATTAGCTCACGGCTAACTTTGAGTGCTTTTTTGTTTGTTTGTTTTACTTCTACCGGACAATCTGTCTGTAAAAAACATTCATAAGTAACTGATTTTGACTTGACTTGGTTTCTGTGTGCTCAATACGTCTGTGTAGGCTCTCAGTCGTACAGGAGTTGTACATCTTCACTTCACCGGAGATGTGCTAAATGCGCTTATAGTGCATAAGAAAATGCCTAAAAAGAGTGCAAACAACAAACTTCCTTCATTCTTGCCAGGCCACGCCCCCTTGTATAACGCGTTTCCATCTGGATCTATTTTTGGCGGAAACTGGAGCACCCAGAGGAACCCTATGCAAACTCCAGATCGAAAGGCCCCATTCGACTGCAAAGGAGGAACTCTAACCACTGTGCCACTGCAGTTCTTTTTGCCCTTCTTTATTACACCCAATTTATGGAGAAAATCCCTGCATTGTCATTATTCTTTTGATCAAGGGAGGCCAAGCATTTAAAGAATCTGGCCCAGAATTGAGTCCTTTGAAGATCCCTCAAAATGTCTTTAGTTATCTGGTATTTCGGTACAAATAAACATTCCCACCCTGAACTGCCGGCGAACGCAACACAAAGGCGATTAAAGCTGCACTCGTTCTGTGAAATATTTTTCTATTTGCTGTCTTGTGCGCTCCTTTGAGGCTGTAATCCCCCCGCTTCATACACCGCCGCTTATTTCCGACGCCACACACTTTTAATAATACAGGAAAACAAGAAATGGAGAATAAAAGGCCTCATATGACCCGCCTTAGAAATCGACTCCTCAAGGGAAAACCTACAGTTGAAGTGAAGAGCTTTTGATTGGCAGGAGGAATATGTATTTAAAGAAGGTTTTATATGCCCCATAGCGTTTCTGTTTTATGTTAAGAGCTGAAACCACAAACCAGTACACCAGCACTTAGCAGAGGGCATTTGGAAATAATTTAATAAATACAGTTCAAAAGAGCAGGTGAAATATAATTAGTGTTTGAGGATAAAACGGAAATATCTTCTTTTTTTAAATTAATATTTGTTGTTCGATCTTTTGGTTTAAAGCTGCACTAAGCCATGTCTTTTTTGTTTTTTTGTTTTGTGAGTAGGTCAATCAATCAATCAATCAATGGTTTTGTATAGCCAGGAGTTGCCTCATAGGGCTGCACCAAACATTAAGGCAATAAAACAGAGCAGTAAATAAGACAATGTAAAGTTCAGGCGAATCGTATCCAGGCAAGCCACCCAGCAGTGGGTGGCGACGAGCGGCGCGGGTGTTCCCTGTCCTTAGACTCTCCAGCACGGCAAGGAAAAACTCCACAACCCGGTGGGAGAAACGAGAAACCTTGGGGAGAACCACAGAAGGAGAGATCCACTCCCATGGACGGACAGGCTATAGAGACCCAGGGCTGATGGAGTCCCTGAAGCAGACGGGCCAAGATCGCAGACCGTCCAGTCCTTGTTGTCAATCCAGTAGGCAGGGTTCCTCCGTTCGATCTAGACAGACACTCCCGAGGGGGAGTGGGACAGGAGACACCATGTGAATAGTAATGAACAGACTACAGATAATATAAATATTGTATCATAATAAGACAAAGTTTGCAGTAAGAAGAGGAAGAGGATAGCGCTCAGTGCACCGTACTTCCCACAGCAGTGTTTCTTCTAAGACAGCTTTACTTCAGGCTGTGGGTTAGAGCCTAACTGACCTGATCATAAGCTCATTCAAAGAGGTACGTTTTGAGTCTAGTCTTAAATCTAGGGACTGTGTCTGCTTCCTTAACGTGAGCTGGGAGTTTATTCCATAAAACCGGCGCTTAGTAGCTAAAGGCTCTTCCTCCTACAGTGATTTTTGAGACCCAAGGAATCACTAGTAAGTGTCAGTTAGCCTGGTGAGACCAGAATGATTCCCCTCTGTATTTTTTTATCCAGCGGGGGATCAGTCTGGTCACCCTGCCCTCGTTCGCGGCTTCCGCAAAATCAATCCGTTCACGTGCAATCAGATTCGTTTATTTGCCGTGAAGTCCCCTCAATAACAATCTACGAACGACGCACGAAAGAGAGAAAGCGTGTCTCCAATCGGCGGTAAATGACCAAAAACACATCAACAGTAGGTGAGTTTCGTGATTCATAATCCTGCACAAATATTAACGCAAAACCGCTAATAACACCACATCAATGGCAGACGCCCGCCCTTCGCTCATTGGTTTACTCCGCTTCCTGTTTGCTTGCGTATGTACCGCTGTGGGAAATGGATTTGACGCAACGGTGACCAGACTCACTCGCTGGTACAGCGGTGAGTCTGGATTTTTCCAGGCTAGGTGTCAGTAGTGAACCCTGCTCTCCACCCCTGGCTTTCCCCCCTCACCCACACCCCTCACTCCCCTCCAGACCACACGCTGCTCTGATTGCATTCAATGAGATACGGAAATCTCGCTAATCTTGTGTTAAACATGCATTTATCAGCATGAATAAGACATGCAGCAAAGCTTACATTATATTTATTTGCTAAACTGCAACTTTCATGTTTTTTTCATGTTTTTTTCATGTTTCTGGTTTGCTTTTTAATCATAAGGGAAAAAAAGACCTGCCAGCTCCTGTAGATATTGGATTATTAAACAAAGTTCACAACCTTTTTCTAAACGTCTGTGATAATGCTAAACTGTTAGCCGCTAACTGTTGCGGCGTCTGCTGCTTCAAACCTTTGCGATCTCTGCATGTGTTTGTGTTTACATGGTGAGGGGCAGGTGTTGGTGAGACGTGTGTTGGGGGTGTGCTGTGAGGTGAGGGAGGTGCAGCCTTCCTCCTCCTCCTTCTGTGGTACAAAGTTGCCTCGCTGTTTGCGACAGTGGCGCATCTAGCGTTGCAATGTGGGAATGCAACCATGCGGCAAAAAGGGATCGCTTAGAGTAGCTTTAAGAGTAGCTTTAATTTGAACGAAGCCCATACGAATACTCTCCTTACTAATCGATCACTTGATGGAGGAGCGAATAGACCTCAATCTTAAACAACCAACCACATCAAAAGTGAAGATACTGAATGGTGTTTCTGAGGGACAATAGACACATACTGTATGTACCTCAAACAAGATTTAATCCTTGCATCTGGTCGAAAGTCAAGTATAAAATTGCATTCAAAGTTGAATCATTGATGTGTTTTTCGGCACAACATTGTCAGAACTATTTAAAAAGGCTCTTGACTGACAGTTCGGTTTAAACTTTACTTTATTGACTGGAGCGGTGGAGCAGCAGCAATGAGCGCTCGAGAAGCCATTGATTGTGAGATTTGTCAGTGATCACCGAGCTGGATTAACCTTTTTTGTATCTTTGGGTTGTTGGGGGAAACAAAAAATAAGATAAGAGAAGACTTTATTGATCTCACAATGGAGAAGTTCACGTGTTACATCTGCAGCTTTCAAGAACGCACACGGGGTCCAGATGGTCAGGAAAAATGAGCAATTGAAGAACATAATAATGTGCACAAAGTCATAAATGTGAAAAATGTCAGCATAGCCTTCATAAAACGACACTGTGGCAAAAAGATTACATAAGTTTGATCGTCATCGGTCAAATATATAGCCCCATTAGTTACACTCAAAGACATATTTTTATCTGTCACCTTTTCTCCTGACCCTAATGTGCTGTGTCTGGTTCACACCGTGATCATTTTCAATCAGCCCGTGTGTTGATGGCATGCACCACGAGGGTCAACAACATAATGTATTTTTATTGACCCCTCGGCCAAATTGAGTTGTCATCGGGGGAAGAAGAATGGGCCTTTGATTGCTGCGTGTGATTTTTTCCCCCCATAATGCATCAGCCATCAGTCCGGTGGAGCTGTCATGGGGCCTCTTTATGACTGCACATACAGACCATTATGACCCACATACAGTAGTGTTCATAATAATAGCAGTCCAACATGACTAACCAGATTATTCACAGTTTTTGGTATAAATCATAGAACTACATGGACAACAATTTACCAGTAGGTGCAGTAGATTATTAGAAACACAGACAGACCCAGCATTCATGGTATGCATGCTCTTACTTCTGTGTAGCTGAATATTCAATTGAAAGAGGTGTGTTCAAAATAATAGCATTGGGGAGTTCAATTGGTGAGGTCAATCATTCTGTGGAAAAACAGGTTTGAATCAGGTGGCACTTATTTGAGGAAGTCAGCACATGTTGTACATTCATTTCACTTTAAAATCCTGAAGAAAATGAGTCGTTCAAGACATTGTTCAGAAGTACTTCTTTTGTTAAAAGGTTGATTGGAGGTGTTAAAACTGCTAAAATGATCTCCAACGCATTAAAATGGAAAGCAAAAACACAGAGACGCAGAAGAAAAATGGAAGACTACCATTCGAATGGATCGAACAATAGCCAGAAAATGGAAGACTACCATTCGAATGGATCGGGCAAGAGCCAGAAATGGAAAACTACCATTCGAATGGATCGGGCAAGAGCCAGAAAATGGAAGACTACCATTCGAATGGATCGGACAAGAGCCAGAAAATGGAAGACTACCATTCGAATGGATCGGACAAGAGCCAGAAAATGGAAGACTACCATTCGAATGGATCGGACAAGAGCCAGAAAATGGAAGACAACCATTCGAATGGATCGGACAAGAGCCAGAAAATGGAAGACTACCATTCGAATGGATCGGACAATAGCCAGAACTCCAAAGGCTCAGCCAATGATCAGCTCCAGGATGATCAAAGACAGTCTGAAGTTACCTGTGATACTGTGACAGTTAGAAGACGCCTGTGTGAAGCTAATCTACTTGCAAGAAGCCCCCGCAAAGTCTCACTGTTACAAAAAAGACATGTGCTGAAGAGGATACAATTTTCAAAAGAAAGAGAAATGGAGAAACATTTTGTGGACTGATGAAAGTAAGATGGACAAACTGTCTGCAGCCCTTGGACCCAAAAAGAGCAGACGACCCCCAAACTCTGAATTCAAGCCATAGTCCACTCTGAAGAAAGTGAAGCATAGTGGGGCAAGCATCATGATATGGGCATGTTTCTCTAACTATGGTGTGGGGCCTATTTATCGAATACCAGGGGTCATGTGTTAGTTTGGATATATCAGAATACTTGAAGAGGTCATGTTGCCATATGCTGAAGAGGAAATGCCCTTGAAATGGGTGTTTCAACAAGACAATGACCCCAGACACACCAGTAAGCAAGAAAAATCTTTGTTCCAGACCAATAAAATGAATTTTATGGAGTGGCCTGTCCAATTCCTGGACCTTAATCCCATAGAAAACCTGTGGGGTGAAATCAAAAATGCAGTTTCTGATACAAAACCAAGGAATTGTGGAATGTTGTCAAAGCATCTTGGGCTGGAATACTCGTTGACAGGTGCCAGAAGTTGGTTGACTCTATGCAACACTGATGTGAAGCAGTTCTAATAAACTGTGGTCATACAACTAAATATTAGTTTATTGATTCACAGGAAAGCTAAATCCTATGGGGAATTTCTTTTTTATGTAGTATTGAGCTTGTAAAGGCAAATGCAGACACAGTTCATTTTTTAAAATGTTCTACAAAGTACTTGAAGAAATTATACATTTCTCTTCATGTTTTGATTTAGAAAACCATGGGCAATGCTTCCAATGCATCGAAATAAATCTATTATGAAGATTTTGTGCTTAACTAACATTTTTAAACACACTGCTATTATTTTGACCACAACTGTACATTCAGTATTATATTTCGTGCCCTCATTATTATGTAACTCTACAAGTACCATTCACTAATAAAGAAATGAATGAGACAAAATGAACGACGAGTAAGTCATTGGAGGGAAATTTACAAAATCAAGCTCTCATGGTAAAATGTTATTACATAAAAACCATATGAAAACACTACATTTTGTATATTTTGCTTAGTTATTGGGACACAGGTGGAGTTGGGAAGTTGTTAATAAAAGTAAATCCAAAATCAAAGTTGTTATACCTGTATTACTGACAATAAATTGATCAAAACTAAACATGTGGGGTTGCTGCAGTAGGTCAGGTCTACGTTCAGCAACACTATAGCTGAAAGACCAGGTTATTCCATTAGTGGATTTCTTCCTCCCTGATGGCACGGGCGTATTCCAAGATGACAGTGCCGGGATTCATCGGGCTCACATTGTGAAAGGGTGGTTCAGGGAGCACGAGACATAAGGACAGACACGGATTGGCCGCACAGCCCTGTTGATAATCTTTGGGATGTGCTGGAGAAGGCTTTGCGCAGTGGTCACACTCTCCCATCATCAATACAAGACTTGGGTGCAGAAGCTTATTGAAACAATTCTCTTTGGATGATGTCTTGTTGATGTTTTGTTCTTTCTGTACCATTGTGAAATGTACTTTTTTATTGCACTGAATTTGGGGGTAGGCGCTCATAAGCTTTTTGCTTCAGCCCACTCCTTTTGAGGAGAATGTATACTGCTCAAATAAACAAATAAACTAAACTTAACTAAACAATGCCACATCGAATCAAAGCTAAAGGTGGAACATTTGAGCATGAGACCCTTTTTGTGCGTTAGCGGCCCTCATCTTACTTTACAGGAAACCAAAATAAGGGACAGACGGTGAAAGACTCTTGTGGAGCGAAGGGAGCTGGGCAGGAGGAAGGAGGAGGTGGAGGAGCTGACCAGTGCAGGACACCACGCTCTGAAACAGGGACAAACCCAGGAGGCGGTGCACCGTTTCAGAGGATCACTGAAGGCAGCCACAGCCAGGTTTCCTCCGGGTGCTCCGGTTTCCCCGACCTCGCAGTCGCAGCGGCTCAGGACTAACCCAACACCTGAACGCAACTTTCTTATACAACTGTACAATCACAAATAAAGCACACACTTACTACTTACTTTCATCTAACATACATAACTTCATATGCTGTTGCACATATGGGGGCACTGTTCTCTCCTCTGCGTCGTAGGACAATTTGCTGAATGTCTCTCCCCGCTCTTTCTCTTTTTGTCCTGAGCCGTCGAGTTTTATAAAGCCCACGACTCATTTGAAATAGTCCTTTTTGCAATGCTTCCAACAGAATCTATAATATCAGTACTCAGGAGTTCACATCCCCCTGATTGGGAGGCACTGCAGTACACAGGAGTACACACAGTGACCATGTACAGTACATGTGGGGCGCGTGATGGCAAATGGCCCTTCCCTAAGGTTCCTCTGGGGAGTCAGCAGCTCAGAATTTATCGAGCCACTATCTGATTACTAAAAGGCTGTCTCTCCCGTGTTATAAATGGACCCGCTACATGTGTGTGTGCGAGCGGGACGGGCCAGGCCTGGGGAGCAGAAACCATTACGGGGCAAAGTCAATGGGTTTAGGCCCGAGCTGCCAGTCCACTGTCAGTTCATTATTGTTGGATAGTGGGGGACGCCAGAGAGAGAGAGAGAAAGATTTAGTCCAAAGTGCCGCAGTGGCTGCACACAAAGAGGACAGTCTCCAGTAGAGAGAGAGATTCAATAAATATTTTCTTCTTTCAACTTGCAGAAGGCCGCCGCCGCTGAAGTGATATTGGACATATTCTGAATCGGCAACAGTTAATCCAAGAAATGAAGCTGTAAAGCACATATCCAGAGTGCTTTTTCTCCTGCCTCTTGTCACGTTTCTGTGCCACAACCCACTCACTACCTTTTCTCTTTCAACCAGGAGGACAAACTCTTCACGATTTTACGATTAAAAGGATTCAAACTGAAAAACAGTGGTTCTCAACAATTGAAAGGTGGGCAATGGAAGTGGTGGGTTCAAGCAAATCGAAGAAGACGCCAAAGGCCAAAATGTGTCACTGAACATAATGAACAACACATTTTCATTTAGCTTTAGTCTCAGTCCTTTGACAAAAATGTAAATGTAGTAAAGATTTAGTCGACTAAAATTACATGTAAATTAAGGGACTTAAAGGGGCTGTGTGGAGTTTGGCAGTTTTGTGCTCGCAATTGCCCCCTCAGGCCAAACGCGTAACTGCAGCCTCGATGATAAGCTCGTGCATGAGGCGCTCAGGCTTTACGAGCACCAGAAATAACAGTCCCGTCCTGGTCAATTTACAGATTTGCAGGCGTGACTTCAACTGAGGTAAGAAACGTTACTGTTTTGTAAGATATTTAGACAAAATCCGTTTGAGTGAATGTTTTCCAAGATGTGATACTTGAGCAAATGCAGCAAAGTGAATCAAGTGAAGAAGCCAAATAATACAGATGAACGAATAATTGACGTTTGAAGGAGAAAAAAAAACTTTGTATGCATAAGCGCAGGCCTAATTGAAATAATAAAATATTTCCACCGGTAGAAATGCTACTAGGAAAAGCCAAAATCGTCTCTTCAATTTCCTGGGCCCAAAGTTAGCGTAGC
The DNA here is from genome assembly GCA_007210695.1 of Neogobius melanostomus. NCBI lineage: Eukaryota > Metazoa > Chordata > Actinopteri > Gobiiformes > Gobiidae > Neogobius > Neogobius melanostomus. The sequence continues at coordinate 296,795 of VHKM01000062.1, forward strand.
TAACTCGTAAACTGTATTGTAAACAGCACATGTTCACTTTTTGTAGTCGTGTCACTACTTATAAATCCGTGAACAGTCATGCTTATTTTGCAGCCAAGAAAAGCTAACATTAGCAACATTATTTTTGCCACTGTAAATACAGCACCATTACCACTGTTACTACTATTATTGACACTACTAGTCTGCTACTAATACTACACAACTTCTCTGTAGGTATAAAACTATTAGATCAACTATTTTGGTAACTTCCAAATTATTTTATGGCTTGTTTCAGTGAAGTTTGTACAACATGCACGGACAGTTGGACACCGTTGTTTTGAAGCATCAACAACACTTTTCCTCCACGTATTTAGTCATAATTTCTTACCTTTCAAGCAAAAATAAGCTGCGGGTCTTTTGAGAGATTCTCTCAACATTTTCTGATGTTTACTCTGGTTCTTTGCCTACGCTGATCAGACTCGACTTTTGCCTTTTTTGTCACACTCGAATAAACTCTTCGTTTCTTTTTGTTATTTGGGGTCTGGGCTGGAGTTTCGATGGTGCTTGAAGCCGGTCTCCTCTTATTCTCCGCTAAATCCATCCTTCTGAAGTTACCACTCGCGCTGCAGCGTCAGTATAGAGGAGATACAGCTAACGCTACAGCTAACGCTACAGCTAACGCTACAGCTAACGCTACAGCTGAGCGTGAACGCGCATGACGTTATTACGCATTACGCTGTTTGCTTGTTCGACCCGAGCATAAACTATTTAAGTGACTTTACAGGCATATAGAGGCAATCGCGGTGAAAAGGCCAGGGCTCATTCTACTCACCAGGGCATTGCTGGAGCATGTATGAGGAAGAAATGTAAAATTTGTATACATTTATTTGTGGTTAAACTTTTGTGTATAGTCCCTTTAATCAAACTAAATCACAAAATAGGGTCAGGAGAAAAGGTGATAGATAAAAATATGTCTTTGAGTGTAACTAATGGGGCCATATATTTGACCGACGACAATCAAATTGATATAATCTTTTATTAGACTATTCTGACATTTTCACATTTACGACATTGAAACAAACAGAAAATTGTTAAGTTGAGCTAAATTTGAGTTGTCAGTTCATTCTGCGCAGGAAAGAATGTGTTGGTCAGACAAAAAGACGATTAAAACAAAGGATCTCATGCTATTAAAACAGACAATATGGACTATGCTATTGCCAAACACTACAAAGAAGCAAATCACGGTTCACCATCTTCTTTGAGATTCTTTGGTATCGAAAGGGTAACTGTGTCCACAAGAGGGGGCAATATTCTTAAAAAGCTGTACCAAAGAGAAATGTTTTGGATTCATACTTTGAACACTATGGCTATGGGAGTTCAGCTTCCCGATGGCCTTGTGTATGAAACTGTTCTTCAGTCGACTGGAGCTGACCCGTAGTCTCCTCCCTGAAGGCATTACTTTGAAGAGACTGTGTGATGGGTGTGAAGGGTCCCTGGTGATTTTGACGGCTTTGCGGGTGAGAAGCCCTATATTTGATGCCCTATAGGCACGTCCCTGGGCCCCTTCCACAAAGCCCCAGTCAGGTAATGTTTTGTTTTCAGCAGATGAGCCCACTCCAACATCTTCATCCTTACTTTATATTGTATTTTTGGAGCCCACACTGCGTCTCCTCATCCTTGGCATTCCTCGCAGCAGTTGCCCTCACAGTCAGACGCCGACCCCCCCAGTGCCCTCCCTTTAGACGGTGCAGAGTCGGATGTTTGGTCTGACTCTCTCCTCCCCACGCTCTCCTGACCCGCTCAGCCTCTGCACTGCCACGTTATCAGTCTGAGTAATTAAAACCTCGTCAGTGGAACACCGGGCTGTGTTTGGATCAGGCCGAACACGGGGGCTATACGGACCATCACCGCCTCTGTGTTTGCCTATTGTTACAAGCTGCTGAAAGAGGAGAATCAATGGGGAATGAGACTTATTCATGTCAGGGGGCTCACAGAGGAGGTTTAGGCAGGATGGCAGCCACAGTGGGTCTTAAAAACAAGCTCCTTTTTTAATTGCAGTACTTGTCGATGCTACAGGTGCCTTGAGGGATGTTTTGGTCCAGCAGTGTCTTTCAAGGCGAGACATGGCAGGCGAAAACAAACATTTTGTCGATTTTTTTGCTGCAGTTTTCTCCCTTTGAGTGAACCAAACACACTCTTTATGATGTTTATTTTATGATGTTTAGTCGACATGCGCTTCAATAATATGACTAAAACATGGCCATGTACTGTGTTTCCAAGGCGTATCCATTCATTATGACATGTTTGGTATCGAAGTGACGCACAGAGTAACATTATCTCCACTTTAGTCGCTCCTACAGAGACCAAACTTTCCAGTCTTGTACTTAAACCTCTTTCCCCAGTTCAGCTTTACCCACATTTAAAAGCGTGTACTACTTTATGTGTAACTTTTTTGTCACATTTTGTCACATTTTGTCACATTTTTGTCACATTTTTGTCAAATTTTTGTCACTTTTTTGTCACTTTTTGTCACTTTTTTGTCAATTTGTTATCAAATTTTTGTCAAATTTTTGTCACTTTTTTGTCACATTTTGTCACTTTTTTGTCCCTTTTTGGTCATTTTTGTCACTTTTTTGTCACTTTTTGTCCCTTTTTTGTCACTTTTTGTCACTTTTTGTCACTTTTTGTCACCTTTTTGTCAATTTTTTGTCAATATTTTGTCAATATTTTGTCACATTTTTGTCAATTTTTTGTCAATTTTTTGTCAATTTTTGTCAAATTTGTGTCACTTTTTTGTCACATTTTTGTCACTTGTTTGTCAATTTTTGTCACTTTTTGTCACTTTTTGTCACTTTTTGTCAATTTGTTATCAAATTTTTGTCACTTTTTTGTCACTTTTTGTCACTTTTTTGTCCATTTTTTGTCACTTTTTTGTCACTTTTTGGTCAATTTTTGTCGCTTTTTGTCACTTTTTGTCACTTTTTGTCACTTTTTGTCAATTTGTTATCAAATTTTGTCAAATTTTTGTCACTATTTGGTCATTTTTGTCACTTTTTTGTCACTTTTGTCCCTTTTTGTCACTTTTTGTCACTTTTGTCACTTTTTGTCACCTTTTTGTCATTTTTTGTCAATATTTTGTCACATTTTTGTCAATTTTTTGTCCATTTTTGTCAATTTTTTGTCAAATTTGTGTCACTTTTTTGTCAAATTTTTGTCACTTGTTTGTCAATTTTTGTCACTTTTTTGTCACTTTTTGTCACTTTTTGTCCATTTTTTGTCACATTTGTGTCACTTTTTGTCACTTTTGGTCAATTTTTGTCGCTTTTTTGTCACTTTTTTGTCACTTTTTGTCACTTTTTTGTCACTTTTTGTCACTTTTTGTCAATTTGTTATCAAATTTTTGTCACTTTTTGTCACTTTTTTGTCAATTTTTTGTCATTTTTGTCACATTTGTGTCACTTTTTGTCACTTTTTGGTCAATTTTTTGTCACTTTTTTGTCACTTTTTGGTCAATTTTTTGTCACTTTTTTGTCACTTTTTGTCACTTTTTTGTCAAATGTTTGTCAAATTTTTGTCACTTTTTTGTCACTTTTTGTCACTTTTTTGTCAATTTTTTGTCAAATTTTTGTCACTTTTTTGTCAAATTTTTGTCACTTTGTTTGTCAATTTTTGTCAAATTTTTGTCACTTTGTTTGTCAATTTTTGTCAATTTTTGTCACTTTTTGTCACTTTTTGTCAATATTTTGTCACATTTTTGTCACTTTTTGTCACTTTTTGTCACTTTTTGTCACTTTTGTGTCAAATTGTTGTCACTTTTTTGTCACTTTTTTGTCAATTTTTTGTCACTTTTTGTCACTTTTTGTCACTTTTTTGTCAATTTTTTGTCACATTTTTGTCAATTTTTGTCCCTTTTTTGTCAAATTTTGTCACTTGTTTGTCACTTTTTTGTCAATTTTTTGTCACATTTCTGTCACTTTTTTGTCCATTTTTTGTCACATTTGTGTCACTTTTTTGTCACTTTTTGTCAATTTTTTGTCGCTTTTTTGTCACTTTTTTGTCACTTTTTGTCACTTTTTGTCACTTTTTTGTCAATTTGTTATCAAATTTTTGTCACTTTTTGTCACTTTTTTGTCAATTTTTTGTCACTTTTTTGTCACTTTTTGGTCAATTTTTTGTCACTTTTTTGTCACTTTTTGGTCAATTTTTTTGTCACTTTTTTGTCACTTTTTTGTCACTTTTTGTCACTTTTTTGTCAAATGTTTGTCAAATTTTTGTCACATTTTGTCACTTTTTGTCACTTTTTTGTCAATTTTTTGTCACATTTTTGTCACTTTTTTGTCAAATTTTTGTCACTTTGTCAATTTTTTGTCAATTTTTGTCACTTTTTTGTCACTTTTTGTCAATATTTTGTCACATTTTTGTCACATTTTTGTCACATTTTTGTCACTTTTTTGTCACTTTTTGTCACTTTTTGTCACTTTTGTGTCAAATTGTTGTCACTTTTTGTCACTTTTTGTCAATTTTTTGTCACTTTTTTGTCACTTTTTGTCACTTTTTTGTCAATTTTTGTCACATTTTGTCACATTTTTGTCAATTTTTGTCCCTTTTTGTCAAATTTTTGTCACTTGTTTGTCACTTGTTTGTCACTTTTTTGTCACTTTTTTGTCACTTTTTTGTCACTTTTTTGTCAATTTGTTATCAAATTTTTGTCAAATTTTTGTCACTTTTTTGTCACATTTTTGTCACTTTTTTGTCCCTTTTTGGTCATTTTTGTCACTTTTTTGTCACTTTTTGTCCCTTTTTTGTCACTTTTTTGTCACTTTTTGTCACTTTTTTGTCACCTTTTTGTCAATTTTTTGTCAATATTTTGTCAATATTTTGTCACATTTTTGTCAATTTTTTGTCAATTTTTTGTCAATTTTTTGTCAAATTTGTGTCACTTTTTTGTCACATTTTTGTCACTTGTTTGTCAATTTTTTGTCACTTTTTGTCACTTTTTGTCACTTTTTTGTCAATTTGTTATCAAATTTTTGTCACTTTTTTGTCACTTTTTGTCACTTTTTTGTCCATTTTTTGTCACTTTTTGTCACTTTTTGGTCAATTTTTTGTCGCTTTTTTGTCACTTTTTTGTCACTTTTTGTCACTTTTTGTCAATTTGTTATCAAATTTTTGTCAAATTTTTGTCACTATTTGGTCATTTTTTGTCACTTTTTTGTCACTTTTTGTCCCTTTTTTGTCACTTTTTGTCACTTTTTGTCACTTTTTTGTCACCTTTTTGTCAATTTTTTGTCAATATTTTGTCACATTTTTGTCAATTTTTTGTCCATTTTTGTCAATTTTTGTCAAATTTGTGTCACTTTTTTGTCAAATTTTTGTCACTTGTTTGTCAATTTTTTGTCACTTTTTTGTCACTTTTTGTCACTTTTTTGTCCATTTTTTGTCACATTTGTGTCACTTTTTTGTCACTTTTTGGTCAATTTTTGTCGCTTTTTTGTCACTTTTTTGTCACTTTTTTGTCACTTTTTGTCACTTTTTGTCACTTTTTGTCAATTTGTTATCAAATTTTTGTCACTTTTGTCACTTTTTTGTCAATTTTTTGTCAATTTTTGTCACATTTGTGTCACTTTTTTGTCACTTTTTGGTCAATTTTTTGTCACTTTTTGTCACTTTTGGTCAATTTTTTGTCACTTTTTGTCACTTTTTTGTCACTTTTTTGTCAAATGTTTGTCAAATTTTTGTCACTTTTTTGTCACTTTTTGTCACTTTTTTGTCAATTTTTTGTCAAATTTTTGTCACTTTTTTGTCAAATTTTTGTCACTTTGTTTGTCAATTTTTGTCAAATTTTTGTCACTTTGTTTGTCAATTTTTTGTCAATTTTTGTCACTTTTTTGTCACTTTTTGTCAATATTTTGTCACATTTTTGTCACTTTTTTGTCACTTTTGTCACTTTTTGTCACTTTTGTGTCAAATTGTTGTCACTTTTTTGTCACTTTTTGTCATTTTGTCATTTTTGTCACTTTTTGTCACTTTTTTGTCAATTTTTTGTCACATTTTTGTCAATTTTTGTCCCTTTTTTGTCAAATTTTTGTCACTTGTTTGTCACTTTTTTGTCAATTTTTTGTCACATTTCTGTCACTTTTTTGTCCATTTTTGTCACATTTGTGTCACTTTTTTGTCACTTTTTTGTCAATTTTTTGTCGCTTTTTGTCACTTTTTTGTCACTTTTTTGTCACTTTTTGTCACTTTTTTGTCAATTTGTTATCAAATTTTTGTCACTTTTTGTCACTTTTTTGTCAATTTTTGTCACTTTTTTGTCACTTTTGGTCAATTTTTTGTCACTTTTTTGTCACTTTTGGTCAATTTTTTTGTCACTTTTTGTCACTTTTTTGTCACTTTTTGTCACTTTTTGTCAAATGTTTGTCAAATTTTTGTCACATTTTTGTCACTTTTTGTCACTTTTTGTCAATTTTTTGTCACATTTTTGTCACTTTTTTGTCAAATTTTTGTCACTTTGTCAATTTTTTGTCAATTTTTGTCACTTTTTTGTCACTTTTTGTCAATATTTTGTCACATTTTTGTCACATTTTTGTCACATTTTTGTCACTTTTTGTCACTTTTTGTCACTTTTTGTCACTTTTGTGTCAAATTGTTGTCACTTTTTTGTCACTTTTTGTCAATTTTTGTCACTTTTTTGTCACTTTTTGTCACTTTTTTGTCAATTTTTTGTCACATTTTTGTCACATTTTTGTCAATTTTTTGTCCCTTTTTGTCAAATTTTTGTCACTTGTTTGTCACTTGTTTGTCACTTTTTGTCACTTTTTTGTCACTTTTTTGTCACTTTTTGTCACTTTTTTGTCACTTTTTGTCACTTTTTGTCACTTTTTGTCAATATTTTGTCACTTTTTGTAAATTTTTGTCACTTTTTTATCTAAGTTTTGACAATTTCAGTTATTGTTTGGTAGCTTTTACTCATGTTTTTGTCACTTTTTTGTTGCATTTTCATCCTTGTTTTCGTCTCATTTTTGTCGCTATTATGTAGCTTTTTTCAAGAAGCGTTTAGATTTGTGTAAAACCAAACTGGAGAAAATGTGCTCTCGGTTAAGAGGTTAACCATTTTTTTGAGTTTTTTTTTTTTTTACAGAGGGATTTTTTAAATTCCTGCCTAATTTATTGAGTTTTGAATCCTCAAAGCTCAGGGCTACGTTTACAGATTTTTATAACTATTATTTAAACTAAACAAGATATCCTGCTTAAAAATCTTTACAACAAATCCAATGTGCAGCAATAAATCCAAATAAATTATTCAAAAATCATACTTATACTTATACTTAACGTTCCTTAGCAGTTTTGACTCATTCATGTACCATTGACATAACATGGTTGGCACGGCAACAGTTTAAAATGGTTTGCCTCTCTCCATGTCACTTCCTGTCAGTGTCCAATAAGGAAGTGAAACTATAAACATGACAGCGTGAGAAACAATGTTATTCCATCACTTCAATTAGCAGTTTAGGTATTTTTGTCCTTTGCTATTATTCCCACTTCAGAGCCTTGACCCAGAGCGCACCGGACAAATCACCCCCAGCGCCGTGATTGTATAAAACCTGTTGAGCGAGCACAATTGGATTGCGTTGACGGATACATTCACCGTAGACGGAGCTCGGACGGGTCTGGCCATCGAGCCCGCGTAATTAATGAAGAGCGCTCCTAATGACTCCGCCGCGAAGATGCACACGGGGAAAACAGCAGAAGGTCAGCCTGTCGGCGCCCGAGTGTGGAGGCTTGTTAACAAATACACGGCCGCTGAGTTATGGTCCCACGCTGGAATACAAGGGTGAAATTAGCATGGAATTCAATATAATTTATCCCTGTTTACGTGCCTATATGAACGTTATTAAGAAACAACACGCTCATATTTAAGGAAACATGTTATCCGTAGGCTTTATGTGACAGTAGCATCAGTAACGGGTCCAGGGGAAGCAGAATCTAAAGTGTTATTTTCAGAATTACTCAGGCCTTTTAAAGCTCAGATCATTTTTGCTTCATGTTGCAAAGTAAATTCACAAGAGCTGAAGCTCCAACGACGACTCTCCAGCCTGTCCGTCCATGGGAGTGGATCCTTCTGTGGTTTTCCCCCCAGGTGTCTCTTTTCTACAACAAATACTAAAAAACTTAAGCTAAGATAATTTAAATTTGAACAATTTAACTGGACTGATGCTGACACAGCTGGTTATTTAAAATGTAGATTGAATGCCTTTCTGAATAAAATTTAGTTTCATCTTTTTAGTCAGTTTTGTGTGTTTTCATCTGTTGCAATGGTGGAACAGAGTAGAAACTGTGAAATACTATTGTTTCTAAAGATTTCGAATTCCTCATTAACCAATCAGAGAAAAGCCGGATATGACGCAGGCAGTACACTACAAAAAGTAAATATCAAGCATTGACTTGAATGACATTTTACACTCGTTTACTTACTAAGTTTACTTTGCTTGTTTGATGACATTTCATTACAGGCTAGTTCTAAGGTACTGTATATCTCGCTTGAAATAAGAAAGTAAAACTGCCAATGGGATCAGACTAATTTATGTTTTTTACATCTCAGAACAAGTGACATAATGTAGGTCAAATGCCCAACTACATCTTAACTCGTCGAAACAACTCAAATTCCGACTATTATCCTCAAAGTGAGACATTTCACGATGTTTTGGCCAGAAGAGCGGAGACAAATGTCAATGATGTCGTTTTTGCCACGAAAATCTAAGAATACAAGGAATCATTAACAACTCAGTTCAGATTTTTAACGTTGAAGAATTCAAGGCTGAAGTAATGTACGTTTACATCCACGCAGAAACATTCTTGTTCAATACATTTAAGAACATATTACACACGTGATTAATTCGGTTCCTGTCGTGACAACACGGTCTGTGATTGGATCGATATGAAACATTTTGAGATTTGAGATTTGATCGGCTGTTGGCAAAGTTCCAGAGGGTCGTGCTTTTGAACAGATACAAAAAGCAGGACTGGACGGCTGAAACATCTAAAATTGTCCTTTGAGAAATATTTTCAACAACGAATCTTCAGCACAGCAACTTAAACAGTTGCCTTGATTGAAGCCAGTCTAAAAGGTATGCATGCTTTAAAAAAAACATGGTCAAGTTTCTTTTAAAGGGGGGTATTGTGTAAAATCGACTTTTTCAAGCTTTATATCATGTTATTATGTCATTCCCTCATTAAACACATGCCTGGAGTGTTGCCTTGGCTCATTCACATATTTTTGAGTAATCAGTAAAAACTTAGACGGCAGCCATTTTAGGTGTAGCTATGCCTCAGTCCTCCTAGGAACGCCCCCACCTCCTGGAGACGCCTCTGGACCTTTTGTCACCAGCCAAGCCACCAACCACTGCTCCTCAGCTCAGCAGAGCCCCCTCGCCGCACAGTAGTGTTGTTTAGATGCCACAGCAGTGTGCTGAAGGGGGCGTGTCAGAAAGCTTCTTAAAGAGACAGAGGCCTATTTCAAGACGTTCAGTATAGCCATTTTGAGAGAGCAATTTTATTCAAGGCAGTTATTTTAATTTACTGCATATACAGACCAACAGAAGGTTACGTCATCATTGTAGTATGCTATAGACTGGTGCTATGTGATTGAAAAAAGCATAATACCCCCTCTTTAAGAAAAAATGTTACAGCTCTTGTTAAGAATGTATCTCTCTGAACTTGTCTTGTTCCGTCGGACACACCTTGAATAAATGAGAAACAGCAGTGAATGCGTCCCCACATAACCTAAAGTGAAGTCTTATTTCACACTTTAACCATTGTTTTTCCCTGTTCTTTCCTCTGTGCCGTGTGCTTCAGAAGCACATGTACGTTATTGACTCAGGCACGGAGTAAAAACACAGTATTTGACATTTGGCGCTGATATCTCGGCTTGTTTCTGAGCCGAGTTAACCTCAGAAGCCTCTTATCCGGAGTGCTCCGTCTCTCTGTCACTAAGACCTTTACTCAGACGCTCAAGGTCGATGCGCACGGCTCCACCCAACCTGGAATAAAAGACGAGATGGAACAGACAATGCGGGGCCGTGTGGGCGTTGTGGCTTAAAGAACACAACAGTACGCAGACACTGATCCGTTTATATCAGTTTTGTAGGTCTTTCAAATGAGGCGTTACTCTGGCCTATAGGTCGAAAGCTTTTAGATTTGGGTAAAGCTGAACGGAAGTTGGTTAAGAGGTAAACATTCTTCTGTAGTATTCCCTTGCACAGTCCGACCCCGACTCTTCACATAGGTAGATAAGACACATAGATAGGCATGATGGACGGAGATAAATAAGGGAGCAGAGGGAGGAAATGATGGCTATTTGTTGGACATACATATACTGTAATTTGAGCAATACAGCGACCAGAAATGGTTGCCGTTTGACTCCATTTGTCTAAATAAACGCCACAATTGTAAGTAACCCAGAGGTCTTCGCCGACATCACCCTGACGTCAATGGAGACAGTTGCATCATGACTTCTAAAACATTTCACTGATACATTTCCCCCAAAGCGCCCAATTCCTTTTTTTTTTTTCCTCCTTCTTCTTTCACTCTTCCAAAAGATATATTGCACTTTATTGGAGATGGCCTCAATTATTTAGCGGGCCGACGGCAGGGTTTTTCGAAGCGTGACGTGATGGAAATCTAATAAGTGTATCACATCCATCAGGCCCGCGGGGAAGTTATGGAGGGGTTTTTTTGCGCCGCGAGAGGAGCCCCGCATGTCACTCCCCACTAAAGCCATGGATTTAATTTGAAAATGGACAGGCGGATAAGAACTCGTCATTATCCCCGTCCCGGACACTCGTTTTGCAAAAGGATGGGGCGCCATATGCAAGCGGTCTGCGACTACTTTTCGGTTTTGTGTCAGGGCGGCTGTATCATCCGCAACAGTAATAATGAATTTGAAAGCGCACATTTTGGATGATTTGAATCAAAAGATGTGCCTGTTAAGTGCTGAAGAGTTGCATTGACACCAAAGCCCAGAGGAGAGTTCTCAAAGTGTTATATACTGTATGCACCACTGGTTTACAGACAGTTTTAGTTTTGTCGGTATGTGAACATGATTTGGACCTGGTGCTACTTGCAAGATCAAGTATCTTATTATAAGCTTGAAAATCTCCTCCACCGCGACAATTATAGCAGTGCACATGACAGAACAAATCCAGAGTGAAAACTGGGTGAATTAAGCAACATTCTGCTCAAAGACAAGTGCTACAGTTGTGCTCTAAAGTTTACATACCCTGGCAGAATTTGTGATTTTTTTGACTAGTTGACTAGAATCTGAAAGATAACACATAAAGGTTTTTTTTTCACTCATAGTTAGTGGTTGTGTGAAGCCAATTATGGTGAAACAACTGAGTTTGCTATTTTTAAATCGATCCATCCATTTTCTTCCACTTGTCTGTTGCTGGGTCGTGGGGCAGCAGTATTTTGTCAGGTGTCATATCACCCTGCCCTAATGCCAGAGGCTCATTTACTTTTTATTTTGGGATCGTTTTACGCATTTTAACTCTTGAGGACAATCACTGCAATAAAGTGGCTCTTTTGACAATATATCTGATCTGCAATCATTTTTAAGTGCATTGAAAAAAATAAAAAATCGAAATAAAGAATCGAAATTCGAATTTTTTTTTCTTTAAAAAATCAGAGATTTCCTTTTCAGGCAAAATCGCCCAGCCCTAGTGGCGGTTAATGAAAAAAAAGAAAGTACCAAAATGGCCCTGATCAAAAGTGACATACCCCACTTCCTAATACTGTGTATTGCCCCCTTTAACGTCACTGACAGCTTGGAGTCCTTTGTGGATGAGGTTTTTGTTTTTTTTCGTATTGGTAAAACAGCCCAGGAACTTACAGGAACTGGTGGCTTTATGCCAAGAAAAATGGGCCGTTTTGCATGAACTGCATGTTTGAGCTCTCCCCACACTGGTTCAATGATACTGAGGTCAGGAGACTGAGATGGAACTAACAGGAACTTCACTTTATTCTGCTGGAGCCAGTGGCATCAGCGAACCACCTTCATATTTCACAGTAGGTATGGGACACTGTTTTGTTGTCAATAAGGCCTATGAAGAAAAGGGCCCCAATGTGGGGGAGAGCTCAAACATGCAGTCATGCAAAACAGCCCAGGAATTTACAGAAACTGGAGGCTTTTTGCCAAAAAGAATGGACCGCTTTACCATCAGAAAAAAACTCATCTACAATTACCACAAAAGAATCGAAGCTGTCATTGATGTTAAAGGAGGTTAAAAACTGGGGTATGTAAACTTTTGATCAGGGTCATTTTGGTACTTTCTTTTTTCATTATGATTTAAAAATAGCAAACTCAGTTGTTTGACCATAAACGGCTTCACACAAACACTAACTATGAGTGAAAAAAAAAACTTGTGTTATCTTTCAGATTCTTTGAAAACTAGTCAAAAAATAAAACATTCTGCCAGGGTATGTAAACTTTTGAGCACAACTGTATATAGCGAATGCAAGCTTGTGGTTATGTTGCAGTTGATTTACTGATTGAGACTGCGGGCCCTGATCTTCTGCCTGGCGCAACAACAGAGTTGCTCAAGACGAAGTTGGTATCTTGCGCCAAACTCTTCGCTCTCCTCTCTACTTTAACATCGGGCGCAGCTTTGTGCACCTTATTAAGCGCTCGCAGGACAAACTACAAACTATTTATTCCACTGTGAGTTAAACACTGTCCAGCTCTCACACTATATCTAGTGCCCCTGTTAAAGAGCGCGGGGCAAACTCCACGCCGCAGAATCGTGATCGAAACAATGGGAGATCGGGCCCTATGTAAAGTAAGGTACATGTGCACAAGCGCCTGGTAAATGACCCCTGGAGTATTTGACGAGGGAACAACATTGGTTAAAGCTCAAACTTTGAGTTGAATTGCATGTGTCTCCTTTAAATTATAGGTTGTCCAATACTATTCCATTATCCGTCCGCCATCTTGTCATCCCAATTACAACCCTATTTCTAACTCCATGTAAAATGATCAATTCTTATTCCTGCATTACCTCGTCCCCTCTTAAAACATAACCTCTAAAACTACCCGCCTCTATCTGCCTTGGCCGTGAGTAATCGATATTCTGTGCGACGGTAATGATTTCTCTTCATAATAAGTCCCTGCACTTGCATGGTCCCGTTACTGCCCCCAGAGGCACATTGTCGCGGTCGGCTGGTGCCTGGAGGAGCGGACCGTGGAGATACAAATGCATTAGATGTGCTTTGCTATGGGACCTCGGAGAACGTCCCGGCCTGTTATTGTAGCTCTGACAGCAATGTGCAGAGGTGAAGGGGACAAGGAGGCGATATACTGATGGTGAATGGTCTTTAAGTCAAGTTACTCATGATTAATGTGTTAAAGGAGACATATCGAGCAAAATCTACTGTTGTTTGAGCTAGAAAACACTGCTCCCTCATCAAAAACATACCTGGAGTTGAGTAATCCTGTTTACTTCTGTAATACCTTTTGGATCTGACTCTATCATTAGGGAATGTTAGTGATTCCTGTTTCTATCCGATGACGTTACTGCTCAATGTGAGAGTTTTGTTGTGCGGATTGTGGCGAAATAAATAATAAAGACACAAAAAACATAGCAAGGTTTTAGCAACAACAAAAAAGACCTCAGTAAGACACTTGCATAGCAGATAAAAAAGTGCACAACTGAACATAATTTCAATATTACTTTCAAAGGAAAATGTATTATGTATTATTTTATCGTCATATGAAAACAACACACTAGACAAGTGGTTCCCAACCTTCAGGCATTTTTTTTTAATACTCCCGAGTACCTGCTTACTCGAGAATCCTGCCAAAATTTCAACTAAGTGAGCAACTAAACGTAGATTATTCAGTAGAGTCTTCAGCTGTGGATCCACTACCCTAGACCCTCCCCCATAACCCCCCCGCGTGGGGTGGGTTTTGGGTTCTGTAGATCCCCCTTAGCCTGGCATAAAGCCAGACTGACTTTATTGATGTATTTATAAATACATATAAAGACAGTCTGGAATTGTGGTAATAGGAGGCAGTTTCCAAATCGAGACTCGAGGCGGGGCTAACGATCGCAGTTTGAATGAGAGCGAACCAATCAAACACAAAACGACCTACACTTTGCGTTTACGTCCTCCGCCATGTTTTTTTGTAGTCCACACGAGCAGTCGAGTAAATGTTCCGGTGAAAGCCCTCAGAGCAGATTCTTCTGTGGCTTTAAGGACAAGTCCAGCTCATTTAAAACAGAAGAAAGGGCACTGGTAAAAGATCATTGTGTCGCGGCCGCCATCTTCACTGTTTTAGTTACGGTCATGGATGTATTATAATAAGGTTATGGCCCAGAAAAGCACAGGTGTTTGATGGGAAATCCTAGCGCGGAAGATGACGCACCATTAACCCCCGCCTCCCGTGCCATTATTGGCTCGTCTTGGTTTTGCCGGAGTCAGCGAGATTCAAATCGCACAATTCCAGACTGTATCCACATGTATCTCTTGCCAGGCTAGCACTAACCAGAACTACTACTATTCTATTCTAACTAAATACTCCCAAAGTACTTTCTTTGAAAATAGTATGGCACAAAGCCTTTCTCTGGAATTTCTTGACCCAAATAACTTTCTATAGTTTTTTTGTTTGTTTTGTTTTGCATTTTTGCTGTTTCTCTATCCCAATCCTTTCAGACTTACTTATTTATGATCATCATAAAAAAAAAAGAAGAAAGAAATCTGAACATGTGCAATTGTGCATTTATGAAACGTGCGCACAGCAGTTATATTGGAGGAAGTAAATGCACAAAGTACATGTACACATTTTCACAGCTATGTCACACGGCTCCCTGAAGACCGAAAGTCTCCGTCACTTTCTGTTCCAAAGTTATGTCCGGATGGCGGGAGCATGGACCTCATGGGCCTCGCTCAGAGGTGGCGGCCTGGGTCGCCTTTTCCCAGGGCCTGGCAATTTAACTCAGTTTCACCTTTAGAAAAAAACAATCTGAGGTGATTCCAAGTACCCCCTGCCAAGTGCCCAAGTACTCCCAGCGGTTCCCATATACCCCTGGTTGCGAACACTGCTCTAGAAAACCCTAATAAATCTACATTTAGAAATAAGTGGTACGCCGGACGAGAAAGGTTGGAAATCACTGGAAAAGCTCTTTTACCTGTTTGTACTGTATCAGTGCAGAGCGGGGCGTTTCATATTCACTAATATTAATCCTCTGTTCCATGTAATAGAGCCCTAATCGCCTCCACTTCCTGCTGTCAGCTCTGTGCGTCCGTCCTCGCGCGTGACTGATTTAGCCGTCAGGAACGATGACATTTTGATCCATTTGGTCGTGTAACGGCGCCTCATTGATTGATAATTGTTGTGATTGACGTGATGCGAGAAGCTAATTGGTCGCTTCTGGAGTTATCAAGCAAATTAGCGGCTGTCTTTGGCCACTTCCCGCCATTTCCCCAACAAAGGAGTTCATTATCGTCACGCTGCCTGATTGACACGCGGGAGAATGGTGCAAGGCTGACTCGGGTTTAAACAGGCGCAATAACAAAGCGCTGTGCAAAAGTCCTCCGAGCGTTTGGTATGGTTTATTCATCGGAGAGTAGTTAGGAGTAACTTGTGTTTTCAAAAGATGCAAGGTTTTGTTTTTTTTTCGCCAGAAGACATAACCATCAAGGTAACAGCAACGAAATCCAACTATAATGAGCAGCACAACCTCAGAAGAGGATTTAGCTGCGAAATGACTCCCAGACAAGGTATAATTGTGGATATCAAATATATATAAAGGGAAAATAATGCTGCAGTTTGCTTTGGTTCATCGCTTGGAAGTAACATTGATACAATACTGGATGGAGGCACAGGGGCATAGCATTAAAGGGGGGTATTATGTCAAATCGACTTTTTCAAGCTTTATATCATGTTATTATGTCATTCCCTCATTAAACACATGCCTGGAGTGTTGCCTTGGCTCATTCACATATTTTTGAGTAATCAGTAAAAACTTAGACGGCAGCCATTTTAGGTGTAGCTATGCCTCAGTCCTCCTAGGAACGCCCCCACCTCCTGGAGACGCCTCTGGACCTTTCGTCACCAGCCAAGCCACCAACCACTGCTCCTCAGCTCAGCAGAGCCCCCTCCCCGCACAGTAGTGTTGTTTAGATGCCACAGCAGTGTGCTGAAGGGGCGTGTCGGAAAGCTTCTTAAAGAGACAGAGGCCTATTTCAAGACGTTCAGTACAGCCATTTTGAGAGAGCAATTTTATTCAAGGCAGTTATTTTAATTTACTGCATATACAGACCAACAGAAGGTTACGTCATCATTGTAGTATGCTATAGACTGGTGCTATGTGATTGAAAAAAGCATAATACCCCCTCTTTAAGCGCAACCACCAACCAACAAGAGCTGTAAACTGTCACTGCTGAGTTCGCTCATCTCCTTTTTTATTTTGAATGAATGCAGGGACACATTGATATTGCGCCTTCCTACCTGCTTTAGGTATTCAGAGCGCTTTACATCAAGGAACCAGTCACCCAATCACACTCTCATTCATACACCAGTATATGCAGACTCTGGAGGCAAGGTGGTGAAGTGTCTTGCCCAAGGACACAACGACAGTGTGCACCCGCGCGATTCGAACCACCGATCTACTCTCTATGCCACCGTCACCCCTTCACCACAGTGACGTTTCGAGCATGAGCCCTTCTTCAGACAGTGAAAGCAGCTCACACACATTTGGATATATACCATATTTTCCGGAACTTTAAGTCACACTTTTTTTTCATACTTTGGCGTCTTATACTCCGGAGCGACTAATATGTGATTTTTTCTTCAAATTCAAATATATACTTTCACACGCCGCTAGAGGGCACTGCAGGCTAATGGAGCAGCAGAAAGAAAGTTTGGAGTGAGCGAGCGAGCGGAGGTTACTGCAATGAAGTAAACAAAACAAGCTAATCACGGGCTGAAAGCTAGATGGCCACAGCTAGAGGAACGAGTTCGCAGATGAGAGCTTGAAAACATGCTGTTGGGAGAGGCTCGTCAACGGGAGGACGGTGGAGTTACACCTTCGTGCCCAGGTAGTTGCCAAGGCGATTGATTTGGAGTGAGATGGAGAGTTTGGTATGTTCTTTATGCTATAGTTATCTGAACTGTTTATGTGACGTTAACATACCAGACACATATTTAGTTCATTGTTTATGCTTCATGTTGTTAACCATCAATGTGTTACGTTAGCGAACCGTACGCCTATTCAGCCTGTTGTGTTTTTCTTCATTAGGCAATGTTTGACTAGTGCGTCTTATACTCCGGAGCGACATATAGGGCTCTTCTACCATCCGCCATCCGGGTACTTTCAGTGCGCCGCAGATGTGGAGGTGAAAACAATGGTGGTATTAAACAGCGTTTTTGCCTCTGAGTGACAGATTGTGTTCGATAAATTTAGTTTTTCTCAGTAAATCCTAAAAGCTGTTGTGCGGTCGGATGTTCCATTTTGTCGGAACTACAGCTTCAATCTTGTAAAGTGAGTAAGTTTTATGATTAGAATCGACGTCTGCAGATCTAAATGTGTGGATTATGTTTTAAAGTTTAACGTAACTGTGCCGGACACATCAGGCTCTAAATTCTACCATTTACTTTGCTTTAAACATAACATTGTTAATCAAATGTTTAATGTCATGACATGTGTTAGCTAAGTCATGCTTTAGCTGAATCTAAAGCTGAATAAACTAGACAGAACGTCGCCTAAAAGCTTCTAAAACATTTTCTCGTCAGCATCACGTTTAACTTGGATCATGATTATTTCCCGAAAGGAGAAACATAAATGCATGAAATTCAACACAAAGTTACGATGGATTAGCGACGCGTACTAGGCTCCTCTGTTTGTACAAACATTAATCGAGACCAGTTAAGTCCAATTTCTGTTTATATCAGACTTTTGCCTCAATATTCAGGTTATCACGGTAATCAAATCACATTTCATCACAATCCGACAATTATTCACCTTAATAAATCCTCTCAAACAACCACCCAATATCAGCGTCTCCCATTGTTTTCAATGAAGGGAGAGCGCTGTGTTCACCCCCGCTTCATTTGTGACGTATAACTGTAGAGCCCTATAGTCTGGAAAATATGGTACTAGTACTGTAGCACTTGATGACAGCCTCGTCCAAACCAACGCTGTTGTTGCACCAGGCAGAAGATAGAGGGCGCGCTAAGTCAATGTCTCCTTGGCATCAGTGAACATTAATCGCACTCTTGAACTGTGATTAATCGCGATTAATCACAGTTCATGTTGATGCAATGTTGTTGTTTTTTGTTAATATCAGTACCGGGCATACATAAAACGCCATCATTTAAAGGACTTGCTCATACTGTATCCTGAATCGAGCACATTTTCTCCAGTTTAGCTTTACCCAAATCTAGCTTCTCGACTGGAGAGCAACAGTGTAATGTCTCATTTGAAAGCTAAGACCTACAAAAGTGATTGGATCTTTGTTGTCATATTGTCACTTCTTTTTGTTGTGTCATCATCTCTTTTTGTCATGTTTTTGTTGGTTTTTGTTGCTTTTTCCGTTGCTTTTTTTGTCCTGTTTCGCCACATTTTTGTGTCACTTTTAAGTAGCATTTTTGTCAGGTTTTTGTCATGTTTTTTGCTTTTTGGTTGCGTTAACGACAGTCCTAATTTAAAGTACCTAAACTTACCTTTGACCTTGCGTTTTTACTCTGCAGAGACAAGTTATTTCGAGCAGTGAGTGACCCTGTGAGAAATCCAGATCACGGTCGTGAAAGGCAGGACAAAAATCCTTATGATTACCTCAAATCTGTCATTAACCTTTAAAGATTGTAATAATAACAATCCAGGGGAATCTCTTCAAACACTGCGATACAAACAGTACCCAACTGTCGACGTGTTCTGTCACAATTTGCCTCGAAATCTCTGAAAACACATTTACAGGGACAACCGAAGACGCTCGGCTGCAGCGGTGGGCCTCGACCTTTTGTGAAGCTTCCGTTCAATTCACTTGATCCATGTTTTCAGAGTCAAAGGCCGAGCGCTAACCTTTACCAGTGACACGACCGGAGGGAAACCGCGACAGAGACGAAGCATCATCCGCTATTACTGCTGCTGCGGGCTGGAGACACTCCACCAAATCTGCCCGAACACTCACCGCAGCCATATATTTCTCTATATGTCCTCCAACAGAGATTATAGAGACAAACGGAGTCCCTTTTATGCTGTTGTTGTGGGTCATAGACGCAGTTGTCCTCAATGATGCATCAAAACAACACAGCATTGGACTCATCTGAGGATTTAGTAGAATTAAAGAGGGGGTATTATGCTTTTTTCAATCACATAGCACCAGTCTATAGCATACTACAATGATGACGTAACCTTCTGTTGGTCTGTATATGCAGTAAATTAAAATAACTGCCTTGAATAAAATTGCTCTCTCAAAATGGCTGTACTGAACGTCTTGAAATAGGCCTCTGTCTCTTTAAGAAGCTTTCCGACACGCCCCCTTCAGCACACTGCTGTGGCATCTAAACAACAACACTGTGCGGGGAGGGGGCTCTGCTGAGCTGAGGAGCAGTGGTTGGTGGCTTGGCTGGTGATGAAAGGTCCAGAGGCGTCTCCAGGAGGTGGGGGCGTTCCTAGGAGGACTGAGGCATAGCTACACCTAAAATGGCTGCCGTCTAAGTTTTTACTGATTACTCAAAAATATGTGAATGAGCCAAGGCAACACTCCAGGCATGTGTTTAATGAGGGAATGACATAATAATATGATATAAAGCTTGAAAAAGTCGATTTTACATAATACCCCCCTTTAAGGTTAAGATAGACTGTTCAAAAAGGGGATTCACTTGACCTTTATTTAACTGGGAAAGTCACAGTGCTTTCCTGGTTGAGTAAACAGAAAGCTATATCTAGTTTCTGTTCAAACGTACTGTATGCGGGATGACGAGTGGTTAGGGTGTTTAAATGTAACATGATATACGTTAAATGTTAAACCAGTTAAACTGAACCTACAAGGCGAGGTGGATATGGTGCATTTGATGAAGAGACGTATTTGAAAAGGAACGTTTAAACTTAGAGCTGCTTAGATCTAAAAACATAGCCACGCGCTGTCAGGACACAAACACTGGGAGGAACCCATGAGGAAGACAAAAGCCACGCCCTCGCCCGCCATACAGAGCTCTACATGGACAGGCAGCTACAAACACCTGATAATTCAACAGCATTTAGATTTAACAGAATACGGCTGGTTACAAGGAAGCCGCCCACAGCTTAAACTCTAAACTTATCCTGGGAGTGGTGGAGGGCGCGATACGGGAGAGCTTAGAAGGAGGAGCTAGAGACCTGGGCTTTTGTATTTTAAGGCTCTTTCTACAAGTAGGAAGGTCTGCTCGCTGTCAATCATTTACTGTGGCAAGTTTTATGCCACCACAGATGCAATTTGTTTTACAACTAAAATCATTTGTATCATTCAAAACTAACTTTATATCTTCATTCACTTGTAATTAACAGAGTTTAGTGGTTTGCCTGTTCTTTGAACTGGAGCTTTCTCCATCTTCTGTGTAATTTTTATGAGGTATTTTTCCATGTCTTTGTACTCGGGTAAATTTGTTTTGACAGGACAAATGTTTCTTTTCTTTTCTGATAGGACAGACCATGCATTTATCTGATTGTGTCATATAGCTTGCTTCATTATATCGCACGTGTTTTATATTGTACATGAGGAGGCCTTCACAGACTTAGGGAGAACCTTCAAACTCCACTCTGAAAAGCAGAGTTTGGGCTGGTTTAGTTTCTTCGGCTAGTCACTGCTTTGTCCTTACTTAGACATAAATAACTACGGATTCACGGAGGCCACTGGTTTGCTTCAGAGTGTCTATGGTTGTGGGAAGCTGCACAACATCAAATTGGATTGGAGATTGAACAAACAAGTGCTTTATGAACAGTGTAAAACATGTTGGCTCCAAAATATTGACGCAAATGCAAAATAATAGAGGTTTTACTTAACTACTTACGGCCTGATTTGCTATAAAGGCTGAGTAAAAGCGATGCTTTATTGTCGTTTATATCACATTGAGAGAGAAAATGAAATGTTTATGACTTGAATTGAATAAAAAGAGAGGCTCTATTTCCCAGCTGTCAAACCAAATATGTCTCTCAAAGCGGCCTTTTCATAAGTGCGAGATGTGAACAGAACAGAGCAATATAGAGTAGAGTTATACTTTTGGATATACATTTCTTTAACTGAATATTAAGTTTTAAATCTACCTTATAGATCTTTGCCAATACCTTTCTAAGAGAGTCGACCCCTAAACTCTAACTAAACTCTCATCACTGCTATCTAATCTTACTTTTCCTATAGCCCATAATCTTCATTTATTAAGGACAACTTTACACACAGCTGCCTCTAACTTTATATTGAATTTCTCAACACATCTAAAATGTTGCAGAGGATTTTTTCTTTTCTTTTTTTCTGACGTTTGGAGTTGAACTTTCAGACTGGAGTCCTTAGAGATAACATTCACCATCTCCACAGGCTGTGATTAATTTGGCTGCAACTTTCTGTGCGACTCCAGAGAATTTACTTCTTTTTTTTTTTTTACTTGAGAGAGAGAGAGAGAAGCGTATCCGGAGATGACACGGAGCCAAGATGGAGTGGCGAAAATAAATTTTAAGACATGTCGATATTTTGGCAAGTGAAGGTCATCAACACCTGGGATTTAATGCGCGCCACATTGTGTTTATGGATTGGTTTTCGGTTGCGACTATTTCTCTTGTGACATTGCAGACGTCCTGTGCATTGAAATGCCGCATAGGTGCCCGTGTTTCATGGAGTTGGTATAGAGCGCTGCATTTATCATCAGACGAGGAACGGCATTGATCAAAGCGAGTGACGTGCATTATTGCACAAAGGAAGGGCTGCGTATCAAGATGTGTTGATAATACATGAAATGGGGTGTAAAGGACACTACAGAGCCACAGGTCTAAAAAGTAGAGCAAAATTAGGGCTGCGTACGAGGGCTGTTAAACGATAGCGGTTTGGCATCAGAAAAAAAAAAAAGTTTAGGTACGACCGGTATAAAAAAAAATGAAAGCAGGTACCGAAAAAAAAATCTTTTGATGCTGGTCCGAATTGCTTAATATAGAGACTGCAGTTACGCGTAAGACCTGAGGTGGCAGTAGTGAGTATAAAAATGACCAACTTGCATCTAGTACCTTTAAAGCAGTACTAAGTAACTCTTGCCCCTAGAGGCCATAAGCGCAACTGCAGGTGTCTTAGCAAGTTACGATTTTTTAACGTATTAAATGTCTTGGAGAGTAAATACTACGCTGACAGAAAAGGTGAAGGGAGAGAGGGGTGTTGTACATCCAGTTATACAATGGGAATATTTTTTTTCACTCAAACTTGGCTGTAAATACTGTTTAAGTGACGCTAGCCCGCAGTTAGCTTTGCCCGTTAGCCTGTTAGCTTCTTCTCCGTGATTCTATTAGGGTGTATTGCTTGCTCCGCCCCGGTGGCAGTCAAGTTGCAAGCATGGTTTTCTGGCCAGAGACACCAGGGGGAGATGAAAGACCCTCCAATCATCCCATTAACACTTGTATTACCCCCACAGGGACTACGGAAAGGATTTATTAAGGTAAACACGTTACTTAGTACTGCTTTAACAAATGCTGAATTATGAATATAGTTTTCTACCCAATAAAAATACAAAGACATGGAGAGGAGAAAAGTGGTTCAATAGCCCATAATTACATAAATAACAGAGAATGCTAACATCATGCTACATGCTAACGCTAGCTATGACTGCTGTTTTTAGCTTCTAGTGAACAATCTGCTGTGAAAAAACATCCATATGGACACGATTGAGACTTGACTTTATCTGTGTGTGATAAATAAGTTTATATTACGCCGGAAAACGTCTCAAAAGAGTGAAAAATTGTGTTTCCCAAAACATACTTCCTTCCTAGGGTGACCAGATTTTCCATATTAAAAACTGGGACACAGTGGGAACTTTAGCGGGAGCGAAATAGTGACTTTCCCAACAGGTTAAACAGTCAAATTGTTGTAAAAGTATATCAAGTATATATAGTATGTCATTTAAATGGAACATCGACTTTCGGGCTGTTTTAATGGTTCATTCGCTATGCAAACTTTGTGTTTGATGCGCACATGGCCGAAATTCCTTACATTTCAAGTAAAAAAAAAAAACGCTGCTTCAGGCACAAGTAAAAAACTGGGACAACTGGGACAGAGCTTCTATAAAACTGGGACAAATCAATGGTTTTAGAAAAATCCAAAGGGACATAGGACAGAGGCTTCAAAACTGGGTCTGTCCTGGGTAAACTGGGACGTCTGGTCACCCTATACATGATTTCCCCCTTATATTTATGCCCAATGTTTTTACACATTTTTATTTTCTTTATTTTGCTCCAATTTGTCTCCCTCATTTTTGCTAATTTTTTCCCTTATCTTTGGGAAAATTGGAGGTGAATCCGATATTGTAAATTTGCACATCTTCCACACATTATTGTTCTGTTTTCTGGTTCTAGATGACAAATATTTGTTCAGGTACTGGTATCGGAAACCAAGTATCGTTAATGTACCCTCAGACCTGGGGCATAACCACCACATTATTTACTCAACTAGCATCACACACAAAGCCAAGTAGTCGCCAAGTTACCAGGAGTGGGATTTCGACATGACAGTTGTACCGCTGTTGTCGTTGCTATGATCAAATCTGAAGACAAACAGAAACCTGTGACGATTGGAAATGTAGTGGAAATGTCTGACATTATACTCAACAGGGTTAAACCGCAAATTTGTTGAGAACCACTTTCTAATCTTACCTGAACATTGCATCACAGTTGTTTCCCCTTTAAAACACTGGAAAAAAATCAAGAATAAACACACTGACAACACCATAGTATGAAGTATTAAAGATACACCGGGGACCACCATGAAAACACACTGCTTTCTTCTCTTACCTTATCCTCGTTCAACCTCCGTTATATAGAAACCGTGTTGACGTTTGTCAGAGATTCACAGTCCTGCACTTGCGTAACCTGCGAATAATGACCTCAAAATCCTTCACTGTTACATCATATTCCAGGGACGCTTTCCCGAATCGATGCAACTGAATAATATCATGTGCTGGGAAGGCCTGACATACAACGGTGCAACAGTGTAAGACAGAGAGGAAATCCACAGTCGGTCTATTGTTGAAAAAAAAAAAAACATACGGTTTGCCCATTGGCTGCCCTGAAGTGCTGAAGAATTAATGCCAGGAGTTTAAACCTCCATGAAGCTGTCAAAACAAACAAAAGCAAACATTTATTTTGCAGTTGTGGTTTCGTGTCAGTGCAGGTTTTAGGTGGATAGTTTGAGGTAAGTTAAGCACAAAGCGATTGACTTTGATAGAGTAGGGTGACCGGATTACAAAGTCTGGAAACACATGTCGAGCGTGTATCAACGCAGAGCAGTGTTTTAAACAAGTGTCCCATATTTAATTCATCAACTAACTGTAGCGCTGAGGTTTGTGTGCAACGAGAGGACAGCTGTTTTCGCAGGTTATTGGAGGAAAAACAGACTGACGTTCCAGCTCTTGGAGTTTCTCTTCCTCAAAGTTTACAGGGGTCTCTGTGTCTGAAAGTCCTTTCAATGGGCCGACATCAAGCACACATGTTTGAATATAGTTAAAGGGGGGTATTATGTAAAATCGACTTTTTCAAGCTTTATATCATGTTATTATGTCATTCCCTCATTAAACACATGCCTGGAGTGTTGCCTTGGCTCATTCACATATTTTTGAGTAATCAGTAAAAACTTAGACGGCAGCCATTTTAGGTGTAGCTATGCCTCAGTCCTCCTAGGAACGCCCCCACCTCCTGGAGACGCCTCTGGACCTTTCGTCACCAGCCAAGCCACCAACCACTGCTCCTCAGCTCAGCAGAGCCCCCTCCCCGCACAGTAGTGTTGTTTAGATGCCACAGCAGTGTGCTGAAGGGGGCGTGTCGGAAAGCTTCTTAAAGAGACAGAGGCCTATTTCAAGACGTTCAGTACAGCCATTTTGAGAGAGCAATTTTATTCAAGGCAGTTATTTTAATTTACTGCATATACAGACCAACAGAAGGTTACGTCATCATTGTAGTATGCTATAGACTGGTGCTATGTGATTGAAAAAAGCATAATACCCCCTCTTTAAACAAGTGTCCCATATTTAATTCATCATCTAACTGTAGGGCAGAGGTGTGTGTGCAACGAGAGGACAGCTGTTTTCGCAGGTTATTAGAGGAAAAACAGACTGACTGACTCTTTGGAGTTTCTCTGCCTCTGTGTAGCTCTCGTCTCTGTGTCTGAAAGTCCTTTCAATGGGCTGACGTCAAGCACACATGTTTGAATATAGTTAAGGATGGAATGATTCAGAAAACTTAATTTATCCCAGGAGGGCAGTGACGTTTGCAGCCGCTGCCTTTTAAAAATAGAATGTTAGAAAAACATACAAATCCCTAACATGTCAATCAACAACCAAACAAGAACATTGTAGTTCTCTGTGAGTGCTCATAGAGGCAACAACAACAGCAAGGGACACAACTTCAGTACGGAGCATGACGCAGCAGAGAACAATAACAATCCTGAGTTTAGGAGGTCAATAGCAGTTAGAAAGACCAATAACATTTATTCTGTTTCTCACTGAAGCGGTAACTACAGCCCAGATAAAAAGAAAGTAGTGAAAGAGATGCCCTTCAGCTCCTTGACACTTTTTATGTTTCTAAAACTGAGAACGACTGAGATACATCTCGCTAAAGTGTTTAACCCCAATTATCAAATTAAAAATGCATGCGCGATTGCCACTGTTTCCCAATCGTTTTCTAAAAGAAAAGGAGCAGTGAGCAGGTCTGAACCTGAACTAAATCAGGACTAAAACAGGTCTAAGCGGGGCTCAGAGTGTAGTACTGAGCAAACAGGAGAAACAGCACTGCATTGGCAACATTGTGTTATTTTACATAGGCATTCTGCTATTTAGGAGTTGAATAATAATTTTAACACTATTCAGTTAATTGAATTTTTTTCAAAGTAGTCATTATTATTAGATTTAATAAAGGCTAAAAAAACGAGTAACTGTGTAACCGAAATTGATCCTGTATGTTCCGGACGTTTGGCAGATTTGTATTTTATTCGAGGTCCAATTTGAAAAAATGGATCTCGATGAGCTTTAATTCATGGCCCCTGGTTTAGGGTCACCATAATTTCCACATTATAAACTAGGACACAATGGGAGTTTGTGGGAAGAGGCAAATTGTGATTGTCTCACCATTGAATGCTCAAACTTGATGTTGATAAAAGTCTCATGTCAATTAAATGGAATAATCAGCATCGAGGTGATAGACGTGTAGCTGTTCAGTTGGTTCAGTCGCTATGGAAACTTTGTGTTTGACACACACATGGCCAAAAGTCATTAGATTTTCACCAGTACCATACCAAAAGCTGCTTTTGGTATGGTACTGGTGAAAATCTGGGACACCTTGGGTCAAAGATTGTGTAAAACTGAGACAAATCAATGGTTTTGGAGAAATCCACTGAGTCATGAGACAGAGTGATCAGAACTGGGACTGTCCCAGGTAAACTGGGATGTCTGGTCACCCTATAGTTGCCACTTTTGCCCGCATTTGTGAGAAAATCTTAAGTGCTAACAAAGACGACATTGAACTTTGGGGCTGATTTTATTTCATGTGTTATTTTCTGTTGGAGTTTACTCGTTCTCCCATTGTCTTGGTGGGTTTACGTAAGTATGCCATAACCTCAACAATAACTGGTTTGAAACTTTTGCCCCTTAGAGCCTTGGATAATTTCCCTGTCCTCGTCTCAGTAGTTCAGTGTTTGTCTTTCACTTTGTGATGAATGGCCTGGGACCACATGAGCCACACTGATAATTCTTATGAAGTGGTTATTGGCTTGAACTTTGTGTGGGTGCAGACAGGAGCTCCTTAGTCGTCTGCATGCCATGATACATTAGCTTTCGCGGCTGATAAAAAACGAAACGCTCCCCCCCCATCCCCCCCCCTTCTGTGTTTGTTCCATTTTAGCGAATCACTCATGCATTTTCCAATTACAGCTACAGTCGGCAGCCTATTCGCAATCACCGGAGCACAGACAAACACGGAGATTAGGGACAAATGATATGACATACAATCACACCTCCAAGTAGACCATGACTGAGCCAACCAACGACAAAATCTACCTCTATTTTCCGAATGTTTGTAATAGGAGAGGAAGGATTTGCGCTGGCGTTGTGATGGATCGTGTGTTGTGTCGACCAATTACAGGGAATTAACTATTTGCATTTTAATCACATTATTATCATCAGTCAAATTAGTTCATTAGTCTTGATTTGTTCGTATCAGGATGACATACGGAGCGGTGGAGCGTGGTGATGGCATGGCAGAGGAAAGACTAGCAGTTCAAGTTCATGAAGCTAGTTAGTGGATTGCATGGGCAAACTCGATAGAAAGTTTACCATTAAGTTGACTGTCAGTGCCAATCAGAACTGGCTATCATCAGGCGTTTTCGAGTTTATTGCCGCGTTATCGTCCTTATGTGCGACGTCAACGTGTCCGCCTTGTTCACGTCTCAACTCTGTCTCGCTTTGAACTCAAGTGAACGATCGAGATGTGCATGAAGGTCCGTGAGAGCTAGAAACTGCTTCCTATACGCTCATAACGCGCTGTGTATCGGGCATTAGGCCTCCGAGGGGAACCACATTGAGGCTCTTGTGATCGAATGGCATTGTTCAGTATTTGCACCGCTGTTTTATTAAAGAGGGGGTATTATGCTTTTTTCAATCACATAGCACCAGTCTATAGCATACTACAATGATGACGTAACCTTCTGTTGGTCTGTATATGCAGTAAATTAAAATAACTGCCTTGAATAAAATTGCTCTCTCAAAATGGCTGTACTGAACGTCTTGAAATAGGCCTCTGTCTCTTTAAGAAGCTTTCCGACACGCCCCCTTCAGCACACTGCTGTGGCATCTAAACAACACTACTGTGCGGGGAGGGGGCTCTGCTGAGCTGAGGAGCAGTGGTTGGTGGCTTGGCTGGTGACGAAAGGTCCAGAGGCGTCTCCAGGAGGTGGGGGCGTTCCTAGGAGGACTGAGGCATAGCTACACCTAAAATGGCTGCCGTCTAAGTTTTTACTGATTACTCAAAAATATGTGAATGAGCCAAGGCAACACTCCAGGCATGTGTTTAATGAGGGAATGACATAATAACATGATATAAAGCTTGAAAAAGTCGATTTTACATAATACCCCCCCTTTAACACAGCTGACAAAAAACAGCCCACATTCAATGAGAACGATGAGAAACTCTACAAATATTATTGGTGTAGTTTCGAATTTGAATGAGCTACCCCTCTTCCCCACCCCGCTTTATTGGCTAGAAACACATTTAGGCTTTACCCAAATCTGAAAGCTACACCAAAAAAGTGACCAAAAAAAGTAACTAAATAGCAACAAAAACACAATAAACAAGCAACAAAAACTCACTTAAAAAGTGACGAAAAAGCAACAAAAAGAGCAACAGAAGAGCAACAAAGACGTGCCGGAAAAGCAACAATAACATAATCAGAAAGCGACAAAAAAGCAAGGGAAAAAAGGGATAAAAAAGCAACAAAAAAAAAGATAAAAACAAGGCGAAAACATGACAAAAACGCTGCGACAACGCAATGGAAAAAAAAGTCACGATCAGGTTTGTAGGTCTTCGCATTCAGATGAGGAGTTACTCTGGCCTATAGGCTGTAAGCTCCAGTCGAGAAGCTTTTAGATTTGGGTAAAGCCGAACTGGAGAGAATGCACTCGGTTAAGGCGGGGGGGTTAGGAGGTTAAAGAGTACCCAAACGGGCGTGCCAAAGCCTTTCCCCACCCACAAACAAAAGTCAAAAATTGCGGCTAAAGAGGCGGTCTCTGAGGTTTGGGGGTGAGTGACGATGTGTGGAGCTGGTGCGGCTTATGACGTTCTGTGGATTCCGTGGATTCCAGCCAATCAGGAAATTCTAATTTAGTAGCAGAGTTTACCCTGAAGGGGGCGCAACCCATTCGTTTTTCAGGTCAAAGTTAGGATTTGACACATGTTTGCGCTATAATGTCAGAATAATGTCATGGACCAGAAGACAACACTATGAGACACCCATTGAGACAGTTTATTGATTGATTGATTTGATTGATTTTTTTATTTTATTTCGAGCTACACAACACAGGCACAAAAGCCAGAAAAGATATAAAAAAAGAAAAAATAAATAACATTCTAGCTCGAAAAGGAGTGGGAAGAAGACAAGCTTATTGACTCCCACCCCTGTTCATAAACTTAAATAATAATGTGGTTGCTACAATAACACTGTTTTAGTTCTTATTATCTTACAAACAACATTAACAATTAAGTTGGTTCCATATTTACAGATGCAACAATGCATTACATTGAATCAACATTCACAGTATGTTACACTTTATAACAAGTGTATAATTGTGTTTCCCATACCTATTTTATTACCATGTTGGTATTACTGTTGTTCACCATCATCATTCCAGCCCATATAGCATTACTCTGTATCAAAGTGTTTGAATGATACATAATATACTCCACATTTATTCATGAAAGGTACAATAATAACAGACTGATTGATGCTCATGATAACAAGATTATTCTTAATGATGTGTGTTAAAAGGAGTCGAGGCTCTTCTTTTTTCTTTCCTGTGTCTGGACCTGCTGCCAGAGGGGAGCAACCAGTAAAAAAAAACTTACTTTTATCAGTAAAAAAAACTTGATTTGGTGTTTAGTTGCTCTTTAAGAGATTTTAACCAACTACCGCCGACTTTCATGGTTTGAGAACAGAGTCATTTAGGTAGTGCAGGTCTAACAAAACAAACTTTTGCAGGCTTACGGACAACATACTACTTTTCATTGCTCTACATTGATGAGGAAGCGAGACACATGATGTGCTTTTAGAGTTTATAAAAAGAAAAAAAGGATTCAGCTCGAGTTGCTTGACTGCATGAAGCAAAGATGATAAAATGGCAAATGGCCTGAACTCATGAAGCGCTTTTCCACCTACATTAGGCGCTCAAAGCGTTTGATGAGCTGCACATCCAAGATTAAGGAGAGTGAGTCTAGCCTTTACACCACAATCAACTGTGCTTCATACGTCGCCAATTTTTTTTAAACCTTCATATACTGTGGAACCAATGTTTCCTGTCTAAGATGTTCAAAATGTGCACCAGGAGATAATTGTTTTCTTGCACTCTAAAAATGCCACATTTTTCTCTCAAGAAATCTGTGCTTTTATTTTTAGCTCTAATTAAACCACTAACACAAGCTGCTAAAAGCTCCGGTTCGACCTGTAAATGAATGCAAATTGTCTCCAGCTCCATGTTCTCTGCACCTCCATCTCCCTGTGGCACGTTATAATTTATGTAATTGCTCCTCTGAGCCCAGTGTGATTCAGCAGACACCTCATAACAAGCCTTTTTCAGCAAATTCCTCAATTGGTTGTGATGGAATTGTAAACATACTGGCACAATCAGCGGTACACGGTTGTGCATTTAATCGGTGGAGGTCGTTTAGTTCAACACGTCAGTCAATAACCTTGGTTTAGCTCCTGTGTAATCACTGATCTATTGTCTCTTGCTTGTTGCAGCTTATGATACCAGCTCTTGGTGAATTTTATGTGCCGCTGTTGCTCGGCTGGTTTGCTCTGACCGCATAAAATTCATCAGGCTGTAAGGGACACAGGTTACTGTTTAATTTCGCCTGGCATAAAATCTATGGGATGTTGCTCTTGTCTTTTGCGGCTCGGTAAAACACTTTCGGAGTAATATGGAAGCGCTCTGCATTGAAATCTATTTCTGAAATAACCTGGCCCGAGGGGGGGTAATTGACTCGGGCGCTTTTGCAATATGGCGCACTGGCACTAACCTTCTCTGCAAGTTATCATCCTGTCACACTCATTTGTGGAAAAGTAGTAAACAAGATGATGATAACGTCATGCTTATATTATTGTAATGTCTGTGTCCAACAAATGGTTGCACTGGCATTCAGGAAATTGACTCAATTGTGGGTCATCAACAGTATCTAGATTTTCAAAGTCAACATTAGATGGTAAAATATGGAAAAGATTGAAATAAAGTCGTTATCTGGAACAAGTTTTGGGTTGGAGATATTTCAGCTCTTTCAATTCTGAGTCAACATTATGTATATTATTAATTTCTTACACAGTCAAAGCAGTTAAGGTTTGTTTCCTCAAGATGGAAAAAATAATGCTTTTATACAAAGCTGGAGTCCTTATGCTGACTTGGCTTTTACCTGGTTTAGCTGAAGTGTCCCTGTTCACGAGCCAGTGTTCAGTGATAGAAAAATGGAGGGATTCACAAATATAGAGTGGAAGAAGAAGAAGAAACTTTATTTATACAGCACCTTTCACAGATAAAATCACAAAGTGCTTCACAGGGGCACAAAAATAACAATGGTTACAGAAAAATGTACAATTGAAACAATCACAGCCTTTTCAACTAAAAGCTCGTCCATACAGCCATGTCTTCAGCTGTTTTTTTTAAAGAAATCGACAGTGTCGGTCACACGTAGCGACAGAGGAAGGTCATTCCACAGTTTAGGAGCAACAGCTTCAAAGGACAAGTCTCCTCTGGTTTTAAAGTGG
Source organism: Neogobius melanostomus (assembly GCA_007210695.1). Classification (NCBI taxonomy): domain Eukaryota; kingdom Metazoa; phylum Chordata; class Actinopteri; order Gobiiformes; family Gobiidae; genus Neogobius; species Neogobius melanostomus. The sequence continues at coordinate 328,517 of VHKM01000062.1, forward strand.
GTCCTTGGGACAGTGAGGAGGTTCTGGCCCGTGGATCTAAGGGTGCGGCCGGAGGAGTAAGGGCACAGCAGGTCGGACACACGTATTTGGGAGCCTGACCATGCAGCGCTCTAAAAGTCAAAACTAAAATGTTGAACTCAATTTGAAATTTGATGGGAAGCCAGTGCAGAGAGGATAAAATGGGAGTAATGTGTGACCGTCTGCTAGAGCCTGTTAAAAGCCGCGCTGCAGCATTTTGAACCATTTGAAGACGATTCTAAGCAGATATAAGTATAAAGGGAGTTACAATAATCTAAAATAGACGAGATAAAAGCATGAATCACCAATTCTAGATCAGAATTGGAGCTTTCATTTTCTAAGAGGTTTGCTGTGGAGGAAAATCAACTAAAACCAGCATACTGCATTAAAAAAAGTTTATTTCTGTTCCTCAAATGCACTTGGATTTAGTTGTATCTTTTGAGCACAATACCGATAAAGTAACCAATCTAATTATATTCATTTGCAAATGTCCATTACTCTAATTCGCACCCAAGCGAAAACTTTACGACCTTAAAGCAGTACTAAGTAACTCTTGCCCCTAGAGGCCATAAGGGCAACTGCAGGTGTCTTAGCAAGTTACGATTTTTTAACTTATTAAATGTCTTGGAGAGTAAATACTACCCTGACAGAAAAGGTGAAGGGAGAGAGGGGTGTTGTACATCCAGTTATACAATGGGAATATTTTTTTTCACTCAAACTTGGCTGTAAATACTGTTTAAGTGGCCCTAGCCCGCAGTTAGCTTTGCCCGTTAGCCTGTTAGCTTCTTCTTCGTGGTTCCATTAGTGTGTATTGGCTGCTCCGGTCCAGTGGCAGTCAAGTTGCAATTGTGGTTTTCTGGCCAGAGACACCAGGGGGAGATGAAAGACCCTCCAATCATCCCATTAACACTTGTATTACCCCCAGAGGGACGACGGAAAGGATTTATTAAGGTAAACACGTTACTTAGCACTGCTTTAACCAGCCTATTTTATTTGTTTTTTGATTTTAGGCTAACCTGGTGACCTCCGAATTGCAGTCATAAACGCATTCCTATAGTGTTCTTAAGTACTACCAATAACTACAAAACCATATTTCAACCTGGATAGACGATTTAAAAGATTTATTGATATTTGTATTTTGGTGATCAGATCAGGCAGTAGACATCAATATATGGATTGAAAGTTAGTACGGAGGGGTAGGTTAGTGTTAGGGATGTTTTCCCTAACACTAACGCTTGGACACAGGTGCTGGTACGGGAGACCGGTGAAGGATGTAGCATTGTAAAACTGTGGATAGCAGAGGCGGTGAAGGGGTGGAGGTGGGTCGCAGCACAGCTGGGAAGCAGACGAGCCGTGAACGCTGGAGGCTTAAACGCAGAACCAAGGGCGATGAAATGAGTCTTCCAGGTTGAATTTACACCTAGGCTTCTTTTTTATCTTACAGTGACCAGTTTGTAAAAAGAAAATGGGTAACAAATATAAAGTCTGATAAAAGTCTTAGATAGATAGAAATGATGACTGAAAGGAAGGAAGGATGAGAGAAAGTAAAGGGTAGAGAGAGATGGATAGAAAGAGAGATAGAGAAAAGAGCAAGAGGAGGAAAAAAAACCCACATTCGGCTCTGGTTTGGTGCATCCATCTGTTTGACATTTGCGCTGTGGCCGAGCTCACCCTGAGCTGCTCCGCTGCTCTCTGTATTATACACAGTGACAGTCTGAGAGAAGCTGCTGCGGCTGGAGATATTTCTGTGGCCGCATATTATATGTTCAGACAGCATGTGGTCATATACGGCACTTGTATATTGAATATGTAAGCTACATGTAAATAAATGAAGGTCACTTGAGGATGACTGAAATAGTTGAAGATTTAAGGCGATGTGAGGGAACAACCTGTCTTGGAAACTTGTACTTTTGTGATCAATTATTTATTTTGTACTTTACACACAAGAGTAGAGATTCTTACGACCACTCTGACACAGTATCTTCCACCAAATTGAATAAAAAAATGTGTAAAACTGTAACATGATGTGTTGATAAGTAATTCTGACTGTGACTCTGACCAAAAATCTGCCAATGGGAAGACATTCTTTGTATTTAAAGTCAGATCGAGCAATCAAAGTTTATTTCTGGAGCACATTACAACAACACTAGGGAGACCAAAGTGCTTTACTTAAAAAAACATAAGAGAAAACATCAATATTAAATCACATAAAGCATAAAAACACAACAAAATAGAGCAGCACTAGGAGTTTCCCAAAGGATAAGATACTAGACACGATAGGACTTTATTGATGTCACAATGGAGAACTTGATTTGTTACAACAGCTCTCAAGAAACACTGCAAATAGTCAGAAGAAATCGGGAATCAAAAGAAGAACAAAGAAATAGTAAATAAAGGTAATAAAAATGACCATCTTCCAGCTTAAGTCCACTAAACAATCAAACAAAAATATCTCACAAACAAGATTAAAATGGACAAATGTATCTATTCGGTATTTCTTTGATTTAGTTTCAATGGAAATGACCACCTACATTTGCTGTAATTTTATTTTTCTGACACAAAACAGGAAAGCCAAAGAACAAAGCACACACACATTGGTAAACCCAGTTGTTGTCTGCCTGTTAGTTTCCTGCAGGCCGCGTGGGTGGGTCTGTGATGTGTATGAGCAGTGACTGTGCGAGAGTGAGGTCTTCTTTAAAGGGCTACGGGCTGCAGAGGAAGCGGCGGCCTGGGAATACCTTTCGACCAACATCAATAAACCGCTTAACCAACGATTTCACTGCCCCGTCCGCCGGGAGACGCAGCCACTTGCAGCGCTCACAATATGGCGCCGCACAGCTCGCTTTCAAAACCCTGACGACTTGTTCTTGAAGAGGACAGTTCACAGGCAGAGCAGTTTGATAGTGGGGATAGTTACACTATTATGGCTACTTTAGATTGAGGGATGAGGGGGAAAAGGTGGGGAGAGCGGCCATTTTGTAGCATCTCCATCTTATTTCATTTTCTTCTGACTGATTTGAGCATGGACTGTCCATTCAGTCCTGCTTAGGGCTGGGCGATATGGACTAAAAGTCATATCCCGATATATTTAGGTTGAATATCGAGATACGATATATATCCTGAAATTTTTTCCGCAAAGTGAGAGCTGTGAAATAAGATGTTGAGTCAAGGTCAAAGCCAAATACGAGTAGTTTTATTGAAAACTATAAAATGTAAACATAAACACTGTATAACAAAGCTCTGTAAGGTGCACATTTAAATAAAAATATATAATATATTGGATAAAAATAGCCTATAAAATAAGTCAATCTTTTTCTGAGGGCAGCATTTATATGTAAAGAGATAACAAAGTGCTCAGTTTAAGATAAACATTTTTTTTAAATCAACTTGAGATTACCTGTTTCTTTTTGTTAACTTAATAACTTATCTGAAATATCCTGATATACACGATATGGTCTAATTCTATCTCATTAAAAAATATATCGATACATCTTAAATATCGATACATATCGCCCAGCCCTAGTCCTGCTGCAGCAAATCACGCACATTATTAGGCAAGTCCAGTACATAAACTCAGTGGTGACGTCCTTCTTTAAAGGGGGGTATTATGTAAAATCGACTTTTTCAAGCTTTGTATCATGTTATTATGTCATTCCCTCATTAAACACATGCCTGGAGTGTTGCCTTGGCTCATTCACATATTTTTGAGTAATCAGTAAAAACTTAGACGGCAGCCATTTTAGGTGTAGCTATGCCTCAGTCCTCCTAGGAACGCCCCCACCTCCTGGAGACGCCTCTGGACCTTTTGTCACCAGCCAAGCCACCAACCACTGCTCCTCAGCTCAGCAGAGCCCCCTCCCCGCACAGTAGTGTTGTTTAGATGCCACAGCAGTGTGCTGAAGGGGGCGTGTCGGAAAGCTTCTTAAAGAGACAGAGGCCTATTTCAAGACGTTCAGTACAGCCATTTTGAGAGAGCAATTTTATTCAAGGCAGTTATTTTAATTTACTGCATATACAGACCAACAGAAGGTTACGTCATCATTGTAGTATGCTATAGACTGGTGCTATGTGATTGAAAAAAGCATAATACCCCCTCTTTAAGATCCAGCGTCACATTCATTTTTCACCAGAATCTTGTATTGATGATGAGAGAGTGTGACCTCTGTGCAACGCCTTGTCCAGCACATCCCAAAGATCCTTAATAGGGTTAAGATCTGGACTCTGTGGCGGTCAGTCCATGCGTGAAAATGATGTCTCATGCTCCCTGAACCACTCTTTCACAAGAGCCAGATGAACCCTGGCATTGTCATCTTAAAATATGCCCGTGCCACCAGGGAAGAAGAAATCCATTGATGGAATAACCTGGTCATTCAGGATGCTCATGTCGTCTGCTGATCTCGTTCTTTGGGGACATAGTGTTGCTGAATCTAGACTTGACCAACTGCAGCAACTTTGATGACTTTTTTCCGGCTGTTTAAACTGTGTGTAAACCCGAAAAAAGAAAAAAAAAAGGAAAAAGAATAAAGTCAAAAAGCAGATGACACAGTTTGAGAAACACTGGTGTGGAAAATAAAAGTCTAGAAGTTACGATGCGATAAAGTGTTGTTACACAATACACCAGCAGAGGGAGCCCAACCCACTCCTGTTACCGCGGTGAAACAGGAAGTGGGTCAGTTGGAAGGAATGTCAATAAATGAGATCGGCAAATATGCAGCCAATTTCTCGTTTCATAGCATACACATAATGCTAACATAAAATAAAACCTTTAAATGAATTAAAATAAGATAGTCAAGTAAATCTAACTGAGAATATGAAACTCACTTCCACACATCTCCAACCGAATATGCATTTCCTTTCATTTAGATGGTTTTCCTAATGGGAGTCAAGCTCTAGCCAACCACTCAGTAAACACATCTGCTGGGAAATTGAAAGCTTAAATGTGATAGAAAAGCTCAAATTGGAGGTAAATCCAGCCAATAACGTCCTCCGGGGCTGTTGGGTTCAGATATGGTTTTGATGACAGGCTGTGAGTATTAGCCATAATGGAGTCACCGCGGCAGCAACAAGAAAGGCTTTAATGGACAAGCTGTTGCAGAGAATTACAGTAGAGAGGGGTTGCAGGTGTAAAATAATAACTACATGAGAAATGGCAGCAAAGCAATGTCAACTTAACAAGGAGACATTTTTAAAGTGCAGTGGGTTTGGCTGCAAGCGAAGCCCAGTTTTATTGCTTTAGAGGTCCCCCGAGGCAGAGATTTTAGTGAGTAGTTGTTTGAAGATGCCCCCATGTCTCAAAGTAACAAAGGGATGCAGCATATTTCACAAATACTATATAGAGTTTCTGCATCTGGTAAAGCTGAAGACTTATTAAAATGTGTTTTAGTTTAAGATGAAAGATCTCTTAACATAATTCACAACTATCTTTTGTGCTAATATACAGATGTACCCACATCACAACAACGGAACAAGTCCATTCTTTTATTTTCACGATTTTCAAACGGATCTCTGAGAGAGCCTTGAAATGCTAGATTAATAAAGTTATTTTTAAAGCCAATCACTAACAAAGCTATTGATTCTGATCCCTTTTGTCAAGGGGGCTAAAACTCCTCTTGATGATCCTGGATCTCAGGAGCAGGGCTGCCAAATGTGGCCCTCTGAACAATTTTCAATGGCTCTTGGGTTTCTTGTTGAGTAGGCACAGATTGGAGATTATATGATTGTGACTTCAATAACTAACACTTCACTAACACTTCATTAAGGTTGCAGTCCTATGTAAAGCTGCTGTTGCAGTTGAAATTTCGGTGTCGTATACCGGTATACCAATATGTGGCCCATGATAAAAACTCTGGATTTCTTTCTAAAAGGTGTCTCAAATCAAGGTTTAGAAATTTGAGATCTATACACATCCAGACAGGCAGGTTTATGCACTAAGTTTAGGTTAACTTCATTGTCCCCATAGGGAAATTTGTCCTCTGCATCTGACCCATCCTTCGATGCCGCTGGGGTGACCCATAAGGTGTAGTACCCACACCTCCAGATGTGGAACCTGGCAGATGGTCAGTATCACCTGGCTGGAGGATTCACCTATTGAACATGTTTTAGTGGTAGGGGAAAACGGAGTATCCGGAGGAAACCGGTGCCATGCCATTGGTCCGACAACCCTTTAGTCCGACGAAAATTTACCATTGAGCAGAGGCGCCATTAGTCCGACATCTCTAACCCAGTTGTGTTGTGAGAGTCATGTACAACCATTGGCCCTAACCTTAAGGTCAGTGGACTCTTGCCTGAACCTAATTTTATTTTTCAACCGCACTCAATGGGACATTTTCGGAATAATGAGATGTCGGACTAACGGGCCGACCCTGAGGAAACCTACGCAGACACGGGGAGAACAGGCAAACTCCACACAGAAAGGACCGGTCCAGGTGGGAATCAAAACCGGGGCATAGCTGTGATGCACAAGCGCTAACCGATGCGCCACCGTGCCGCTATTCATGACAACTGATTAAGGTTAAGGGGGGTCACCTAGGAAACCTGTCAGAAACAGTGCATGACCTCTTTAGTGCACACGTCTCTAGATTTTCATAGGTTTTCAACATTCCCAAACCCATGTGTTACATTTTTGATTTCATTTTAAGTGCTGTATCCATCCTACTGTCACATGTAATAACAGACTACATTGTGCACAGGGCAAACCTTACCCTCCCGTAGCGTTTAGCGCGAGTCAAAAACACACAGTGACACATCTCCAATAGGTGATTTATGTTGTAATAGTGTTTAATTACCTCTCGGATAGAGCAGTTTTTATTAATGCCCCCGTTTGGAGCGTCTTCAGAAGGGAATTCCCGCAAAGATTCTATTAGACTTTAATAATGGTGATGAATGGAGCGGTAAGTTTGTTTGACTTGATTTGGCCGCGCTGAGAACGAGGCGACTGGAATGAGAAGGCAATGACAAAGGGACAACGGGAAGATACAGTTCTAATGGTGTGGGTTGGACCTAATTACATTTTCAATTTGATAGAGATAAACAGCTCAAGAAGGGACTGGTTTAGCGTGTTAGCAATGCTTTTCTACATGCGCGGGGGTGTCTATGGAAGCCCTATAGTATGATATAAACAACCTACCTACACATGTAATGTATATAGTTAAACACAAAGAAAAAGCTCAGTTCAAACGTTTAGGAATCAATTGTCTATATGCCTTAAAGCAGTACTAAGTAACTAGTTTACCTTAATAAATCCTTTCCGTAGTCCCTCTGGGGGTAATGCAAGTGTTAATGGGATGATTGGGGGGGTCTTTCATCTCCCCTTGGTGTCTCTGGCCAGAAAATCACAATTGCAACTTGACTCCATTAGTGTGTATTGGTGACTCCGACCCGTTGGCAATCACGAAGAAGAAGCTAACAGGCTAACGGGCAAAGCTAACTGCGGGCTAGCGCCACTTTAACAGTATTTACAGCCAAGTTTGAGTGGAAAAAAAAAGATCTCCATTGTGTAATTGGTTGTACAATATCCCTCTCTCCCTTTGTCTTTTCTGTCAGCGTAGTATTTACTCTCACGGACAATTAATGAGTAAAAAAACGCAACATGCTACGGCACCTGGAGTGGCGCTTAAGGCCTCTAGGGGCATGAGTTACTTAATACTGCTTTAACTTTAGGAGCATAACTGAACTACAGTAGCTCTGCCTGGTTAAAACCATAGATATAATATACAAGAGATAACCGGTTATACATTGAAACCCATTCATAGTATTGATCCTGAGTGGTCTGTGAAATCAACATGGCTGCTCAATCTCCTCCTATGAAGTTGGGAAGCCCCAGGCTCCTCCACAGAGCTCCGGAGCCTGTCAGACATAGGTTGACTTTTTAGTGCTGATATACAAAAAAAACAGAGTGGCTAAAAATATGACACCTGGCCCAGCGTTGTCTCATGGGTCATAGCAATTTTAGAAAAAAATATAATAAAAAGCAGCTTTTAAGCAGTGCTAGGGATATGTGTTTTTTGGAGTCGCTCCTGGCCATTAAAGCAATTATCAGCTCCACGCCATGAGGGCCAAAGAGAAGGGCTTTCCACCCCCAATGGTCAAAACAGAAGAATCTCAAAACACGAATAACTTTGTCTACAAGGGGGCAGTACGCCGGCCATGAGTCAGCCAGCTGTGCACTGTGAATAACGTTACTGTAGTCTTTACCAGGGACAAAATCGCACACAGAATTAGATTTTGATCAGAAGATTGAGTATTTTCATATTTTCTGTGTCTATAAAAACGTAGCTGCCGTAACATTGTCTTAAACCAGTGGTTCCCAACCTTTTTGTCCTTGGACCTTCTATTTGTAAACCGTGTACCCCCTACCTCAAGGGTGTTGACGATTATTTGTAAAATGGTCAATTAAAACTATCAATTGTTGGCAAAAAAAACTAATAACGACAAACTTTTTTTTTTTTTGCAAGATATTCATTCAATAGACCTTCATTTAAAAAAATATGTTCAAAAGGCATTCAAGTTCACCTTTAAAAATAAAAAAGTACCGCCTGTTGAGTACCCCCTGGGGTCCCCGTACCCCTGGTTGGGAAACACTGCTCCCTTTTGAAGCCGTGCTTTAAAACACAACTAAAGCCTCATCTGTTACAGCCCATTCATCAAAGTACAAAGCTATTTCTTATTTCTGATCTATAAATGACCGGTCAATTAGCCCCAGATTAAAAAGCGTGGCCTGGACCCTGCATTAGAGCATAATCACAGCACAATCATTAGAGAGCGTGAACCAGGACGGACTGATGACTGATGATTCGTCTCATTACTGGCCTTTATTGTCTTACACTGCAGCAGAGAGTCTTATGCTTTATGTAGAATGTGTGGAATTAATAGTTGAGACCTTTTGACTTGTTTTAAGATACAGCATCAACATGTATATGAAAATCTTTTTCTTTTTTTACTGCCTTCCTTTGTAAAATTTCCGGTTCATGCTCAGAAACACTTATTGTACAGAAGGCATAGACGTTCGAGGGGGAAATCATGCCGGATTTACAGGCTCCTCCTCCCCAGCTCTGATGAAGCATGTTCCTAATAAGGGCGGGATCTTCACTGTAGACTCGGCCCTTGCGTGACGTTTAGCTCGCGCAGCTCCAATGCTAACAGTCCGACCCTCATTAGTACGAGATTTCAAAAATGTTTCTTTCGAAAACCAGCCTGGTTTCTTTAATTGTGACTAACCCAGCGTTACCTCAGGAGGAATATGTAGCCGTAGAAAGTGTTTAAAAATTAGAAACCAGGCGTTAAAGTTGTTTTTAATGTGTCTAAAATCCAATGCTTTTCAATGGGAGACTAGCGGCTATATGGAGGTACTACAGCAATGGCGGCCTCCAGTGTTGCGGTCGTAAAGCAGAGCAGCCAGCGGCCATTGACAGAAGCACATACCAACGACACAAAGGCAGTTTGCATTAGTTTAGAGAACAATCTACAATCTATTTCATAAAAAAAGGGGAATGATGCATGATATTAACATGAAAATACATGTAAATTTCACAGATTATAACCTTGAAATACATCACAGGCAAGCTTTTCATTTCCGTTTCCTTGTCAACACTAAACGAGGGCAATAAACAAAAACCTTCCTAACCGGTATCCTGCTTTAAACCCCCAAGTCTCTCGACTGAACTGGGGTTGGGTCAAATGCAGAGAATAATCCGATTTAATCCAAGTGCAATTGCAAAACATCTACCTCAAAAGCCTGTATGACTTTGAAATAGGCCCCAACAAAACAAGCCCCGAGATTAACATGCAGGGCAGCGGCTCATATATACGCTTGTGCAACCAAAAGTGCAATTTATAATCTTTCTGACAACTTCTCTCCCGGCCTGCGGGGAAAAGCATCAGTCATGGGCGGCCGTGCTTTGCATATTAGCAGTCCGGAGCGTTTAGCGGTTAGCTGCGGTGGCGCCCCTCTGTTGTCATTGATCATATGGCACAGCGCGTCTGCATGAGCCGCCTGCATTAGAGCCACTGACAGCACGAAAAACATTACAAATGATCCGGGCCACATTTGCACGACGCCGTCACCTGTTTGATGTATAGATAACCCAGATCAAGGCTTTTTCTTTCACTCGGGCTCCCATCCATCCAGCTTCCTCCTTCTCCAGGTGGGATTTAGAAATACATTCAGTCCTTTTGCTCCAGATTATATACACGATTGTGCAATGTTGATTAGAAATACTGAACTCAATGTTTAATGTATATGTGCGCATTTACAATGAATGAATGAATGAATTAATCGTTTTTTTTTTATTATTGTGTCTTGCATTATGCCCTAATGGACACTAAGACACCAATAACACCAACAAAAGGACCAGATGCCAGACAGTTTTACATGTTGTGAGTCACAAAACTAAAAACATAAGCTAAGCGTGCCAGCCGAATCAACATTCTTTTAATCACCAGCTGGACACCAACACTTTTAGCAAAATAAAGTATTTGGAAAAAAAATACTGTATGAGTCATAAGTGGATTCTGAACGGCTCATCATCTGATTCATGACCCATGAATTTTTTTATAATACTATAAATAATACTACTACAGTGAGGAAAATAAGTATTTGAACACCCTGCTATTTTGCAAGTTCTCCCACTTAGAAATCATGGAGGGGTCTGAAATTGTCATCGTAGGTGCATGTCCACTGTGAGAGACATAATCTAAAAAAAAAATCCAGAAATCGCAATGTATGATTTTTTAACTATTTATTTGTATGATACAGCTGCAAATAAGTATTTGAACACCTGTCTATCAGCTAGAATTCTGACCCTCAAAGACCTGTTAGTCTGCCTTTAAAATGTCCACCTCCACTCCATTTATTATCCTAAATTTAGATGCACCTGTTTGAGGTCTTTAGCTGCATAAAGACACCTGTCCACCCCATACAATCAGTAAGAATCCAACTACTAACATGGCCAAGACCAAAGAGCTGTCCAAAGACACTAGAGACAAAATTGTACACCTCCACAAGGTTGGAAAGGGCTACGGGGAAATTGCCAAGCAGCTTGGTGAAAAAAGGTCCACTGTTGGAGCAATCATTAGAAAATGGAAGAAGCTAAACATGACTGTCAATCTCCCTCGGACTGGGGCTCCATGCAAGATCTCACCTCGTGGGGTCTCAATGATCCTAAGAAAGGTGAGAAATCAGCCCAGAACTACACGGGGGGAGCTGGTCAATGACCTGAAAAGAGCTGGGACCACCGTTTCCAAGGTTACTGTTGGTAATACACTAAGACGTCATGGTTTGAAATCATGCATGGCACGGAAGGTTCCCCTGCTTAAACCAGCACATGTCAAGGCCCGTCTTAAGTTTGCCAATGACCATTTGGATGATCCAGAGGAGTCATGGGAGAAAGTCATGTGGTCAGATGAGACCAAAATGGAACGTTTTGGTCATAATTCCACTAAATGTGTTTGGAGGAAGAAGAATGATGAGTACCAACCCAAGAACACCATCCCTACTGTGAAGCATGGGGGTGGTAGCATCATGCTTTGGGGGTGTTTTTCTGCACATGGGACAGGGCGACTGCACTGTATTAAGGAGAGGATGACCGGGGCCATGTATTGCGAGATTTTGGGGAACAACCTCCTTCCCTCAGTTAGAGCATTGAAGATGGGTCGAGGCTGGGTCTTCCAACATGACAATGACCCGAAGCACACAGCCAGGATAACCAAGGAGTGGCTCTGTAAGAAGCATATCAAGGTTCTGGCGTGGCCTAGCCAGTCTCCAGACCTAAACCCAATAGAGAATCTTTGGAGGGAGCTCAAACTCCGTGTTTCTCAGCGACAGCCCAGAAACCTGACTGATCTAGAGAAGATCTGTGTGGAGGAGTGGGCCAAAATCCCTCCTGCAGTGTGTGCAAACCTGGTGAAAAACTACAGGAAACGTTTGACCTCTGTAATTGCAAACAAAGGCTACTGCACCAAATATTAACATTGATTCTCTCAGGTGTTCAAATACTTATTTGCAGCTGTATCATACAAATAAATAGTTAAAAAAATCATACATTGTGATTTCTGGATTTTTTTTTTTAGATTATGTCTCTCACAGTGGACATGCACCTACGATGACAATTTCAGACCCCTCCATGATTTCTAAGTGGGAGAACTTGCAAAATAGCAGGGTGTTCAAATACTTATTTTCCTCACTGTATATGTCAGTGTTCCCCAACCAGGAGTACAGGGACCCCGGAGGAACTTGAGTACTTACTGTAGCTGGATATACTGGGAATGGATTCAGATTGAAAAAAAAGGTTAAACCAAGTCATATTTCAAAATGTATTTAAATTGAAAGTTCATTTTAATGCCTTTTTTCTTTAGAGTTTTTCAGACGGATTTTGAAAACAATAATCTGCTAAATACTGAGTAATCTGAGTTGAGTTTACGCAAGTCAAAGAAAGGTGGGAACCACAGGTCTAAGTCATTTCATAATGTAGTCCAGCCATTTCCAAAGTCAGAGAGTTGAGGCCCCCTTATTGATCCAAAAATCCCACAGGCGCTGCCCGATAATGATCATTCGCTCTGTATTTGTAAGGTTTTACGGCTTGAAATGACATCTAATAACAAATAACATAGAAAGTAGGGATAAATGCTTATTTTAGAGCAGTAAAATTGAACAAAAACATATATACATTTCCATTTCAGTGTACTTGTTTTGTAGACAAGCTTTGGAAGTCCCCCATCCCAAATGTTAGGGAAATACTAAAGAAGTCCGGAGAGCCACGAGCGGAAGGATGGGACGAAGTCTGGATGTCTTAAGTAGAAGAAGTTTATTACCGTAATACAGGCCTGGAGACATTTGAACAGTCAACACAGTGTTCAGGGCATTGATCATTCAGAATCTGGAGATACTTCCACATGAAGAGAGTTAAATAATCTTGGTTACACGTAGGCACTAGCCGTCCACGCACTGACAATGTGCCACGTTTTCTGGGCCACAAGTCGTGTAGAAGGTCGGCGCCCAAATGTACTGATTTAGCGGTACGATATGAGAAGGGAAATATGTGAGGGTCGAATTAAGTCTATAATTCCCCATGACCAAAAACAAAGCTATGTCTCGCTAATGTCAGCGTAATTGTGGTATTGTTGTTTACACAGGCGTCTGTTTTTATATGGGGCCCTGTTTGAGCAACTTGGTTACTGTTACTGTTGTCATCATGTCTTTAAAGAGGGGGTATTATGCTTTTTTCAATCACATAGCACCAGTCTATAGCATACTACAATGATGACATAACCTTCTGTTGGTCTGTATATGCAGTAAATTAAAATAACTGCCTTGAATAAAATTGCTCTCTCAAAATGGCTGTACTGAACGTCTTGAAACAGGCCTCTGTCTCTTTAAGAAGCTTTCCGACACGCCCCCTTCAGCACACTGCTGTGGCATCTAAACAACACTACTGTGCGGGAGGGGGCTCTGCTGAGCTGAGGAGCAGTGGTTGGTGGCTTGGCTGGTGTCGAAAGGTCCAGAGGAGTCTCCAGGAGGTGGGGGCGTTCCTAGGAGGACTGAGGCATAGCTACACCTAAAATGGCTGCCGTCTAAGTTTTTACTGATTACTCAAAAATATGTGAATGAGCCAAGGCAACACTCCAGGCATGTGTTTAATGGAGGGAATGACATAACATGATATAAAGCTTGAAAAAGTCGATTTGACACAATACCCCCCCTTTAAACGTTTTGTATTGTGGTGTATATTGTGGTCTATATTCCTTCTTAGTATCTCTAATTGTTTCAATAATGCACTGAGTGATTTAACTTCTTAACCGAACGCATTTTCTCCAGTTCGGCTTTGCCCAAATCTAAAAGCTTCTTGAAAAAAAGCGCTAATATAGCAACAAAAACAAGGATGAAAACGCAACAACTAAGTGACAAAAGACGCGACAAAAAAAAAACGTGCCCGAAAAGCAACAATAATTCAACGAAAATGTGACTAAAGAGCGACGACAACACGGAGAAAATGTCCTGGGTTTGATATTTTTTTATATAACACCTTCACACCTTCTGAATGATAATGGCCTCCTTTTTCTTGTGGTGTCATTGTTTTGAATTAAAGCAAAACCCCAAACGCTTCGCTCTCTTATGTTTGGGGACCTTTGCCTGTGATGAGGCCAGCCCTGAGCTCTCATAAATCACGGCCTGCTGGTGAGACGCGCAGAGGGGAAATTGTACCATGATAAATATTGAGAGGTGGAATGAGCAATAGTTTTGTCACAATGCGGAGGCGCCCACGTCTACAGTGAAATGTAGCTTTGTGATTGGACTCTCGCACGGGAGCTGTACGTCAAAGCGCCGACGCCTTTTTTTGGAGCCACAAAAGCAGAGATAAATGACGAGATCGGGGCGGCGTTTTTTCATCGCCAGACTCGGGCGGAGACACGTAATTGAGAGCGAACATGCAAACAAAGCTAATGATTTCCCTCCTACTTTACATCGGCTCCCCTCGGGCTCCTGTCTGCAGAGTCGGCCCCATGCATCTTCACTAAGTACAGTGCTGCGAGAATCCTGACCTCGCTCTCAACAGCAGAACAACTCTCTTAGGGACTACTTCTTCAAAGAATTTCTCAGACTGAATTAATAATTTGTTAAATATCGCCATGATAATGTTTACTCTCTCATGCATCAGTAATCTGTTTAGCGTATGCTCATAGAGGTAAAATTCTGTATTAGCTGCAATTTCTGTAGAATTAATAAATAATGCAATACTGAGCAAATACAATGAAGCGCCTCATGATCCCATCTCTGGATACTGTGCCCAGGTTTTGGTCCTGTGTCACCTGGCAGCTACTTCAGGGAATCAGCTCGAATCCTTTCACAGGCAGGGTGAAAAGCAGTGCAAAAAGACTTGAAGTATAACGTGTTTATCAGTTCATTTTTAATAGAGTTGAAAGCATAAGAGATTAAACTCATGAATCCCCAGGCTTCATATTGATGGTTTTGCAAAAGAGAGCTTCAGCATTGCATGAATGTCTGGACCAGAAGCTACAAGACTCACTTGCTCTTTGTGGGTCTGGGAGTAGGGTAGTCAGACTGTACAACCCTACTGTAAAGTAACTAACTCATGTGCAATAACTTAAATGTAAAACCTTGTGCAATAATCTCTATCAGTATCACTTTAACACGTGCACTATGACGGTAAACTTTGCACTGGGTAGACACTTTGATATTGTTATATATCTTAAATTCTGTTATAATTTTCATATTTACATTCTTGCCCCTTTTCTTAGAGTTTTTTTTATTTTATTTTTATTATCTATTGTACATAAGA
The DNA here is from genome assembly GCA_007210695.1 of Neogobius melanostomus. Taxonomy (NCBI): domain Eukaryota; kingdom Metazoa; phylum Chordata; class Actinopteri; order Gobiiformes; family Gobiidae; genus Neogobius; species Neogobius melanostomus. The sequence continues at coordinate 343,828 of VHKM01000062.1, forward strand.
TACCCCTATTTAAAGCCACACTACGTAGAATTTTACCCAATAAATAATATTGAAATACAAGCATTTATTTTATGACAGATATTTTCCTCATTGAAAAATACCTCATAAATGTTCAAACAAACATGTGCCTTTGCTGTGAGCGGCTCAGCTCTCCTAAGACATGACTGTAACTTTACCGGGAGTGGGTACGTGTCCAGCTCGTCACCATGGAGATGTGACTAAATGCAGCCAAATCTGAGATTTTAATAGTTTAGGTTTTCATCCAAATCCATTCTTTGATTATCCACTGCATTTTTTGTGTTGAGCTGGTCATTAAGGAGCATGTTTTGTGTTGATGGCAACAGTATAGTCCAAAACGTTACGCAGTGTACCTTTAATATTGCTTGTTTGCATACTGTACTGTAGATTCAGAGGGCAAATAAAGTCAAGTCTAAATCGGGTCCATATGGATGTTGAATCACTTTGCTCCTCTCCATGTCGTTGGATCTGTATTGAGTAGAAAACTATATTGATAATTCAGCATTTGTTAAAATAGTTTGGGAGTAATTATAGAGTAATAAAGTTTAGATTTTTCTCCTTTGTTTTCCTACTCAACTGCTTCAAACATGACCATATGGGAGACGCCGTCTGTATCTATGCTGTTCTTTTTGTGATTATACATTTCCTGACTATTTGTTTCTTGAGCGCTGTTGTAACAAGTGAATTTCTCCATAGTGGGATCAATAAAGTTCTATCTTATCTCTTCTGGATACCTTGAAGAAGGATATTGTGCACAGGGAGAACATGTAAAGTCCCTGAAAAACATATGTCTTAGGTTGAAAATTGAACCTGAAACACTTACTCACAGTGGTTGTATTTAAATACTACTGTATCTGATAAACACTAAGTGGTCCACCAGGCGAGTCCAAACTGGGTCAAAACCAGGGAAAACACCACATTTCATGCACATTTAAAGTTTAAAAGTTGCCGCTGATGAGGGTCGAATAAAGCTGTGTGGTTGGTCTTCCTCCTTCACTGGCCGTGCTTGGGGAATGATCAGATCTCTGTGTGGTCATGACGTGGAGCTTTACCTTTACTTTACAGAGACTTCCACCAAACCCAAATTGCAGTTCACCGTTTAACCATGAGGGGGCAATACACACACGGTTTTAGACCACAATACTAAATACACTAAAATGGGGACAGTGGACGAAACAACATCATATAAAACAATCAGCGAAAAATAGTTAGCTCGGCATTTAGTTTCTCTTTAAATGCAAAAGTATAAGTTAAACTAAAGTTAACCTGAAAAAGCCCAAGCGCCAGCAGTGCCACAGACGGAGAACCACTGTTCAACCCCCGTGTCGAGGATAAACTGTCAGTCTCTCCTTAACCTCATGTGGCACGGTGGAAGCGGCGCGGCTGTCAGAGAACAAACATGCCAATGTTAGCATGCTAATCTCATGACATGACCACGCCGGCATGCTAATGTGCGTCCGACGGTTAGCTTAGCGAGTCAGCATACAAATATTGACCCATTAGCATGCAGAAAGTTGAACAATGTCAAACTGCATTGGGAATTCGGGGTAAGGCCGGCGAAACAGCAAAAGTCACTGTAGAGGTCGGTCTTTAGCTTACTGTAAATAAGCTAAAGCTAATGAATTATACATTAGCCAGGGGACTCCAGTCGCGTTTCTTATTTGTGTATCAATTTATGGCTAAAACAGGCCCCATATATTCTTCAGAGCAAGGAATTAGATCTAAAATCAGCTGCAAATCCATGCATCTGGGGCAGTATGGTGTTGTTTGGCCCGAATGCCATTTCTTATTCCACAAAATCGTTCAAATTCAAATGAGATGCAACTCGCTGAATACCATTACCCTCATTGGATTAATTTCCTTTTCGACTGCGGAATATTTCCCCGGCAAAGTCAGGCCGCCTTGCGTACTCGGAGCACGGTCGCACAGAAGTTTTTCGGGAGTCAAAGGCGCGAGTTTGTTCCTTGTAAACAGGCGCTACATGCATAAACAATCCGCTCTTCTGTCACGGAGCCAGAGTGAGAGGCAGCAAGTCGGAACAGCGAGTGCTCACAGCTCAATGTTTACCGAGTGTGAAGGTACGGTGCAACCTGGCAGCACTGGGAGCAGGCGGAATTGTTGATCCACATTTTTTTTTAAATCTTTGAATCACTTGAGGGTGACTCCGTTTCCGTTTCCTTCAACCATCTCAACTTGTCCCCACTTATCCCGTATTAAGTCGGCTCCACTGAATTACCCCTTTAGTTGACTGTGGACGGCGCGATCCGTGGTATGAGCCCAAAGTGATGAAATGATGAGTGACGAGGAACGCTATTGCCCTATTCACACGGGATTAGAATTACCTGGGGATGTCGGAGAAACTGAAATTACCCCAGGACGTCAGGTACCTTTCATTTGCATTCGCACGGGATAAGCCATGTCAGTAATTCACCTTTCTCTTTTATGGACTCGTTCTGGAAATGATGGATAGATAATGAACACTGAATGATGACAACGAGCCTTTTATACACTACAACTACGAGCTTTGCTTTCACGACAAAGGCTATTGTTTTTACCGCACGGCGCACGATATCAGCGTAATGTCTGGGGGACTGTGCTCTTCTCATAAGATAAGATAAGATAGTCCTTTATTGATCTCACAGTAGAGAAATTCACTTGTTACATTCAGCACTTAAAGAGACTAGATGCAAGTTGGTCATTTTATACTCACTACTGCCACCTCAGGTATTACCCGCAACTGCAGTCTCTATATTAAGCTCGTGCATGACGGCACTTCAGACCTGAAGTAACAACTTTTTGAGTGATTTTAGAGGCAGTTGTGGTGAACAGGTCTGGGCTCATTCTACACATTAGGACATGGCTGGAACATATAAGGGGAGGAAAATACTTATTTTTAACATTTTTAATGTTAACTCTCTATAGTTCCTTTAAAGGGGGGGGGGACTTTTTCAAGCTTTATATCATGTTATTATGTCATTCCTTCATTAAACACATGCCTGGAGTGTTGCCTTGGCTCATTCACATATTTTTGAGTAATCAGTAAAAACTTACGGCAGCCATTTTAGGTGTAGCTAGGCCTCAGTCCTCCTAGGAACGCCCCCACCTCCTGGAGACGCCTCTGGACCTTTCGTCACCAGCCAAGCCACCAACCACTGCTCCTCAGCTCAGCAGAGCCCCCTCCCCGCACAGTAGTGTTGTTTAGATGCCACAGCAGTGTGCTGAAGGGGGCGTGTCGGAAAGCTTCTTAAAGAGACAGAGGCCTATTTCAAGACGTTCAGTACAGCCATTTTGAGAGAGCAATTTTATTCAAGGCAGTTATTTTAATTTACTGCATATACAGACCAACAGAAGGTTACGTCATCATTGTAGTATGCTATAGACTGCTGCTATGTGATTGAAAAAAGCATAACCCCCGGCTCACATTAAATACGGTTATGGTCCGGTGCGGCGTCCGCGAACTTAGAAAGTCATTAAAACCAATGTTGCACACTCACACTGCTCCGCGAAGTCCGGGTCCGGCTACCGAGGCCATCCGGCGGCCTTCCGGCGGCTATGGAAAGAATCCGCAAGAAGTCTATTTTTGCCGGAGACCGGAGCCCCAACGGATCAAGCTGACGGAAAACACGAGCCAAACAGGAAGTCAGGTTTCGTGAGAAAAGATCCAGTGTATTTCAAAATAAAATCTGTCCGCTCACTACTTATTTGGTCTCGTTTACCACCTGTACACGCGCCTAACGTCGGAAATGTAAACATTTCTCCATTACCAGTGACACAGGGGCACTAGTGTGTTTCAAAGCATCCACTTCACCTGGGGAGAGTCGTTGTACTGGCAAATACGGCTTTTGTTTACAAAAACTACCTATATATGGGGCTTTTTATCACGTAAACTCGCACCAAGAGCGAAACTCACGTGCACTTTTGTTCTCGCGAGGGCCGTTTCTGTGCCTGGCGCAGCATCTGGCGCCGGAGCTGGCCACAGTATCAGCCGGACTCACTGAGTGGTAGTTTGGGGCAAACCCGGACCGGATCAGGACCGAACCCGGACCGTAGTTAATGTGAGCCGGGGGTATAGTATAAAACAGCACTTTCCGTAAACCGCATAAGCCCCACCTAAACAGAGCGCACTTGCAGTTTGGCTTTACCCAAATCGAAAAGCTCCTGGAAAAAATGTCAAAATAGTAACAAGACGAAAACAAGGATGAGAGTGTAACAATAGAGTGACAAAAATGTGACAAAAATTATGAAAAAGTGACAAAAATGTGTGAAGGAAACGCAATAAAAAAGCCAAAAAAAGAGCAACAGAAAAGTGTCAAAAAAGTGACAGAAAAAACTCAACAAAAGCGCAACAAAAAAATGACAAAACGTGATGAAAATATCACCGGTATGTTAGAACTCAAATGCAACGCAGGAAGGAGTAGACGGGAACTGAAATATCTGAATAAGCCAGGATAAGCAGGCACCAAACAAAACAAAGAAGGATAACCAAAATATCCCCAATAGGACTTGTTATTTATTCAGACAGGAACAGAAAACAAATCTCTGGACAAACAGAATCAGAATCTCTCAGAAATATCACAGGGCTTGAAAGTCTCTCTTCGCAGGTTGACACTCTAGCAAGAGACTGACTGAACTGAGGGAGTATATATACCCTCCCCCGACCTGACGAGTGAATTTGGAGCAGCTGTGCAGAGCAGGAAAACTGGGCATGCAGGAAAACATGAACTGGAACGGGGCAAATCAAGGAGCAGGGAGTGAACCAGGAGGTAAACAATAACTAACCAAGCAGAATCATGACAGAAAACCCGACAAAACAGCGATGGAAAAAATGTTTTAAAAAAAAGTGATGACAACAAAAGGAAAACGATCCACTTAGATAACTTTTGTAGGTCTTGGCTTTCAAATGAGGCGTTACACTGGCCTAGAGGCTGTGACCTTAAAGCTGAATTGGAGAAAATGCACTTGGTTAAGGCAGGTTAATCTGTTCACTCTGAAACAGCCTCCTCCGTCTAAACTTTGCACCAAACGCATGCACGCAAACTTTCCCTCAGAATCTCCATGTTGGTCGGTCACTCTGTCTAACGTTGCCACGACAACGGGGCTGCTCTTTCGGTTCACGTCTGTAACGTCCTAGTTTTTCTCTTTTCTGCTTTTTAAATGGATAAAGATCTGAATTTTGGTCGGAGTGATGCTTTGAGAGCATGATATTATTACTATAGCTTAAAGCAGTACTAAGTAACTCTTGCCCCTATAGGCCATAAGCGCAATTGCAGGTGTAGCAAGTTACGATTTTTTTACGTATTAAATGTCTTGGAGAGTAAATACTACGCTGACAGAAAATACAAAGGGAGAGAGAGGTGTTGTACATCCAGTTACACAATGAAAATGATTTTTTTCACTCAAACTTGGCTGTAAATACTGTTTAAAGTGGAGCTAGCCCGCAGTTAGCTTTGCCCGTTAGCCTGTTAGCTTCTTCTCCGTGATACTATTAGTGTGTATTGGTTGCTCCGACCTGGTGGCAGTCAAGTTGCAATTGTGGTTTTCTGGCCAGAGACACCAGGGGGAGATAAAAGACCCCCCAATCATCCCATTAACACTTGTATTACCCCCACAGGGACTACGGAAAGGATTTATTTAGGTAAACACGTTACTTAGTACTGCTTTAAATGCGGACATACATATACTGGTGAAAAGAAGTTTAAATCGATGTTGCCCTTATTTATACTTCATTACGCTGGTTAAAAACTTTCCAGGCTAGTCCTTATTTAGACCTTCTTCTTTCATGGTTTAGCTGTATTTTCAATCTGGTTTAGTCCTTGTTTATCCCAGTATGGTCCTGGTGGTATTTGGTGCGAACTTCTCTATAATTATGGATTTCTTTCAGGTAAAACTGCAATTTTTTGGCTTTGGCACAGTGTCTCAGTCTTATTAAAGGTATGATGAAAGGTATTGCTCAAATTAAACCTGGAACTTTAGATGTTCTTGGAGATTTAGAGTCATGATTACAATTTTATTTCCCCCCTCAGTGTAAAGTAATACGCTTCAGCGGCAAAGAAAATATCTCCATGTGCTTCTATCCAAATAACTTCAGCCAAAGAGAATTATTGCTTACTAATGGTTTTCGACACCGTTTTATTGAGCAAGTCGTGTCCAAACTACTTTCTGCTAAAAAAATCTCACTAGTGACATTAAAGCGCCGTGTAATTTACTTTTGGACGCGCTGCACTAACTAAGATTGATGCCTAAATTTTCGCGGGAGTTTCACAAGGCACGGTGGTTGTCATTAGTTTGTGTCAGACTTTTATTTTTTTTATGAATAAAATTACAAAAACAATGTTTAACCGCAGCATCTGGTGCCGCAGACAGTTTGGCAGGAAGTGGGGGATTTAATGAAGATGTATTAAGCTTGTTACAGACTTAGCTCATGATGGTATGGCCCAACAGATGCTAATGTAGCGGAAGATCTGGGAAGGAGAAAAAAATAAATAATAATCCACTCCTCCCTCCTCATGCAGCACACGCCAGGCCTCCCAGTGGCGGTCAAAATACTTGATTTCTTGGGCAAAAGTACAGATTACTCCAATGAAGTAAAAGTTTCTCAGTCAGATTTTAAAACGTTTTGGAAAGTACTTGAAGTGGAGGCACTATGGATGGCCAACTGTGGTAAATTAACTGGTTGAGCGCGGGGACAGTACGGTGAAGGAATCCAAAGGGTGTGTGTGTGTGTGTGTGTGTGTGTGTGTGTGTGTGTGGGGGGGGGGGGGGGTCTGAAAAACATAACAGAAAGAATCATGAGTGTCTGACTCAGGTTACAAAGGTATAACATGAAAGCTCCCTGCTATAGGCATAAATATAAACTGACAATCATGCAGCTAAATGGCTCAGCAATTAACACTGAAAACATCTATAAACATACTAATTAGGCAGAAAATATTACCAAAAAAAAGAAACAGGGATATATAGTGGGTTATATAACTAAATCACATTGCAAAACTGAATACGACTTAATCAAACAAACAGGAAAATACTGAGGTGCACATGCCAATTTAGCTTCAAAACACAGAACTAACAACATAAAATAGCACCTACATGAGTAAAATAAAGATACATTTACTTTGTAATCATAAACGCACGGTAAAACAACGGTAAAAGCTGCAAAAGGTCCTTAATTGGTCCATCATGCGTCTCCTCCATGCCATGCGGCTGCTCTCCCCCTGGTGCAGGGTTGCCAGGTCTGGGGAGCCAAACCCGCCCAAAAATATCTGAAAAACCGCGGAAAACCCGCAGACATACGGCACGGCTGGAATTTCCAATATTGTTTAGTAAACAGAGCCCATGTGATCCCGGCCTGTTCCTTTAAAGTTCTTGTGGAGTTCTTTTTCCATCAATGTTCTTTTATATATACTCAGCCTTACAATAGGTTTTTCACCTTCTTCTGTATCTCTGAATTAACTTGGATTAATATTGGCATTTAAGGTTACATGAAATAATGTTTATAAGGTCTCTTTACTGTTGCTTTTTCAACTCAAGTGTACTTTTATACTGTCGGTGTAGCCACTATTTCCATTCACGATTGTGTTATAAATGGAGGCATAACACTGAATTGGATCTACGGCGGTTGATCGACTAAAATCCCACACTGACGCTCTCGCTCATACGTGCCACGCTAAATGACTCTGAGGTGAAATGAAGGAATCGGCAATCAATGAAGCACCACGGCAGACAGCACATGACAATTTAAAGTTCATTACTGGAGACGGGATCGGTATTGGACACGTTATTTACATTCAGGTGTGCGGCGGGAAAGAGGGAGAGGCAGAACATCTGGCTCCTGTCTTCTCTGTATCAGTTCAATTGATTCCGTGATATGTGCGGGCTCCGTGGCGTAATGGACAGAAATGGGAAGGTTCTCAGGAGTGGCTAGGAGTCTGTTTTTTTTTTCCTGAAATGTTTCGTAAACCAACCTATGTCTGTGCCCCCCAGACATGAAGTAAACATGTTCAAAGCGGAATCAAAGCAACGCGCTTACTTTGGGTTGCCAGATCCTACGGCTACATCAGGTTTGCAATAAACATGAAAGGACTTGCTCTGATCTGAACACTCACAGACCAGTTCCCACCAGCTGCCCTCCATTATTAATACTCATTGGTAAATTCTGGAGCCTCTGAGCTTTCGAATAGGGAAAGGCATGTTCCCTATATTTGTTATTGTTTTAATCAAGTTTGTACTACAGGGAAGCAGCATTAATGCAAGTTGGTCATTTTATACTCACTACTGCCACCTCAGGTCTCACGCGTAACTGCAGCTTCTATATTAAGCTCGTGCATGACGGCACTTCGGACCAGAATTAACACCTTTCTGAGTGACAGTGCACTCACACAGTGCAGGATTTTAGAGGCAGCTGTGGTGAACAGGTCTGGGCTCATTCTGCACATTAGGACATGGCTGGAGCAAGTAGGGGAGGAAAATACTTAATTTTAACATTTTTAAACTCTGTATAGTCCCTTTTAAAAGATTAAGTCCTTGGTCATTTCAATGCCATATAATGTTAAGCTCTTGGTCTACAGTCCTACCCTCACCTGTGGTCATGAGATCTGGGTATTGACCGAAAGGACAAGATCGTGGATACAAGCGGTCAAAATGAGTTTCTTCACAGGGTGGCGGGACGCACTTAGAGATACAGTAAGGTGAGGAGCTCAGTCAGGAGGAGCTCGGAGTAGAGCCACTGCTCCTTCACATCGAGAGGCGAAGCTGAGATGGCTCGGGCATCTGTTTCGGTGGCCGCCTGGTTACATCCCTGGGGGGGGGGGGGGGGGTTCAGGCGTGTCCCAATGGGAGGAGGCCCCGAGGAAGACCCGCTGGAAGGACTATGGGCCAGATCTTGTGCCTGACGTGAGGACAGCGCAAACTCTAAAGGGCTATAGTTATCTTCCGAGTGGCGCAGCTGTTGTGCTATGTGCCTGTGCCACTGGCGAGTGGGCGTCGCTTATAAAAAGAGAAGAGGTCGACTGAGGCGTCGTTTATTACAGCACTGAGCTCTGATGTCAGCCTCACATTCATTTCCTTGATAACATCGCGCTGCCTTATAGACTGTCACATGTCAAACTAAACTTTATTAACAAGGCCGTGGGAACCCAGGGTGCTGAGGGCGCTGCAGCACCCCCTGATGGATAGTTTGTGAACTGCAGGCAATATTAATAAATAGGAAATTATGCTCCTAAAGTGCGCTCCTGCTAACGTCTGCGTTTAGAAACACAGGATCGGGCCTATGTCTCTAAACTGGCCTGGGAACGCCTCGGGATCCACCAGAACAGCTGGAGGAGGTGTGCCTAAATAAGGAAGCCTGCGCACCTCTGCTCAGGGTAAAGTGGAGGAAAACGGATGGATTAAAGTAAATACAATTGGTATCAACCTAGCATCAAATAAAAACTAAAGTTGCCTATAAATTTAAAATATATATACATTACTGACTTTCATTTTGTTTGGTAGACATATTTCCCCCGACTTTATTTTACATTTTTAAGGCACATAACACAAAAGTGAAAACCCAATATGCAAAGAAACTATACCAAGATACACATACCAAAAAAAGGAAAAGAAATACATTCAATAATCTCAAAACAAGACTAACTAAACAAACCAAAATAAAAGGCAGGTGTCAGGGTTAAAGGATTTGTAGGGTGTTTGTAGACTTTATTGTCCTTTAACCAGTGCTTCAGGGCTGGAGGAGTTCTGTAGTGCAGCACCCGGTGACCCAACTCCTGATCCTGAGCAGACTGTGTGTTTAGGGTTGATGGGGGATATCGGAGCACAAGGAAGAAACCCACCCAGACACAGGGAGAACATGCCAACTCCACACAGAACCTTCTAACTGAGAGACGAGAGCGTGAACTGCTGGTTTCATTTTTAAAGCCAATATTTCGCACAAATCTAAATAAATAAAACATTAATAATGCCTTAGAGTTATCATTTGTTCTATGTTTCTCTCCTGGTTTTCTCGCTCCTCATAAATGTCTCCTTGTGCAACACGCCCCGCTACGACACGCGGCGCCTTGTTCTCGTCTCATGAACAATTAAACGCACGGTCCCGGGCTTTTACACCTCCGCACTCCATCGAGTCGGCGCCGTAAAGGCACTGGAGTGCGCGGAAAACACATCTCACATAAATATTAACCGACTAGAACAACAAGAGGCTGATTAAACCGAGCTGGGATTAATGTGAAATGGCGTGTACAGCTTGAATGAGGACGTTGCAAGGATATCGGAATATGTGACGCCATGTAGGGCAACACCAGGGCGAGGCCATAGCTGCACTTGGTCTACGTAGACTGAACCAGTTCTAGAAGTAAAACAGGGATAACATGACTTAAGGGTGGAGCTAAGAGCTGGAGTTTGACAAAAATGTGCTACTTTAAATCAGTATCTTTTACAGTCATTGTTATAGAGCAGGGTCGGCAACCATTACCTCAAGAGCCACAGAAAGCAAACCCATAATGTGTGTTAATGAGTGACAATCTGCAAGAGTATGAGGCAAAATCTGTGCCAGAACGAAAGGCTGTGGCAAATGAATTGTTATAGGGAAGGACCATCCGGATCTGCTTATATTACCTACCATCAGTAGCCTGGCTAACACCAGACTAAAATCACAAGTGATATTTAGTCATTAGTAATTAATTAGTTTATCATCTTACTATATATTAAAAATGTGTATATGCTTTGCAGATAAAAATACTATTGCGGCTCTTTGAGACTTTCTTTTGGTTTAAAGCTGAGCAAAGTGCCTCTTTATATGTTGAAGGTTGCAGACCCCTGTTATAGAGGGAATCGTTTTCTTTATTTTAGAAAGGGTTCTTTAGGATTTTTAATTGATTAGGCAGCTGCAAAGTTATAGACTTTAGGAACGGCTGGCCGAAACTGGACTAAATTGGTCCAGGCCTAAGCATTTTGACTATTCAAAACATGAATCATGATACATTCAAGGGAAAATCAGGACTAAAGACCCACTACAAGATCCATTTCATCCATCCATCCATCCATTCATTTTCTTCCACATTTCCGTTGCCAGGCCCAAATCACACTGCATCAGCCCCTATGGCTCGTCCTGCAGGTGGTGGGTCCACAGAAGGACGGCCTCATGGTTCTAACCGGGCCTGTTGGTCTCTCATAAGGGGCTTCTGAACCGCTCTTTGTCTGACCCGTCACCTAGGACCTGTTTGCCCTGGGAGACCCTACCAGGGGCATGAAGCCCCCGACAACAGAGCTCCCAGGATCATTCGGGCGCTCAAACCCCTTAAGGTGGCTGTTCCAGGAGAGGTAGATCCATTTCACAGTTTGCTAAATTCTATTCAACACATTTCCTAGACTTCCCTTGGTGTACATTTTCTGAGAAGTTTATTGTTTTAATTGCTTGCTGGAAACAGGCACAGGATTAGTTATAAGAAGGAGTAAACATTTCATAACTCTCGCCGTGAAACCACACTGTACACAAGGGCCGTGAATGACGCGGTCCTAATCTCGGAATATGTACCTCCGCAGCTTCCCATGTCACTCCACGGGTATAGAACGGAACTCATTTCTTAACATTATCCCAGCAAAGTAAGTAATGATTAGGAAAACTCAAAAATCATGGCACTGGCACATTAAGGAACATATGATTACGAAACCAATCTTGCACTAAACCACTTCTAAACCAAGAACCTGTTACGAACCTTGTGTTTGCCAACAGAACAAACCCCAGACTGCACTTGGAGCACCACTTCACTTTTAAATCTCTGCAGTCCCCTCCCTTTGTCTTTGGACGCAGCAGTAATGTCAGTCTTGTAGTGCAATCATACGCTGCATTGACCCGGCAGAGGCGCCTTATTACCCCGCCATAATTGGAAACGCGTTGCGAGAAGGGCCTCCGACATCATGATTCCATTTACAATATTTACAGCTCAATAAACATTTGGTTTCGCTCGCCGTCCTTCATGCCTGTGAATCGCAGATAACAGCGGGTTAGGGAGAACACTCAATTCAAATTGGCTCAAAGCGCGAGGGCCGTATGGAGGATCCCTCGGAGATTAGCCTTGCTTCTCGCTTTGCTTTACCGACCAGAATGATGTTGGGCCTGAATTAGCGTTGAAGCCAAGCATAGGGTACGATCGTGGACTAGAGAAGTGCTGAACAAGGAACAGAGGGCTAATGGTGGATGTCTTTGAAGGGACTAAGACGCAGTGTAAGGGAGAGGGGAGTTGACCGAAGGGCTTTGCTGAGAGGAGAGTAAACAGGCGTCTTCTGCTGAGGTGTGCTGGATTTAAGACCGGCTCTTTGTCTCTGCGCAGACAGGTCTTGTTACAGTGAAAGGGGGTAATGCCGAGTCAGAGAGGTTAGAAAGAAGTCAGGATCAAGATTGTGTTTGTTCTGTAAGGGTGGTTACTGTACGGACTCGGTATATTTTCATTTGAACGATTCTCTTACTACAGCAAGTGTCAATATAATAATTGACTTTCTTGCAAATCTTATTTCTTGAATGTACAGTTGTCTCCTCAACAGTGTGAATTTGTGACATGATATAAGCCAACGATTAACCTCTTTTTTCTTGAACTGATGCGGCACTTGCCTGGCTCTGCCATACTATTCCCTGTCCATTCCACGCAGGGAAGTTAGTCTGGTCACGGAGCAGTTTGAAGGGGCGGGCCTAAGGTGCACAGATTGTCAGTGAAATAAACAAATCAGCAATTAGCGTTAGTCTGTAGTCCAATTCACAAAATATGAACTGAATACAAACTGACGAGAACGAGGAGGCAAAATCCTTGACTACTGCATCCATGATTAAAAAATTGAATTTATTAATGGAAAACCCCTTGAGATGCAGCATCTCGTTTCAAGGGGACCAAGGATTAGTTTTGGCTAATTTCTGCACGTGTCACTGTTGATTCAAGACACACCTTCTTTTGCGCAGAAAAGAAGTGGGTGTGGTTTACCAGGCTTATGCGGCACCAACAACTCAATCCTCTTGAAGTGGGTTCTAAAAAGAACGGTGACCCCTGAACTGGAGCAATGTAAATTCGAGTACACACACCAAACTTTTATTTCTTAGTTTTCAGGTGACATCACTGGAGCAGCTCATGGAGGCACAGCACTGTTATTTACATATACACGATATTTGTCTTTCCAGATTTTTTTTTTAGCTCCGTTTATATAATCATCAAAATTAAACGACTTCGAGATACAACAACTGAGCTGCTTGGATGATGTGTGCCATTAAACATCGCTGTAAAATAACATCAACTTCACAAGCTAGAATTTGTAATTTGTCAAACTCAGCTTGTATGTAAAAACAAATAGAGCCCAAGAAAATGTCTTCAGTATTCCATTTGCTAGATCTGTCGGGCAAATCGTTCAGTTCAGTTATTTGTATTGTCATTTCTTTACACATAAAGCACAAACTAAACTAAGCTAAGAAATAAAGGCGCCTCATGACATTTCTCCTTACACTTTTATTTGCTCCATTTATTCTTGTCTCTGGTTCATACCAATCTGATCGATGCCATGGATTTTGATGACTTAGATACATTTCATACAAAATCTTGGGAGCTTTGACAGACATTGTTGGTGTTTTGATAAAAATGGACACGAGAACATTTGGTCTGTGCTGTCTGACCTCTTTTATTTAGCGGCTCTGATCTGATCTGTGAGCGACAAATACCAGCGACCTTGCCCTCTCGCTTCAAATGAATGTCACGCAGCATTAATGATTCTGCACAGAGCAAATGTCAATCCACAGCCGCCGCAGCTGCATTAACACAGAGGCTGTTTTTTCCTTTAGACCTCCTCACAGCCAGTATCTTTCTAAACAGTGGCCACACTCTTCTTTGGACACCTTTTGTCAGCATTTCACATTTTAGAACTTAAAAATGTGCAAGGACAGCCTTTCAGTAATTCAGTTATTAAAGTGCAGGCTTTAATAGTGAAAGGTGAGAAGCATCATAACAGTCAGTTCAGCATAAAATGTGCGTTTTTAAAGCAGTACTAAGTAACTTTTATCTTAAATCCTTCCTTTCGTAGTCCCTCTGGGTAATACAAGTGTTAATGGGATGATTGGGGGTCTTTCATCTCCCCCTGGTGTCTCTGGCCACCAATACTAATGGAATCACAAAGAAGCTAAGTGGCGCTAGCCCGCAGTTAGCTTTCCCCGTTGGCCTGTTAAACAGTATTTACAGCCAAGTTTTAGTGAAAAATATTTCCATTGTGTAATTGGATGTACAATATCCCTCTCTCATTTTGTCTTTTCTGTCAGCGTAGTATTTACTCTCACAGACAATTAATGAGTAAAAAACTGCAAAATGCTACGACACCTGCAGTGGCGCATATGGCCTCAAGGGGCATGAGTTACTTAGTACTGCTTTAACTAACTACAGCAAATCATGTGAATTGTTGCAAAGATCGACTTAAAATAAATAAATGATGCTATTGAGAAATAAGGCTTCCAAGGCACAGTGTAATATCCAAAAACTAAAAGTCTTTTATTTTCATGGACAGCCAATGTGGCATAACAAAGCACGGTGGCACAGCGGTTAGCGCTCGTGCTTCACAGCTAGAAAGTCCCGGGTTCAATTCCCTCCTGGACGGGGGCCTTTCTGTGTGGAGTTTATTTTTATTTATTTTATTTATTAGTTTATTTGAACAGGGACAATGCACATTAATTAACATCACTGTAAATGTGCCAGTTTTAGCTCCAAAGCTAATTTTCAACTGTAGTCCCTGGGCAAGATGTAGATTGCCAACAATATATAACAATAACAACAACAATCATTATTAACCTATAAAATGTTTGCATGTTCTCCCCGTGTCTGCGTATAGGTTTCCTCCGGGTACTCCCGTTTCCCCTACCACGAAAAACATGTACAATAGGCCAGGGTGAATGAGAGTGCGTTTGAGCAGGACGGTTGGAAATTAGCCCGTTTATTAACAACTGTCCCGGCCAAATAAACCAATAAATAGATCAAATGTTGTTGAAATTATATATTTTTTACACTACCTGATCAAAAGGAAAATGGCCACCTGGATTTAACTGTTCTGATCTGGGGTTGCTGTAGTTGGTCAGGTCTAGCTTTAGCAACACTAAGAGCCCAAAGACTGAGATTTAGTTTAGTTTAGTTTATTTATTTGTTTGAGCAGTTGACCTGCTCAAAGGGAGTGGGCCGAAGCCAAAGGCTTATAAGCGCCCACCCCAAAATAAAAACAATAACATTACACTTGACATTTAACATTTGCAGGGTGACGACCTGAACATCCTGAATGACCAGGATCCTGAATGACCAGGTTATTCCGCCAATGGATTTTCTTCTTCCATGATGCACAGGCATATTCCAAGATGACAAATCCAGGATTCATCATTTTCACACATGGATTGGCCACCATAGAGTCCAGATCTTAACCCCATTGAGAATCTTTGGGATGTGCTGGAAAAGGCTTTGCACATTCTCCCATCATCACTTCAAGATCTTGGTGAAAACTGGATGGAAATAAATCTTTTGACATTGCAGATCCTAAAGCCGGTCCAATGATATATTAGAGCATGTGATTTCTTTTGCGTCGACTTTCTTTTTGGTCAGGGAGAGTATTTGAGTCACGTTTTGTCATGGAATTGTGAAGATGGGTCCAGAAGCTATTGATAAATAAACCTCCACAAACCAAGTGTTTTGTGGCTGTGTTATTTTGAGCAGCGCTACATCGATACACCAGTGGAGACAAATGAAAGTTATTCTGTTTCTATCAATATCCTTGAGTCAACCATCCCTTACCCAAGGACATTACTTATTTTTTTTTCTTCTCCCTCAAAACCACACAGGAAAAAAAAGCCCATCTTTCACTGTCTCTCTCGTTCGCTGATACTGGTTCCTGGTTTGAGTGCCGCACCAAAGAGGCCAGTTTAACTCCTAATCCCCATACGTCTGCGAACAAGGAAGCCGTTATGTCAGCTGGGCCGCGGCGTATCAATAATGAATGTGCGCAATGATTCCGGCGATCGATAACGGAGAGACGCCCACAGCGGGAGATGGAGTGAAGAGATCAAGGTCGTACACCTGCAACAGAATGGTCGCGCTTCAGATCCATCACGTTCCATTCAATAAAGGAAAGACAGATTAAAAAAAACGGTGTGATAATTTAACGGTATACTCTGATGACGGTGTAAGAGACAGAGAGGAGAAGGAAGGGGGCAAGAGCAGTTCAAGTTCAAAGCCCATAGCTCGTCTTTCAAGGAGGAGTATCCTGGGATGCTTTGGTGCGTTGGGACGTCAGTAGGAATGAGTGAAGAGGTAAAGATTCTATTGGATGCCTTTCTGTAGTTACTGGTGAGTCGGGTAATAAATTGGTCTTGGGATGTTAAAACAAATGCAGAAAATCCCAGGTTATATGTTGCTATGTTACAAGAGAAGGATATCTCGAGGATAGGACGTACATTGTCGAAATTGGCAACTGTGTCTCAGACAAAATTTCCATGACCTGTGGAGTCCCCCAGGGGTCAATCTTGGGACCCTTCTTATTCAACTTGTACATGCTTCCATTGGGTCAGCTAATAAACAGCAACAATGTGTCGTACCACAACTACGCAGATGACACTCAGATCTACGTGTCACTGACGGCAGGTGAACATGGGCCTGTAGATACTCTCTGTCACTGCATCGAACAGATCAGTTTGTGGATGCAAAACAACTTTCTCCAACTAAATTCAGACAAAACTGAGATCATTGTCTTTGGCCCACAGACACAAAGACAAAGTGTTATCAGTCACCTTGAGTCTCTCGCTCTGAAACCAAAAAGTCAGGTTAGAAATCTAGGAGTAATCATGGACTCAGACCTGAACTTAAACAGCCACATCAAAGCAATAACATCATCAGCTTTTTACCATCTGAAAAACATTGCTAAGATCAGAGGAATAGTGTCAAAACCAGATTTAGAGAGACTCATCCATGCATTTGTCTCCAGCAGGTTAGACTACTGTAACGGCCTGCTCACTGGCCTTTCTAAACCAGCTGTTAGAGCTGCAGTACATCCAGAACGCTGCTGCTCGAGTCCTGACAAGAACCAGGAAATACGACCACATTAGTCCAGTGCTCCGGTCTCTGCACTGGCTTCCTGTCACTCAGAGTATAGAATTTAAAACAGCTCTGCTTGTGTACAAGTCTTTTCATGGTTTAGCACCAAAGTCCATCTCTGACATGTTAGAGCCGTATGAACCATCTCGGGCCCTGAGAACTGCAGGGAGGGGTCTCCTGGTGGTTCCCAGAGTCAATAATAAACACAGTGAGGCTGCGTTTCAGTTTCATGCAGCTAAAATCTGGAACAGTCTTCATGAGGATGTGAGACAGGCCTCAACTCTGACAATGTTCAAATCCAGGCTGAAAACAGCTCGTTTTACCCGTGCATATGAAAACTGAAAGTATTTTATCTGCACTCTTGCCTTTTACTGTCATTGATTCACTTTATGTTGATGTTTTATTGATTGATTTTATCTGTTTTCTTGTAATTTTTTCTGCAACTGTGAAGCACTTTGAATTGCCTTGTGTATGAATTGTGCTCTACAAATAAACTTGCCTTGCCTTGATATCTTATTTATAGCGCTTTTCATCTGACATAAGTCACCCAAAGCACTTCACACAAGGGAAAGGGGGCTTCGATTCGCTTCATAGCCCGACCAAAAAGAAAAGGTCACACAGTCTTATATTTCGTTGGATCACCTTTAGCTTTGATTACAGCACACATTCGCTGTGGTGTTGTTTCAATATAAGCTTCCGCAGTGTGAAAAGATCCGGTGTTATTTTTCCCTCCAAGATCTTGTATTGTTGATAGGAGAGTGTGACCACAAAGCCTTCTCCAGCCCCAACCAAAGATTCTCAATGGGGATTTGGACTCTGTGGTGGCCAATCCATGGGTGACAATGATGCCTCATGCTGCTTGAACCACTCTTTGAGTCTGATGAATCCTGACTTTAGCTGCGTTTCCATCACTGGATTTTAATGCACATTTTGAAGATTCACATTTGTAAGGAGTGATGGAAACACCAAATTTCGCATTTAAAACTCTTAATTCGGATAAAAAGTTTATCCGCTCGCATGAGGTGGTTTTTGATTTGTGCGCATAAGCGTAAATGCGCATTTTGGAAGATGGAAACAGTTTTTTCGCATAAAGTTTGACGTAGCAAATAAAAAGTACACGTGACTGTTGGCGTAGCCGACCTGTGGACAGGAGTGAAGAGGAAAAGTAATCCATCAGAAGGTCGTCTCTAGTCCAAAAATATGTCCCAGATGCAGAGGCTCAAACATCGCTGTCTGTCGCAGCATTTATGCTAACAACAGTGTTTATTGTACAACAGTGCACTGTCTGCAACTATGGACCAAGTTAGCCACAAAAAACTTGCCCAGAGACGCAGACGCCGCCTGATCCTCATTAGAAAACGTAGTAAACTCACTCTGGGATAGTTTTTGTTTGTCCAGCCTTTACAGGTCATGCAAGACTTCAGAGTAGCAGCAGCTAGTTAGTTAAGATACTTTTGCTTAGCTTTAGTGTGTAGGTCGTCTAAATTAACATTTATTCATGGCATTACGAGTAAAAACAAGCAGCTAATTCCGACATGGTAAATTAATTTGGCCAAAAACAACTATACTAAAAAGCTCGTACTTCAAGTGACATCAAAAACGTACAGTGCGCCCTCTGCTGGGTAAATGCTGCAATTGCACCATGCAGCTGCCTGCTGTAACCATGGTAACCAAAGCCACGATTCGCAAAAACTCTTGGATGGAAACTTGTCTAAATTCGCATTTATTATGCACATTTTAGACAGATGCACATTTTCTCTGATGGAAACACAATTATTGTCATCTTGGAATATGCCCATGCTATCAGGGAAGAAGAAACCCATTGATGGCATAACCTGGTCATTCAGGATGTTCAGAGAGTCAGCTGATCTTATTCTTTGGGCACATAGTGTTTCTGAAGTTAGACCTGACTAACTGCAGCAATCCCAGATCAGAACAGTTAGTTACATCCAGGTGCCCCTGAGGGAGGCGACCAGGAGGCATCCGAAAGATGCCCTAGCCACCTCAGCTGGCTCTTTTCGACATGAAGGAGCAGCGACTCTACTCCGAGCTCCTCCCGGGTAACTGAGCTCCTCACCCAATCTTGAAGGGTGCGCCCAGCATCCGCGATCTTGTCCTTTCGGTCACTACCCAGATCTCATGACCATAGGTGAGGGCGGGAACGTAGATCGATCAGTAAATCGAGAGCTTTGCCACATGTTGCCACATTTTTATTCTTGTATGATTTCTCAGCTCAAGTAAGTATCTGCCCGTTAACAACAAGAACACTGTGGTGTTCTGAGTGTGATGTGTTTGGAGGTGAATGGCAGAGTTTAAAGGAGGCAGACCCTGAAATGGGACACAGCTATTATCAGATCAGAGCCACTCTTCGGAGAGCACAGGGTACAGGCATGTCTGCTGTAATGGAGGGAGAGAGAAAGGAGGGGACAGTGCAGCTGAGGGAGATAAAACCCGGGCTTAACTCTCAGACACTGCAGAAGCATCAGTCCATTGTCAGGGTTGAGTTACAGAACAGGCGTTTGTAAAAGACAGTGAGCGGGAGACCGGGAGAGTATGTTTCCCAGATTGTCAAATATTGTCAAATATTGCTTGAAGTGGCTCTAATGCTAAAAACAAACTCGTAAACATTACCAAGCCACTCTGAACCCTGCGCGTTTTGAAACTTGCTTACAAACTTATTCCTTGCAAAGAAATGCATTAGGACTGTGCTGCAGTAGGAAATGATTTTGGATAACAACTAACAATTTACACTGGTTACATTTATTCATTTTGAAAATGGGAAAAGTCAGGTACCCCTCCTGGATCTGCCACCTTAACGTGGTGGAGGGGTTTGAGCGCCCGAATGATCCTGGGGGCTCTGTTGTCGGGGGCTTCGTGCCCCTGGTAGGGTCTCCCATGGCAAACAGGTCCTAGGTGACGGGTCAGACAAAGAGCGGTTCAGAAGCCTCTTATGAGAGACCAACAGGACCCACCACCTGCAGGAGGAGCCATAGGGGCTGGTGCAATGTGATTTGGGCAGCTCCAACAGCTGCCCCCATGACCCGGCAACGGACAAGTGGAAGAAAATGGATGGATGGATGGAAAAGTCAGGTATAGAAGTTTTAAGATTTATGCTTTCTTGTGCAGGTAGGGAAATTTGTCCTCTGCATTTGACACATTCATCAATGTTGGCGGAGCTGTCAGTAGCCGTGGTTGACATGCAGAACAGCGCCCAGAAACCACTCTTCATATCTTATGCTATAGGTCTGGTCTGGAGAACCATACAGCAGGTTTTTGCCTGTGTTGTTTAACCTGTTCCTTGATCAGGGAGTTAGGTTAAGGTTTAGGGTCAGGACTTAGTGCACAGCAAGTTGTGTTTCACTCACACCGATCTTACACATAGTTTAAGAAACTAGAAGGTCTTGGCTTTCAAATGAGGTCTCACACTGGCATATAACCCTAACCCAGGCAGATAACAGGTTAAGTTTTGCGTTGTGGTATTTGCAAAAAGAGTTTGATGAATTAGTTTTATTGTTAATTCATCCAATTCTATTACTCAATCATTGACATTGTTGCAGATCATGCCATCATTATTATTATTATTATATAAGCTTTTACATCAAGAGGAGGTGATTTCTCTACTTGTTTACAACGTTGTCTGAGGTATGTAACAATTGTTCCTGTAAGTGAAATGTTATTAAACAGCAGCATTAAAGTGAAAGAAATATGGAGAGAGTCACGTCGCTATTCATCATGTTTCTATTAAAGCAGATGCTTCGTAAATGTCACACCAGAGCGAATATAATGTTCCTTCTGAAGAATTATCCAGATAACTCCACAAAGGTTAACACGATGCTGTTCAAACAAGATGTAATTCATGCCTCATCATTGTGCACGTGTAAAATTAAATCCATAATGTTGTGCCGGAAGGCTATTAATAAAAGAGAGACGCAGTGACGGTACACAGAGTAATGGAAAGAAAAAAAGGCATTGAATAGTGAAGATAAACATATAGGATTGTTGTTAAATATCTTTTTAGACATGGGACCATTAATTTAACTTTTTTTATCCTGTGCTGCCAGTTATTTCTGAATGGTGAATGTCTTTCTATCCAAAGAATGTATGTCTCATGGTATAGAATAACAAAGGAGCAGGGTGAGCTATTGCAATATCAATGAAACATAAATACTTACACGCTATATCCAATTAAAACTGAAGAATTTAATTGTACAATTCTCTCAGTTGTCATAATGGACTGCTAAGTAGAAGCTCTTTCAGCCCGTGGAGTGGAACATTTTCAGAGTTGAGGCCGGTTTCTGAGGCTTAGGAAATCGTAAACTCCGCCTCACCTCGACTCTGGGACCAGCTAACATGTCCGAGCTTGACCGTGATGAGACTTGAACACAAGTCACACACGGCGTTGTTTTAACCCCTTAAACCCCACCTTCACCAAGCACGTTTTCTCCAGTGTTACCCAAAAAATAAATATCTATAAAGCTTCTCAAATGGAGAGCTTACAGACTGTAGGACAGTGTAACGCCTCATTTGTCTCTTCCTTGTCTTTGTTATCGCGTTATGTTTAGTGTAATGTAACTGGTTAAGCCACAAAAATGTGACCAAAATGTGTCAACAACAAAAAAAAACATGACGAAAACACAACTAAAAAGGACAAAAACTTGACAATCCTAACAAAATAGGAAAAGTCAAACTCGAGAAAATGCACTCGATTAAGGGTTTATCCTCTGGGCGACAGGACGCAAGTGCAGAGACCTGAGCACTGGACTAATATGGTGGTATTTCGTGGTTGTAGTAAGCGTAAACTGACTCGTCCTCTGGTTACCTGGCCTGCACTGCATGTAGAACTTGTGGTATCCACCCAATTTGTGCTTAAACCAGGAGTAAAACAGATCATCTAGTTGAGGAGTAAATGCGCTTATCACTTCAGCGATGGAATTGGAGCGTGAAAGAGTGAATTATAGTCAGCTATCTCTATCATAACATTCTCTTTACCCTTTGTTTTTCCCAGCATGCTCAATTCTGGCGTCACATAACCTCAGCTTTTGCCCAGTGCCACTGATAACAAAAGCTCCTGTTGTGATTAGAGTATAGCGCGGTTTTGTTTTGTTAAAATGCAATCTATCTGAGCAATCAACAAACACACGAGCGCAGACACAAAGCCCTGAGAGCTGAAGAGGTGATGGAGGTTGGGACGCGTCAGGGAGAAGTGCCCCTTCACTGAGGCGCTAAACACTGATTATCTGCCAATCAGGCTGTGTGGGGCCGTTTCTGCAGTCATTACAGAGGACAGGCTAGTCTCGATACGGCTTTACGTGTTGATGAAATGTTACGTAAGAGTTGTGCTATGTCACAAGTTTCGATCTAAAATGTCAAGATCTGAGTCCAGTCTTATAAATGATGTGATGTTTTCCTGTTGATGCTGGTGATTGCAGTAAACTCATGTGCATCATTCAATGTTTTAGAGCATTATGTTGGCCTAATACGCAGCTTTTGCGCGTTAGCATTAGTATGTCTTGTTTTATAGTGGTGGCAACGGTGGTGCAGTTGGTAGAGCAGGTCGTCTCGTGATCGGAAGGTCGCGGGTTCGAATCCCAACTCCCGCAAATGCACACTGTCGCTGTGTCCTTGGACAAGACACTATACCCTACTTGCCTCCAGTGTCTGCGTACATTGGTGTATGATTGAGAGAGTGAATGGGTGACTGGTTCCTTACTGTAAAGCACTTTTCTACCTGATGATAAAGGTAGAAAAGTTGAGTTCAATTACCTATAGTGAAGACCAAGGAAAATTTCTTCAGTTTACATTTTTGCACATACAAAGCCCCACATTTGGTCCTTTTTTTTCAACAGAAGGAACTTCATGTGGAGTTTGCATGTTCTCCCTGTGTCTGTGACAATAATAATAATAAGAATAATAATAATGCACCAGCTGTGTGTTCACAGGTTTGTGGTACACTGGAATCCTGTGCTGTCTGAAGTTTCTCTGAGACAAAAATTAGTTCATCCCAAAGACAAAACTCCGAGCCACAAACAAAGCAATGTGGTTTATTCTATTCGATGCAAAGAAGAAGAATGCAAAGAACATTATATTGGAGAAACGAAAACAAGTTTTACAGAAGAGACTTCAACCACTCCTTTGAGGACGGGGAGGTCAAAATTTTAGCTAAAGAAGAACGTTGGTTTGAAAGAGGAATGGTGGGCTCAGATTTAATCTTTCTTCATTTTACTCCAATCTGCTTCAGGGAAAACCGACAGGGCACAGCCAGTCCAAGGAGACGGCACCTCAGCTAACAAAAGAACAATAGGCAGGTAATTAGCAGTGATCAGCCATGAATAGGACAGGACTGACCGATACTGGGGTGAGCAGGTCGTTAGAGACGCTCTACTTCAAAGGTGTTTACCCACAGGTGAGAGTAGCTGTGATTAGAGGGGAGGAGCCGGGCCAACCCCAACTCCTCCTCCTGGTCTTTATCTAAGCTGCGGGCTGAGCGGGACTTTAGTCTGCTGACGAAGCCTTTTGGATGAGAGGCGAAACGTTCAAGACTTCAACTACTGAGTACAGAAGATGACTCAAGTACCTTCATTGAATAATGCACCAGTTTTATATAGCGCTTTTTTGGACACTCAAAGATGCTTTACATTGCATTATTCATTCACTCCATACTAATATTGTAGCCACAGCTGCCTTGGCGTAGACTGACGGAAGCGAGGCAACCAATCTGTGCCATCGGCCCCTCCGACCACCACCAACAACTCACTCACTCACTACATTCGCTAGGCTTCCTGGTGTTCCCAAACAGTCTCCCATCCAAGTACTGACCAGGCCCTTCCCTGCTTTGCTTCCAAGATGTGACGGGAGTGGGCAGAGCAAAGGCGCTATGGCCACAGACAACACCCTTTTCCTCTCTTTTCCTCTTTTACAAGTCTGACTGGGACTGGTTGTGATTTCTTTGAGTACCTGTGGGGCGAGAATGACAAGCGTGCTGTAAACAAGAAAGACCGATGTGAATGAACTATGTTGTTTTTGCCACAAAGACGGAACGGAGGAGAATTGGTCAACACAACAGGGTGGCACGGTCAGCGGTTAGCGCTCGTGCTTCACAGCTTGAAGGTCCTGTGTTCGATTCCCACCTGGATGGGGCTTTTCTGTGTGGAGTTTGCATGTTCTCCCCATGGCTGCGTAGGTTTCCTCCGGGTACTCCGGTTTCTCTGACCACTAAAAACATGTACAATAGGTGAATCCTCAAGTGTTTCTGTCCATTAGCCTGGCTCCACAAGCGCTGGCCCACGCTGGCAGCTCACTGCTCCTACAGGCTGCCCCAGAGACATTGAGGATGGGTCAAATGCAGAGAGCGAATTTCTATACGGAGATTAATAAAGTAAAACTTAACTTAACAGTGCAACAGCTGTTTCGATGTAAGTTTGAAACGGGACAAAAATACTTTCACAATAAATGAAGCATCAACATCTACTCCTTCAGAGGGTAATAAAAGAGAGCGTTCAATAGCACAAAAAAAACCCCAGGGACAGTGAACAAGATTTGTTTCGCTCCCCACCCTTACATACTGTATGTCTTTCACACAGAGAGCATTACGCAGGTACATTCTTGTTAAGAACATTTAAGGAAAGTTTTACCAGTGGCTGATTCTGTCTTCTTGTCGTGACAACATGGTCTGTGATTGGATCGATTAAAAACTTTGAGATTTGATTGGCTGTATGCAGAGTGCCAGATGGTCTGTTTTGGAACAGAAACAATAAAGGAGCTGCTGGCTGGCCAGGTTAGTGTCTGGATCGGTTTCCTCTGTGTGCTCCGGTTTCGTCAACCTAAAACATGCACAATAGGTAAGATTTTCAGCGAAGCACTCCTGACCAGGAACGCAGCTCATATTACAAACCTTTCTTTTGTCCTGGTTCTTGATTGCTCATTGCTAAAGTGAACAATCTCTTCCCATGTTTGATGGACAACAGTTGGTGCAAGCAGCTGCTTCCACAGAACTGTCTCTGGACCATCCTCTGCTCAGATTTGATCATTTATTCCATTATCTGTGCACACCGGAGTGCCTCGTCCTGCCGTTTTTCTCCTTTCTGCTGCTGCAAACGAAGAGGAGACGGAGAAATCAGTGTATGGCATTCATTAACCTGCGATCGAACAGACAGGCTGCAGACAGACGCGCCAAATTAAAATCTGCTTCAAACTCCGCTCTGTACTGAGAACTTTAGAGGTTTTTATTTTTTTGTACTCTTTGGTTTTGAAGTCGAAGCCAATCTGTTCTCAGTCAGGACCAACTGTGAATTTGATGAAGCATGCAGCAAAGCTTAGGTCTAAAAATCCATCGGCAAATAACAAAAACTCTCTTCTCAAAAGTCAGGTTTCAGGTTTTGGTAACTGCGCCTTCAGTAATGCTTTTTAACTTATACTTTTGGACACCTAAGCTGGGTAATTCATGCATATACTTCATGCATATACTAAACAGAGGAAAAGTAGTGCTGAAATGTTGAGGTGAAGGTGGACAGATTAAAAAAAAAAAATACATGGGAGAACTTCCTGGATGTCACGAGGTGGAAAACTCTGCAGAGATTTTAAATTCTGTGCATTATATATATTCACTCCATGATTGGTGGTCATGGTGTGTTCAGTTTTTGTGTCTCATAATTTCAAACAGTGATTTTTGATAATGCCGAGGAGTGTCACATGCATTATGGTGACGCGTAAACAAGAGGCAACTCCCTCTGCCTTGGTACAGCAGCGTTTTTTTCCTTTTTCTGCGAACTGCATTTGTGGTTTCTGTGTTCCCGGATGCTTTTGTGCATCTTTGCCGTGTTTTTGTGAGGTTCAGTGTTTTGCAGTTTTTACTGCAGAGAGTTAAAAGTAAACAAACAGCTATCTTATGAGCTAAACATGATCGAAACCTAAACATTTCTTCTTCTGAGTCACTGACAAGGCACCAAGAACTCCCCACACCTGCAGCACAGTGGGGGCGCCACAAGAGGCACAACAGGAAGTAAGGAAGGGACAAAGGAGAAGATGGTGAAAGACTGTTGTGGAGCGGTTGGAAGAGGAAAGAGAAGGTGACGCTGACCAGTGTGGAACACTGAAACACCGTTTCAGAGGATCAGGGGAGAACTGAAGGCAGCCAGCCAGGTTTCCTCCAATGTTGTTGTACGGTTGTACAATGACAAATAAAGAACTAACTTACAATATTTTGCGGAATATTATTTGTAAACTATTATATTTCATATTTTCATGCAAAGTTTGAAGGATTGCAAACAGGAACGGCTTAAAAGCCAAATCTCTATAACACTTACTTATGTTTTCTTCTCAACAATATTGTCTTCTTCCTTCTATATCAAGGTTGTCCAAACTTTTTCCATGAGGGCTGCATATTGAACCGCGCACGGGGTGAACGGCCATAGATCGATGGTCAGTGCAGTGAAACTTTCCAGCGGGTGCATGTAGCATGCCCCACACCTTTCTTCATGGTAAAAACCTTAATGCCAGCTCTGTCTCACAATAAAATGTTACTTGTTCAGTTTAGAATTGTTCTACATAATATTTACACATTTATTAAGTTCATTGACAAGGCAGTAAAAAATGCATCTTCCATTTCACCATTCACATTACTTTGTCCCACTCTCATTTTTCATTTCTCCTTTTGTGTTTTTAATAAACTCCCCAGCACTGTTTTAGCTCTGGGCCTTGGTGCTTATCTGCTCCTCCACGCTCTCCTCGGTCGGCCAAGTCCAGCTTTACAACTTCATAAACCCGCGCACCTTTACCACATAAAGATAAGTGTAAATACGAGTTTTATTTTCCCCCGACTCTCTCGCCCTGAGCCGCAGGACATTAACTGATATCACGCGCTGTAATATTGTTCATTTAGAGCTGTGATACTGGAGTCCGTAGTGGGTTGGAAGTGTAGGTCCTGCTGAGATAGGATGTCCTCAAGGAAACTATATAGTCACTTATGGTTGTAATATGAGGTTTTCTGGGTAAAGTTATAATATCGCGCAGCATTCATGTTCTAGTGCTTGTTTCCTTTATGAGGTAGTGGGTGACTAGAGCGTATCCCTGCTGGCCTAAAGCGGTGTGCGCCTCACACGGGTCAGTTTGTCATCTTGTTGTACACTGACATCCACTGAGGCATTAAGATGGAGTGAGAATGAACTGAATCTCTTACATTCTTACAGTGAGGCAAGAATGCTAACCACTCTGCCAAAGGTTTGTATTATTGTCTTACTCTGGGTGATTTGGCGGTCTTGCCTCATACCAAGAAGGACTTGGATTTGATCCTGGGCCAGGACGGGCCTATCACATCCCGATCTCCGGCGGATGCTGACGTTCATCGGCAAAATGAGCAGTGCTAATTCTTCACACTTCATTGTCTAATGTTTCTAATAAAAAATGTTTGTTAAACAAAAATGTGTCTTACAGTACTTTAATGCTGATGCTGATTAGGCTTATCTGGAAGAAACGTTTTATTATTATGTGGCCCGACTGAGAGCTACAGCATCATGCTAGGCTAACTGTTAGTATGTTCAAATCTTTTAAAAACAGAAATGTTGAGTAAGCCACGTACCCGGAAGTGTGGCTGTGAGCAGCAGTGTGAGAGCAGTGTGGAAGCTAACATTTTTGCGGAGTCCGGTTCAGGGAGACCAAAATGCCTAAGCCGACTAAATCAGTCCAACCGCCAGAAACGCCGTCTGATGAGGATTACGTGAGCCTCAGTCGAGTCACGGAACTCATGGAGCAGCAAAGGGACATGTTTAGGGAATTAATTCAACAACAGCAGGAAAACTTCAAAGGATTCATAAAACTCATCATGGAATCAACAAACACCCGCATGGATACACAGTTAAAGGACATTCAAGAGCTAAAAACTAGCCTGCAATACACGCAAGATGAGGTAGACACTATAAAAGAAGAGAAAAGGAAACTCACTGAGCGCACGGACACAATACATAACGATTTCTATAAAGTATGTGACAATCTGCACGTCATCACGGATAAACTGGAGTATCTGGAGGGACAGAGCCGCAGAAAAAACCTGGTCTTTGAGGGAGTGTTGGAGTCGCCTGGGGAGACCTGGGCTGACGCTGAGGAAAAAATCAAACAACTGCTGAGGGAGAAACTGCAACTACAAAACCCGGTGGAAATGGAGAGAGCCCATCGCGTAGGGAAACCTGGCGGGAGAGACTGGCCGAGACCTATCGTCGCCAAACTACTGCGTTGGAAGGATCGAGAAGCAATCCTGCAGCGCGCTAAACAACTCAAAGGAACGAAAATCTACATAAACGAGGACTACACGGACTCCATTAAAAGGAAACGAAAAGATCTAATGCCGGAGCTGAGAGCTGCCAGGGAAAGGGGGGACATAGCCTTCTTGAGATATGACAAACTCATTGTACGTCCGCGCACCAGTACTCCAAATCAAGCTTAATCACCGGGAAAACTTATGGATTTTGGTATGTAAAAAACATAATTTCACATGTCCTGTAATATATATACTCATACAATGATGTCCAATCATACCTCATATGCTACTGATGGAAGTGACCTAGGATTACAGCAAAGGATTTTGGACTGTGAGCTCTTGGAGCTGAAAGCTTCAGAGTACACTGAACATAATGCACTGGACTGGGAAGATCAGTTAGACCCAGATAACCTGTTCTTAACATCTAACGCAATTAATTGCAAATACTATACTGAGAATGAATTTAACATCTCTGTTAAAACAGAAGGGAAATTCTCAATTATCCATTTCAATAGTAGAAGCATGTACGCGAATTTCGATGCAATCAAAGAATACTTAAAACAGTTTGAGAATCCATTTAGTATCATCGCATTATCAGAAACATGGTTTAATGAGGATAAAGGCATTGCATTTGAGTTAAACAATTATACATTAAACTACGTAAACAGAACCAATAAAGGGGGAGGAGGAGTTGCTATATATGTCCTCAACAAATTTAAATTCAAAATATTAAAAAACATGACTGCATCAATAAACAACTTGCTTGAATGCTTATCAATAGAAATTATCAATGAAAAAAAGAAAAACATAATAGTTAGTTGTTTATACAGGTCACCAGGCTCATGCGTGGAAATATTTACAAATTGGGCAGAAAAAACATTCTCAGAACTGAGTAACAAGGTATTATTTATCTGTGGGGATTATAACATCGATTTGATAAATCCAAATAAACATAAGACAACTGATGAGTATATTAATCGCATGTACAGTATGAGTTTATACCCAACTATCACAAGACCTAGCAGAATAACAGCGAGCAGTGCTACCCTCATTGATAACATCTTCACTAATAATATGCAGTTCACAAATGTCAGCGGTCTAATGGTTTGTGATATAACGGATCATCTGCCCGTATTCACGGTGTATGATGATAATGAGTTAGATCAAAAATCACCTCAAAAATATTTTTATAAACGAGCAAGAACTGAGGATTCAATTTACTCACTTTATAGTGACTTAATAAAACAAGATTGGAACGAGGTATACAACAAGAATGATGTAGAAAATGCTTACGATACTTTCATGGAAATTTTTAGTACTGCATACAATAAGAACTGCCCTATTCAGCAATTCTGTAAAAACAGAAAAACGACAAAATGTCCGTGGCTAACCAAGGGTTTACAAAATGCTTGTAAGAAAAAAACACTCTATATAGACAATTCATTAGATTAAGAACAGAGGATTCTGAAAGTAGATATAAAACATATAAAAATAAACTGACCAATATATTAAGGAAGGCTAAGAAACTATATTATACCAATCTATTATATACAAACAAGAACAACATGAAAGGGGTATGGGGAATACTAAACACTATAATCAAGGGTAATGCAAAAAATAATTCATATCCAAACTATTTCACTGATGGGATCAATGACAACCATAATATGAATGACATTGTGGAAAGTTTTAATAGTTTTTTTGTAAATGTTGGACCGGATCTGGCAGCAGAGATTCCGGAGTGTAGTAACAACGAAATGGAGTCATTGATAGACATTAATTCAAAAACTATGTTTTTGTCTGGAGTAACTGAAACAGAAATAATAGATGTCATTAACGGGTGTAAGAACAAATCGTCTACAGACTGTTTTGATATAGATATGACACTAGTTAAACAAATTATACATAGTATCGTGAAACCATTAACCTACATATGCAACCTATCGTTTCAAACAGGAACAGTTCCAAATAAAATGAAAATTGCAAAAGTTATACCTATACATAAAAATGGGAACAAACACATCTTCACTAACTACAGACCTGTCTCTCTGCTCCCCCAGTTCTCCAAAATCTTAGAGAAACTTTATAACAGTAGAATGGATAATTTCATAGATAAGCACAAACTAATTAATGAAGGTCAGTACGGGTTTCGAGCAGCAAGGTCAACTTCAATGGCCATCATTGATGCAATAGAAGAGATTACTAATAGCTTAGAGGGCAAGAAACATGCAGCTGGAATATTCATTGACTTGAAAAAAGCATTTGATACACTAAATCATTCTATATTATTAAAAAAATTAGACAGATATGGCATAAGGGGAGTGGCTTTGAGCTGGATTCAAAGCTATTTAACTGGGAGACAACAGTATGTGAAGATGGGGGAGTTTACATCAGGTTATTTGGACATTGGCTGTGGGGTCCCACAGGGATCTGTCTTAGGCCCAAAGTTGTTTAATTTATATATTAATGACATTTTTAATGTGTCTAAATTATTAAAATTAGTGATTTTCGCAGATGACACAAACGTCTTCTATTCCAATGACAATTATAGTAATTTAGTAACTAACATAAACTGTGAACTAAGTAAATTAAAAACATGGATGGACATTAATAAATTGTCCCTCAACCTAAATAAAACAAAAGTAATGTTTTTCGGTAATTATAATGGAAAACCAGACTCAGTAAACATAGAAGGTGTAGTCTTAGATACAGTATCAGAAATTAAATTCTTAGGAGTCATCATTGACAGTAAATTAAGCTGGAAACCACACATAAGACACATACAAGGTAAAGTCTCCAAAAGTATCTCAATCATTAACAAAGCAAAGTTTTTCTTAAATTACAATGCATTATTTTTGTTATATAGTTCATTAGTTTTGCCATATCTAAACTACTGTGTAGAAGTCTGGGGCAATAACTATAAAAGCTCATTACACCCCCTTGTTATACTCCAAAAACGGGCTGTAAGAATTATACATAAAGTAGGATATTATGATCACACTAATATATTATTTCTGCAGTCTAAACTGTTAAAAATGCATGATTTAGTTGATTTCTCTACTGCCCAACTTCTGTTTAAAGCCAACAAAAATGCGCTACCTGCAAGGATACAAATGCTTTTTGCACGCACAGAAGGGGGATATAACCTGAGGGGGTGTGATAACTTTAAGACTCAAGCAGTGTCTTCCACTAGGAAAAGTATGTTTGTGTCTGTATGTGGAGTTAAACTCTGGAACAAATTGGGGGCAGAATATAAACAATGTCCAAATATTCATCATTTCAAATCAAGATATAAAAAAATGGTATGGTCAAAGTACCAGAAGGAGGAAATGGGTACTTGATTGCTAATGGGTGTCACAAAGTGCTGTATACTTTAAAGGTCAGATCTAACTAATAATGAAGTATATTGTGGTTGTTACTATTACACTATTGCAGTTGTTATTGCCATTGTTATTGCTATTGCTGTTGTGTTGTTATCATCACTATTTAAACTTTAAATGTAACAGTCTAGGATTAATACCTAACAATCTGTGGATTATTCTTAGAATCCAACTCAATCGATTCAGACAGCGGTACTGCTATTGATGCTGATGGTAATATAAAGGAAATAAACTCTTAGAAGTAAAACATGCACATATCTAGGTACTCCGCATTCAACATAACCCATAGTATAGGGCAGACATGTGGGGGCCGGCAGCTCGAGGAAACTCTCTTCTGGCAGCAGACTCCTAAAAATTGTCTCTTTTAATGCATAGTATAGGACACTTAACAAATGATGGTCCGGTTGCTCGGGGGCTGCTCCCCTCTGGCAGCAGGTCCAGTCACAGAAAAGAAGAAAAAGAAAGAAAAGCCCCGAATCCCTTTTAACACATATCAGTAAGACCATTCTTGTTATCATGAACATCAATCAGTCTGCGATTACTGTACCTTTCATGAATAAATGTGGAGTATTTTATGTACCATTCAAACACTTTGATACAGAGTAATGCTATATGGGTTGTAATGGTGATGGTGAACAACGATAATGCCAACATGGTAATGAATTCTGTATGGGAGACAGAAATAATACACTGGTTGTAGCGTGTGAGATACTGTGAATGTTGAGCGTGTGAGATACTGTGAATGTTGACCTGGTATAATGCAGTGTCGCATTTGTTAATATGTAACCAACTCGGTTGATAGTTGTTTGTAAAATGGTAAGAAATATGCACTGTTGTCAGTCATTGTTATAGTTATTGTTATTGAAGTTTATGAACAGGGGTGGGAGTCAATAAGCTTGTCTTCTTCCCACTCCTTTTCGAGCTGTAATGTAAATTATTTTTTCTTTTTTTCTTTTATTATGTATATATATATTTCTGTTTTTTCTTTTCTTCTTTAGCTCGAAATAAAATATTCAAATCAAAATCAAAATGTTTGAGACTTCTGACTTAAACTTCTGATGGTGACTGTAATAAGAGGCAATTTTTTTTTCTTTTTTTTGTTTATTAAACATTCATGCATAGATGAGGTGCTATGGTGCGTTCCAGCAACTGGTAACTGGAATTTTCCAACTTGAAAATTACGATTTACGACCTCAGAGCGTTCCAGCTGAATAAACTCATATGTAAACAAAACGGCTAATGCTATTGCAATTAGCTAATAAGATGCTAACGTTTCTCCACACCAGATAGCCTTCAATGTAATGTTATTTACCATGTTTTGAATTATGTGACCATTATCATTAGCTACACTTCTCCACTGGGGGCCGCCATTGCTGTCTTCATCTCGTACCTGAACTCGGAACTCCTAAAATCATCTCCGACTTTACAAGGAGTAATTACCAGTTTGATCGGCATTCCAAGGTATTTTTCCAAGTCAGAGGTTGGAAATCTACCATTTACGCACCAGTTGCCTGGGACGCAGCATAAGTGCCATTCATCGTGCTACAGCCGCCAATCAGCCTTAACATCTGTTTGCACATTGTTACCAATCCAATGTGAAAAGTCAGAATTAGGCCAATTAAATAAATAACACTGTAGTTCCAAGCTGTAAGCACGACATGTTTGTAAGCAAGCCAATTTGCTGAAATGTCAAGACCATTCACCTCGTATGGTCTTGACCAACAACTTTAAATGCACCTCCACTTTCTTCAGAATCCCACTACTTTACTATGCGGTTTACATCACCTCTGATATTCAGCCTTACACCTACATCTCTCTTGGTTGAAAAACATTTCACTACACTCGAGAACCTAAGTGGTATGTTTTCTAAGAGAGCCTTAAGTCATCGGATTTGAATATGCAGATGTCGTCAAGTGAAGTCGTTTATTTTTGTGCTTTCCATGAGGCCTAAGGACACAGTCCAGATGTTTGCACTATATCATTTCTATCACTTCTCACTTGAATTCTCTTAAACTCCAAACGGGAGGCAGCCCTAAACAGCGTCAATCCAGGCTTAAACACATGATGAAACTGAACCAGATGGGAAAACATCTTCTAACAATATAAAGGAAAAACAATCCTTCTTTCTTTCTTACTTTCTTTCTTTTTTTCAGTGCGGTAAAAAGCAGCGTTGTGGGAGAGTCACACTCCAATGGCCATGAAACTATTGATTTGATACAGAGGGAGAGCAGAAAACGCAAAAAGCACAACTGCAGTGGCCCCGACAGAAGGCAGGGCGCGATCATTGTTTTCTATGGCTCCGGTCGAAGCCATTGTGCTGTCTTTATCTTGTATGACAGCTCCAACAGAGACCGCAGAAAATATATCTCCTTCCTCGAATCTTTTGCAAATGTTTATAGGTGTCTCTAATTAGTAGCGGCATACGGTCACTTTGAGTGGGGTCTGATTTGGTAAGGCCTGCCCCTGTTAGTTGGCGTTTCAGAAGGTTTAGACAAAACCAGCCTAAACCGTTGTGGGAATGACCAATGGGTATTTATTGATTTTATTGTGTGGGGCTCATTGTGTCGAAGCTCATATTCCATCCATCCATTTTCTTCCACTTGTCCGTTGCTGGGTCGTGGTGGCAGCTGTTGGAGCTGCCCAAATCACATTGCACCAGCCCCTATGGCTCCTCCTGCAGGTGGTGGGTCCACAGAAGGACGGCCTCTCGTTTCTAACCGGGCCTGTTGGTCTCTCATAAGGGGCTTCTGAACCGCTCTTTGTCTGACCCGTCACCTAGGACCTGTTTGCCATGGGAGACCCTACCAGGGACACGAAGCCCCCGGCAACAGAGCTCCCAGGATCATTCAGGCTCAAACCCCTCCACCACGTTAAGGTGCCGGTTCGAGGAGGGGAGGACTCATACTTAAAACAAAAAATACATTGTTATTTATCATTTGCCGAATGCCCAACCGGAAACAGCTGTTTGTTCAACATATTATCTCTATTTTATTAATTTGCCTTATGTTGGCGTCAAGTGCTTGGTTAGATAAGATAAGTTTTTTTTCATAATTGGCTTTTTTCATAATCAGTCTCCATCAAATTAGTACTATTCACTCTCAGGTTAATTTCATCTGGTCTATAGAGCTTTATTTGTATAGCGCCTTGTCACAAAGCGCTTGGCATGAGACAATATATAGTTATAGTTAATATCTCAGTATTTTCTTGGTCTATCCACATAAAGAACAACATATTTCTACTCATTTCCTTTCCACTCCCACACTGTTATCCCCATACTGTACTTGGTAAATTGCCTATAGCTGAAGAGAGCTCCAGCCTTGTGCGTGCTATGATTGATATGTAGATCACCTCTTTCTCTCTCACATCATCTAACAGTGATGGATGAGGCGGAGCACTGGAGGTCACCACCCCAACCTTCGACCTCTGCGTACAGTCGCCTCGGAGACAGATTAATGCCTCTTAATAAAGCAGTCACCGCGGGCTTGTTATCACGTCTGACGTCCGCCTTTCACACACCCGTCTCTGTGGAGCATCAGACAACAGCATCGTCCTGGGACGGCATAATGTCTTTAGCGTGCTGGAAATTCATGAACAGGTGAGGAAGGACTGATGGCAGGGTTGCCGGCTCCGTGGTATTCCTGCAGCACTGTGCGGCTTTTTAAGTTAAATGAACCTGTTATCTGCCAGCTTAGGTTTAGGGCTAGCAATAATGCATATCCAAATCTCAAAATGTGTTGACAGGAGAGCTTACAGCTTATATGCCAGTGTGATACCTCATTTGAAAGCCAAGACCTTCTAGTTTCTAAGATTTGTGTGAGAGAAACACAACTTACATCACATTTACAGTTCTAAACCATAATCATTACCCTAACCCTAACCATAACTCCCTGATCGGGCGGACGGCAAGTAACAGGTTAAGATTGGACTAATTATAACCCCCTTCTTCCTAAGGCTGTGAGGAAATGAGAGCAGGCTCCCGAAGTTCCTTGTTCTCATGGACTAACACTTTTTTGCCTCTGTTTAATTCATTATTGACTACATGTTTGTCATTCTGACCTCCACATGTTTGCCTTCACATTTGAAACATCGTCCAATTTGGAGCTTCAGTTTTCACACACTGAACGCTATGGAGAAAGCCACCGCCATTCATTCTTAATTTCAAGTCTATAGCTATAGCTTATTCCTTCAAAGAAAAACCTTATTTTGAATGATACAACCTCAAATCAGGCAATCAAAGCTCTTTCTGTGTGTGAGAGAGAAAATCCGCCCTCTTCTCTCTCACACACAGAAAGAGCTTTGATTCAGCATCATCAGAGGAGCGCGGTGGCTCTGAAAATTATATGAAAATTCATCATGGGTTTGGGGCACTTTATCCGATACTTTTGTGGCCACTTGACAACCCTGACCATTGGTAATCCCGATAATATAAAACAAATAGAGCTAGTAGGTGCTGTAAAACATAGACATAAAAGACACTCTATGCTATGGGGTTTGGAACTTTCTAACTGTCTTCACTCGTACTGAAGGAAATGATCATGTAACATCCCTGCGACTTTTAAATGTTGCTTTGAAATCTGACCCAATGGAGCAGTATCAGTGTGCTGACTTTAACGTCCAAGTCACACTTCCCTTACAATCAGCTACTTTCTTTTGAGAGGTATGGATTCGACTGTGTCCATTGGAAACCTTCACATGCTTTTAAATTCAGTCTAGATCCCTGTGAGACGTGTGCTGTCATGGTGTCTCTTTAGCATGGAGACTATTGGCCTTTCCCAGAGCAACACGGCACGTCAGATCGCTCGACAAACTCACAGCGCGGGAAGCAACACAAAGGTCAGCCCTGACAGCAGTAAGACGTATATGAGGCCCTGAGGGGGGGTTCTAAGGAGCGAGCGACGGACGGATCATTCCCTCTATACCCTCAGCTCTGCGGGGACAAATCACCGGTCAAGGACAAGCTCTCCGGAATAAGACAGAGGGTGGGTTTCTTTAACTCTTTGCCAATGGACTCGAGAAGGTAATATTGTGCTTTTTGATCATCAGAGCTTGGTATTCATGAGTTGCAAACAATTCTGATCACGGAAGTAATGAGTGTGTGCAGTACTTTTAAAGAAGAGGTTATAAAATCTCATTGACTGGAATGGGTTTATTGATAAAAAAATAGCCAGACAAACCGAAAAATCAGAATAAGACATTGGACATTGGTGTATTGATTGTGCTGCAGGACGTCCGGAGGAATCGATGTGTGGGTGTTTGGAGAGGGATCAGTCAAATGCCTGGCTTTACTCTGACTGACGAGTGGAAACCCACGCGGAATCTTAGAAAGACTTTGGAGTTTTTCAATAACAAACAAGTCCCCCATGATCGGCGGTCCAGAAAGGTCATAAGACAACATGAGAGTCCCTGAGGTATCGCCTTCATTCAACTTCAGACTTGGCTGAAAAAGTCTCTTTGTCTTATCTGGAGTTGTGAAAAAAGGGTTTGTATTTCATGCCTCTTAGAAATTAATGTCATAATTATGGGCCAATACAAAGGAGTGGACTGTTTTTGCAAGAAATCTCAACGCACAAAGTTTCCCTTATGATTAATTATTCCCATCTTTTTCAACAAACTTGCCATATTATGACTTTTGGCTCAATAATATGACAACTTTTTGACACAACTGTGAGGAAATGATTACAACTTTGTGAAGAAAGAAAAGATACACTTCCTGACCATACAATAGTGGCCAACTGTTATGATCTGGGGTTGCTGCAGATGGTTAGGTCTAGGTTCATCAACACTAGGAGCCCAAAGAATGAGATCACCTGGCGACCTGAACATCCCTGATGGCACGGCCATATTCCAAGATGACAATGCCAGGATTTATCGAGCTCACATTGTGAAATTGGTTCACGGATTGTGAAAGTGGTTCACGGAGGATGATTGGCCGCCAGATCTGAACCTCATTGAGAATCTTTGGGATGTGCTGGAGAAGGCTTTATGCTGTGGTCACACTCTCCATCATCAATACAAGCTCTTGGTTATGGTTAGTTAACGTATTCTTTTATATGTTTAGGTACAGTAATTGAACAAAAATGGTGTGGGTGGTTGGTTCTAGACGGGGTCTGTTAGCGCAGATGTGTGAAGCTGCACTTCAGTCGGTCTACGCCAATGGCAGCCGTGGCTACATACGCAGCTTACCATCTTCCTGTGCATATTACAAATTGCTCCTTGTAAAGTGATTTGTGAAAACTGATGAAGAAATAAATTCACTTCCTGTCTCCCACTATAACAAACCCAAAACATCTGCAATAAGGCAGTTTAGTGACGAATCGCACCCAAATCTCATGGCCTCTTTGAGACATTACACTTTTTCGAATGTTGAGATACCGCTTAACATGAGCAGAGTGTCTTTATCTGTTTCTACATTAACTACAAGCCTGTGTGCTACATTCACTGCCATCACTGTTGCATTGCGTTTCCATTGACCAGTGGTTCTCCTGTCACCACTGCTCTTCTTTATACTGTAGCAGCGATTTATCAAATGTGTGACACAGAAGTCCTTCAGGAGCCTTGAACAGAATATACCACCAGATTCAATCCTTCTTTTTAATTTTAATGGTCCCATGTCCTCCTTAGGTCTTCACACTTTTACAACTTCCTTGGTTGTGATTGCTTTGCGTCTCTCTCTCTCTCTCTCTCCGTCTTTTGCATTCATTTTTATTTGATGCCATGAATTCCTTTAGAGACTTTCTTTTTGACAGTTGCAGCCTCTGTCTGAGCCTATCTCCGCTGTGCAGTTTGCTGTAACATAAGGGAAATACAGTTTTCTCCTTTCACAACTGATTTATTCATTGCTATACAGTCAGTCCACTGCTTGTGTTGGATGTTTTGATGTATACAATGTGCAATATCCCCAAATGTAGCACAGTTTTAAAGTAATCTGTCAGTTGCATTGATTTCTTATATGGGGCTTACCTCTTTGGCACACGAGTTAAAGGCTACCGGAGATTACCTAAGCTTGGATACAGCATAGACAACAAAAGATTGTGTGTGCTCAAGTGTATCGTTTTTAAAAGCAAAAGCAACACGGGAAAAATGTGTAACTATTTACAAAAGCGGGAAATCTCTTCTATAAATACAGATATACCACACTCCTGCACTGCTTCAAAAGCAAATCACTTCCAAGATCAGTAATAAGTAAGTCACTGCAGAGGCCAACAACAAACTATTATAATATAATTAACACAATCAGTGTTACTAATCACAATTGCTGATTCGAATGCCTTACACACAACTGCTCACATGCCTGTAAAACGCAATTCATTGCCATACGTTTCGGATCATTGCAGACGCAAAACAGTACACACTAAACAATGGGAAAAGCAGAGGAGTCGATGGCACATTCTGGAGGTTTTGACTAATTCCTGGCGGCACAGGGCACA
Source organism: Neogobius melanostomus (assembly GCA_007210695.1). Taxonomy (NCBI): domain Eukaryota; kingdom Metazoa; phylum Chordata; class Actinopteri; order Gobiiformes; family Gobiidae; genus Neogobius; species Neogobius melanostomus. The sequence goes on from VHKM01000062.1 coordinate 382,982, forward strand.
AAGGAGTTTCTATGAATGTGTTTTCTTTGCACAAAGAAGTCCATATGTCTGCCCAGATGGAAGGAGCTCAATGTGGTGAGCCTCTACAATTTTATAACTGAGACGACTTACTGCTTTACTCTATATCTAAGAAAGCTAAGTTGACTATAACTGTGATTTTATCTTGTTTTACAACAAATGTAACGTGTTTTTCGACAGTTACGTGAAAAAATGAAGACTCCAGAATGAATATCAGTCCTCTCTTAGATTTCAAAGTGTGGACTTATATGGTTGTACTTTTGAATTTTCTGGAAGACCATCTCTCCACCAATTGTTTAACCATTTCACAGCGAAGCTCTCGCCACTGGTCAACACAACGCCCCAGTTTACCATCGACCCCCGTGTCCCGCTCTTAAACGCTCTCCCGCTGAACGCTCGGATGGAGTTGTCTGTCTCTTTCCTTCACTCCCCTCTTCATATAAAGCCTCGAATGCAGATGAGATCCCGACAAATTGCTTTCAGCCCGAAGGTTCACCCAAAGGTAAGGCCCTTGCGGTTGGCTTCGGAGAATAGAGGGCGAGGCGCTGATTTATGCCGGGGCTAAGGCACGTCTTTGTCGGCCCGTGGCATTGACAGGAGCTCTATCAGGCTCTAGATTGGGTTTCATGGTCAAACTTGGAAGCAGTGGAGCAGAGACAGAGAGAAAGAGAGAGAAAGAGAAAGAGAGAGACAGAGAGATCAACAGCCTGTCTTGTGAAGTGCATCTCCTCAGGCTTGGCTTTGACTGACACAAACTTGGCAACGAGAGAAAGGGATGCAAACTTCACAACAAATCCGAGCAGAAATCCATAACTGGAGTGCAATAGAGGGGAGAGGGTTTTTCTTTCATTTTAGGATGGTTTAAAATGGCTTGAGACAGTGTAGTTGCAGTAAGTCTTTGAGTATCTGATAAAGTTGCAGCAGTACAGATTACATGCTTTGGACATGGGTAACAAAAGTCTGCAACATTGTAGATTCAAGCAGTGGTTATCAATGCGTAATGTTTTTAATTATCATTTTCTGTTCACAATCATTTGGTATTAAAGACCAAAGCGAAAACTGCCCATTAATAAGCTCACATCCATCCCGTGATTTTCCTGCAAGATCAAATTCCATCAGTTCATTTTCAGCAAATTGCATTCGATTATTAAGGCTGATCTCTCTCCTTCTGCCTCCTGTCACGAAGCGGGCGGTTGCTGGATAAATGGCTTCTTCTCGGCGCTTTCAAAATGCCTTGAATTTCAAATAATATGACCTTTTTAATATGCCCTCCTCATCATCGCTCGAAGCACGACGGTCTGGCGGCTCGGTGAAGGTGCGAGTGACGGGTGAGCACAAAAACGCCTGAGCCCCGAAGGCGTCTTATTAAAACCGCCGCAGAGTCGAAATGCCCAGGCGATTTACATATATAATGCACCTGGACAATAATGATGGATGCTAATGAAGCGGGTGGATTTGAACTGAGGAAGCTTCATCCTAGAGAAATGGGGACCCCGACGTGATATCTAAGGCACTTTACCGCTTCAAATTGATCCACCTGTTTCATCACAAAAACTGGCAAATGAGTAGAGCAAAAGATAAAAACGCATTAGTCATACACTTTTCTTGGCCCTTTACATTTTCATTTACTCCGCACTGTTGGTGGCAAAATTCATCTTCAGAAACTCGAAAGAGTGGCTACCTATCGTGCAGACTCACAACACAACCATCCCCCAACGCAGGGTTTCTGTAAGACATTTAAAAGTATAAAATGTCATTATTGTGACCAAATTGAGGTCCTAAATATACAGCTTTAGATGAAATTGTAAAAAAAATAATTTGCCCAAACGTTGCTTGTTGTATCCAGTTTGCTTTTTAATATCAAATGTTCCCTCCCATTCCTCAGTTGGAATGTTTGCAACTCTCAAGAAATAAAGAATTCACAGACTTTTTGAGTTTGCGGCATTAAAACATATAGTATCTAGGCATTAGAGCAGACATAATAAAACACAGGACTAGACCAAAGACAACACATACAAAACCAGGGGAACAGAAGACAAATCATGACAGTTCCCTCGTTAAAGACATTCCTGGAGTAATATTTCACTACATTCACAGTTTTGAGTAATCTTTGAGATAATACTGGTTAATTTAGCTGTTTCTTCTTCTACTGTGTCAGCACTTCATCCTGTACTTCCTGGATACATTATTGTTAAAACTGTCCCCCTCATTTTACAGCACATAATCCAACATGATATCGGTTCTCGTGTTCTCATCTGTTCTGTGCTCAAAGTGTGTTTGTCACGCTGTTCTGAAGCTGTAAACCACGCTGTAACTTGAAACTGAAAGTTCGTTTTCAAGTTATACCTACAGCTGCCAGCAGGAGGAGCCCCAGTCAAGGTCTTCACCAGCAGCTCAAGCGCTTGTATTCCATTGTTACTATTTAATATTTTACATAGACAATATTTCAAATCATAAAATGCTCCCTGTATATTGACATACAGTATCTTGCACCTAACCATACTAAGTGCAAGTTATTCCAAACCTTTTCAGGTGTATTCAGACTTAAACTATCTTATATGTTTCAAATAACCTCTTATTTAGTTTAGCTTAGCTCTTCGACAGCCCTCCACATTACGCCACCTCTCATCTGCAGTCAGATCCGCAGCACAACAGCCTGTGTGTAGGCCCAGCTGTCTGTTTATCCTCCTATATACACAGCTTCCTCCTTCGCCTGACACGCGAGTGATGGGGAAATTAATGAGCTGTCTGCAGCGTTTTCATTGTGAGAGCTCAACAACTGTTATGTATAGGCTTCAATAGCGCTGATGAAAGGCTAGAGGGAGTCAAGTGTGTGTCTCTTCTTTATGCCGCCACAGCGTCTAAATGGTATTAGCAGAGAAAATGACAACAACATTGGGAATGCAGGGTCAAAGTAATTAGCTGCGGAGACTTGCTTACCATGCCATGTCATTTATAGATAGACGCAAGCTTTTAATTGGAGCTATGCTGTTGTGTGTAATAGGCTGTTGTTGAAGAGGCCTTTACCATACACATGTAATTACATGCAAATTCAATGAGCAGTTTTAATTATCACATTGATTTTTTATAAGGCTTTTCTTGGCTTTGCTGTGGCTTTTACTTTAGAAATGTGAATTTGTTAATTAACTGTTTGCACTAAGGAGATATAAATAACAACATATTGCAACATTTAAAAACTCTCTATAATGCTGACTGTTTGCATGGGGCCTTGTTCAACCGTTACCTTAAACGATGTGGACAATGCAACACAAAAAATAGTAGCAATACTGAAAAAGTTGTATTTAATTTTGAAATTTAAATTTGAAAACTAGCTAATACTTTCTTCTTTGACTCTATTGTTTTCTAACTAAAAACAAACAAACTTGATAGATGTGTGTGAAAAATGCTCCCTTTTACTCAATATATAGTTTTGTCTTTCAATTTGAGAAAGCTCGAAGTGTCTGTGTCCTTCTGCCACTGACAGTACAGAGAGAACTCATGTTAAAATGGCTAATGAGCTTGCGGGATCTTGGCAATATGATGCTATCAGAGCAGCTGGTAGTTTGCCAATGAAAAATGAAGCTTAAAGTGCATATGACACATTAGACAAAATCTTTGCTAAAACATAGTTAACACGATTATATTTAAGGTTTTGCTAATGATTGCACCCAGATTTCTTTAGTTTGGCCATTTTTATGATGTTTATAGTTTCACTTCCTTATTGGACACTGACAGGAAGTGACATAGAAGAAGGCAACATTTTAAACTGTTACCGTGCAACCATGTTAAGTCAGTGGGAAATGAGTGAATCAAACTGCTATGGAATGACACACACAAGTATTTTGGAAAGACATTATTTTGTTTGTGAATAGAAAACTTACTATAGATTTACAACTAAACCTTAAAGATATTTTGTTTGGTATTTTTTTAAAGAGGGGGTATTATGCTTTTTTCAGTCACATAGCACCAGTCTATAGCATACTACAATGATGACGTAACCTTCTGTTGGTCTGTATATGCAGTAAATTAAAATAACTGCCTTGAATAAAATTGCTCTCTCAAAATGGCTGTACTGAACGTCTTGAAATAGGCCTCTGTCTCTTTAAGAAGCTTTCCGACACGCCCCCTTCAGCACACTGCTGTGGCATCTAAACAACACTACTGTGCGGGGAGGGGGCTCTGCTGAGCTGAGGAGCAGTGGTTGGTGGCTTGGCTGGTGACAAAAGGTCCAGAGGCGTCTCCAGGAGGTGGGGGCGTTCCTAGGAGGACTGAGGCATAGCTACACCTAAAATGGCTGCCGTCTAAGTTTTTACTGATTACTCAAAAATATGTGAATGAGCCAAGGCAACACTCCAGGCATGTGTTTAATGAGGGAATGACATAATAACATGATATAAAGCTTGAAAAAGTCGATTTTACATAATACCCCCCCTTTAAAGAATCTAACTTCAAACAAACGTTTTATTTTGAATTTAATTTAATAATGGCCAAGTATCATATCCATAGCTGTAAGTACCTCAACCAAAAACCCAAACTTGTATTTGAATCACTAATGTCCTCTTATTTGACCTCGTTGAATTATTGCACCAATGCCAAAGCCCTGAAGACCAAAGATGTATGTAACGAATTTGCACTGTAAAGCTATATATATATATTTTATGTATTTTATGTATTTTTATTTACACTGAAAGCTGAAGCCTTGCATACCTGAGCATCAAGCCTTGTTTGATATTTTTGGTATACTTTTCAATAAAAAAAAGCTATGGAATGTTACCTTCTTCTACACTTCCTGTCAGCAGCTTAAAAATTCAAATCAAAATAACGTTTCTGCCCAACATTTCTTCATTAAAACTGCTGCTTCACTGAAATAAAAATGATAATTATGCAGCTGGTGAACTTGCAGCTGATGTTATCCGACTAAATAAGTCATATTTTCAAAAGCATTAAAACATGTCATAAGTGTAAATTCAACCTGGAAGACCGACCTACAGCACCTCCATTCTGCGCCTCATCTCCGACTACACCTCACCAATCATCCAATCATCGCTTCGTCTCATGCCGCACCTCCGTGACAGCCTATCACCGCAGGAGTACGTTCCTGCTTCAACCAATCATTACTCAGGATTCCGCTTTCTTAAACCCCTCGTTCACTGGCCTCGGCCATTTCCCAGCGTGCTGCGACCCTCCTCCACCCCTCCTCCACCTGGCTTCATCTCTACTCCGCTCGTCAAGGCTCGTCATCCACTGGCCTCAGACCTCATCCTCTACCACCACCAGTCTCCAGACTCCAGGGGAAGACTCTCCACATTCATTCATCACTCCCTTGTATTTCATATTGTTGATTCACTGTCTGAGCCCAAAACATGATTCGTGTCCAATAAAACGCTTCTAATGCCACTTTGTTTTTGTGAGTCTTTTCAGATTGAATTGTTACTCCTACTTTTCCACATTACTACATTTGAAGCATATGCACTAACCACTCGTCCAAGTTTAAATTAAATCCACTCAATTCTGTGAACGTTTAAAGAGATGTTTTGCTTATATTGAGCATGTCCTAACTTTGAGCACTTCTTTCATTATTGTTTCATTATCCAAAAAGTGCGAGTGGCACTGGCATTAAATGATTATCAATGTGATTGGGCTGGTCTTGGAGCCAGAATAGCCCATGTTATTGTCACATCTGGGCAAATGTTTTGATTGAAATTCTGCCCCTTGTCAACCATAACAAAACCAAAATCCATTTGGCTTATCATTTTCTAAGAATTGAAAGCGCCTCCAATCAGCAGGGATTTACTCCAAATTTGCAAAACCATGAATTTGGTCTCTCCTGTCAAATTAGAATGAAATGACTTTTACAAATGCCTTACTTCTATTCCCTCAATTTGCATAAAAAAATCGAAAAGCTTTCTCAGATACAACAAGTTCAGATGGTCGTAATCAGATGGGTGTTGTAGCTAGCAGGGAATAAGGCTATTGCGCATGTTTTTGTTGATATGGAAACCAGAGAGCCTGCAGGAGTTGATGAAGTTTGTGCTGATTCGATGAAACAACTACCGCTAATTACGTGTATCTGTCAGCCGGGCGCTCTTTCCTGGCGGAGATGCCGTCGTATTGACAGAGAAATCAGGCTTTAGCCCTGTGTTCTCAGCCTGTCACCTCCTCCACATAAAACATGCAGCATCAATAGGAGAATGTTATGAGGCAGAACGGCAGAGTGAAGAGCTTATGTAGCACGGTGCACTGCGAGCCCTGCTGTCGTAAAACATAAGTGCCTCGGAGTAACTGGGAATCCTGGAAATGTGTAGTGACTGCCAATGATGAGAGAACTACAATTGTAATGGTACAATTAATGACACAATGTGACATCTAAAAATCTTGTGAGATTAAAAAAAGAAGTGGAGAGTACATGGTAAGTAGCTCCAACCTTTTACATTCTGCAAGCTGCGTTTATGTAACATTAATGGTGGTGATCTAAAAGCCTTCGAAGAAACGCAACTTTGCGACTTAGATGGAGATAACCTGCAGAAGCCAAGATTATATTTCAACTCAATTAAACATAATGACTTTGAGTTTCCTCTTTATGCTTTACTATTCACTTAAATGTTTGGAGAGTGTGCTCATCCAGCCATCTTCTTCCACTTGTCTATTGCTGGAATGTGGGAGCTGGCCAAATCACACAGCACCAGGGGCCTATGGCTCCTCCTGCAGGTGGTGGGTCCACAGAAGGACGGCCTCATGGTTCTAACCGGGCCTGTTGGTCTCTCATAAGTGGCTTCTGATCCGCTCTTTGTCTGACCCGTCACCTAGGACCTGTTTGGGAGACCCTACCAGGTGCACGAAGCCCCCGACAACTTAGCACCTAGGATTATTCGGGCGCTCAAACCCCTCCACCAAGCATCAAAAATGTGGAAAGCCTTTAAGGAGCTTCTTGGAAATAGCAGAGCTACTGGTTGGAGATCCCTGGCTTGGGGTCAGCCCTATGTTCCCCGGTACCTAAGTTCCCCCACTTCTATTGATTAAGATTAGGCACCAGCCCACTATCCTTAAGGTTAGTGGCTAGGGCAGGGTCAGGGTTAAGCTGATTGATATATGTATGACATTTCACTCTCATGACTTGTGATTGGTTGAAGTACCAACTCACCTACGGAAAAAAAAATCACACCCGGGGAACATAGGACCCGGGGAACATAGGTATGCACCCCCTTGGCTTAACGTGACATACATGGTCACATTTATGTAACGCTTTTCTACCTACATTAGGCCCTCAAAGCGCTTTACATCAAGGAACCACTCACTCATTCACACTCTCATCCATACAGCGGTGTCAGACACTGGAGGCAAGGTGGGTGAAGGACAACAGTGTGCACCTGCGGGATTCAAACTGCCAACCCTCCGGTCACAAGACGCCTCGCTCTGCTCTCTGTGCCACTGTCGCCCCCAAAGTGCGTCCACACACACAGCAAAGATCCATGTTTTTTCGAGATCTTTTTCACCAATAGAAGCATAATGAAATGAATGCTGGTATTTAGATCTTAGTGCACATTTTGAACTTATATAGGAGCAATAAGTCAATATGTGTTACAGAACTTTTGTTATAGTAAGATCAGTAAGATCCACTGACAGAAATGCCTAAATTCAAATTTGTATTACTAATTTTCAACTTCGTGATTTGCTTTGACATTTTGACCAAAATAAATAAATCATTCATTTTCTTTTGTCTACTGAATTTAGTTTTAACGGACCGCTGCTGTCTCCGTGTTGATTAAGTCGCTGGAAGTCTAATTAGCTGGAATAATTTCATTTGAAGCCTGGGATCAAACACTCTGCTGCGTGGTTTGGTTCTTGGATCCTCCTTGGTTCCCTACATCTCTTCTTTCATCTGCTCGAGTACTGTTGACACATTGGATAGTCAATCTGCATTTCTGTGGGCGAACGCATCTTATTTAAGTTCCATTCGAACTTCGTATTGTTCAAAAGGCTTAAGGGGATGTATCGTGCATAATTGAGGTGAGGTGATGGTTTTTTAGGCTTAGAAAATATGGACAGTTTTGGATTTGCCCTACGACATAACAAAATACAGGAAGCACAGATCGAAGCAACTGAAGCTTTCCCTCAAGAGTTAACCTGAGATCATGTCAGCGGTCAAATTGCCTTAACTGTTGCACTGCTTCACTCTTGCACATGCACCATCGGCTTTGATTTGAGAATAGAGCAGAGATACTTTAACCTGTAATTTATAAAACATAATGTCAATTTTTGGGTGTTTTAAAAAAAGTAAACAACAGTTGAATTTTGAGGCAGGTTTTGCATATACAGGATCCGAGTAAAATAAGGACACGGCGACACAACAAACAGCTAATTAACAAAAAGCAGTAAACATATAGCTTTTTACAACAATCAAATGCTTATTATTGGACATGGATTTCCCCCTTAGAGAAATAAAATGCTATTAAAGTAGAAGTTCCAAATTAAATTAGTCTCTACTGAACTGTGGAAACGATATGGCATTTTTCATTAGTTTTTTTTTTTTTTTTTGTGCCTGTTCACGGCGCGCGTACAGACTTTTATTACAAGCTGATAAAGTTGTTTACAATGTCTGGAGTTTGTTTCAGAAGTTGACTTGAGGAAAACTTTGAAAATGTATTCACTGCATTGGTATTTCAGTCAGCCTGCTCTGCCACCGTCTTCTGCCCCAGTGCAGGAGAATCATCTGCCTCTTCCGCCTCTGCATCTCGACCTCTACCTCTTCATTCATCATCAACGGTGTTTACGAACTCTAGGGGGAGATACTATCTTACAGGTTTAAAAATGATGTCACTTTTTTGGGTAGATGCCAACGTTTGGGGGGAGATTCTTTTCCAAACCAACTGAACTTTCTGTCTATTCAGTGTATCCTTAATGTCTCCACCTTTCCTTGTTAACATTGCAATTCTAAAGCGCGCGTCCTGGTAACAAAATGAATGTTTTTGTGCCCTTTTTCTTGTGAATTGTGGTGATTTCCTGCGCCTCAACGTTTTTGTGGTGTTTTGTTGCGTTGTGTTGCCTGGAGAACACATTAATTGGTTTTGCTAGCTGGCAGAACTAAACTTTTTAATCCTAACAAGATGAAACGTTATGAGGATGTGAACAGTGACGTGCGGTCAGGGGAGGCAGGTGAGGCCAGGCTTCACCAGTCATCATGGAATAAAACTAAAATTAAAAAATACAATAAACTTTATAAAAACAAGTCCCTTCTCTTAAGATAATTGGGATTTCCTATGATTGTAATCCATCTCGTGGTTAAAAAATGCCCAACTGTTTTATCAGTTGTTGATATCGTGTAAAGAGGGCGGCGGTGCGGCGAGCTGCACACACTTGAGCTCGCCTCATTCACTCAGCGCTTTCTCCCATTCGGGTTTTTTTTCGCCCCCTAAAAGTAAAATACATTTGTAAATGGGTTTTTTGTCGGGCGCGTTGGTTTTCTATCACCTGGATAAAGAATCAGGTATAAGAACGACTTGTTTAACCTGTTCATTTGACTTTAAAACGCGTTATGAAAGGCCCGAAGTGAGGCTCGCCTCTGATGCACTGCCCTGACGATACGAGGGGGCGCTGTGTCAGCGCTACACATTTCTACAAAACATGTGGACTACAAGTGAAAAACCAGTCTGTTTTATTATTCTGCACGGTTTAGGAGAGGCCATTTAAACGCAAAGGAGTAAGTAAAAGGGAAAACTGATTAGACTGACATTTTATGGATGAAATGCTGTAGAAGAGTCTTTATGCTGAAAATGTCGACATTATCACACACCGCCTATGTGTCGCATCAGGATTGTCGATAACTTATCATTTGGAGGGTCGGGGTACGAGTCCTGGTCACGTTCACTATGTTGTCTTTTAATTTTTATTTGCAATATCGTGAGAATATATTTTATGTTTAAATGTGTTGCTATAGAATGCCTCAAAGTAAGAGAATACCAGAGACAGCAAGTTTCATTTTTCCTGCATTTTTTCCCTGCAGTTTTGTTTACTTTATATTGGAGTCAATAGCATATGCCTCACCAGCAACAAACCTCACCGCACGTCGCTGGATGTGACCGTCTCCCGATCCCAATAATTACAAGTGATGTGACAGAAAACGAAGGAGGGTAAACAGCCAGACAAGCCGTCATGTCCCTACTTGTAGAGGCCGCTGTACCCTCACCATCGTACGCTCGAACTGTTCAGGCTGTTCTCTGTGTGGACTGTGTAAAAATGCTGCGTTTTTGCTCAACAGCAATGATCTGGACTGGCTGGCTTTCTTGCAGCAGAGTGGACATGGGAAAAGATCTTTAATAAAACTCAAGATAGAACATAGCCTTGGAAAGAATGGCAATTCTGGCGGCCATCTTGTGACTGGCCCTTCTAACCCAGTGCAGTGTAATCAAATGGGAAACACCACTTATTTCCTTCATACAGTTTTGATCTGTTTTTAGTTATTTCACGATTCTTTTGATAATTGTGACTGACCTTATGTCATATCTGTTGAGAAATAGAGTTTAGCTATAGCATAGACTTTACCTGTATTTGTTCATGGATTTTCCTCTGTAAACACTTCAAATCATTCAGTTCCATTTATATCAAACATGTATTACCTACTTTAAAACAGTATTTTCGTACTTTATAACACTACATGGCCAATACTTATACACTGATACAATGAATGCTAACCACTGAACCCTGGGAATGAATGGAGAAATCAATGCTAATACGACTAAAAATTAGATTTCAAGTTTACATCCTGACTGAGATACCAAGACTTAGAAATCACAAACAAGGAGTGTATCTCACATTCTGCCATTGAATCAATCAAGATTTTGCCCCTGGTTTTGCATTGGTTGCTATAGGGGTTAGCCTCGCCAGTCACAAGATGGCATCCACGCTTGCCGCATCAACAAGTGTCATGTCCGATTAAGAGTTTTAATAAATATCAGTTCTTTGCATTAGAACTGAGAACAAACTGAACTAAAACTGACTGTGAATCTCGTTTAAAATAAGTTTCAACTTAGGTATCGACTGCTCTTTGTTCATTTTCATAACCAGTTCTAAGTTATCAATCCATGTTACCCCTTCGGCGCAAGGACAAGAGAGCAAATTTGTATCCAGACATGTTTGTCCAGAAAACTAATGTCTTGATCTGATGACCTTCATGTTGCGCTCCCCAATGTTCCGTCAATTGCACTGTTTAATTCATAAAGCGAGATAAACAACACAGCCGCTGTTTTTCTCTCCGCTGCATGTTGTTCGGGCTTAATCTCCCTCTCGCCGATAATACGCCCCTCTGCAGATTTGATAGCCATCTCCACTGGCCGATCACATGACGGACCGAGCTCTCTGAATGCTAACACACGGCTACTTCCACTGTTGAGAAAGTACAAGACTGGAAACACAAGCGCTTTCACGACTGCAGGTTTACATCTGCAGATTCAACACAGCGCCATCTGCCGTTTGGAAGGTTAAGCAGTAAAATGTTTTCTCATGATAATAATTGATAGATTATGGTTTACTTCCTTCTTACAAAATGTTACTGATATTTGCAGTTGGTTAGAATTGAAACTGAAAGTTGAGTAACAAATAACGATCAATGGGTCAATAATTGTACAGTTTTACTTGTTTACTTGTCACGAATTTGATAAGAGATTTATTGTTAAGCTGGCCAATGTTTGGAATGATTGAGGAAGGAAGGAAATTAATTGTACAGTGCAATGGTTTTTAATCAAACCTAGACCGGTCAAGGAGCCAAAGCTGCTTGCATTGCATATGTGCCACTTTTAGCGCAGCTTGAGAAACACAAGCTCTTTCATAGGCCATTTTGGAATAGGCCTTTTTGTCCTATCAATCAATCAATCAATCAATGTAAAGTTCAGGCAAATGAAGCATCCAGGCAAACATAATGTCCAAAATAAACATCGGCAGCTGGTGGTGACGAGCTGCGTGGGTGTCCCCTATCCTCAGACGCTCCAGCACGGCGAGGAAAAACTCAAAAACCCAGTGGGAGAAAAAAGAAACCTCGGGGAGAACCACAGAAGGAGAGATCCACTCCCATGGGCGGACAGAGCCAGGGCCGATGGGAGTCCCTCAGCAGATGGGTCAAGATCGCAGAACATCCAGTCCTTGTTGGAGCTTCAGTTCTTCTTGTCCAGTCCCCGTAGGCAGGGTTCCTCTGTCCCTCCATGGACAGGGCTGAAGACCGGGACACCAACGACTCAGGGGAAAAGGGGGACTGGGACAGGGGACACCATGTGAATAGTAATGTATCATGAATGAGACAAAGTTTGCAGTAAGAAGAACTAGAGGATAGCGCTCAGTGTACCGTACTTCCCACAGCAGTGTTCTTCTTAAGGCTGCTTTGCTTTAGGCTGTGGGTTAGAGCTTTACCTAACTGACCTGATCTTAAGCTAATTGGAAGAGGTACGTTTTGTGCCTAGTCTTAAATGTAGGGACTGTTTCTGCTTCTTTAACATAGCTGGGCGAAGTGTTGTGCTCAAAGACACAATGCGGTCGGGATCAAACCTGGGGCCTTATTGCCATGAGGTGAGAGCGCTACTCTCCACACCACCGTGCTGGTTAAATGTTGTACTAATGAAATGTTCATCCAATTAGACAGATGGTGCTGTCTTGGAACGAGGAGCCTGGATCTGCTGCCAGTAAAGAATGGTGCTGCCAGACTGTAGTTTCAACTCTATACTGCCTCCACCCCACTTATAGAGAGTTCAAGGGACTTCTCGGGGTAAAAAAATATATAGAAAAAATCCCATCTACCATGCTCTTCATAATGTATCACACAGTTGCACGTGCATACTTGACTTCTGATATTCGCAGTGGAAATGCCTGGGAGCCTGTGCGCACACAGAGACAGCGACGGAGAGGGACATGTAAAATGCATGATCTAGTCTTTGTGTTTGTACGAGATAAGACTGCCAATCATCGCCCACGCCGAGAGACGGAGGGTATTGTAGTTTGGCAAATATCTGATAGGCCCCGGAAGATTTAAACAAGTATGAATGGTGCATTAACATAGCTTCATTCTTTAAGAAAAACAGGGACAGAGAGCAGAGGGGGGAATTAATGGACTAATAAAACTGCGCATATGATTTGAGAATAAGGGTAAATCTATTTCAGTTTAATGTGCAAACCTATTTATGCTAGATTTAAGGGAATGAAATGAATGATATTGCTTTTGTACAGTTTCTTTATATTGTAAAATAAAGGTTTCAATAAACTGCCACAAAGTACTGTACCGCAAAACGGGCTTTAATGATAATATGATCTTGGTTTCTTTATCCTCGGCTTGAAGTGGACATACAGTATCGTGCAGGGCGACACACATGCCTCTGGTAATTCCTAGATATATTACGTTTTGAAGAAGACAGTAACCAGTGAGACATTGGGCCATTGAACTGGCCTGGCACCCTCCAGGCAGTAGTAATGATATGCCAGCAAATCGTTCGCATCGTAATGTACACACACACTGAGCAGGGAACAGGTGGGGCGACAGCTTATGGACGTTAAAAATGCTGAGAGCGGTTTCATGTTCCATCTGTGACACGATACAATTCAGGAAATACAGATCGGCGTGCTTCAGCAGTAGAAGACGAAAAGAGAACAGGATTACTCAAACTTGCAGGAGAGAAACAACAGTGAAGTCGCCTTAAAACATGAACCGCTTTTAGCTTTGATTACAGCTCGTATTCATCGTGGCATCTTTTCAATAAGGTTCTGCGATGCCAAAATAGTCCAGAGCGTATAAACACTGCGCAAAGCCTTCTCCAGCACATCCCAAAGATTCAATGGGGATCTGAACTCTGTGGCAGCTGATCCATGTGTGAAAATGTTGTCTCATACTCCCTTCACAATGTGAGCCCGATGCATCAAGAGAAATCCATTGATGGAATAACCTGGTCATTCAGGATATTCATTTCGTCAGCTGATCTCACTTTTTTGGGCCCATAGTGTTGTTGAACCTAGACCTTAAGAACTGCAGCAACCCCAGATCATAACAGTTAGTTAAATCTAGGTGGCGCCTTTTGTTTTTGGTCAGGCAGCATTATGTCCCCTTTCATAAATACATTGATGTTCTTCATCTTCATGATTGTGAGGCGATTTTGGTATACTAGCTGTTTAAATATTGATGAATACAGCCCAGGTGTATGAAATCCCTGAAGACCCTCTTGTCTCTGTCATGTCTGGGCCCCATTCAGGGTACCTGCTTATTGGATGGACTGCCCTGGATTATCGGAAATTTGGAATGACAGCAGTTTGCAATCGGACCACGCTGCTGTTGGAGCAGGGAGTGACCGAGTGATGGAATTACACCGGAAAGTAACGCACAGCGATGAACCGTTATGTACGACCTGGCAGCTCGCTGTGGAGACGGACAATAGTTGGACTATATTTTGGGAGGAAAAGGGATGAACTGTGAAGGGAACTACCTGCTCTGGAGAACTGAACTAATGCTGAGACAAGTAAAAGCTAATTCATTATAAATGTATGAACTATTGCTGGAATAATTCTCTTCCTCCTGAGAGAGGAGGTTTGAAGCAGCTGGACCACTTATCTCTCCTACGCCGTCAACACTTCCCTTCAAGGCCAAACCGCAGAGCTAAACCTGATAAGGACTGAGCTCTCTGGGTCATATTTTGCATAACACTGACTTTCAGACTGTAATTAACCGCACACACATACCCCTCCCTAACCACGCCCCCGTCGTTCTGTGTCTGCCTCAACACGTTTCTTCTGCCCCACCCCCTGGTCAATGGCCAGGCATCGTGTATTTCCCATGTCTTGATGTTTCTATATATGTGCTTTGCCTCAACTTAACCTGATTGTAATTTCGCATATCTTCTTTTGTAAGGCGCATTGAGTTGCCTTGTGTACGAAATAAATAATAAATAAATAAATAAATAAATAAAGTTGCCTTGCCATTCACTGATCTTATTGCAGGGTTAGAACAATAGTTTGGTCTTAAATTCTGCAATCATCACCAATTTACAGCACTGCAGTTTCCCAAACATCCAATAAGACTGACATGATTTTATCAACGACCACCCCTTGCCAACCTAAATTACGAGAGCATCCTTTTTTTCCTTGTGAAAAAATGAATAAATCAATGAAATAAAAGACGGTTCGTCATCATCGATATGATCACGGCATGATCTTTGCGGGTTAGGAACAATGCCTTGGACGAGGTCCGTGCTCTCCAAATTCTTCATTGGCAGTGCTGAAGATGTGACATTACCATAACATTATTCTTTACCCGTCTGAGAAATCCGTTAGAGTGCAAAAAGAGCCACAACAACAATAGCTCCACTGTTTTGAGAAACCCACTGTAATCCGCGTTGGTGCGTCTCATCCATAGTCATAACTTCCTTCTGTTATTTCTTCCATGTCAGCTGTCAGAGTTCAAAGCCTCGGAAATATTTCTCCCAGTCTCTTTGAAGAAATTTAAATTTTACATGCCCCCTTGATTTAAATGCAATCAGACTCGATAAGGCTGCGCTGGCACAACAAAGCGGACTGTGTTTACGAGATCGGTAAATACACACACAGCCATCAGAGAATGTGGGAAAGCAGGTGGACTTTACTGGGCTGTATTATTTATGGTGCACTAACACATTGCTTATATCATGCATATGAGGGGGATGCTTGCGGTTTTCTCCTTGTTATCTTGTGTTGTTAAAAAGGCGAGCCATACTGCCGACCCAAGTGTGATGATCATTCCGCCGAATTGGGGCTGCGAAATAGTGGGCACATTTACCATTCTGGAACCTTGTCTTATCTCTCCGAGTTAGGACGGTCGTGATTAGAGGTCGTCCGTTGGATCAGTAGGGAGAGACATGTTCATAAGAGGTGAGGGAAGTAATGGAGTTTATTCTGAATGATGAGAGATCAGCTTGGTAAGATCCAAAACAAAACAAAAGTCGCCACATGGATTTATCTAACTGCTATGATCTGGGGTTGCTGCTGTTGGTTAAGTCTAGGTTCAGCAACACTATGTGCCCAAAGAATGAGATCAGCTGACGACCTGAACATCCTGAATGTTATTTCATCAACGGATTTCTTCTTTCCTAGTGGCAAGGGTTTATTCCGTGACAATGACAAAGCCAGGATTCATCGGGCTCACATTGTGAAATGTGTGGTTCAGGGAGCACGAGGCATTATTTGTATACACGGATTGGCCTCCACAGGGTCCAGATCTTAACACCATTGAGAATCTTTGCACAGTGGTCACACTCTCCCATCATCAATACAAGCTCTTGGTGAAAAGTGAAAGCAACACTGGATCGTTTGACATTGCAGAAACTTATTGAAACAGCGAATGTGTGCTGTAATTAAAGATAAAGGTGGTCTAACAACATATTAGAACGTTTTCAGGCAGTGAACATTTTGCTTCTCTGAAGTCGATACCTCGGTATTAATGCTTTTATTTTTAATTCCCCAAAGAATGTCTACATGTGTGTCTACATTGACTCCTCAAAGTCAATTTTTTCACACACTACCCTTGTTTATTTATTGGTTTATTTGGTCGGGACAGTGCCTGTTAATGAACATACATGGGTCTCATGCATGTAAACAAGCCACACCGGATTGTAGCCTTGGGCAAATTTGCATCCGTTGTCCCCCATGCGCACTCTCAAACACACTCACATTCATCCTGGCCTATTGTACATGTTTTAGTGGTAGGGGAAACCGGAGTACCCAGAGGAAACCTACGCAGACACGGGGAGACCATGCAAGCTCCACACAGAAAGGCCCCGTCCAGGTGGGAATCGAACCCGGGACCTTCTAGCTGTGAAGCACGAGCGCTAACCGCTGTACTACCGTGCCAAAGGGACCCAGATCTACGTCATCCTCACATCAAATGTCACACAGTTACAAGGACTGAGAACAAAGACAGGTGTGTATGATTTTACTGTACAGTTTCATTGATTAAATGCAAGCAAGTTTAAGAGCGAAAAGGACGGGGTCACCATAAGGGAAGGCCCGTCAGACACTAAGATGAACCACATATACAACAAACCACAGAAAAAAAACCTTCCTGTGGCTTCTCTTTCCTGGCCTCGTCAGGTGGGAGCACATGTGTTTACCCTAAAGCAAGTTTTAGGTTAATGCACATGGACCAAACTCAACAAACTTGCCCCCGCTCTTTTGGCCCAGAGCCTGCCCTTCATATTAAGCGCCTGTGATCAAAGTCAACACACGCTACCTCCAGCTACAGCTACAGCTACAGCTTTGGTTTGATGCATGTTGCTGTGAGATGCCCCTGGCGCTTATGTCTGAACCCGTACTATATATGAAGACAAAAATATAAACATGGCAGAGGCGAAGGAGTTAACCTCTTACCCCCTGCCTTAACCAAGTGCATTTTCTCCAGGTCAGCTTTACCCAAATCTAAAAGCTTCTCGACTGGAGTTTATGGCCTATAGCCCAGTGTGACGCCTCATTTGAAAGCTAAGACCTATAAAGTTAAGACTAGACTTCTTTTTTTTTTACGGTGTCGCCATGTTTATGTCACATTTTTGAAGCATGTTTGTTGTGTTTTTATCTCTTTGTTGTCTGGTTTTCATAGTTTTTTCAAAGAGGGGGTATTATGCTTTTTTCAATCACATAGCACCAGTCTATAGCATACTACAATGATGACGTAACCTTCTGTTGGTCTGTATATGCAGTAAATTAAAATAACTGCCTGAATAAAATTGCTCTTTCAAAATGGCTGTACTGAACGTCTTGAAATAGGCCTCTGTCTCTTTAAGAAGCTTTCCGACACGCCCCCTTCAGCACACTGCTGTGGCATCTAAACAACACTACTGTGCGGGGAGGGGGCTCTGCTGAGCTGAGGAGCAGTGGTTGGTGGCTTGGCTGGTGACGAAAGGTCCAGAGGCGTCTCCAGGAGGTGGGGCGTTCCTAGGAGGACTGAGGCATAGCTACACCTAAAATGGCTGCCGTCTAAGTTTTTACTGATTACTCAAAAATATGTGAATGAGCCAAGGCAACACTCCAGGCATGTGTTTAATGAGGGAATGACATAATAACATGATATAAAGCTTGATATAAAGTCGATTTTACATAATACCCCCCCTTTAAATCTTGTTTTTGTCATTTTTTGTTGCTTTTGTTCCTGCTTTTTTGGTCATGTTTCATCTCGCTTTTGTTACTTTTTCGTTGTGTTTTTGTCGCTTTTTCATTGTGTTAATGTTACTTTTCCGGCACGTTTTTGTTGCCTCTTTGTGGTTCCTTTTTTGCTTTTTCATCACTTTTTTATCGTGTTTTTGACATCTTTCCCCCCCCACTTTTTTGTTGCATTTTCATCCTCGTTTCTGTCGCTGTTTTGACGCTTTGTTAAAGAGGCTTTTAGATTTGGGTAAAGCCAAACTGTGCTCGGCTCATGTGGGAGTTAAGAGGTCAAAGGTGTGAATAATAACTTGGTATCAGTGGGAATAACCTTCACTTTAAACTCGCTTTTCTTTTTCTTAAGCACGACTTTTTTTTATTTATTTTTTTATTTATTTGGTCGGGACAGTGCATGTTAATGAACATACATGGGTCTCATGCATGTAAACAAGCCACACCGGATTGTAGCCTTGGGCTAATTTGCATCCGTCGTCCCCCATGCGCACTCTCACACGGACTCTCATTCATAAATATATGTATTTACCCATTTGGATGTACAATTCTTGGCCCGTTTCGGATTTCAGGCCAATTTTAAAGAGAAAAAAAACAAACATTGATATTTTCTGTTTAAAAAAAAAAATGTTTGAAATGATGTTGATGTAAATGAAATACAATAATTGAGAGACTGGGATTGTCAGAAGTTCAAACTTGTAGTGATCATGACATGTTACGCAACAATGAAAACAAGCGTTCACTTTCAGCTAACAGAATGCAAGTGAATCCATGACACCTTGATAAACACACTTTGAGTGCAGAACTGCTTAGAACGGGTCCGGTGATGGATATTGTGCTTTTAGCAGGGTTTGGTTGTTTATTAATGATGCAAAGCTATCCAGAATATACGGATCGAGTGGTTCAGCAGAAGAAACAACCAAAGTGAGCATGATTACTAAAAACTTCAGGTAGTTTTTCGACAGAGGAACAAAGTTGAACGGTTGAAAGCTCAAAAAAGTTGATTTTGTTGATACTTTTCCTTTACAATCAGGATGGAAGCCACATGCAGCTTAATTTATGTATTTTTATGCATTAAACTGAGCTGATTTTATGCTTTCATTTGGCATAGCCTTTATGTCAGTTCCACTCAAAATACCAATTCAGCCCTGACAGCACGCATACTACAAAGTTCAACCTTCAACCACCCATGCTGCCCGTAATACACCTTATGTTCCATCCTTTTCTCTTTTTTCCCAGATGACTCCTGGAACAGATGCGACGGGCACAGCTGGTATTTCCCCCTGGTTTCATACAAGTGCTGCCAGTGAAGACGGATCCTCAAGTTTAATGTATGCAGATGCACAAAGCAGGGCTGTGGAAATAATGGGCCAATGAGCAGGGGTTTCCCTTGGTGGAATTGGGCTTGGGTGGTACAGCTGCTCGGAGGAGACCGGCTTTTGTGCATGAAATGTGTGGAATGAATGGAAGTGGACTCGAGTGAACATCAAGTGAACATGTGTCCCCGTGCATACAGAGTAGGCACGGAGCATGTAAAGCTTGTAGGACATTGTATGCAACGCAGCAAGGCCAAATGTGACTGTGTGGAAGTAACCAGAGGCATTTCAAGCTATTGGGTGATACGAGTGGAATACAAATCGCTCTGTAAGAACATTACCTCTCCAGTCTCATTCTGTCGTGGAGAATGTGGAAGAGTGTAAGAAGCTGTGTGTTGAAAGTGATTGGAAAACCAGCAAACAACTGGCTTTAATTGTAGTGTTTTGATTCATTTTCAAAATTTTAAGTAATAATAATGTTTACTTCACCTGATCATTTTTTCCCCTACATTTTGTTGCTTAGTTGATGTTTTCTTAAAGAGTCCTCTGTATTTTCAAGTTATGAGACGTCCCGCATTCACATCACATTTATCACGTCGCCATCGATTTGTTAAATAGTGGCTTGTATCTTGTTTACTTATCAACTGTCTCCTCAATTAGTGATATAATACCCCAAAACATACATTATAATCAGCTGCAGTTATGCGTAATGACAAATTGATAACTTTTTATTGGTTAACACTAAACTCCTAAAACACACACTTGCAAGCATCATCATATGGTTTCATTTTCATTTTTAGACGTTTAACATTTTAGTTTATTAATTTGACCTTTATTTAGCCAGGAAATCCCCTCCTGCACCAGGACTCCTCTAATTTGGGAATCATATTGTACATATATTTAGTGGCTGGGGAAACCTAGACATAAAAAAACAAACAAACGCCAAACACTGACTTAAACCCTCCCACTCAGATAGGCCCCATCGGCCCGGGAATCGAACCTTGGACCTTCTTGCTGTGAGGCACAAGCGCAAACTGCTGCGCCACCGTGCCACCCAACTTACCCTTTAACCCTTTTAAATGAGAGGATCAGGGGCATAGTCCATCCATCATCTGTCCCTCCATCCATCATCTGTCCCTCCATCCATCCATCTGTCCATCCATCTGTCCCTCCATCCATCTGTCCATCCATCTGTCCCTCCATCCATTCATCCATCCATCCATCCATCCATCCATCCATCTGTCCCTCCATCCATCCATCTGTCCCTCCATCCATTCATCCATCCATCCATCCATCCATCTGTCCCTCCATCCATCCATCTGTCCCTCCATCCATTCATCCATCCATCCATCCATCCATCCATCCATCCATCCATCCATCCATCTGTCCCTCCATCCATCCATCTGTCCCTCCATCCATTCATCCATCCATCCATCCATCCATCTGTCCCTCCATCCATCCATTCATCCCTCCATCCATCTGTCCCTCCATCCATCTGTCCTACCATCCATCCATCTGTCCCTCCATCCATCCATCTGTCCCTCCATCCATCTGTCCTACCATCCATCCATCTGTCCCTCCATCCATCTGTCCATCCATCCATCCATCTGTCCCTCCATCCATCTGTCCCTCCATCCATCCATCTGTCCTACCATCCATCCATCTGTCCCTCCATCCATCTGTCCATCCATCCATCCATCTGTCCATCCATCCATCTGTCCCTCCATCCATCTGTCCATCCATCCATCTGTCCCTCCATCCATCTGTCCTCCATCCATCTGTCCATCCATCCATCCATCTGTCCATCCATCCATCTGTCCCTCCATCCATCTGTCCCCATCCTCGTCCCTCCATCCATCCATCTGTCCCTCCATCCATCTGTCCCTCCATCCATCCATTTGTCCCTCCATCCATCTGTCCCTCCATCCATCCATCTGTCCCTCCATCCATCTGTCCCTCCATCCATCCATTTGTCCCTCCATCCATCTGTCCCTCCATCCATCTGTCTGTCCCTCCATCCATCCATCTGTCCAGGAGGCATCCGCAATAGATGCCCGAGCCACCTCAGCTGGCTCCTCTTGACGTGATGGAGCTGCGGCTCTACTTCGAGCTCCTACCGGATGACTGAGCTCCTCACCCTATCTCTTAGGGTGGGCCCAGCCACCTTCCTTTGCAGGGGGGCCACAGTGTCAACAATAAAGTTTAATTCAATTTTATTCATCACGTAAGGTATCACAAAAGTCTCAGTGAATTCAAGCCACCCACTGTACATGCAAACAGTTCTGGACAAGCTCTTACTCTATAGGAATGTCACTAGTACAAGGAATTAAAACAATAACAACATTTTTGTGGGACCTACATTCTGGTGGTTTGTATTTGGAGAACCTGAGGAGGCTGCCGGTTCTGCTTCTAAAGTACAAAAATGTTGGGGGTTTTCTTTGCCCATGTTTCACTCCTCTAAGTTAATCTACACTAAGACAGAGGTTTTTGGTCCATGATTTGAAGGTGTCCTCTGAGGTAAGCCACTGTACACACAAGGTGTGCATGGGTTTCTATCCAGCTCGGCTTCATTAGTTCAAACCTATAAATCACGGGCCCTAAATTGGATTCGGGGTAGAGTTGAGTTGTCCGGTTTCCTAATGGCTGCTCCGAACCAGTGCCAGCCCGACGGTGCTAAGTGGCAGATACCTCAATCTGCTCTGTGTGCGTGAGTGTGAGGGGCCAGCTGGGGCCCTCGGGAACTCTGGCCCCTGTCCCAGACTCTGAGCTTCTGCAAAACGGCCCACAAAATCTGTCAAGCAAAATGAACTAATTCCTGAATAGCAGTAATGATTTGAGAAGTGTAAAAGTGTACAATAAAACAGGACACAAACCAGTCGTTCCGAATCATTCAGCCGTTATTGCAGTACATTCTGGACTCTGGACTCAGTCTGGACTCACCTCCAATCCTCGGTCTGATCCAGTCCGAAGCAGCTGCCTCCCATCTCCATGGGCCCACATGATGTTAATCGGCTAATCGAGGCTGCGGCGCTGATGGAGATTCGCCCTGACAGTATGTAAATGTGGACAACAACAGTCTAAACGCAAGATGACACAAAGGATTAGAGCTGAAGAAGGTTTCGCAGCGGGCAGAGAGGCCGGACTTGCAGATGTGGCTTCAGACATGGATTAGGGATTTGACAAACTGGCTTCATTACATTAACTATGGTTGTATTTACATGAGGACTGCACTGTTTAGGGGAAATTTCTATTTGTGTATTTTGGAGATTGGGATTAGAGCTCTGATTAATGTTTCAAAATCAAGATTCGAATCAAAGTGCACATAAACAAATCCAGCAGCAATAACATTGTGTCAGTCTCCTATAGCGGTGTTTCCCAACCAGGGGTACGGGGACCCAAACAGGAGGTACTTGGCATGACATAAGATTAAAAAAGGTGAAACTGAGTAGAATTTTAATATTATATGTTTTTTCATTAAAAAGGTTTGACATTGAGAGTATTTTAGCTCTATTTCGAACATAACACTACTAAATACCGAATAATCTATGTTTATATGCTTAGTTAATGGGGTTGGGGGTGTACTCAGAGAATAAATTAATGCCTCAAAGTTATTTGAAAGTAGAAGAAAAGAAAAAACCTTCAGAATCCTCATGGTGATGACATAGAAACACAATTAGTTCTGGTTGTAGAGAAGCTACATCGTTGACTGGACTGGGTTTTGGTAAAGTTGAGGACGTTTCACTTCCTCAACGTTTACCAAAACCCAGTCCTTCTCTACGATGGATACTCCCTGGACAAATGAGAGCCTTCACAAACACATTATTTCTGGCTATTGCAGTCCTTCTGATTGGCGGAGGACATATCCAAAAACACAGCAATGTTAAGGGCAATGGCCGCTGGTTGCTCTGCTTTGTGACCGCGACGCTAGGGGCCGCCATTGCTGTAGTACCACCTTATATGGGCGGCAAAACAAGCTAGTTTTCCATTAGAAAGCATTCCACTTTACACACATTTTAAGCTACTGTAAAGCCTGGTTTCTGATTTTTTTTTTTTTTACTTTCTACAGCTAGATATTCCTCCTGTGATAACGCTAGGTTAGTTTCAATTAAAGAAACCAGGCTGGTTTCCGTAAGGTACATTTTAGAAATCTCGTATACTAATGAAGGCCGGACTTTGATTGACAGGCGGTTAGCATTAGAGCTAACGGTGCGGGCACGGTTACGATCGAACTACGCAGTCTACAGTGAAGATCCCGCCCTTGTGCCCTTTTTAGGAACATGCTCGGTCAGAGCTGGGTAGGAGGAGTCTGTAAATCCGCCATAGAATCCATTTTGAACATGGTCATTATGGCAAACGGGGAGGAGTGAGCAGACGATGACTATTATTTTTTACAGTCTATGGTTAAGGGAGTACAACAAACAGGGCATAGGTGACCCAGGTGGCTACCTAGGGCGCCATCTGCTGGAAGGGATGCCAAATTACAATTACATTTTTGAACGCTATGAGGTCCATGCTCAGATGGCGGGAGCATAACTTTGGAACAGAAAGTGACAAAGACTTGCAAACTTTTTTTGTTAGAAACTAGAAATGTCAAGCTTTATAACATCGCAGGGTGGCACACAAGTTCTATCTTGCCTCGGGCGCCAAATTGGCTATGCTCTGACAACAAGAATTCCACTTTGGGCGCAAATGGCTTTGGGAATTACGCTATGAGGCTGACAATTTTGGCAAAACGACCTTTTCAAAATATACTGTATTGGTAACATGGTGTAGACGAGTGAAACGAGGCTGCCAATCTACGCCATCACACGCTACACTCACAAAGGTAAGGCTGGTCAAGTGTCTCACCAAGTACAAAACGGCAGTATGCACCTGTCGGAGTATTGGAAGTGCTGACCTTTGGATCAGCAAGTGCTTTTCCCCAACTGAGCCATTATATTCATCCATCTATATTTAAGATAATAAATAATATCCAACGAATGCAATTATGAGGCAAAAATAAAAGCTGTTTTTCCATTTAATATCTTAGCAACATATCTCCAGATGGGATTAGCTGCACATGTCACAGAGCATCTGGTCTCTAAGTAAACTCAAAGCACTCATATTTGTCTCCAACTTTGTGCGACTAAAATTTAATTAGGTGTCAAGCAACAGGATGACTGTGTTGAAATGCCTCATCCATTCTATACAGGGAACATAAGGTCATTTCTTTCATCCTAGCACACTGATCTTAAATATCAGAATACCGTTGGACATGTCTATAACATCATTCGCCAGCTCGTCTTTGTTGGACCCGGTTACCATCTGTGTTTTGCCCTTGAGTTTCGTGCTTCCAAACGCCGAGCACACTTGGTTCCACTCTGTTTACTGTCCATCACAGGCTGCCCACAGGGAAAGAAATCTTAACTCCGTCCAAAAGCTCTGCAGTTCTTGTCAAAAAACTGAAAATTAATCATTCTTGGTGAAGAAAGGGAATTTTACGGAAAGAAAACGAATAGCTTTACTTTATTTATCTCTCTTGGGAAGCAGATCAGCTACACATGAGTCATTTAGTCCCTCAAAAAAATAAAAAATAAAATAAGCGTTAGGCTTTTCCAGATGCTCAAAGTCTCTTGACAGTTTCAGCCATTATTCACTCACTCCATACTTGGTGGTGGTTTGTTTGTAGCCACGGCTGCCCTGGGGAAGACTGACAGGAGACTTACAGTGCATAAAACATTTTGAGCAATAGCGGCTCAGATGGTAGAGCAGGTCGTCTTATAACCAGAAGGTAGGTGGTTCAAATCCCGACTCTCGCAAGTGCAGACTCTTGTTGTGTACTTGGACTGTTAGTTGCGTCATGGCAGCAACCTCCCCCTCTCTTGTCGTTTTTTTTTTTTGCCTTTTTCTGTGAACTGCGTTTGTACTTTGTACCCAAATTGTTTTACTGGACATCATCTACAAAATCAGCTAGTTAGGGCAGCTGGGTAGGGGTTTGTTGATGAGGAGCTACTGCCCTCTACAACTGGCCCGCTCTACACCTGGCTTTTTAACGCACTACACTGTGTAGGGCTTACATAATAAATGTACATAATAATATTCACGGAGTATAATATGTATATTAATCTGTCTTTTTAACATAAAACTAGTGACTTTTGGTAATGCCACTTTGTTACTTGCTTTGTACTAGACTTCGTACTTGAAACTAGACCGATGTTGTAATTGTGCTTCTTTCTGTTCTTTCTGTTGATGTACGAACACTTCAAACAGTGTTTTGTAAGTTATAGTTCTTTGTAATTAGTTTGTAAGTATGTGGCATTATCATAGTTGTTTTGTAATTAGTTGTTACGTAATCAGTATTGCTCCGTTTTGGGGTATGGTCGGATGCTGCGGGTGTGTAGGGTCTATTTTGTTTTGCTGTTGCTTCCTTGTTGCTATTTTGTTCCTTTGTTGTTCCACTATGTTCTTGTGAAATGATGATTTTAATTGTATTGATTTTGGGGGTGGGCGCTTATAAGCTCTTGCGTCGGCCCACTCCTTTTGAGCAGAGTTTTTGCTGCTCAAATAAACAAATAAACTAAACTAAACTGGATACCTTTGTACATCTTTTGCTGTATTATTGTAAGGTTCAGTTGATGGAACAGCTACAGTATCTTATGAGCGAAAGACATTTGATCCTTACGATGGTGAAAGACTGTTGTGGAGCGGAGGGAGCTGCGCAGGAGGAAGAGGAAGGAGTAGGTGGAGGAGCAGATCTTGTCCATAATCTTAGTCTTAGTCAGGCTAACCCCAGGGCAGCTGTGGATATAGTCGCTTACAATCACCCAGTATGGACAGAATGGATAATGCAATGTAAAGCGTCTTTTAGTTTCCAGAAAAAAGTGCTTTAAAGCAGTACTAAGTAACTCTTGCCCCTAGAGGCCATAAGCACAACTGCAGGTGTCTTAGCAAGTTACGATTTTTTAACTTATTAAATGTCTTGGAGAGTAAATACTACGCTGACAGAAAAGGTGAAGGGAGAGAGGGGTGTTGTACATCCAGTTATGCAATGGGATTTTTTTTTCTACTCAAACTTGGCTGTAAATACTGTTTAAAGTGGCGCTAGCCCGCAGTTAGCATTGCCCGTTAGCCTGTTAGCTTCTTCTCCGTGATTGTATTAGTGTGTATTGGTGGCTCCGCCCCGGTGGCAGTCAAATTGCAAGCATGGTTTTCTGGCCAGAGACACCAGGGGGAGATGAAAGACCCTCCAATCATCCCATTAACACTTGTATTACCCCCACAGGGACTACGGAAAGGATTTATTAAGGTAAACACGTTACTTAGTACTGCTTTAAAACTACCATAATTTGGATAGCACACAGATCATAAGAATAGATCTTGGTTGCTTCAGAGACTAGGGTGCCATCTTGGTCCACAACCTCCTTAAGGCTAGAGTAAGACTTGGAAATTCACAGTGACTACCTACTGAAAAGAAAAGAATGGGAATAAAAGAAGGGAAAATGGGAGAAAAAGAACACAAGAAGAGGGAGAGAGAAAGGGAAGACCGGGATAATTGATTCCTTATTACTGGTTATATTAAAATTTTGTTTTTTTCCCTCCTCTCTCTTTTAACACGAGCCATCTGTCACCCACCAAGGCACTTCTCATAATCAATGTTATTGACATGCGCACTCGCCCACGAAAACCACACACACATACACACGCACACTACATGAGTATTGTATGATTTTGGGTTATCATAATAATATTGGGGCTTGTGTTGAAATATTATTACAAGACTCCTTAAATAAACACTTTTCCTATGATCCAGAAACAAAACCAAGATGTTAACACAATGATGATCAACAATATTTCATTAGTTTTATATAATAATCATAATAAAAGATAAGTATATGTCTTAGCTCCGCCCCAAACAAAATGTGGAAATATAGAGAGTTATACAGTCTGCATCATATTTAACAAAAAGTAAACATTTTCAGCCCAGAAGTTTTCTTGAGACACATTCCGATCCCAAAAAAACAAACAACCATTAGCGTTCATGAGCGTTCCCTGGCCCCGCTTCGATCTGGGAAGCTTTCAGATAAGAGCACACATTTGAAGTTTTTTTTTGGAGAAAGAGCACACTGCAACACTGGCCTTAAAGCGTGGAAAAAAAACCACACCATTTTATTTCAGTCCAAATACTTGCCTGTGCGCTTCTTCAAAGACTCCAAACCCCCACTTTCTCCTCGCAGTGTAACATGCCAGGCCCAAAACGGCGGCAGATTAGGGTGGCTTTCACACAGCCTACTTCAAAGTCTGCATAGGGAGGGAATATAATAAGGAATATGCACTTAAGCCGGTATTAGTTTACAAGTTGTACAGCTCCAAGTGTTCCACGTTGGTGAAACTCCACGGTATTTAGACCCGTGCCCCCTGGTAGTTCTGCATTTAGGCTTCTGCTGTGGCCAAAGCAAATAAGTGGATTTCAAAAATATAAGGCACATTATACAGTAAGATGAATCAGGTTAGTGTAATAAAAAAAAAAAATCTCTTTCTCGCTGTAGGACATGACTGCTGGATAATTAGCCTTCAACCGAGTTTTGTTCATTCAATCGCTGTTTTTATATCTGTATTACACAATTGCAGACAATAAGGGTTTGTAAAATGCAAAAAGCTTTAATTTCAATTTAATCTGACAAAAAGATATAGTCATTAAATACACTGCCTGACCCAAAAAAGAAAGTGGCTACCTGGATTAAACAAACTGTACTGATCTGCGGTTGCTGCAATTGTGCAAGTCTAGTTTCAGCAACACTATGGGCCTGACCACCTGAACATGTCCAATGACCAGGTTATTCCATCAATGAGTTTCTTATTTCCTGATGGCTCGAGCATATTTCAAGATGACAGGATTCATTGGGCTCACATTGTGAACGAGTGGTCCAGGGAGCATAAGCTGGATTGGCCGCCACAGAGTCCAGATCATAACCCCATTAAGAATCTTTGAGGTGTGCTGGAGAAGTGGTCGTGCTCTCCCATCATCAATACAAGATCTTGGTGAAAACTGAACGCAACACTGGATCTTTTGACATTGCAAGAGTTTAAAGCAGTGTATTTCTATTATTATTTACATCTGTTACATCTGCTACTGACTCCTATCCATCTGGCTATTGAAGTCTTAGAGTTCACGACCGTGATGTCATATCGCTAAGCATTATGGGATTTGCAGCGTGCTTTTACATAATAAACAAATGGAGATTTAAAGGTAAAATACTGGAGTTATTGTATACAAGAAAACATTTGCACTCTGCAGTTCTTGTTAAAAAACTGAAAATAAATCATTCTTGGTGAAGAAAGGGAATTTTACGGAAAGAAAATTAATAGCTTTACTTTATTTATCTCTCTTGGGAAGCAGATCAGCTACACATGAGTCATTTTAGTCCCTCAAAAAAATATATTTTTTAAAAACACAACAGTGTGTCAGATGGATTTACCAGTAATGACTTTGCAGCTAACAGAGTTGTTCCACACGTTTTTTCGCTCCACTTTTTATAGAGTTCGGGAAATTCCACAGTTACCATGGAGATCGGCCATCTTTGCAGCTGTTAGCATACATTTCCGCTGACTAACATTAGCTAAAAACAGTATAAAAAGTGGAGAAAAAAGCTGTGGAACAACTCCGTTAGCTGCTGAGTTATTAGTGGTAAATACATCTAACTCACTGTGGTGTCAAGTGTTTTAATGTGAACAATAACTCCAGTATTTTAACTTTTAAAATCTCCATTAGTTTACAATTGCTGCTAATCCCATAATGCTTAGCGGTATGACATCACATTCCTGAACTCTATACTGTTTTTAGCTAATGTTAGCCTATGGAAAATGTTTGCTAGCTGTACCCACAAACATGATAGATCTCCATGGTAACGGAGAATTCATAAGCGAGTAATAATTACACATAATGAGTAATATTTGAAAATCCATGTGCAGGGAGAAAGTACTTGAAACTTTCTGCCGTCTTCTCAAATTGGTCTAGTCCAAAACGTGTGTGATTTATATAACAGTAGACAACAAATCTGCTGTGGCACATCTATTTTAGAAATCCTTCGACTCCGGAAGCCTTTCCTCACTCTCCCTAAAGGCTCCTGACACTGCTTAACACGTAGCTCGGCACATTAGCGCAGACAACGGCGGTGCGCTCAAGCTTTTGACATAAAAAGCTCTACATTTTTTAAACATACCATCCTCTTTTTTATTTTTTGAGACCTTTGGGGAGGCCGCACATAACTTGGTAATTGGACCAGGGAAGTGCAGCCATCAAAGGAGAAACGGATGCTACAATATTCTGTCGCAAAGAAAGTGTGTTTCCTCACAGCAAGAAAGTCCAGAGACTGATTCGCCGACAGTGTGTGGTTTCTTGTGTCTGGAAGAGTCTCCTCATAACCCAAAACATGCACTATAGGCTAAAGTCTCGCGCTTGTACTCTTGTCCAACTCAATTAATTATGTGTAATGATGTGATAACAAATACAGAAAAGGGAATGAAGTGCGATGGTGTGTGACAGAAAGCTTATTCCTAAACAAATCATGCAAAAACCTAAGCTTCTTGCCAAATTGGATGATTGAAAACCACATTAATGAACGGAGACAAATGTAGTTATCAGATATCTCATGTCAGACAATCAGGAAATGAAAAGGGACAGCCCTCACTAAAACAGGCATGTCTTATGAGCTTTTAAATTTAATATCATATTGCTGTTGAAAAAGGTGATTGTGCCGATTGTAGCATTAGCTGCTGGTGTTAGCATAGAGCTGAAAAAAGACATCCAGACTAGGTATAATGAAGGAGTGACATTTTGAAAATAGAAATGAAAGTATGAAGAAGAGCTTTATTTATGTAGCGCCTTTCACAGACGTGGTCACAAAGCGCTTTACATGAGACCATTTTTACATTCATTCATTTATGAATTAACTTATACAAATGCACATGTTTTTTTTTTTCAGATTGGAAAAGGACATTGGAGTCACCAGTGCAATGTCTTTAGAGGCAAAGTGAGGATCACTACGAGAAAAGATTGCCTTAAAAGCAGTGTATGGTTTTAGGGTGAGCAGATGTCCCAGTTTACCCGGGACAGTCCCAGTTTTTTCCAAAAACATTGATTTGTCCCAGTTTTACACAATCTCTGTCCCAGGTCTCCTGTTTTTTTTATTTATTTTTTTTACTTGAAGCATACTGGGCCAGATCGGGGTCAGCCCTATGTTCCCCGGTACCTATGTTCCCCGGTACCTATGTTCCCCGGTACCTATGTTCCCCGGTACCTATGTTCCCCCACTTCTATTGATTAAGATTAGGCACTAGCCCACTATCCTTAAGGTTAGTGGCTAGGGCAGGTTCAGGGTCAAGCTGCTTGATATATGTATGACGTTTCACTCTCATGACTTGTGATTGGTTGAAGTACCAACTCACCTACGGAAAAAACAATCGCACCCGGGGAACATAGGTATGCACCCGCCAGATCTTGTGCCTGGCGCAGTCCGTGTGCAGGCTCCTAGCGAACTGGGACTGTCCGAGTGGCACTGCTGCTTGTGAGAGGGCCGTCGCTTATGGAGGCGTGGTTTATTACAAGCAGCATTTGCTAGAAGCGTGCCTCCTATTCATTTCCTCGTTGACACCGCGCTGCCTTGTATTCTTCCTTACGCATTATGGGCTCTCACGGGTCAAATTAAAAACTTTATTAACTCCATCGTGTCCCGAGAGAAAGCACCTATGCCGGTCCCGCTGTGGTGCGGGTCGGCACTTGCTTGGTCGTAGACGCGAACACAACAAATGCACATGTTCACCCCCACTCCCCACAACCCCTCTCCCATACCGCTTCCCGGCCACGGCGTGTGGTTGGAGGAAAAAAGTTTCTCCACCCCTACGTACTTCCCACATAAATGCACTAAGTCTGGAGTGGAGAGATCTCAAAGTGCGCCCCTACTAAGCGCAAAATGTTACGCTATAGTCTGCGTTTTGACACACAAGATCAGGCTCAATGACTTTTGGCCATGTGTACGTCAAACCCACTGGTTCCATTGTGACTGCACCAATTAACTGGCTAAAAGTCGATTACCTCAATGCGGACTGGTCCATTTGATTGATGTTATATAAACATGAAGTGTGACCATTCAACAAGGGGTAAAAAAACGTTACAATTTAGTGCCCACCACAAACTCCCATTGTGTCCCCGTTTTTTACATGGAAAATCTGGTCACCCTAGTACTTTTGTAAAAAAAACTGTACATGATCTGGGTCCCCATGCAATAAATGTGTTTATCTTTGCATTATTTGTTTTGGTCCTCAAGACACTAATCCAATCAGAAAAAATGAGCCCCATTTTTACAATGACCAATTTTTGCTAAATAACCATAATGTTATTTTCTCCTACTCATACAATCCCAGTACTTGTACCCAATCAAGTCCTACTGGGGGTGCACGCCTCAAGTTAAAGCTCAGTGAATGAATTCTGGAAGTTCTGAGCTTTCAAATAAGTAATAGTATACAGTGAAACTCGTGGTTGATCCCTCATATGCAGAAACAAGTTGTGGTCGTGCTGCCTTTTTAAACCACTAAGAGCAAATCCTACTGCCATTACTTATTCAACAGTAGCATTTTACTCTAATACAAATTAACATGACCAAATTCTTCGGAGGAGGAAATATCAAATCATCGCACTGTAGTCGCACACTAGCCCTGACATGTTGCCCCAGCTGCACTGGAGGACGTTTGATGACAGGCGCCCAGAGGAACGGATATTCACAGGAAATGCATCTCAGTAGGAAGGACGAGTGCTGCAGGAGAGGAGGAGGCAGGAGATGGGAGGCAGAGGGAGTTTGGAGGGGCTCCGTGCTGAGAGCAGGTGTGAATGATGAAACCGATGGAGCAGATGGTTTGATGTTCGAGTGATTAGCAGCTTCCCAAGTTTGTCTGGAGTGGGAGAAGGCGCCTCCCGAGATAGTTGGCCAGTTACGTCACTTACTATAACATCAATGCCTTTAAATCAAAATCCATCCAAATATGTTTCATTCATTCATTTCTTCGTCAATGAAGAATAAACAAATGTATCGGTTTGCTCATGCATATGGAGCCTAAAAACAGACTTGATATTTTACGTTTTCTAATTTGAAAATATGTCTCTGTAAGAATTAAATAACAACAATGATGGGGGACAGTTTTGGGGTTTGAACAATGACGCGAGTGTAATCAGGAAGTACAGAACGAGGCGCTGACACCGTAGAAGAAGAAACAGCTAAATGTAACCGTTTTGTCTGAGGATTACTCAAAACTGCGTGAATGTTGTGAAATACTACTCCAGGTCTGTCTTTGATGACAGAACGGTAAAACATGGTTTATATCTCAAGAAAGTCAATTTTGCATGAAAAATCCACTTTAACTCATAAACAGACCCGCCACAATAAAGAATATAGAGATTTTGGTCTTTATTTTTTTTATTCAGCTGGCAGCCGGCGGCGCATAAGCAGAACCAAAAACAATAATGAAAAGCCATATTGCACATATGAAGTAATATAAGAGAGAGAGAGAGATAAGGGCACATCGTGGTAAAATAAAAATGAAATTATAGATCGAGGCACCATCTCCAGTCTTTATTACTGCAGCCTCCACATGGCACTGTTCTAGCACTGCTGAGCAAGAAAACATAAACTAGGAAATTACTTTTTTTCTTTCTTTTTTTTTCTAATTTTATTGACATAAAACGAAGCTTACAAATAGCACAAAGACAAAGGAAGGATACACAAGGGTAAGGTATTAGATTGATAGACATTTGATTCATTCTTGGGTTGTACACATGGATCAGTTATAATAATCAGTTAAACATAACAAATAAGAATTAAAACATGGACAATTATGATGGTAACAAGTAACAGTAAAGAAACAATAATAATCAAGGAACTTACTAGGAACTAGGAAATTACTTATCTCTTAGCTTTAATCTGGTGTTCATTATTCTAGAGTTGAGTTGATTTGAACTTGCAAACAGTTGTGCCAATGTAAAAGGAACATTTATTTTTATTAAAGAGCAGCTACTTTTTGATCCACGTTCGTCCATTGTTCCTCATGCTTCCTGTGTGGAGTTTTCATGTTTTGACACAGCATTTCACTACAGCTACATCTCAAAACAGCATTTAAGTCGGGGCCTGTGTCTCTTCTGAGAAACTAGCAGCTCATTAAAGTAATTAATCATGTAAATGTTTTAAGCCTAATTGGCCGTCACTGCATTTCTGTCTACTTGACTTGAAACAATCATTATATTTATGCGATTATGTCTCGCTAATTTCATCGGGAGGGCCGGGCCGCAGCTCACACAAATGCGCTTAGCTCAGCACACTGACAAAACCGGCGGTTCACAGATGCTTCGAAGGAAATATGGAGACCAGAGCTGAAGGGATTTATGCCGGGCCATGTCATTTAAAGGGGGTATTATGTAAAATTGACTTTTTCAAGCTTTATATCATGTTATTATGTCATTCCCTCATTAAACACATGCCTGGAGTGTTGCCTTGGCTCATTCACATATTTTGAGTAATCAGTAAAAACTTAGACGGCAGCCATTTTAGGTGTAGCTATGCCTCAGTCCTCCTAGGAACGCCCCCACCTCCTGGAGACGCCTCTGGACCTTTTGTCACCAGCCAAGCCACCAACCACTGCTCCTCAGCTCAGCAGAGCCCCCACCCCGCACCGTAGTGTTGTTTAGATGCCACAGCAGTGTGCTGAAGGGGGCGTGTCGGAAAGCTTCTTAAAGAGACAGAGGCCTATTTCAAGACGTTCAGTACAGCCATTTTGAGAGAGCAATTTTATTCAAGGCAGTTATTTTAATTTACTGCATATACAGACCAACAGAAGGTTACGTCATCATTGTAGTATGCTAGACTGGTGCTATGTGATTGAAAAAAGCATAATACCCCCTCTTTAAGGCCGGGGGTTAAAACTGTTTATACATCATTAAAAAGGAGGAGAAATGACATGAGTATCTCACACTTCTCACACAAAACAATAAAACAGAATGTTGACTTTACTTTAATATCCGTCACCTTCCTCCATGTAAAAATATAACAACTGCCAGTGGGCCTAATATTTCTAACTAATTACTAAAAAAAGTGAAATAAAAAACTTTCTATAAACAATACTTAGGTGGGAAAAGATAGGGGCCTGATCTTGCGTTTCTAAACTCACACTGTAGACTAGACTCTTGCGCAGACGGGGGGAGCTCTGTGAAATCTTCAGCTTCAGACCAGGCGCAGTAATTGGCTGGACACAGTGCTGACACTTCCTATGCGCTTATAACGAGCTGTACAGTATTTGCGCCGCTGTTTCATTAATGTAGCCGACAAAAAACGGCCCGCATTCAATGAGAACGATGAGAAAGAAGAGTTTTAGAAATGTGTTCCAATGTGACCGACAATACAACGTACAGAGATATCTTTGAGCTGTGCGAGGAGACTTCACACACGGCTCAATCGTACAGTACAAATGTCATCAATTTGATGGAAACTTAAGCTCAGATGTCCTGACAAAACATAAGTGTCATGTAGTGTTCTCTGGTGCCTGTGCCTGCAGTGGCAAGTGAGAAAGTAAAAAGGGAAGGCACAGCGTTGTTTGTACACAAGTTACCATCTTCGTCTTGAGCAACGCTGTTGTTGCGCCAGGCGGAAGATCGAGCCTATGGTGTATTTCAGTCAATATCTCATTTTTCGCTGGGACTTGTTTCATTTATCTATTGCTGACTCAAGTTCTCAAGCCATCTTCTGTACTGGGTTGTTGTGGCATTGAGGACAACAAGATACTTTGTCAGCAACTGGATCTTTTAGCAGCAGACTGATTAACTGTCTTTCAAGTAAGGAGGGCTTTACAATATACAGTCTTCTTGGCAGATAATGTTGCTTCCAATAAATACATTCTTGCAACTATGCATCAAAAGGTCTGTGATGTTTCAGATGCTGTATTTGTCATAGGGAATTTGTTCTCTGGGTGAGCAACTGGATCTGGGTTAGAAGCACTTAGCTGTGTGGAGGATCAGCCTATACATTTATGCTGTAGAAGAAAAAAAAAAAAAATCATCAAATTTACTGACAGCAAGATCAACGTCGTCAATTCAGACCATTTTATTTCATATGGACATTATTATTTGTGCAATGCCAACCTTCCGTCAGTCCACCGCGCCGCTTTGCTTCATGATAGGGACGCACCTGTGAGGAATTTGCATCTGAACCAATTTATTCTGGCGTTGAGGTTCGGAAGCAGGAGCCGGGCGGGTGATAAAGTGTTCGTGGGCACAGCGTTTTGACTGGGACGCGCCGCACACAGAGGCGGCTTGTTATGACAGCGCCATTTTTCATAATTCCACAGTTTGATTACAGCAGCGTTTGATGGATGGAGCGGGTGCGGCAGTCGAACGCATCCCGCCGGTTCGGAGGTGCCCTGGCAGCTTGACATTAGAAAAGTGAAGAAAATTGTCCCACCGGCTTCCCCTGGCAGCAAAGAGTAAGAGACTTATACATATTCAGGCGTCAGTGTTTGAAAAGTTAGCATATACCCATGAGAAATATGCTTTCGTATACGGATCGCAAATAATAACTTAACTGAAAGAAAAGATTAATTTTGTGGGTGTATTCTTTTTCTTTGATTGTGTTTCTTAAAACCAAGACTGTTATGATTATGTACACCACTGGCAGACAGTTATTTGACAAAAGACAAGAAAATATAGACTATAGCGTTCTAATTTTTTCTCATCCCAGCTCCTTAGGCAAGACACTTCACCCTACTTTCCTCCAGTGTCTGCGCACATTGAATGTGGTGTATGAATGAGAGTGTGAATGGGTGACTGGTTCCTTACTGTATAGTGCTTTGGGCCTGATAAAGGAAGAAAAGTGCAATATAAATTGAGCCCATTAACCATTTACTATTTGTAATTAGAGATTATGAATGGATGTGCGCAAATGATAATCTGGTGTTTTGTGTACGTGGATTGTCTTAAAGGGGGGGTATTATGTAAAATCAACTTTTTCAAGCTTTATATCATGTTATTATGTCATTCCATCATTAAACACATGCCTGGAGTGTTGCCTTGGCTCATTCACATATTTTTCAGTAATCAGTAAAAACTTAGACGGCAGCCATTTTAGGTGTAGCTATGCCTCAGTCCTCCTAGGAACGCCCCCACCTCCTGGAGACGCCTCTGGACCTTTTGTCACCAGCCAAGCCACCAACCACTGCTCCTCAGCTCAGCAGAGCCCCCTCCCCGCACAGTAGTGTTGTTTAGATGCCACAGCAGTGTGCTGAAGGGGCGTGTCGGAAAGCTTCTTAAAGAGACAGAGGCCTATTTCAAGACGTTCAGTACAGCCATTTTGAGAGAGCAATTTTATTCAAGGCAGTTATTTTAATTTACTGCATACAGTATACAGACCAACAGAAGGTTACGTCATCATTGTAGTATGCTATAGACTGGTGCTATGTGATTGAAAAAAGCATAATACCCCCTCTTTAAGAATTGCATACCAGCTGCAATTTGAGTTTGCACCACACAGGTGGACTCTAGTCAATCATATCGAAGTCATGTGTGGATGTGGTTTGCCAACAACAGCAAGGAAAAAACAAGCTTTGATGCTCCACCATGTGTGGAGTGAATGAAGAACATAACTCCTATGCTGTGTGAAGCCTTTTGAGTGACTTGTGTCGTGTGAAAAGCGCGGTACAAATAAGCTTCATTTCCATATAGGAAAAGCAGAAAAGTTCACCATTTTCACAAACGTTGAGGAGGTTGAAAAAAAGAAGAGATGAGAAGGTGTTGTGTCTCTGCTAATTAAAACCGTTCAAAACAATTTTTATGAGCGTCATGTCTCACTTTGTATTTGATCTGCTCAAATGAAGACTAAAATAACCTATTCTAGGCCTCATGAGAAAATAAACACATTCAAGTCAAAACTCATTTAAATATTACTTAAAAAAAGACATACAACCTTTTCTTAATCTTCTTTTTGTTTGGATGAATTCAATAAGAAAGCGAGTTTCTAATGAACATCACCTGACAAATCGTTCCAACCCCAAATGCATTATCCTAATTTGAATATTTAAGAAGCTCTAAACCAGGTTAAACCACATCCTTTACTAATCCAAGCAAGACAATGTTCAAAATTGGGATAAAATGTAGCAGCCCTAATACTGACCCCTGTGGAATCCCCTTTGGAGCAACTAAAACTGGACTGAGTGGACATTCCATTGTTTTTCTTAACTGCAACTGTTTCATATAATTAGCATGTCAATAACCACATTCTCTCAAAGTTGTTTGAACTTTGTATAATTATTCAAAGGAAGTTAAACTGGCTTTCACTTTATGCCATGAAAGTTTAACCTTCGCCCATTCGCCGTTCCACTGAAGAGCGCGGTCTTTTACACTGAGCATTCCACTTATGAATTCACATTGTGTAGGAGGACTGCGTAACAACACTGCTGACATTATAAGCAATATTTCCTCTGTTTCTTCTCCTTTATCCGGTTTAGTCTGCACATCTCGGGCTGCGCGGAGCCGACGTGGGGTAGAAAAATCGAGTCTCTGAAGGAGCTGAAACAGTGCTGTTCAATAATGTTCATCTTATCCCACAGAGCAGGGATGTTTGGCAGGCACCACGCAGCACGGAGCACGAGAGGCGGGAATGCATTATGTTCTGTCAGTGCAGACAAAAGGTGAACTGCCTTTGATGTTTAAATGTGTGGGAAACTTCAATCTGCATTTATCAGTGTCGGCGTTCTTCAGAGTTGCCTATCACGTACAGCCGTGTGATTCCAGTCGATTTAAGACATACACATGTGCAGCAAACCTATCTTAAAGGGCCTATGTAATTATGTTAAACTATTTGGAGCATACATACCAAGTTTAGTTACTCCCAATGAGCTCAAAATGTTCTGTACATGCATGAGGTGGTTATCCTTATATGAAAGTGCACGCTCACAAATATTGTTATTGGTACATTCCAACGATAACATCCATACGCCCATATATGCCCCTGCGTAAGATGAAAGTTTTGGACATAGTCTGAGTTTAGTACAGTTTCTTAGAGTTTGGGCACAGCTCACAAAACTATCAAATTACTTTCTAAACGTCACTCTTTAATTGACTGCATTTTGTAAAAGTCGTGATAACCCAGTGCATAAATGCCACCTCAAACTGTCATGGCCGATTTTGTGCCTGGCAGGCTGTGACTTCTCAAAGACCCCACATTTCTAAGTGCTCTCACTTTTCTGTCTGTCTTATAATGATGACTTGGGGTGCTGGGATATTATTTCACTGAATGTCAGGGCACTTTGACCATGAACCAATGTTGTTTTTGTCACTTTTTACACGAACCCTCTTCTTGCACTGTCTGAGCTTTTCGGCTCAAAACAAGCCTCAAAAGACCTCCCTGAACTTTGACACTGCTGATAGATATTGCTGAGCTAGCTGTCTGAAGTTTAATAAATGTACAATATTTCATCACTTTGGCATTCCCTTACCAAACTAAAACAAGCGTTTGGAACAATGCGGATACCCACTGCTCCTAAGGAGGTTGCAACAGCGGCACGAATTTTGCCCAAAGGAATCATTAAGCTGTTCTGATGGCAGATGCCCTCCCTGCCCCTGGAGCAAATGAAAACGATGTTTGGTCCAACTTGTTCTCTTTGTGACACAAGCAAAAACAATTTGCAAAGAGATCTATCCCAGGATCTTGTGTTTCAGAAAAGCCTGGGCAGGTGTCTGACCCCTGATAATGAAATTTTTACTTCCTTATAAACTTAAGCTCAGTGGATCGTAACCTTTTGTTCAAACTCACCTCGGATAAATCTACTTCATTCGAAAGCCAATGACACACACATACTTTGACAGTGTTATGAATAATAAATAAAGACGATCATTGGGTCTGGGGCAATGTCACTTGTATCACAAACTGAACAACATTTGACCCAATCTACTCCGCTGATTGTCTTATACTGTACAGTGACACAACAATCACGTCTACCTTACCTCACCTTCACATTCCTGTATTCCTGTATTGAAATAGCCTGCCATAAATGCCATAACACATCGTTATAGAGACTGCAGCCTTCCCCTGGGCTGTCCTCTCCAGGCGCTCCACACAGGAACATATCAGTGGCCATAACCGTTCTTATCAGCCGTCCTGTTCCCATTTCAGCTTTATCAAATATAATTATCTCACTCTCCCAACCCGGTCCTTTTTTTTTCTCCACACGTGACTATATCCTGTTATCGCATGTTGACTGGCACACAAGATTTACGTCATTCATGGGGTAGACCTACAGAGCGTAAACCACTATGGCTGACTTCTCGGTGTGTCTGTATGCGAACCCGATCACCGCCGCGGCAGCTGTGGTGATCGCCGGGGCATTTTAAAAACACAGCGGGACGTTTAGCTGCGGATGTGGTTAAGGTTAGGAATGCGAAACACACTGTGGGTGTGTTTGAGGAGAAGCACTAAGTCCAGTAAGAGAGAGAACTGATTATTCATGAATGATGTGGCTTAAATGAAAAGGACTGAGACCCTTTGCGGTGGCACAGTGGTTAAGACTCTAGACTTGGCAAGAAGGTCCTTGGATGGCGCTGGCTCCCAGGTTTATTTTATAATGGTGCAAATTCTCAGTCATCCAGGTAGTTAATCCAATGTGACAATTCCAAACCAAAACAGTTGAATTCCTATTTAGAGATGAGCCGACATTTTAGGTCTACAACCGACAAGTGCAAGTGTAATTTCATAAAACACATGGTTAAAAAAGCCAGAAGGAACCAGAAGCATATTTTTTAAGAATTCTTGCAGTATTTGTGAGTTTGCAAATCCATCTTGTGCTGCTCCTGCCGATCTGTTCGCAAACTGTACCAAAAGTGGTTTTGGCCAAATGGATACTGATCAACAACGCGGCGGCGACAACGGAAAAAAACATGAGTTATGCTTCATACTGTACTTACAAACACACATAGTATTATTCAAAACTAAACATTTAGCCTTTCGGTGCTTGATCCAATCAGCGGTAAATTCTGCTCTGAAAATGTGTCCTCTCCCAGAGCAATTTAATTATTTCAATTATTGGCACAGTAATATCGATTTGGCTCTTGCCAGGTTATCTACAACCAGCTTTGGAAGCACCTTAGACGTGGAGTGAAATTGGCTCATCTCTAAAATCTAGCTTTTTTTTGTTTGTTTGTTTGTTGAAACTATTTGATCAGGATTACAGTATTTAGGTTACACTAAAGGGATTATTGTGCCAATGATAAAGCTTCTAGTTTAATGTATCCACTTTGATCACCAGCATGTGATAAAACTCCACTGGTCTGAAAAAAAATAAAAAATCTATAGACTCCAAAACAGTAATCAAATATAGAGGAGTCAAAGTGGGTATAAAATCTATTATTGCTCGTCATGAATAGATCTTAAAGCAGAACTAAGTAACTCATGACCCTAGAGGCCATAAGCGCCACTGCAGGTGTCGTAGCATGTTGCAGTTTTTTACTCATTAATTGTCCGTGAGAGTAAATACTACGCTGACAAAATAGACAAAGGGAGAGAGGGATATTGTTCATCCAATTACACAATGGAGATAATTTTTTTCACTCAAACTTGGCTGTAAATACTGTTTAAGAGGTGCCAGCCCGCAGTTAGCTTTGCCCGTTAGCCTGTTAGCTTTTTCTTCGTGATTCCATTAGTGTGTATTGCGCCTCCGACCCGGAGGCAGGAAAGTTGCAATTGACAGTCCCCCCAATCATCCCATTAACACTTGTATTACCCCCAGAGGGACTACGGAAAGGATTTATTAAGGTAAACAAGTTACTTAGTTCTTCTTTAATAATATTTAGAAATGAAACTTGGCGTGTGTAAACTCAGTGCTGCTTATGCAGTCTTGAGTATCATTGTAGTAAACCATACGCCTACATTTATTCCATTAGTGATTACTTAGTATAACATATGACATTGAGCACCTGAAACTGCCTCGGTGCCTTCCACTTCTGGCTCGGAAGGTCTCCTCAGTATCGTGTGACAGAAATAGTCAATAATAGAACAAGGCTCCTCCAGACTTCTCAAAATCTGGGCTTGTTTTGCTGCTGCTACTAGTGTATCAACAGAAAAAAAATGAAGAAAGTAGAAAACCTAATCCTGGTGCATTAATATTTTAGGTTTTGCCCCATCTTTAGAGCATAATACCATGTTATAGCACTTTAACAGCAAAACAGCAAAATGGCCTGGAGGGGCCTTATTCCGCTTGTGTCTGCATAGGTTTTATAGTTTACCCCACTACAAGACACATGTACAATTCTCAGAGCAGAGAATTCAATATATTTTTTAAACAGTATAGTGAGTATATCTGTAGGACACCCAGCAGAAAAATCTTCTACACTAAAAAAAAAGTCTCTTACCTTTTTCCTTGAAGCCCCACATTGCATCGACGCAGCGACATTGACATATATCTTCCTTTCACGGCTGACGAGAATCTGTCCAGGAAGCACAGCGCTGCTATTGTCAAATTGGGGCTGCAGTTTATAGCTCAATAATGCAGTCATCACTCATGCTGTCAGGGACCATCACGTTTCCAACATTAGCTGTGCGCTTGACACTGATGCATTCAGCCTCTGCTGCACCAACTCAGGAAAACAGCAGTCGGCAGTTGTCCAGCCCAAATACCCCGGCTCTAAAACTGCATTTCTCAGATTTCTTTACACACAGAACCTGCATTTATATCACCAAAAGTATGCCTGTGTATGAACCTCCAAGTTAAAAAAAAATATATAAAAATAAAAAATTCAACTAGACGTACTTAGTTGGATTGTTCTTAAACTTTGAAGATACCTGGATGCACCATTATGAGTATGCACCGAGGTTGCCCGTGTGGGAAAATTATTCTGTGAGACTAAACACAAACAAAACGCTTGCAGGAAAGTGGCGGGCATTGTGAGCGGCTGTTGTTATTTAAAAAAAAAAGATCCCGAGCACGCATTTCACAGCCTTGTCCTCCATATATTGACAAAGCTTTGGAAATAAAAGCGGTATACAAACTTTCTGAAAATAGTTCACTCTTGTCTGCGCTTACTAAAGGTCAAAACATACAGAAAAACATTTTCCCAGAGCAGCTTTGAGACTTTCTGTGCTTGGGTTTTTGAAGTGCCTTCGTTCCTTCCTTGAGCTTCTTCACACTTTGACCCGTTCTGAAATATCATTAGGTAGAGGGGGTGCATGCTGGTATCCTTACATCAACTGCATATAGGAGATGGCCTTTTACAGTTTAGCCATCTGCTGTGGAAATATAACCATAAATAATGCGTGCTGGGGACACTCCGGATTTGACCTTTTCGACAAAGAATAACTCTGCAGAAACTCTGCGTTTTAAGCTTTGT
Organism: Neogobius melanostomus; assembly: GCA_007210695.1. Classification (NCBI taxonomy): domain Eukaryota; kingdom Metazoa; phylum Chordata; class Actinopteri; order Gobiiformes; family Gobiidae; genus Neogobius; species Neogobius melanostomus. The sequence continues at coordinate 425,843 of VHKM01000062.1, forward strand.
TTACTGTTATACGTTTTCTTATTCAAGCTACATAATCTTCCAGTATAGCAAAAATATTTCATGTAAATAAGGGGAAGATCTACACCAAGAAATTAAACATGTGTGGTGAAAAATACAGTACCTCAAACTCAATTCTCAGGTCAAACAGACTGTAACTTTGCTGGGAGTGGGACATATAGATACAGACGGCATGTTTGGAATTGCCCATATATGGTAATGTTTGAAGCAGTCATAAGGGGAAAACGAAGTAGAGAAACAAAGGAACTTTCTCCCATTTCTCCACCATTACTTTAACAAATGCAAAATGGTGCATGTATTTTTCTACTAAATTAAGAGACAGAGACCTGGAGATGAGCAATAGTGGTTCAACAGCCCAAAAAAACGGACAATGCTAACCAGGAAGCTAGTCAATCAATCAATCAATCAATGAATCAATCTTTATTTATAGAGCGCTTTTCATACACATGTGCCTCGCAAAGTGCTTGACATTTAAAAAGACATTAAAAACCCTCCCAATATATACAGTTATCACAATACACACACACACCTACACCCCCTACCATTTGCTCTACACTCAAACTCACACTCATACACAGAATCAAAATCAAGTACATAAGGCTGGGTACAGATGACCAAGGTGAGGAAACCCCATCAGTGGGCCGTCCTCCCCGGGAGCAGCAGACCAGCCATGGCCGCCCGGGCACCGACACAAGGGTCCCCATAGGAGGCGCGGCAGAGACACCACACCTCCACCTGGGCAACCACAGGACAGCACCCACACAGCCAGTCACCGCTCCCAAGGCAGAGGGCTCCTTCAGAGGAAACACTGGAGATTCTAAAAATATAAGAAGCAGTATATAAACATTGATTAAAAGGTTTAAAAACAAAGTAAAAAACAGTAAGAAACTAGAAATATCACAATATCAATTTGATAGTGAAGCTAACGTTAGCAACATGCTACGTTAGCTAACGAGTGCGGTTTTTCACTTCTTCTGAACAATTTGCGGTAAAAAAAAAACTCCATACAGACCCGATTTTGGCTTGACTTTATTGGTGTGTGATAAATATGTTTATAGTCCGCCAGAAAACGGCAAAAAATGGTGACTCTCACGAAAGGTTTCTATCCCCTCGACTAAGCAACGCCCCCTTGTATGACACATTGCAGTCTGTATCTATTACTTCTGCATCTCCATGGAAATACTGCTGCTCTGTTTTGACTACAGGTCACTAACAACTAACTGACATCATTGCTCATGTTTTGGTTTTGCAACAGTTTGGCAGCTCTTGTGAAGTATACCAACACTTTAGGATTGTCTCCAACTCTTGTGCCTGATCCTTGCTCAAGATCGGACCAGGCCTTGCCATCATGTCCAATGTACTCTGACACAGAAAGAGCAGCTCTGATTGCCCAGGATTTGAAGATTTTGTCATTCAAACTCAGTATTATTGTTAACAATTAAGCCATAAATATAATTCTACATGTAAAACAGCTCGGCTTAAATCCCAGAGGCCGTTTTATTTACCTACGGAAAGGTTTAGAAAGCTGTTCACTTCTGCGCGGATGTTGGGGAGTTTCACGCAGTTTGTGAAAGATTCGTGGCTGTCACTTCTCTGTCAGTCAGCCCCAGGGCAACTCAATCAATCAGTAATGACAACTGATATGCTTCCAGATAATGTCTCTAGAATTACCCTTGTGCCTTATTGTGACTGGCAAACCAAGTGATTGGAGGTACTCACTGCATTTATATTTATTGGACTGTGAATCATGAATTTGTTTATCTGAGTGGCACTGATGTCGTGGGCCCAATGAAGGCTTGGCCCAGCCCTGCGCACAAAGGGACACTGTAGCCATCTGCTGTGGAAATATCCATAAATACTGCGTGACAAAAAGCGGCTCGGGACACTCCTCGTTTGACCTTTTCGGACGGAGAAGAGAACGCCGACAAAAACAAACAACTCAAGGACGCCAGCTCATTTGGTGCAGAGAGGCTTAGCAGGAATCCTCGGTCTCACATCACCAGCAGCGCAGCCAGCTCTTCAGAACAAATCAATGGCAATGGCTTTAACAGGCTAACCATAATTGGGCCGGTGGTCTGCAGTCGTGTGGTCCGTGGAAGTTTTGTAAATACCAGTTGAAATAGCTTGTGTCTGTCGAGATGAGGCTCATTGATTATTATTTTTTCCCTGCCCGGTTTTGTATTAATGCTGTGCATGTGCGTGTTTCAGCGGCAGCAGTGGAGAGACCAAAGCCGCCTGTATGCAGATGCTTCCTCAGACGGAAACGCTGGAGGACTTTGAAGGCAGATTATGGCTGCATTGGAACAGAGAAAGTCTTATCTGTCAAACATTCCAGCACACATGGTTGGAACATACAAAACAACAATCACGTATTTATAACAGTTTGGCAAGACTAATGTGTGCATCAAAATGTGAGTGCTTCAACAGAGGCTTGGTCATACTGTAATTGTAAGGGTGTTTGCTGGTTTAGTAACTTTTTAGCCCAATGTCTGCGCTCTTTAAGTAAGTAAGTAGGTTGGTTGATTCGTAGTAGTAGAAAGTTAAATGGTAAATGGTAAAATGGTCTCAACTTACATAGGACATTTCTACCTTCATCAGGCCCAAAGCGCTTTACAGGAAAGGATTCAGTCACCCATTCACACTCTCATGTCTGTGTACACCAATGTACACAATGTACACCAATGTACACAGACACTGGAGGCAAGGTGGATAAAGTGTCTTCAGACATGCAAACACATATATAGTGAAAAAGGTGACAGAACGCGGCGGTTTCTGAATTTTAATAATTTTAATAGAACACATAGATTCTATGATTAATGAATTAAAACAATCCACTTTGTTGTAGTGCATATAATTGACAAATATATTGATTCAACACTAAACTTGGTAGGCTTTCATTTTGTTTAAGAACTGTAGTTCTTCTAATGGCTTCAGTGTCATCACAGAGTGGACAGGATTTGTACATAATGTGAAATTCCAAATAAGGTTCTGTACATCAGAAGATACTGTCTTCTATTAGAATAAAATAATAAAAGGATAAAAAATATTATTACATTTTCGATTTAAAAATATACATTTTAAACTTTTATTGATTATTTATGGGAATATAGCCTATACACTTCAGATATGCCATGTTTATTCTGGCTACAGCAGGCTACTAAAAGCTTAAAGATTTGACATATTTGAATTGTTGCACGTCCAAATAGGTGTAAACTTTGGTTCCGTTTTAGTAAACTTGCCAACGTTAACATCTGATCTGATCAGCAAAAACCACGTCAGAACCGCTCATATCTGTGAGCGCCCAATGACCACAGAGTCCACCTGGAGAGGTCAGCCCTCTCCTCACTGACCGCAATCACGCATCAAAGGAGCGCAGAGCGTGCACGGAGCCACGGGCACTGCCCGGTCAGTTTAGCCTCACAGTAAACAATAGATCTCTGCATTAGCTTTAAAGGTGAGCTTGTAGATGCTCTCACGTTTCAAGCGGCTATTGTCAAATATGAAAGTCATCGCAAAACTTTAGACTAGTTTGGTGCTCACTCTCATGCACACTGTGTCGGCGTAACTTTGTTGTGCAGACTGATGCATTAGCGCACTGCCGCTAGCTACTAAGTAAAAGCTGTAAAAGTTCACATGTCGTAATATACAGGGTTATAACTTACACCTCAGCGTCAGTGCAATGTCTCATGCAGTTCATCGCCCTCAGTGGTGCGACTGTTGGTGCGAGGTTAGCGAGTAGACGGGCTTATAGCCGATGGCTACAGGCTCCTGTTCCACAGCCCAGGTGGAGTGTGAGTGGGGCACACCTCCTGGAGCTGGAGGCTCCTGTGGCTGCAGCCACGGGGGAAAGGAGAAATAGCATATTTGGCGTAACAGCAGCACCGGTGAACTTTTACTAGCCTCAGCCCGTGCATAGTTTATTTATACGACACACGCCATACCCCTCCTATTTTTTTAAAATACGGATCTACACAATTCACATGAATGGCATTTTCCGAGGTCAAAACAGCGAATTTCACAGAGAAGTGACAGATTTGCATGTATGGTCTTGCCCAAGGACTCAACGACAGTGTGCACCTGAGGGGCTGGGATTCGAACCCCTGAATTTCCAATTATGAGAGGACCCGCGCCGCCATTTTGGTTCAACCTGACCAGCATATTTTGGAGGTAAGGGAAACCGGAGTACTGCCTACAGTGCACCTCCTCCTAGGTTTGTGCCTGTGTCAGAGCGTGGTGTCCTGCACTGCTCAGCTCCTCCACCTCCAAAAACAAACACAGAAAAAGAAACAACATTACGACGAGGGACAAACGGCTCTTTGGTTTGCGAGTCTTCACTGACGAGTCGAAAATTTGACTTAGTATGAACACAGAAAGCATGTTGATGAACAAATGTGCACGGCGAGCTGTTAATACACAAGCCCGAAGTGATGATCAAAACAATGAGGAAAAGGCCGCTGTAGTGAAAAGCCCTGTTCACAATAAAGACATTTCTGCCTGTAGCGCGTGTAATCTTTATCTCTATCTTTATTACGGATCCCCATTAGTTATTACCGTAGCAATAAATATTCTTCCTGGGGTCCACAAAAAACAAACTGCACACAATGTTGCACAAACAAAACCGGTCTCCATTGTTATTATTCTTCTCATGCACGTGCTGGCCATCATACGTGTTCTACAAATGTTCCTTTATATCTAAAATTACTGCAAAAAATATTTCGCTATGTTAACAGTCGAAGTATTTTTTCTTTTTCTGTATGTGTAATAAGTTTAAATTTAACAATGTTGTATTACGAGCTTTGAAACGCAGTGAATTAATAACAATAACAGCAGCTCTTTCCGCAGACAGTGGATTTAATTGAACAGCAGATTAGTGTTAATTTCTCATCAAATGTTCGTCTTGTTTTACTTTGTGCGACGACGTGTTTGAGGAATAACAATGACGTGACACTCTGCATCTGCTTAGGCCTAATTAAATCGACTAAAAACCGAGCCAGCTCCTGTATTGTGTTTGCTTACGCGGCACGTCGACTCTACACGACTGCCCCTCCCCTCTCATCCCGCGTGTTTTGTTGATTTCCTCTTGCGTGTCTGTCATGTAGCAGATGGCGCATAGAGGGGCTTTCATACACTCTGGTCCGTCAGTAATTACCGTCAACGCCGTTTTCCCGCTCGCCCCATTAAATATTTATGATTAGGCTTTCTTATTTCTGTCTGGAATCTCAATGACAACATTTGAATTTATAATTAATTGCCTTACAGCTCCGGAGATAGCTTGAGCGATCACACAATAATCAGTTGTTACAATTACAAACTGTTGTTCTTTCCACGTTGTGTTAATGGTGATTAACCAATAAGAGCCCCAGTTGGTCTGTAATTAAGCTCGTTTTAAAGGTTAGATACATTACCTTTCAAATGATCATTGATTGGCAGTTATTAACTACACCCCACACAGACAGATAATGGATTTGTCAATAGTGGTTTCAGGTTGTTCTCATCACTGAGTCATAATCAATGTTAAATGCTGTAGTTGCAAAACAGACCTGGAGCAAAAATGTTTGGGTTAAAATTGACGGTAGAATAAAAATATATCTATTGTATTTGGATGTATTTATACTCTCATCAGTTAAGAAGAAAAATATACTTGATATACTTAATATCCACTTGATTCAAGCCAAAGGTTTTGCCGAACCAGCAGCTTCCTCGAGACTGTATATAGTGCAGGGGCAGCAAATTTCACATTCATCTTTGAATCCAGTTAATCCATCTGATGGGACTCGATCATTAGTTTGGCTGGATGTCATTTTCTTTTAAATATAGCTTTATTTGCACACAATTATGTACACTGTATTATTTAATATAGTAATCCACATAATACAATTCAATCTTACTTGCAAAGTTTACCCACAAGATTTTCATTACTTTACAAATCGTGCATGATTTAGCAAATTTCAATGAGGAGCTGTATTATGAGGCTACTTCAGTTCATTTCTTATTTATTTATTTGGTCTGGACAGTGAATGTTAATGAACGCAGTGCATGTTAATGAACACAGTGAATGTTAATGAACACAGTGCATGTTAACGAACATACATGGGGCACATGTAAACGTGCCACGCCAAATTGTAGCTCTGGGCTAATTTCCATCCGTTGTCCCACACACTCGCACTCACAAACACACTCTCATTCATGCTGGCCTTAATTGTACATGCTTTTGGTGGAAGGGAAAAAACCCACGATGACCCGGGGAGAACATACAAAGAAAGGCCCCGTCTGGGGATTGAACCCGGGACCTTCTAAATGTGAAGGTCCCCCACCATAAATCTATGGTAACGCTTTATATTAAAGGGTGCTCGTTAAGTGTTAATAAGATATGTATAGGCATTAGTAATCTGTTTAGGGTTAGGATTAGAATTAAAGGGACTAAACCTGATTTTGAACCTTTTTAGTCAAAAAAAGGTAAACCCCTCGTCACATATTGACTATTTGGGTGGACCATACACAACATCAACGAATCATAATATGGCGCAAATGTCACGCATCAGGCTGATTTTTTCACAAATTACTATTTGTACAAGATGCTTTTATGGGTCAAAATAATTTTACCCTACAAAAAGAAAAAAAGAAAAATTCCTTTAAGGTTTGGTTAGGCCAGTGGTTCCCAAAGTGGGGGTCGGGACCCCTCGGGGGGTCGCGAGGCCTTGGGTGGGGGTCCCCAGATGATTTCAAGATGAAACAAAAAGAAAAATGCTACTGTTCTTAGTACATGTTTTACTGTAAATTCATTCAGTGGATCAAAATAAACTGTTTAGATACATATTAACTTGATTATAAAATGTTTTCTTTCCTAAAGTAGTGTAAGAGGCAATAACTTTATACAATGGGGGTCCCGAGATGTTTACGTGTCAATTTTGGGGTCCCAGCCAAAAAGGTTTGGGGAACCCCTGGGTTAGGCCATGAGCATGCGAGTTGATAATATAATGAGCACTGAGCACTATACAATCTTAGTATTGTAACTGATAATAGTATGAGCAGCTTATTAACAACTTAACAAGCATGCTATTCATTCAATTAAATCATTACTAATGCTTATATTACCTTATTAATACTTAACAAGCACCCCTTAATATAAGGTGGTACCATATCTTTTAAAAAGTGTTGGTAGTGATGGTATTTGAAGCTGAATATTGGGCTCCTTTTAAAAGAGCTGTTTAAGAGACTTGCTCGCTTTGCTTATTTGTTTTCAAGAAGTCGGTATGACTAACTCATTATCTGAGAGCATTTCCCTGAGAGGCACAAGTTTTGAGTCAAAGCTTACAAAATGGCTACGACAGCTTTATCACATCTTTTCAGTTCAGATGCTCGTTGTGCCTGGTCTGCTTCTGTGCCGTTTCTTGTGTTTGTTATACGTCCGTGCAAATGTCTTTAAGAACAGAAAGTAAAAGCTATGTCTGTCTCCATAGATCAGGTTGGCTCACTCCGCTGATCACTCTCTGACGCCGGTGAATTGGCCATTTGTCTGGAGTATGGGCCTTCTTTTGCGTCAGTGTTTTGTAACTCCTGGCTGAGCAGCAAATGAGGGCCTTGGGAATAATCAATGTTATCAATCAGTCAATGCAAATTACCCACAATGCCCCGGGGTCCCTGCGCAGGAGACGGACCAGTGAGCCGCGTAGCATTAAGGGAAAGGTTGGACAAATTTGTCAAGCCATAAACTTTTATAGACTTTGCGAGAAGAAATATAGGATATTTCCTTGAGGGCCACTCCTTGATACAAACGTGATTCACGGCACTAGTATTATTTGGCTACTTCAAATTTAGCCCACTGTATTTTCCAGCGTTTCACAAAAGGCCTAATGAGCCGAGCCGCGTCGATGATTGTTTAGTGTAGCACTCACCGAAGCAGAACTAAGCCTGGATCTCAAGTGAGCCTCTTTTGCGGTGGCCGTGGGGTAATGTTGTATTAGAACTCAAAATCAATCCAGAACAAGCTCATACTCTCTGACAACTGATGCAATTAATCCTCTTCAGTTTAAATGACATTCGCCGGATGTATTTGATATGTCAGATGGTCAAGTCGCAACATTTTGGCGGAGAGAAATGATCACACAAACATTCTGCTAAAAGGATGAACATTTTGCACTGATACCGGCAGTCGGGGGAATGTATGCAAACACAATGGCTTTAGAGAGCATGAGATATTGTGCCCGGGCTCTGCAGCTTTAGGCACCGGTCCAAGATATAGTTCAAGAGAGTCCAAGTAAGCAAAGTTTGCCCCACTCGAGGCCCATATAGTGGATGCATAAAGCTCCAGCACTCTGTAAATGTAGTGAGAAATAAGTAGAAGCAGTGGCTCAGCTTTTCGAAACCTGGTGGGTAAGTGAGTGATTGTTGGAGGCACAGATTGGCAGCGTCGCTTCGGTCAGTCTGACCCTGGGCATCAGCGGCTACAGAAGCAGCTTACCACCATCTAGAGTGGAGAGTGAAAGGATATTGCATAAGACTTAGAAGCGACTTTACAGAGACTGTTGACTTAATTGAAGAAATATGTTATGACTTTCAAAGTAACAATTGAACAAATGAGCAGAGTCCAAATATCACACATGAGTCAAGTGAATGGGTGATATTTTAAGTCCATCCCCTGTTCTTAGACTTTACTACAGTTGGTCAATTTTAATTGTTGTCGATCACAGAGACTGATGAAAACAAAATGGGAATAAACGGAAAACTTGTGAGTAAGCTCAAAGGAAATACGTTTGCGTGGCCTCAGGATGATCACAGAGTGGCAAGTTGGCATGAAAAATAGACCTCAGATATTTTGTGGCGATATTTTCGTGCGCTTTCTGTCGTGACTATTCACCATAGACTGTAAAATTATGAATGGACTTATAGTGGCAAACTTCTTCCTGTAACCGTAAGGAAATGGCGGCTGGCTCCGGAAGTTCCTGGCTCCTATGGACTTTCCATTGAAACTTTCCAAGTCACTATTGATTAAAAAAAAAAAAAAAAGGTCTCAGCTTATACAGCGCTTTTCTACCCTCACTCACATTGCACCAAACATTAAAGCAATGAAACAAAACAGTAAACAAGACAATGTAAATTTCAGGCAAATGAAGTGTCCAGGCAAACATAATGTCTTAACGTCTTGTCTTAATATGTACAACATTGTCCTCATTTATCCTTTTTACTATTTTTATTTTTATTCTCAATAATGGAGCTCCGAAAACCCAGTGAAACTGCTAGCTTAAATGAGCTTCAGGTAGCCGTGCTGAATGCTATGGGGGAAGCCTCGTGTAGTTGCAGAAATGACTAATAACGGAAATCAAACAGTTGTCTTTTGGTGATTTATTATAAGCAGTAGAAAATGATAATTTGTGAATAGCAAATGAATAAAAGAATAAAATACAAGTGAGACTGACGAGACAATAATGTGATCACATCAAATCCTTAAGTCAAGTCTGAGGTTTCTTCTCTTCACCCTCAGTATATAGGCAAAATGAGCAGATAGACACACACAGTAAGATTAGCAACATTCCTAAGGAAACAATAAAACACAAGAAGGACAGATTTATGGTTGTGTTCGGTTTCTGAAGAGGTAAACCAGACCGGACAGGTCATGATCTCTCCTCAGTGTTTATCCAAAGGTTTCAGATAGGAGAAATTGGGAGGTCTAGGTCAACAAAGTTCAGTAGTTTAGTGTGCTTAAGTTCAACAAGATGATTATATTCAAACCACAATGATAATTATTCAATAAGATTATGCAGATAATACATTTTCAATCACACTCGCTCCTTCATTCCGTTCATATTTTTACTCTGTGTGCTCTCCTCTACTGTATTTTTATTTTTTTACTTCTATTAGGAACGTATCTTAGTAAATGTTTCCACAGTCGTCAGGTTGGTGATGAGGATGATTCACCTCTTCAACAAAACCTCACTGAGACCAGATGGGTTTGGAAATTTAAAAACGCCAAACTAGAGCCTTGAAACTCATTTGAGAACACACATTTCACAAAAAGCGCTAACCTTCAGATAGTGAGTAAACATTTATTCGGATGGAACTGCCTGTACTAACTGAAAGCCGGTTAGAAGAAACATTTTGACAACCTTTCAAACCTGACTGAATCAAGCTCGACATGTAATCATTTCAGCCAGCCCTTGTGCTAATCTCCAGTGCTACGAGTTGAGTTACGAACATATCAAGCTGCTAACCACGGAGCGTATAACAACCTAACCATGCGGAGTAATGACTTATCACGAGCTCCTCTGTCACCAGTCGTCCTTTAGCTCGACAAGATACTTCATTATTTTTGCCCAAGTGTAAAAAAAAAACGAGACGGTGTTTCTCTAGAGCGGCGGGCCACCAGTGAGCTATGAAATCAAACGTCAAAACCGCGTGAGTGAACGACTTGTTCCGAGCACTAAGATTACCATCTCCTTGTCTGCGCCCCGAAACGCAATTTGTATGCTGTCTCAAAGTTAAAGAAAAAAAAAGAAAGTCAAAACAGCAGCATATGAAGCAGTATGTGGGCCGGAATCCGCGCGGCTTATTAGAATGCAAATGCGCTCGGAGTGGAGGGTTTTGCACACGGCGTTATCATCTGCCATCACAGAGAACAGACAGGGGCACTGAGTCATTCACGGGAACATGACATTTAGGAGATAATCGCTGTGGGGTTTGCAATTGTCCTAAACTTTTCCGGCAATTTTAAACCGTATGCGTAAAGTCAGGGTGCAATGTAAAAATCGCAGTGCCTCAAATCACCTTCAGTGCATCATTCATTTTCTCTAAATGTCATTGAAATGCCATCAACTATACTTTTACAATCAAAACTCACCAAAAAGGCTTGTCTTGTTTTATCCTATCGCACGGTCCATACCAATAATGTGGCCTTGTGTTTATAGACTTCACAGCGCGTGGACATTTGTTCCTTGGATTTGACCCATTCTTCAAGCATGTTCATGTCAAGTGCCAACAAAGTACTCCTTACTATTTCTCTCGTGTAAAACTTTGAGACACATTATGAGTGGATGCCCTCTACTCTTGACTAGTTGTCTGAACTGGGTTAACCTTGGGTCCTCTGGGACAGATCTCCCAATTGTGGTACTAAAGACTAGTCATAGTGTGCACTAACCAACACCACCATTTATACATTATGATCTATTGGCTATATGCATAGTGCCCCCACGTGATTTCGGGCTGGACAGTAACATCGGCGCTGTCCTTCCTCTCCCCTATCTTTTACATTCACGATTAGCAGGGTCCCGAACAAATGAAGCGATAGCTCAAGATTTCGTAAGGGACAGCGAGTAAAGGTTAGGATGTGACAGGAGAAAGTTAAAAACATTACGTAATGACATAACTGGAAGAAACCTCCGTGTTCATAACTGTGTTTTTTTTTTTTGTCTTGAGGCTAACAGCTAACATAAAATAAAAATTAAAACTAGTGCAAAGTTTAACATTTTACAGTATATTATCATTATTTAACGCTAGCCTTTAGCTCGCAAGGTAAAAGCTTCTACTTTACGACCACAGACGTTTCCTTTGGGGCAGGATTCACAGCGACCATGATGTTTGTAACGGGTGCATACCTATGTTCCCCGGGTGCGATTGTTTTTTTTCCGTAGGTGAGTTGGTACGTCAACCAATCACAAGTCATGAGAGTGAAACGTCATACATATATCAAGCAGCTTAACCCTGACCCTGCCCTAGCCACTAACCTTAAGGATAGTGGCGAAGGATAGTGGGCGAACCAGCCGCGCACGCCACGATCTATGTGCACGTATCGACACTAACACGCAGACCTTTCTGTTTCCACCACACACACACATGCATTTGTTGTAGGCGGGGCCGCACAGAGGAGCACGCTGTACAGATCGTCATTAAATGTTTTTAGAGCCGCGATGAGAACAAATGTGGACAAATGCTGTTATCTGGTGGGAGTTATGGTATCATTCAGAGGTGGCAAGCTGTATTAAAACAGAAAATAAACTACGAACGTAAGCTACATGCAAATGTTATGCTAACACCAGCTAAAGCTGCGCTAATGGCGGCTAAATGTTATTATCGGCAAAATCCTTTTTTAGTACATCGGTATGATGTGAAATATTAAATCCTGCGTGACCAGCGTGTCAATAGTGAGGGCTGTCCACTCTCTCGTTGCCAATCAGAGGTCTGTTCACGTCACATCAGACACGGGTAGCCCGCTTTGGCCACAGCCAGAGGTCAGTCCCAAATCCCTGGTCAGACCAGTTTGGCCCTGGCCTTTGTTATGGAAAAGCTCGACAACGCGGGTGAAAGAGCCATTCGGCTGACACGCGCCTGCATGTGGAAAAGAGCCTATAGGTACCGGGGAACATAGGGCTGACCCCGTTTGTAACACGATGCAATGACTGTCCATCAGTAACTCGTTGTCCTTTACCAAATCCCGAGCTATCTCTTCATTTGTGTGGGACCCTGCGAATGGTGAATGTAAACGATAGGGACGAGGAAGTACAGCGCCGATCTTCCAAGAAGAAATCACGTGGGGGCACTGTACATATAACCCATTTAAAAGGAAGGACATTGTCATATCACCTTTTCCAGACATGGTTACAAAACATCCTTTGGGGCCGACCGACAGAAGCGCGGCAGCACGAATCTGCACCAAAAGACCCTCTGAACCACCACTACTCATTTACTCGCAAGCACCATTCATCCTGGCCTATTGTGCATGCTTTTAGTGGAAACTGGAGCGCCCAGAGGAAACCTATGCAGACACTGGATGAAATTTCAAACTCCACATAGAAAGACCTTGTTTGGCCCAAGTATCGGACCCGGGTTCTTCTTGTGACTCAAAACGCTGAGGACCGCCATTCATTCACTCTTCACTCGACTGTGGTCAGCAACTCTTGCAGTCACACTACCTGCCCCTCGGAAGATGGAGCTGCCAATCTGCGCCATTGGTCCCGTGTTCGCCGACACCATTCATTCAAACACTACTGTACATCCAGTCAGGATTCAAACTCCTGACTGAATGCTCTAACCACTGCTCTGCTGTTTCCCTAAATATGATCACACAAACAGTCATGCAGCTTAACTACGGTGCAATATTTTCTATAGAAGGAGCTACTGAATGTAAAAATTACTTATTGCGCTGGCATAGTATCACTTGCATAAGCCAGGGGTAAATTTATTCAAACCGCAACTGAAGAGGGATGAGATTTTGAAACACTATGAGCGTTGACCACAGCACTCCCCTTCACAGACACTTTATAAAACCACTAACAGCTGAGTTATTTTTTTTCATTAGGCACATGGTAAGAATACATAGTCATTTAAATACACCCAATCAATAGAAATGTCCATGCACAGGTCTTCTGTCAGGTAGCGAGCCCTGTCCTTTATGCGGTGGGTGCTTTGCTGAGTGCGGAGGAATTTGAGCATGTGATAAAAATCCATATGAGAGTGGTTTAGATTTCTGCAGAGGTCTCGGCGTTTCCTCTGCCGGCCCTATTTATAAAGCTGTGGTCTGAGGGATCCTGTGATGACCTGCTAATGTGGAACACACACTTTGGAACTGGGACAAAGGCAGTGGTGATGAGGTCTGCTTGGACAAAGAGGAGATTTTCCTCGACAACAGAAGGTGTCGAGTCTATCACTGAGATAAATAACGCTTCCAGCAGGATTCTGAAACATAAAGGCTGCTTGATAGATATTGGGTTTGGGATGCCATGTACTGTGTGTGAGTTTGCTTCACTCTTTTGACAGTCTGACATTACACTGTACATTGCATGGCCAAACATCCAGTTAGGTCATTGTTTTGCATAGCCTGGCCACCCAGAATACATACTTTTCCTATTCATTACAAAGACACGTACTCTAGAATCAGGTGTGGTGTCTTTGAAATTCCGATGGGCATGATTGACAAGCAAAGCACATTAACCAATCAGAAAAAAGCCAGATATGACGCAGGCGACGCATCAGCCACTAGAGCGGAGTCAAATCTGTCGTTTTCGTCACAAAAATGTAAGGATGTTGGAGAATTCAACATGAGCAGCTTTTTCGATCAATGTACATTTGGAACGGGATGAAAAAACCTTTGATAGACGGCAACAAGAAGAAAATCCTCTTTGAGAAGATGAAGCGTCAACATCTACGCAGGTACACTCAATTCAAGAAATTTTACAAGTGGTTATTTTGGTTCCTGCCATGACAACGTGGTCTGTGATTGGATCGATCTGAAACTTTTCAATATCGTATTGGCTGTTAAAGAGGGGTATTATGCTTTTTTCAATCACATAGCACCAGTCTATAGCATACTACAATGATGACGTAACCTTCTGTTGGTCTGTATATGCAGTAAATTAAAATAACTGCCTTGAATAAAATTGCTCTCTCAAAATGGCTGTACTGAACGTCTTGAAATAGGCCTCTGTCTCTTTAAGAAGCTTTCCGACACGCCCCCTTCAGCACACTGCTGTGGCATCTAAACAACACTACTGTGCGGGGAGGGGGCTCTGCTGAGCTGAGGAGCAGTGGTTGGTGGCTTGGCTGGTGACGAAAGGTCCAGAGGCGTCTCCAGGAGGTGGGGGCGTTCCTAGGAGGACTGAGGCATAGCTACACCTAAAATGGCTGCCGTCTAAGTTTTTACTGATTACTCAAAAATATGTGAATGAGCCAAGGCAACACTCCAGGCATGTGTTTAATGAGGGAATGACATAATAACATGATATAAAGCTTGAAAAAGTCGATTTTACATAATACCCCCCCTTTAACAAAGATCCAGAAGGTCCTGCTTTTTGTATCTGTTCAAAAGCAGGCTGGCGGACATGTGAGGATCATTTATTCCCGCACAGACATAATTTATGCTCCCATTTTGTACCTAAAGAGATCTGTGCATTCCAAGCATAGTCATTGTTGCTGCATTTACGCTTCCACTCGTTTCTAAAGTCCAGTATGTGTTGTCGAAATTTACCGTAGGGCGCCGGCAGTTTGTCTGAAAATAGAAAACAGCAGAAGAAAGGCAAACGCGAGGGTTTTTACACCACAATTACGGAAGAATAGACAAGACAATTGTTGTGCGAATTGTTCTTCTTTTTAGAAGTTTAGTTGTTTGTTCTCTGTCTCCCAGCGGTTAAGTGCATGGACTGATCCGTTGCTATAACTCCCACACAGTCTGGGTAAACAAAGCGGACAGAGTCGTGCAGGAGACGGACTGAAGGCTCCAAGCATATCCGTGTGCGTTTTGAAGGCAGAGCATAAATGAGCCTTCAATGACACTTGTTAGGTTTGTCTACAACATGTTCGGAACAAAAAAGGAAAACCTAAAACTACTTCAAATGCATGTAGGAACATAGAAAGTCTTCGGAGAGCGCTGTGGTTGGACGTCTCTGGTCTAAATGAATTCTCCCATATTGTCTCGAAGTAAGTAAGTGCTTTATTTGTCATTGTAAAGGCGTACAACGAAATTGTTCAGGTGTTAGTCTTTACCTTTTTCATTCCACCTCATGCCCTTTTACCCCTCCGTCCCGGGCCCAAGCTGGGTACTGTAATGTGGCTGGTCCATTCATAGTAGAAAACAGCTTCCTGCTTTAAAAGTATATTGGACTTATCATATTTTACAGTGCTGGAGAGAGTCTGTGGACGTCGTAGACAGTATGTGCTGCATAATTTAGCTCCATGTGCGCGGAGCTGTGGCACTGGAGGACAGAGAGGCGCGAGGAATCCGCTGGGCTGTGTTCAGACTCTCTTCATGCTTCCATTTTCACAGCTGTGGCTGAAATAATATTATCCACCGGCACAAAGAAATGCTCAGGTGAAGAAAGGCATATGGCAACACGGTCAAATTTGGCCCAAAATGTTTTATCTACTTTCACCTTTCAGAGGTGTTTGAAGTCACAGCAGATGGAGAGAGAGATTTGTTCTACTTTAAGCGAAGATTAGACACAGAGTTAACCCATACTGCTGTAGAAAGTGGAAGTTCGCTTAGCTTTGTTGTCCTCTTTCTTTAATTCTCTCGGCATAACCCATACATTTATCTACTGACATACAGAGCAAGTTCTATGCAATATGTTGAGCCCTGAGATGGTCCACGACCAGTTGTGCTAGATATCGACCAAATGTATACAGTGAAATAAGAATTGACATCTTATCATTGTTTACTTTCTGTTTCATGGTTATACTGGCGTGAATACTAGCTTTGCAGATAGCTAACAGTCTCTTCTGTAAAGGACCAGTAAGTGTCTTGCTGTTTTGGTGTATTTTAGTGGATGGACTTTAAAACTGTAACACACAGAAACAAAGAGAATGCATATTACAATCTTACTGGGGACAATATACAATGTAAATATAAAATAAGTAGCTCAAAGTTAGCTGAAAACCTAAAAAAAACTACTGCATTAGCGAGCGATTAGCACAATGCTAATTTATATGGAAAATGCCATAGGGATGCTAACGGTATTAGCGCCAAATATATTCTTACAAATTACGAACTGGAAATATCCTAAATTTGGAATCACTTTCAGATCACTTTCAACAAAATACTTAGAGACAGATATTTTTGATGGACCAAAATATAATTACGGTGGCTTTGCGAGGAAAAAAACACTAGAAACTCAAACGCAAACTATTTGCACAAGGGGGCAGTACACAGGTTGATGGTTCGGGGGCCGAGAACTCTCCCAAAAGCACTGATGGAGAACTGCAAGTTAGCTGGGTTTTGGAAAGTCTCCATGAATACAATCGGATGTAATCTTAATAAGAATACAGTATATTGATCTAAGCTATACATATGTTGATAATTCCTAAATTCAGTGCCCCATTAATCACTATTTTCCCCTTCTACATGAATATATTCCTGTGTTTCCTTTGCATCGCCTACTTTCGGGCTTCCTCATTCCTGCACAGGTTTGTCCTTCTCATTTGGCCCTCCTCTGTCACCTTGAGTCGGCTCTCGTGCGCTGTTCCCGGGGGAGGCAGGTTGTGGTGATGCTCTGGTAATGAATGGAACTGCGGGGGTCACTGGATTTCACAGGCGATAATGAGTAGAGGTCAGGTGGGAGGGAAGGAGAGCGAGAGAAG
Organism: Neogobius melanostomus; assembly: GCA_007210695.1. Lineage (NCBI taxonomy): Eukaryota > Metazoa > Chordata > Actinopteri > Gobiiformes > Gobiidae > Neogobius > Neogobius melanostomus. The sequence continues at coordinate 442,919 of VHKM01000062.1, forward strand.
GAAATCTGAGAGAGGGAATAAAAAAAATAACACAATGCAGCCGCGTGGCCTTCTTCCGCGAAAGCTCATTTTCCGAAGTGTTGCGGAGGATACAGCCTGGCCTTGAGCGCCGAGGTGAGCGCGATCCGGTCTGTTTTAATGAGAGTAATTATTACAGCACCCTCCCCTCTTCCATGTGACACTTACTGAACAAGTCTTACATAAACACACATTATAGTTCACGGAGAGCATCTCTGTCCATGCATTTTCCTGCTATAGTTTTGGGGAGAACAAACTTAACTGGTTTTATAATGGGAGCATGGGTAAGATTGCACAGTGGAGATGATTCTTTATTAAACTTCACAGTGGGGGCCATTAGCATAGTTAGCAGATGACAAAATTGGCTAATAAATGTTAAAATTATGCATTTATTAGCATGCACAAATTATGCTTTCAGACCAGTACTCACGTTTTAATTAGTTCCGCACATGGACACAACCTAGGGTGACCAGAATTTCCACAATAAAACATGGGAAAGGCGGATAGAGCCTAATTTTCATGTTTTTCCTTCTGTTTTCCTAAAGTCTAATGTCAATTAAATGGACCAATAAGCAAGAAGGTGATTGAAGCTTATTTAAGCTTTTTAATTCATTCAGTCGCTATGGAAACATTGTGTTTGACGTACACATAGCCAAAAGTCATTATGTTTCATGTAAAGAAAAACACACCTGGGACCGAAGTTGTATAGTACAGGGACAAATCAAATGTGTTGGATAAATTCATGGGACAGAGAGCCCAAAACTGGGACATCTGGTCACCCTAAAACACTCGCTAACTAAAGAGAAGCTAAAAACCCTTAGCAGACGTAGCGCTTTCAACTTAACTCAGAACGGACTTACTTGTGATTGGCTACTTCAGCTGTCAATCAAACTGCAAAGAGGCGTATTTATTTAGTCCAATCAACCCTGTGCATAACATTAAAATCAAGCTAACGGTAGCTCCACAGTCATTTCCGGTTTGGCTCGTGTCATTCATTAGTTCAGCAGGTACTTCCTACATTACAAGAATATAATTAAATACACACATTTTAAGTGCCATTGTAATGCTAACGAGACACATATGAAAAAAGAGGGGAAGCTAGCAGCATGTTTACAATAGAGCTCCACAGTCCCGCCTCCTCTCCGGTCCGGAAGTAAAATTCCCCTTGCTTTGGGGCCATATGGATTTCAAAATAGTCTTTAACTCCGTAACTACGTCAGCTTGGGCTGAAACCAGCTATGTGGCTATAAAGCGACCTCAAAGTCAGACTTTGGTGAAAAAACACGTATGAGATCGATCTAGTTTAGGAAAAAATACAGTTTTAACAGCGAGCCTTCGTCCTAGAACTACCCAGTATGCTCCGTAGTCACGTGATCTACGCCAAGTCTTTTGATTGGTTGAGCTTCACGTTCCCCACGTATTTATTTATTTATTGTAATGCAGGCTACATATATATTTTTAGCGGCAAATGTAATGATTATGTGCAGTCATGATCTCGCTTTCAGACATGATGAGTTATTTCAGCGATGAAATAAAAAGTGTGAAAAGAGGGGAAAACCATCACAAATCTGGTCACGTTTGCTCTTTAAATAGGAAAATTACGTCGAAACCCTTGTCTTAATGGTAAAAGAAACTCACGGAACCCGCTAAAAACCACCGTTGCCACTTACCAGCGCCGTGTCGCAATGGTTTATGGGATACGGAGTTTCTAATGTCAGGAAGTAAAATATGTACACAGGCTTGTACCTTTGCCTTTTCTTTAACATTATGTCTTCTTTTTGGATTGAAATGAAACATTTTATGGTCACAAATTGCTACATAGCTGATTAGCTTTTGCGGTGTTGTTAAACTCTTAATATTTGAATTTTTGGAAAATCGACGGTCTCGTAGAAAGGGGTTTTTTGCTTCCGGACCGGGGCAGCAGGACCGGAAAGGGTGGGACTGTGGAGCTCTATAAGGACCAGTCTTTTCATAGCTAGGTTTCCACTTGTTGCAGCGTGAGCAGATAAACAGTGGATTTAAAGGATAACTCACCCCATAAGCACCAGAAAAATGCATGAAGTAGGCTAATGCAGCAATATGTAGCTTAAAGTTTAGACATTAGCGCTAGCAGCAGAGCTAAAGTTAGCATTTGACCTGCGTCTCAGGAGCGAGTGATGCACAGAGTCAATTGAAAAGTATGTAAAATAGACAAAACAGAATTGAATTATGTCTAAACTGGGTGTAAACCAGAAAATGCCAGCTTACTTTACTAATCTAAATTACCAAAACATGGCCGAAATAAACTCCAAGTCTAACAAGTGATGAACACAATATATCTTTTTGTTTTACACCATACGCCTGTTATTCCACTCTCTTTTTTTCTGGTTGCCTCGCTGCATTATAACTGTTTTCCCTGCTAAAAAACAAACTGCTAGTGGCAAGTGTTATTATTACTGGGTATTACAGGTTTCCCTGCAACATGATCCAGGCGTTTTTCTAATGTATTCTATGGGGAAAAGATACCCCTCTTTCTACAATTGCTGGTTCACTGCCTCACCGAGCTTTCATCACCACTGTTGAATTCTATAAAAACAGACTGCAGTTACATGTTTTTACTGTTTATTTGAGTTCATTAAATTGCTGTCTCCTTCGGGAGCGCAGCACGGACTGGAGTAATTATTTTCACAATATATAGTGCATGTTTGAATCAAGAAAAACATGGTTCTCTATTCTGTTTACAAAGTATAATAACTGCCCTAAAGCTGTAGCCTGTACAAATTCATGTTCGGAATATTATTTAGTCAGACTTAGCTTAGTTATGTCATTCCTCATAATTACTTTAGGTCAATTGAAGAACATTTTTAGTCAATGACAAAAACGTGACAAAAAGCAACAAAAATGTTACAAGAAAGCGATGAAAAAGTGGAAAATATGTGACAAAAAAGCCACAAAAGAGCAACAATAAAATTATAAAAAATGGGGGGAAAGTAAATAAAGTGAACACAACACGGCAACAAGGAAAAAGATCAGTTTAGATCAGTTTTGTTGGTCTTAGGTTTCAAATGAGATGTTACACTGGCCTATAGCTCTCCAGCCAAGACACTTTTAGATTTGGGTAAAGTCGGCCGAACTGGAGAAAATGTGCTCGGTTCAGGTGGGGGTTAAGAGGTTTGAAATGGATCTGAGTCGAAATGAGATTCTTCTAATTCGTTTCACTGAACACAGACCCAAACCTGGCCAGCCAGAATACAGGCTTTACCTATTCTTTACAAAGACGTGTATCTGGGTGATTTCTTTGAATTCCCGATGGGTTTGATTGACAAGCGGATTAACCAATCAGAGAAGCCGGATGGACGCAGGCGGCATGCTGCGTATTGTGTAAACAAGGAAGTTGACATTAATAGTTTTACAATGCATCAGCCAGGAGAGCGGAAACTTATGTGAACGATCTATGTCGTTTTTGTCACAAAAACTGGAAGATACAAGGAGGCATGAGCAACTCGGTTCAGATTTGAAACATACAAGAATTCAACACGAAAGCGTACATTTTTTTCAATCAATGCACAATTGCACATGTGGAACGAAACGAAATGTGGAAGAAAATAGTCTGAGAGAAGAAGCAGGTACATTTAAAGGGGGGGTATTATGTAAAATCGACTTTTTCAAGCTTTATATCATGTTATTATGTCATTCCCTCATTAAACACATGCCTGGAGTGTTGCCTTGGCTCATTCACATATTTTTGAGTAATCAGTAAAAACTTAGACGGCAGCCATTTTAGGTGTAGCTATGCCTCAGTCCTCCTAGGAACGCCCCACCTCCTGGAGACGCCTCTGGACCTTTCGTCACCAGCCAAGCCACCAACCACTGCTCCTCAGCTCAGCAGAGCCCCCTCCCCGCACAGTAGTGTTGTTTAGATGCCACAGCAGTGTGCTGAAGGGGGCGTGTCGGAAAGCTTCTTAAAGAGACAGAGGCCTATTTCAAGACGTTCAGTACAGCCATTTTGAGAGAGCAATTTTATTCAAGGCAGTTATTTTAATTTACTACATATACAGACCAACAGAAGGTTACGTCATCATTGTAGTATGCTATAGACTGGTGCTATGTGATTGAAAAAAGCATAATACCCCCTCTTTAAGAAAATATTTGACTAGTGGTTAATTCCGTCTTCCTGTCATGTCGCGTGATTGGATCGATATGAAAGTTTTCGAGATGTGATTGGCTGTTAGCAAAGATGGTCCTGCTTTGGAACAGATGTAAAAAGCAGGAGGGGATGTTTAAATATTTATGAAACCAAGACTGGTTGAGTGAAGTAGGTTTATATTTTTTACTTTTTTTGTATTATTATAACTGACTACTAATCTCTTTGGTTCGTTTCTTTGTTTCCAACTTATTTTGCTACACAGTAAATGTGTTCCTCTTTGGTCTGGGCTTCTGGTTTACCCCAAAGACCTACGCTGTGGCTCCTAACAGCTCTCCCCAGTGGCATTGACGGATGAGTCAAATGCAGCGGACCAAATACGGAGACAATTATGTGCACCTTAAATCAATCTAAACCAGAGCTAGTCAACTCAAAACCAAAACATTGCAACTGATGTGGTCATTCCCTTTTCCCACAGCGTAGCAGGTTGAGGCTCGGCGTGTCAATTCCCTGCTGCTAAATTAGCTTTAGGAGGTGTCACATTGGGAGAAATCCCTTCATTTTGTCCAATCCACTTTCTCGCTCTATCTTGTCAGTGCCTATACTCCCGCGTCTATGTCATACAAGCCCTATCACCCTCCCCGGCCTCGCTCAGCCGTGCCCCTGGCGTCTTGTCACCTGTCCCCGTCCTGCAATCCAGTGCTATATTTTCCATTTCCATGTCTCATTCCCCCGTGGATTCCCGAAGCGCACAGGGTATGACCTACACGCGCCGGCCTATGACTTAATGCCAGCCCTATCTGTCGCTCTATTTCCAGAGTCCAGGTCTCGAGCGGGGTCTATCGGACTTGAATTTTTGTGTGTGACCTGATCGGAGAGTCGGCCTCCCCAGTGCTTATTGCAGACCTGACACTTCGACGGGGTCAGAGCGAGAGGGAAAGAGAAAGGTGATGGGGCCCATTCTTGACATCCTTTTCATAACCTGGACGGATCGCTTTGTGACAGACATCGCAGGCAGGTGCAATAATACGGTTGTATAACCTCCAAGGGAAGGCCGTATATCGAAGAAGAGAGAAAGGATTTGAATTCTAACAGTGGTTATCAGGCCCAAAGCGCTTTACAGCAAGGAACCAGTCACCCATTCATTCATCAATGTACGCAGACACTGGAGGCAAGTAGGGTGAAGTGTCTTGCGCAAGGACACAATGACAGTGTGCATTTGTGGGAGCTGGGATTCGAACTCACGACCGTCCAAGACGACCCGCTCTACCAACTGCGCCACCGTCCCCCGATAATAAATGATACGGTCTAGATTACATTGAATTTAGATACAAACAAGTCCTTCCTGAGCCGAACAGATACAGATGATCAACGATACAATCATCCGTTTTAAATTTAGACTTAGCAACCAAGAAGAGCATTTAAATGCATAACAGCAGCTTGGTACATTTGTTACAGATGTTTATAGAATGAACCACAAGAAAAAGAAACAATTGATAGGACAAAGTGTCCCTAACTACGTGGTTAATCTTACTGTTGAAGATGTAATTAGAGATTAATCACAGGTTAACACTGTAGTTCTTTCAGGTAGGTTCCAATAGCAATCTAATGTTGTTTCTAATTATTAAATTCAAAACGATTGACATTATTATCACGAGTTTGCCTTGCGTAGGGACAGGCATATTATATTCTGTGTATTATAATAATAATACTCTTTTAGTCCTGTCAGTTCCTTGTTGTCATTCCATCTCCATTACAGTCCCCCCCCCTGTATAGCGTAGTGCGTTATAGCTAGAGTGTAGAATGGGCCACTTGAGAGTTGGCCATAGCCCTCACTCAACAACTAGTTGATACTATTGTATAGTAGATGAGCGATATTCTCCTACTATTGAACATGACAGTTTACACGCTGCCATGGTTAGGTATCAGTGTATCATTATAGACTTATGAGAAGATAAATATGTAACCTATTAAACTAAGTCAATGGCATTTATCTTGTCTCATCAAAACAGTGCATTCAGTGCCAAATCTATTTAGACACAAAAATGTGTAATTAGAAAGTGTTAATTATTAGAAATTAGAACTAAAACTTTGACATTCACTTGTTTTCTTTCAACATAAGGCTACATTTCGCCAACTGATATTAGGAATTACATTTTATAGTGATTTTACTTTCTTAATAGATGTCAGTTTTTCTGACAAACCCTTGTCATGTTTTGTGTCTTCTTTGTCACTGTGGGCTGTGCTCCATTTTTGTTCTTTTTAAGGAGACATGCAAAATACATGGTTTCCGCCGGGCGTTGTTTTCTACTAAGTTAATAAAAGGGACAAAACACAAAAACACATGCTTCATTTATGCGGAATTGGGTAACCGTGTTTACTTTAGTGTTTTTTTTTTTTAAATACATACATGTGTTAATCTACATAACATAATATACCAGCTCCTCGTCTAGTGTGCTTTCCATACATAATCTAAATTAAAGCGAATAACATACTTGCTATGTCCACTGTAAGTATCGTGTGTTACTTAACATATCAAGTCAAAACTATATGGAAATGTGACCACCTGCTGTGCATCCTGTTTTCTCTCCCCCTCTGTGGCTCCTGTCTTCTTTCTGCAAACTCTCCTCTTCCACGCTGGCCTGGTTTGTCAGTAGTTAAAATGTCTTGTGATCACTGGAGATGAGACGGAGCAGGGAGCGCAGCGGGGAGCATCAAAACCAGCCTTCTTTTTTATTTTCCGCGAGTGTCTAATAAGGACTCGCAGTGGCAGATTTGGAGTACAGCGGGATGGGAGAGGAGTCTGGCTTTGTCTGTCCGCTAATGGGGCGGTGGTGCGGCGGGGAAGATGCCCAGACAGCCAGGGTCCACTTCCCCAAATGATCACCCTCATTATGTGTGCTGACCCCAGGGTCGAGGGATGCAATACAAGCAGGAGAGTTTTTCCAACCGGCTCCCGGGGTAAAAGAAAGCAAGACACTGTTGGAATAGTTGTGCATTTGTGCAAAGGACTTTATTCTGGAAAAAAATGTTGCACCGTTTTCAATGTAATGCAACATTTGGAAAGTGTGATCTGAACATATTAAAAAAACATGTTAATTTTAATAATAAGCATTCTGTTGCTTATATATTATAGAAACAGATATTAGAAACTCTCTCAGAAAAACCCTGGAAAGCTTGAAGTCTGTAGGCGCTACTGACGTGGACATAATTGTTGCACCAATGTGGAAAACAAAGCATTTTGCGAATTTGGTTCTTGAAAGTACAATTTCCCAAATAAATCTATAGAGAAACATTGAGTCGGTGCAATAATGAACCTCTTGACACCCACCTGAACCGAGCACATTTTCGCCAGTTTGGCTTCACCCAAATCTAAAAGCTTCTTGAAAAAAGAAATAAAGAAATAAACATGGCTGAACGCACCAAAAAAACATCAAAATATACCAATGAAAGAGCAACAAAAGGTAACCAGAAAGGGATGAAAAAGCAGCAAAAAATGTGACAAAAATTCAACCAAAAAGTGGGAAACAAATGTGACCCCCACTGGATTCCAAAGACCCAAGTCGGCAGCCCGTGTCTCGAGAAAAACATGAAAATTGGTGATTTTCACTTTTGTGCAGAATCGTTCAGTTGAAGTCACAAAGTAGCCTCTCCATGTTTAAGCTAGCAGTATTGGTATATTTAAAAGCGTAAACTTTTATGTTCAAACCGACTAGTTTCGGAGCTTGCAGTAGGGGCGTGTCTGTGTGGCTTCATGACTATGCAACGCAATGCTATGTGGCTCTCAGAAGCTACTTACGCAGGAAAATGGATTTACCACGCAAAGGTTACTTCAGACGGGTGAGTGAAAGTTAGTTTTTTTATCGCTGGTGGCTGCTGTGCCAATGATGAGGCTATCGTTGTGCTGTTGTTAGCTAACATGCCGGTGTTAGCATGGGAGACAATGATCTAGTCACGAGGAATTAACCTGCTATTTACACAAAATCAAGATCTCTACATTTATGGAGTAGTTTAGGTTTGTAGTCAGCGCATCCCTAGCTTTCAGTCACTTCTTATTTGAGAGAGATCCGCTTCATATTTTCGGTTTTATGCCCAGGTACAGTTACTGGGTTTGTGCAGTGAAACATAAACACAATACGATCACGCGCGGCGATACGTCGCAATGTCGGCCTTTTCCTCTTGTGTATGAGCATTACTAAAGTAGTACAGGAGTCTTTTCTAAAGTTATAACTTCAGTTATGTCCGGAGTCTGTAACTCTCTCTCAGCCTGAGGCTGGAGCTGACAGAGGGAGGGACTGGGGAGAAGCTTTGGGAGAAGCATGCAGGATTTTGACAGTAAATAAACAACCCTAAACATAAAGATTTTATTTTGAATTTTTACTGAAAGTTCACACACAAGCAACAGACAACTGTGAAGTGAAAGCAAAATGATACATGATTCTGTTATTTTTCAAAAAATAGAAAAGTGAAAAGTGGGGCGTGCATAAGTATTCATACAGCATGACTTAATACTTTGAGATGTAAATGAGCCCTATTGTCACTCCCAACAGCAGAGAGGTGACAATGGCCCAAATCTTTGGAGAGGTTTTTCAGCCCTTTGGCCTTTTGGGAATTGTTAACTTCAAATCACGCTACACCTCCAAATATGATCAGATTTCCATGTGTTACACATCGCTGGAAAGCTTGGAGACTACACTTTAATAATCTGTGAAAATCTCAAAATGCCCCAAAACCGACTTGTGTCTTTGATTCTAGTGACTGGTCACAAATGACAAAAACACAATAAAAAAGCAACAAAAAAGTGGCAAAAACGTGATAAAAAGAACGTTGAAAAAGTGACGACAAAACGGCGACAACGCGAGCATAAAGATCCGTTAAGATCATTTTCTTAGCTTTCAAATGAGGCGGGACTCTGGCCTGTAAGCTGTAACCTCCAGTCAAGAAGCTTTTAGATTTGGGTAAATCTGAACCGGAGAGAATGCACTCGGTTAAGGCGGGGGTTAAGAGGTTAAACATGTTATTGTGTTTTTCTTTTTGCCTGTAGTGTCTCCCCTTAAGTGTCACCGCGCTTACACTGTGAAAGAGCGGCTCATAAATAAGATTCCCTATAGAGAGTAAAGCAGAATTACAACATGACAAGCTACATAATACCGAGTGATGTATTTAAAATAAAAATAAATATAGAAACGGGTTCATACATTTTGTTCTGAAATGTAATACAATTCTGCATCCAGTTTTCAACGTCCAGGATTTTTTGGGAGAATAAAAAGTTCTTCACCCTCCTTTCCTTCTTCCTCACTCCCCCCCACCCCGTTCCCTCTCTGCCTTCTGGGATTTGGTGCCATCCTTCTCATTTTAATATATATATATATATTTTCCAGCGGTGAGGGGGCTGGAGGTATCAAAGGCCTGTCCTGGGCCAGATCAAGGCTGGATCCCTGAGGTGTCTCCTGCCTGTCTCAAAGGAACATGACCAGAGGCAGCGCGGAGCTCCACAATGTAAAATATCACATTATTCACAAATCACATGCTCCTGTCTGACAATTGGCAAGCACTTCACAGAATATGGAGGGTATCGCTGTTCCCGCTCAAAATATATCTACTACATGTTTTATATATCTGAACCTGGAGCTGGGAGATATGCCGGGGAAAAAGTCAAGATCATTTCATCGTATTCAATCTAGCTTTAGCTTTTCCAGGAAATAGCTTTTACAACGAATCAAACATGAAGACTCAAAAGTATGTCAACGTCTTCTTTGAGATCTTGTGGACTTTTGTCAACCAATGTACTAATCCGCATGGGAAATCATCAGTTGCTGCTGCTCCAATAAATATCAAAAACATGATAAAAACACAGTACAAAACAACCGCCAATGTTAAAAGCCAATTATAAAGTGCTTCTGGGATCATGGTATTAAAATTCAATGAGTTAATGTGTGAATAGTTCAAGGTATCAGAGACAGGAGTTGTACAGGCTAATAGCTGTTGGGAGGACAGAGCTTAACCGGGCGCATTTTCTCCTTTACCCAAATCTAAAAGGTTACAGCCTATAAGCCAGTGTAAGGCCTCGTTTTAAAGCCTACAAAACTCATCTAGATGGATCTTTGTCCTCGCGCTGTTGCCACGTTATTTTTGGACTTTCCATTGCTTTTTTTTAATCACTTTTCTGTTACTCTTTTGAGGCTTTTTTTGTTGCGTTTTCGTCACACATTTTCACCCTCGTTTCCGTCACTATTTTGGCACATTTGAGACCTACACATTTCTTCTCCTGAGACACTGAAGAGGCACCAAGAGCCCCCCGCAGCTGCAGCACAGTGGAGGCGTCACAAGAGGAGGTATCCGGGCAAGACCCGCAGCTAGACCACACATGCCTTCTGGCTGTTTTTAGTGTTCTGGCTGATGGACGTTCACTGGAGAATAAAACAGATTAATGACTGTTGTGGAGCGGAGGAAGAGGAAGGAGGAGGAGCTGATCAGTGCAGGACACCACGCTCTGAAACAGGGACAAACCCAGGAGGCGCTGCACCGTTATAGAGAATCAGAGGAGACTGACTGGCAAATTGGAGAAGATGTGTTCGAAACAAGAATGATTTTTCTGGCCTCTGACTTTTTTGTTTTAAATCGCATTAAAAAAATGGTTTTATGTTCACCCATAGCCAAACTTTTACAAATAAGGATTTGTCCTGTTGGGTTTTAAGTGAAAATGCTCTATCAAAGTGGAAGAACTACACCTGGTATTTCGAGCAAGAAAGTAAATATCTAAATGAAGACACCGAGCCAAAAGTCAGACTCCGTCATTAGAGACCTACCACCTCAACAACAATTAGCAGGACACCTGAGGAGCAGGACGGGTCTTTGGGCCTGGGTCATAAGTGTTAAACGCTCTGTGTTTAACCGCATGACGCCAGATCACCTTTTGGAGCCATAAGTGTCGCTACAGCACTGAGCATTAACAAAAAAAAAAAACTATTGAAGGTTGTGTTGTCTTTTAATCCTTTGAAAAACATATCGAGGGTTACGCAAGCAAAGGAACATGACTCATGAATAAAAACAAAAACAGATAAACATGTAGATCCCTTAAAACCTGGAAGCAGCAGAAACAGAAACACCATCAAAAGGAAGGGATTGCTACGAATTTCTGTAATTATAGTTTGAGCTTCAGAAGATTTGCATTCTGGCTCACGGCTGATGCCTCGGCAGGTGGTGTGTTTGCCACATAAAGGATAAAGCTCCAACGTTGACTTGCAATTTTTAATGAAAGATTTGTTTGCGGTTTAGCAGAGCAGTGATCGTTTTTGATTTCACTTTTGACGAATCTGTTTACCGTCATTGCGATTGAGTGAAATATCTCTAAACCCCCAACTGAACCGAGCACATTTTCTCCAGTTTGGCTTAAGTCTGAAAGCGTCTTGAAAAAAAAGTGTCACATCGAGAAGAAAATGAGGATGAGAACGCAACAAAAAAGCAACAAAAATGTGACATAGAAAAGACAAAAATGTGACAAAAAAGAAACAAAATGTGACGAAAAAAGAGAGGAAAATTGGACCAAAAAAAGTGACGAAAATCCAACTGAAAAGCCACAAAAAAGCATTAAAAAGTGACCAAAAAAGCGATGGAAAAAGTTGCATGTGATGAAAAAGACAAAAAAAGAGACAAAAAAGTGACGAAAATGCAACAGAAAAGACACAAAAATGTGACAAAAAAAGAAAATGTGACAAAAAAGAGACAAAAATTGGACAAAGAAAAAGATAAAAATGTGACGAAAATGCAACAGAAAATCTAATAGAAAGTGGCAAAAAAAAGCGATGGTAAAGTGGCATGTGATGAAAAAGAAAAGAGATGAAATGAATTGATGAAAACAAAAAACAATAACGTGACAAAAAAAGACAAAAAAGTGACAAAAATGCAACAGAAAAGCCGCAGAAGACCAACGAAAAGTGACAAAACAAGCGATGGCAAAAAAGTGGCAAAAATGTGATGAAAAGGAACGTCAAAAAAAGTGAATGCAACACGGCAACAACGCAAGGATAAAAGATCCATTTACATGAGCTTTGTAGGTCTTAGCTTTCAAATGAGGCGTAACACTGACCATAGGCTGTAAAATCTCCAGTCAAGAAGCTTTTGAATTTGGGTGAAGCCGTAAGAGGTTAAACTTTCAGACCAATTATAAAAACAACAACACAGTTTTATTCTATATCGAATCACGACTGCACTAACAATTGATGAAGCGCACACAGAAACATACATCCCGGAGTGAGGTCATTACTTATACAGTGCCTTGCGAAAGTACTCGGCCCCCCTTGAACTTTTCGGGCCGAATACTTTCACAAGGCACTGTATGTATTGACGGAGAAAGAAGAGAAACGACTCCATGGACGGCCTGGTCGCATTGCCTTTATATTTGCGGATCCATTACCTGCAGAGCTGCATGGCAGTCACAGACACAAATGGAGACGGCGCTCGCTCTTTATCACCGCGCTGACAGTTGATATTAAAAATAAATTCATGCGTGATGGCCTCTCGATGACTGATCTGAGTGTCTGGGGAACATAAAGCATCGGTCCCTTCGAAAAAATTCAACATGGACGCCGATTTCACCTCATTCCCGGAGAGATATCAGCAAATGAAATGAGTTCCTTTTAAAGGGCTGCGAGGCGTCGCTTATCCATCTTGGCGTTGTGCGTACTTCATTCGATGTATTAATATCTTCTTGCTATCTCTGACGCGTAATGTGCCATGCAACATTTACCTGGAGGTGGATGAGTAAATGCCTTTTTGAGCAGGGTAAATAAATATATAAAAATGCAGTTGACAAGACATGACAGGAGCGTCAAAGGAATGTACAGCAGTGGGTTAGATGACAAAACATGTCAACGTACAATGATATAAATATCTGTGAACGAAAAGAGGAAACGTTACACAAATGACTCGCAAGTCATGTTTTTGTTAACCTCTTAACCGCCGCCTGAACTGAGCACCAGTTTGGCTTTACCCAAATCTAAAAAGTTCTTGGAAAAAAAGGTCTAAGCAGCGATGAAAACGAGGAACATACGACAAAAAAAGTGTCCAAAAAAAGCAAAAGCACAATTGAAAAGTGATGGAAAAGCCACAAAACAGCGACAAAAAAAAAGTGACAAAAACTTGGGCGGAAAAGCAACAATGACACAATAGAAAAGTGTGACAAAACCAAAGGCAAGGGGAAAATAGCAGTGAAGAAAGCAACAAAAGAATGACAAAAACAAACTAAAAACAGACAAAACAGAGACAAAAACTCTTCAAAAAAAAAGTGACAAAAACGGGGCGACAAAAAAGTCACGATTAGTTTTGTAGATCTTGGCTTTTTAAATGAGGCGTTACTGGCCAAACTGCAGAAAATTAGCCCGGTTAAGGCGGGGGCTAAGAGGTTAAAGTTAAAACAAGAGTATTAACATGAACTAAATAACGCAGTGTCAAATAGTTTTGACACAGTAAAAGTACAATCTGATGCGGTCTGGTCATTTGTTTTCCTGGGTTTTTGCCGTTTGTTTTAAAGCAGTACTATGTAACTTGTTTACCTTAATAAATCCTTTCCGTCGTCCCTCTGGGAGTAATGTAATAAAAAATAAAAGTGTTATTGGGATGACTGGGGGGGTCTTTCATCTCCCCCTAGTGTCTCTGGCCAGAAAACCACAATTGCAACTTTGCCTGCACCGGGTCGGAGGTGCAATACACACTAATGGAATCACGAAGAAGAAGCTAACAGGCTAACGGGCAAAGCTAACTGCGAGCTAGCGCCACTTTAAACAGTATTTACAGCCAAGTTTGAGTGAAAAAAATGATCTCCATTGTGTAATTGGGTTGTCCCTCTCTACCTTTGTCTTTTCTGTCAGCGCAGTATTTACTCTCACGGACAATTAATGAGTGAAAAAAAAAAAACGACACCTGCAGTTGCGCTTATGGCCTCTAGGGGCATGAGTTACTTAGTTCTGCTTTAACCGGAAAAAAAGAGAAAAAAAATTAAGGTAAACTTCACTAAGGTAACAAAAAATAAACCCTGGCTACATTATACATGCAGGGTTTTTAGAAAGGAGAACCAGCAGCTCTCCAATTCCTAACAATAAAGATAGGGTGTGTGCGAACTAGTCTTTGCCCAACATTCTTACTGGTCCCTGGTTGAGATCTATGTTTGCAAAGTGCGCCCCATGTTGACTTTTGTGTCTGATTTTTTTTTTTCATTTCAGATACCAATGTATTGCTTGTTTTATGGTCCATTAGATAGATACTGAATTATAGATCTCATTTCTTCAACACAACGCTCGCCCTTCACAAGCCTCCGTACCCCGTCATCACCCTGTATATAGTAGCTGGGATTCCACGATCTGCCAAATGGTGTGTATAGAGTCGCAATTGCTGCACCTTTCGCAGCACGTCTGGCTGGAATGTCCAAATAACATAGAAATAGCGCCGGGCCGAACGATTCCACGTCGCGGTGATCTAATTCTTGACACTAGGGGGCAAAACCTTTCATAAGCTCTCGAAACCAAAACGAGATCACGGCGCGCACATGGCGACTAAAAATACATAAAGCGCTTTCGAGTAAAGATTCCTGTATCCGCCGAGCATCTGTCGTCTGCGGCGGCGGGTCCAGATTAAGATGCAATGTTGAAATTAAATTAACTTTGGTGGGGAGGAAAAAGGGGCCTTATATATCGAGATGGAGGGTAGTTCTCCAGAGCGAGCAGACTGCAGCGGGGGGGGGGGAATCTTTGTGGGGATTCGGCCGTCTCCTTTCAGAGTCCAGATCAAATGAAAAATGAATCATTCGGCAAAGAGAGAGAGAGCACAAGGCATGACTAACAGGGATGAGGAAGCCAATGCCGGGATGCAGGGGGGGGGGGGGTTAGAGGTGGACACAAGAGCAGGAGTGTGGGCAAGACTCCGGAGAGACTGTGTGCTGCATGGGGGAAATCACTGGTAATGGTAAGGGAGCAGGGAGGGCCCAGAGCTCAAGGTAAAAAGGTTGGGAAGCTTTATAATATAGAAAAGTAATGTGGGGGGGAATGCTTGGATTGTGATCTTCAGCCAAACCTAGTAGATTTGTTGCTACGCGTCAGAATGAAACCAAAAAAAGGTCTACTTTACTTTAAAAAATGTCATCCACTTTTCCATCACGATCTGTTTCTACGTGTTCCATGGACAGCAAAGAAAACAAACCAATGGGGCCTGAAAGAAATACGAGCAAAAACATCTATTATATGAACATAATAGAGAGGAACAGGCTGTCTTTCTTTGGACATGTGATTAGAGCAGACCACAGTTTGGAGGCAGACCTAAAACAAGATGGCTGGACAATGTGCTGGAAAAGCTGGGAATGACTCTGAAGAACTGCCTTGTTACGGCAAGAGAGGACGGGATGGATGAAGAAGGATCTGATGAAAAAAGGTATACATTATAGAACTAAGGCTATATCCACACGAGGACAAAACGTTTCAAAAACATTCTCTATAATCATGGAGCCAGCTCAGTAAAAGTGTGCGTCCACATGAAGCCGGTCATGTCTGTAAAACCGCTGCGATTCACCTGCCAGGCCTGTGTGTGGCGCTGTGATGCTGCCACAGATAATAGAACAAGATGTAGAAAGCGCATGCGCAGTAAACAGATTTACCATCTACAGAAAAGACGAGGAGATGAGTTTATTCTTCAGACGTAACGGGACTTTTACAGTCAAAAACAGACTGAATGGAGGCTAACTCTGCCGTGTTTATCTTTGTCTATCTTGTCACCTGTGGCTCGCGGTGGAGCATAAAGGAGTGGAATAAAACTCATTGTAAGGTCAGTAGTTTATGGATAACAGACACAACGCTGTGATGTCATTGTTTTAGTAAATGTTGTGGAGACGCCGTAACAACGTAGCCACGTAAACGGCGTTTTGAGATCTCCACTCACAGCCTTATAGTTTAAAGTTTAAAGGGACTAGATGCAAGTTGGTCATTTTTATACTCACTACTGCCACCTGAGGTCTTACGCACAACCGCAGTCTCTTTATTACCCGAATTAACACCTGTTGGAGTGACAGTGCAGGATTTTAGAGGCAGTTGTGATGAAGAGGTCTGGGCTCATTCTACATATTAGGACATGGCTGGAACATGTAGGGGGAGCAAAATACATAATATTAACATTTTTAAACTCTGTATAGTCTCTTTAAAGTTTATAGCTTATTTTTTTCTAGATTCTGTGTTATATGTTTTGTGTTGCACGTCAGCACCGAGAAAAAAATCCTAGTTTGTGAACCTGTTCTCAAACCATGGCAATAAAAACGATTCTGATTCCTCTGAGCCCTGGTTTGGAAAATGTTCGATAACAAACCCTCAAAACACCGGTTTCCTATGGATGAAATGCTGGATTGATCAAATATTTTTGCGTTTAGTCCTGAGCTTGACTTCGAATGGACAGGGCCCATGTTAAAGGGCCCTGGGTTATTATGCTTTTTTCAATCACATAGCACCAGTCTATAGCATACTACAATGATGACGTAACCTTCTGTTGGTCTGTATATGCAGTAAATTAAAATAACTGCCTTGAATAAAATTGCTCTCTCAAATGGCTGTACTGAACGTCTTGAAATAGGCCTCTGTCTCTTTAAGAAGCTTTCCGACACGCCCCCTTCAGCACACTGCTGTGGCATCTAAACAACACTACTGTGAGGGGAGGGGGCTCTGCTGAGCTGAGGAGCAGTGGTTGGTGGCTTGGCTGGTGACAAAAGGTCCAGAGGCGTCTCCAGGAGGTGGGGCGTTCCTAGGAGGACTGAGGCATAGCTACACCTAAAATGGCTGCCGTCTAAGTTTTTACTGATTACTCAAAAATATGTGAATGAGCCATGGCAACACTCCAGGCATGTGTTTAATGAGGGAATGACATAATAACATGATATAAAGCTTGAAAAAGTCGATTTTACATAATACCCCCCCTTTAAATACAACCACTTGCAGTTGATAGATGGCTGTAGTAATCTGAACCAAAACCCAAGCATTCAAATGGATGGTTTTTGACATTTAATTCAATTCCCAACTGTTTATGCTGTAGATGTTTTTGTCTGTTTGATAGTTTTAATAAAATAAGCTTCATTATGTAATCTCTGACACTATGTGAAGTGCTTTGGGTATACAATTAAACTTCCATTCCAGTCCATTAAACTGATGCATAGGGTCTGTTTTTATGAACCTGCGCTCTCTCTGGTGAAACTCTTTCTTTTCTGCCACGCTGACATCTTCACCTGACTGTACTGTCCAGAACTGTCTCATTCTCACCTCCGTGCAAACTCATTTTACACACTTTTAACCTCCAATTCCGGCTCTTAAAAGTCCCTGAAAGGAGAAACCAATCACACGACTCTAACGGTATTTCATGCTCGGGCGCACATTAGCCCAGTTACTGCCGCCGCGGGCCTACAGTAGACTCACTGACTGTGCGTGTCCAAACGGCGCTAAACACGCACCACTGTAGTATTGCATTAATATTTATGACGGGTAACGCCGTTTCGTTCACAGGACTGCGAAGGGTTACAGTTCTCACGCATATACCCCGGGTCTCGCTATACCTGGGTGCCTTTACTCTGTCACAGGGCTGAGGGCTTCCAATCGGGGCAAAACATGTCAAATATGCTACGAAAAAAAGAGACATTTCTTGTTAAAGAGTTATTTAAAATCAGAGTAATTTGGTAAGTAATATTGGGACATACACCTTGCTGTACAAAAGTAGGTGTATGCGGAACCAGACATTCGCTTGACCGTTTGTATTAAACTTTATTTATCTTGTTATTGGCGTTAGACCTGTGATCAGTGTACCATGGACATGTGAAAGAGAGAAACCTCCTACTGTTGCAAACGGATAAATCATAATAGATGATATAGTCACGCCTTGAGCCTGTGCTTTCAACGTGTTTATTTCAATTTAAGAATCAGATTAAACAATTGAAAATCAAGACATTTAATATGATTTTATTTGATTACATTCAAGCAGACTTTTCTAGGTAATTTTGTTTTTGTTTTCAATTTGAGATTGAACAAAAGATAGGATACACCGATTCTAAAGGAAGAATACCCAGAATGGCCCATAGTGTCTTTTGTACTTTCCATTCATTTCAAGCTACACTTTCTGTAAATAAAGTTAGATAATGTTAACCAAAAAAAAGCCAGGTTTTACTTAAAACATGAAAATAATTTCATGACCTGTATAAACAAACAAAACAAATCAAAATTCACAACAACTCCAATCAAATTAAAATTCCAGATTATAGTTGTATATAATATCATAGTCACAGTCTTGTAAATAATTAAGAATCTGAGCCTCCACCCTCCGTTTTGTGGCCCACTGTAGCTTCTCCAATCGGGACAAAATATGCCAAAGACGGCCGCACGGAAGAGTGCCTGTTGGTATATAAAAGGTTTAGCCTAATGTGATTCCTGTGAGGAAATCTACTATTAAACTCACTGGGATGCTGCTATGAATAATCAGGTTATAGGAAAAAAGGGGGGAAAAAGCTCAATGGCCCCTTTGAATTATAAATGCAAAAGTGAGAGGAGCATATCACTATTCAGATTAATATTTCAGCCATAGCTTTTCACATCATTGACGGATCAGAAATGGCAATCTTTCAGCTAAGGTAGGTCTGATACGTTTAGTTTATGTGTACAATCGTTAGTACTTTGTCCTGTCAATGCTGTCGTCTGTTGATCTATAAATTCAAAAATAATGAGGCGCTGATGAGACGGAGAGCAGTGGGCGTTGGTGCAAGTCAATTACCCCCATAGCATCAAAACAAGAAAGAATGAAAAGAAAGCATGTTTATTGTGAAGAACCAAAGCTTTGACTGTGTCCTCTTCATCATTAGCTGCAGCCATAGCGGTGCACATGAAAGTGTCTTGAAAGGGTTGCCCAACTGTCTGAACATCATTTTACAGATGCCTGTTAAACAGAGACTGCAATGGCAACACAGTGAATGCATGTAGACGATAAGCTCAATTCAAGATTACTTTGAAAAAGTCATGCAAAAGTCATGCAAAATTGACTTATTTGGGGCTTTTAACCATGATACAATATTGTACCCTTGTCAACAACATACCAACGTTAGTATATTGTTTTTGCTAGGTTGTTTTTCTTCTGCTTTATTTTGTATTTTCTGGATGTAGTTGCTTAATGTTAATGGATTGGAAGCCTTCCTGTCAGGGAATGAAACTTCCACATTTCTGTAGTAAAAATGGGTCAATTTGACCTTTGGATGCATTCTGTTCTGAGAAAGTGTTGCGATTGCACTTAGATTTGCAATTTATGTTTGTCAAAAGGTTTGTCACAGTGGCACAGCAGTTAGTGCTCACACTTCACAGTAGGAAGGTGCTGGGTTCGATCCTGGGCCGGGAGAGCCTTTCTGTGTCAAGTTTGCATACTCTACCACTAAAAACAGCCACAAAAGGTTAGTCCTCCGGCAGGTTATTCTGACCATTGGTCTATCTTCTGGAGATGGGTCCCCAGGTTCTGCCCACTGCTCCATACGGGTTGCCCTGACGAAGCATGGGTCAAATGCAAAGGATGTCGATCAGTGAAGTATCTTCCCAGAAGATGGTGAAAGACTGTTGTGTTTTTATATTCACTGAGTCTTGGCTCAATTGTAAGGCAGAGTTTCCTCAGATGAAGAAAGGCCATGGGGGAAGAGGAGGACAAAGATGAAGCTGAGGAGCGAGAGCAGGCGGGAGCGGAGGGAGCTGCACAGGAGGAAGGAGGAGCTGACCAGTGCAGGACACCACGCTCTGAAACAGGGACAAACCCAGTGGTGCACCGTTTCAGAGGATCACTGAAGGCAGCCAGGTTTAGTGATGTGACATTCATGACCAAGTGGCTCTTTCGAACGGCTCTTTAAGGTGAACGGTTCAAACCGGATCTCAGTTGTGAAAAGAGTTGGATCTTTTTTTCAATAATTTTACTCAGAACAAACACAAGAATCAGCCCAACAATGGAGTAGGTCAACACTAGTGAAAGCTTTTTGCACTAAAGTCCAAGCTAAATTGACTAAAACATGATTTGTCAGACAGCTGCAGCCGCTTTCTATTAGTTGTGGTGCAAGATTTTTTTTTCACTAACACGTTTTACAGTCCCATTGTCATTTAAGATGATTTATGAGTTTTCTGGCTGGCGTTTTATATTAAAAAGAGCTAGTCTTTTGAACGGCTCTTTGAAAAGAACGGATCCCAAAGACTCGGCTCCCAGTAAAGACCCGTGAATCCCATCACTACCCTAATCACTACCTATCAACTCAATCAGCCCAGTTCAGTGAACAATATTTAAATAAATAAAATGAAGTAAATGATGGTTTACAATACACATTTCAAACATGAGCATTCGACTGAAGACTGAAAATATGAACCGCTGACATTGTGCGATAGTCACATGCATTTCATTCATTCATTTTTTAGATGACATGGTTAGCAGGTTTTACACATAGCAAGACCCCATGGTGACAGGATACATACAATGTTACTGAAAAGTAACTGCAGTCTTTGCATCACACTCGCTGCTCTCTCCCATCGAGATGCGGCCGTCTGCTCTGTGCGCGGACTCGAACTCAGTGGGTGTTGATTAATACGGGGCATCAAATTCAAGTTGGCAGCCCCAGAAAAATAACACGTTCCGAACTTTAATTACCCGCGCAGAGGAGAAGACGAGCGAGTCAATATTTATCAGTTGCGTTGATAGAGACCCGCGCTGCGTCCCCCGCTAGGCTAGCGCTAATTACCTGGAGGCAGAGGAGAGTGAGGAAACAGGATGAGTCGGACTCTGCGTTGGTAAATACAGTATGCAAAACAGACGCGCCGCAAGAATAACACCCTTTTAGGTAAAGATGAAGAGAGGCATGATTAAAGACCCTCCACTGGGACAGCCAAGTGATTTTTTTTGTTGCAATTTTGAGTATTTCAAACTGTTCCAAATGGCCTCAGTGTTGTATGGAGCAGCAGCGATAGTTAATGACAACATACCAACATTAGCTTAGCTTTAAGAAGTACAGCATTCATTTATTCTTATGTCATTATACTGAAGTCTGATACGGGAAATGTTCGAATTATGCTTTTTCACTCTAAAAATAATCCACATTGAGCCTTATTGGAGACCTAAGCGTTAGTTAATATTAGAAAACGGCACAACTCTTTACTACTTTTATGTTATTGCAGGGTAATCAGTGTATATATGGAGATAAGTATGTATCTGAAGTTCGGAGGCAGGACCACACCTCATGCCCTTTCCAGTCTCCATCCTATAAATACCTCCCGTGTCCCTCTCCTCAGTCTCTCCTCGTTCCCGCTTACGTGCCCCTCCCACCCTGATGTCAGTACTTCTTTCCTTCTATCTTTAAGGCCAGTTGTTTGACTTGATTTGAGGTTGTGGTCCTTGAGAGTGAATTGTTTGTACCGACAACTTTATGAAGCCGTGCGTACTCCATGCAACCCAAAACACTGATTATATGAACTTATTTTGTGCACCTTCAGGCCGATTAGAAAGTATGCACCCTCTCACATATTTCTCTACTTTTACATAGATCAGGGTGGGACAAAAACACTAGACCTCGTCAGAAAACGGTCATTGTTACGTTTGCCTTCAATCATGATCTTTGCTTGTTCAGTAAAGTTGATTTCACTCTATTTCGAGGTTGTGGAGCTAGCGAGTGAACGGGTCAATATATCATGGAGGTGTGGGAAGCCGCTATGTATTGGAGAATCAAGCCCCAGCTGACTCCTCCAAAAGAAGATGATTTCCATGCAGAACCCCGCATTCCACTGTGAATATCTTGTGGAACAATTTGAATCATCTATAGCAGGGGTGCCCAAACGTTTTGTCTCCGAGGGCCAAAATGAAAAAGTGCCTGTGGGTCGCGGGCCAAACATGGCGATGTCAGGCATGAAACACATATAACTGCAAATAATAATAGTTACTTTGTTTTATTTTTCGGTAGCCTATACATTTGCCTTTGATTCTATATGCAAATAACATGCTACATTCAAAACAAATACAAAACAAATGTTAACTATGGCAAAAGCCTAGCTTTAGTAGAACAAAATCCACAATTGCTACAATATAGTGCAAAATGTAAACAAAAACAACACCTGTATCTACAGAACCTACAATGACTTTACCTCGGGGTCAGCCCTATGTTCCCCGGTACCTATGTTCCCCAGTACCTATGTTCCCCCACTTCTATTGATTAAGATTAGGCACCAGCCCACTATCCTTAAGGTTAGTGGCTAGGGCAGGTTCAGGGTTAAGCTGCTTGATATATGTATGACGTTTCACTCTCATAACTTGTGATTCGCACCCGGGGAACATAGGTATGCCTTTACCTCATATTTACCTCAAAGAAAATGTGATATTAGATCATTTTAAAGTGTCTGTTCAGCATCAGTTCTTTATAAGTCATTTTTAACACGTACCAGTTGACCAGTTGAACAACCTTAGCAATAAAAGTTGGAAAACTGGGAAAGTTGACGCTACAACGCTAAACACCAAGACACCACAACAGTGTTTCCTTAACTTTGCGAAAGGAGTGAAACAGCGCCCCCAATTTGACGCTGGTGGCCAGAAAGTGTACTGCATCCATATTTACCATTGCGAATGAATGGGAGAATGGACACCCCTGATCTATAGGACACAAGGACACAATATTTAGTTTTATGGTACTTCATTTTGGAACACACAGGAAAAAAGATGGTACTGATCACTCACGCCATTGGCTTCGGACTAAACGCGTTGTCTTTCAAATTCTTTAATCTCTACAAACCACGCCAACCTTTCTTGAACACCACATTTAAAAACCCTTTGTTTTCTAGACTTTAAGTGGTGGCCGTCCAATTGACAGGAATCTCATTATAATTATTAAATGCTCCCTATTGAAAATGTCCAACATAGCCTTTTAAAAACCTGCTTATCTCGCACGGTTGCCTTTGTACAGTATGTCAAGGATCACATTTGCAGTCAGAGTCATACACTCTTCAAGGCTTCCGATACCGTATCCCTCCATTCACCGTGCCAACACTCGTCTTATCCATTAGCAGCAGGAATATATCTTAGAGGGACCAATTTTAATTAACTTTCCATTGAGCTGTTCCGTGTGTGGTATCTTTCGCACCCACCGGCCCCAGCGCGGCTCTCTCGCCGTGATATGAAATGGTTTGGGGCCCACTGTAATTGTCCATAAAGTGGTAGTGAAGGTCGTCGCTCAGTTGAGGGTCGTTTGAATAATTTGATTACGGCACATTTTTTTAACCTGTAAAGCTCTTAATCCTGCGGCAGATAGTGCATGTTAATGAGCCTGTGTTTTGTGTACGTAGATAACAGTGGGGATACAAATTTGCTGTGCGTATCTGTAAATCTGTGGTGTAGGATTTCCCAAATGGCGACCGAATGTGTCTGTCCAAGCTGTGAACCCCTATATCACTAGAGCCGACTATATAGTGCTCAATCTGTTGGCAATGCGGACATACAGTATGGCAAGGGTAATCACCTCAAATAGCCATGAAAGTTTCAATCAATCAATCAGTGGTTCTGTATAGCCCAATATCAGAACAGGAGTTGGCTCACAGGGCTGCACCAACCATTAAGACGATAAAACAAGACAGTAAATTAAGTATCCAGGCAAACAATATGTCCAAATAAGCGTTGGCAGCAGGTGGTGACGAGCCGTGTGTCCCCGTCCTTAGATTCTCTGGCACAGCAGGGGAAAACCCAAAAACCCAGCGGGAGAAGAGAGAAACCTCAGGGAGAACCTCAGATGGAGAGATCCACTCCCATGGACCGACAGGCTATAGATAGACCCATTATTGTGATGCCTTAAATGCAGCTAATCTACGCAGTCATCATTTCTAAACATTTGGAAACATTAGATTAAGCCGAGGAATGGAGTCGAACTATGGATATTGGACACATTGGGCAAAATAATCATGTAAAACGGACAAAGTAAATACTGAACATATAATCAGAATATGCAGTTGAATGCACTTTGGACGATGGCATAAAAGTCAAGACATTTAGATTGAATGCCTACATGAAACAACTTCAATCCTTTTAAGTGGTATTTAAGGCCTTAATTTTGGGACAATTCCTCAAAAAACGTGGAAACACTGGTGAATCATTTGGCATTCTCTATGTCAGGGGTGGGGAACCTCCGGCCTCATGGCAAGACCATTTGATCAGGCCCCCAAGGCATTTTTATATTTAATATAGCATAGATCAGGGTCATGTTATCTTACATGACTTATCGCACTGAAAACAGTTGGCGGCAGGCTCTGACTTGATTGACAAGAGCTGCATCATGGCGACCGTTAAGAAAAGGAAGGTGGATCTCGAATGCCGCGTATTCCAGGAAAAATTGACAAATTATTTCTTCTTTGTCGAAGTAAAAGGCAAGCCAGTGTGACTAGTAAGTGGCGAGGGGCTGGCAGTGATGAAGAAGGCAAATCTCGAGTGGCATTATACATCAAAACAGGCTAAACTCCGAGTTGAAAGGACAAATGCTTTTGGATAAAATGAATGATCTTTGTGGGAGTTTGGGTGCCCAGCAAGCAGCTCTCACAAGACTGACCTAAACTTGTAAATCCAGCTTTGAGTGTATAGAAATATGATCCTTCATGCAATCAGTCCTACCTCAGTGTTGTATGAACTCTAGAATGTATGTTGGTAAATTGTAAGGCCCTTGGAGTACTTCAGAAACAATTATTTGGCCCTTGATGTGGAAAAGGTTCCCCACCCTGATGTGAATGTAATTTGATAGAAATAGTGGTCACCCTACATAATGGCCAACACCGCAGGTCATGTGACTGCATTGAAAACAAAAAAGACAGACTA
This sequence comes from Neogobius melanostomus, assembly GCA_007210695.1. Classification (NCBI taxonomy): domain Eukaryota; kingdom Metazoa; phylum Chordata; class Actinopteri; order Gobiiformes; family Gobiidae; genus Neogobius; species Neogobius melanostomus. The sequence goes on from VHKM01000062.1 coordinate 467,922, forward strand.
GATTGAAGTGACCACCTCGGCATAATCCCCTGCACCGACTGGGTACTCTCAGAGATTATACCACATTAGCAGACGTGTCCTTGGGGTTTGTATTCGCTCAGTGGTAAAGGCCCACTGCTGTTTCACATATGTACGCCAATAACTCATTAGTAATTAATAGGACAATGTGACCTGTGCGGAAAGTAAGGAGCTCCTCTCGACACTTCAAGTTCAAAAGGAATAACCAGCGAAGCTCTGTAATAGATTCACAGAATTAATTTATATCCATGGACATACCGTATTAAAGCTCACTGTGCAATACAGAAAAAAAGAGTTACTGGTGACTGCGGCAAGAAATACTTCAAGACATGAAAATGGGTCATGAGTATTGTAAATGGGGGATTGATTGTTACAATGGAAATGTGTGAAAGAGTGGATGGAGTAGATGGAAATAGAATTTGCAGCGATCATTTCACTTTGCATAGATTGGATTAGGGTTGCATTTAAATACATATACAGTATTTTTATGTACTCCTGAAGTTGATCTACGTACTAAAATGTGCACTGGTTAAGAATGGGACTTAGAATTGTAAAATGTAATGTAACATATTGTCTTTTCCTCAAACATTGTAGTTGAACAAGCATTAAATAAGCCAAAAAAGCTGAAATTATGCTAAAAACAACCCAATAACAGTCATCTTACCAGACTCAAGGAGTTATTCTGTACCTTTTCTCTACATAAATAATAAAAGACTCACTGAAAGCGGTTCCCACCAGTTGAGATCCACTGGTCTGGGAATTACCCATGGAAGTAGAGATTGTCGACTTGTTGTCAAAAACCCAGATTTATTACATTTTCACAGCAAGAGAGAAGAAAACAAAAGTTCTAAGCCAAAAAAATAAGCCAAAAAAGCTGAATAATAAAAACAACTCAATAATAACAGTCATCTTAACAGTTAGTGATTCTGGATTTTTTCTGTACATAAATAACAAAAAAAAATTTATGGGAAAGGCTCGCGACCGACTGAAAACAGTTCCCACCAGTTGAGAACCACTGGTGTAGGAATCATCCATCGAAGTAGAGAATGTTGATTGGACTGGTTGAGGATATTTTGCTTCTTTGTTCCAGAAGCCTCTTATTCTTGTTATCAAAAAGCCTGAGGTATTATTCCGCGTTCAGACCGCACACTTCTCTGGCTTCAAAAACACGCCCAAAGCCCCTAGTTGGACGCTTGTGTTTATTGGCGTCAGACGCTCTGGCCGCACGTCAGCTCAAAGTTGTGTTCTGAAGCATAGCCGCACCTTGGAAGGAGCTCTTGCCTCAAAAATAACTGCTGTTTACTAGACCCTCTTTGCTACTGCCATGTCCTATGGATCTTTAACTATATCCCCATGGTCTACGCCAGGATCTCCCCAGTATTTAAGCCTATATCCATCCCATACGCTTGAAAAAGGGGCGATTATTTGTGCCAGTGGACAATGGCTTGGCTAGGTTAGCCCGGTTAGCTTGTTACAGTCGCCTACAGCTCATTGTGGATGAAAAGTCTGCAATAAACCACAAATGCATCAAGCCCGGCTCAGTGTGCAGTCATCATAAAGGCTGCGTTTATGTAGTTACCAGCTTTATTGACGTTATAAGTCCATAATACTTGTTTTCACGAGATCGATTGGAGCTAGCTGCTAGCTGCAAAGAAGCTAGTTAGCTTCGGGTGCTAAACAATCGGCTAGGGAGCTCTCGACGCTCCCCGAGGCGCGTCCACCATATATATTCAATGTAAACCTGACACTTTGGAGGCGTTGGCCGCGTTTGGTGTGAACCCGTCATTACAGTTTCTGAAGAAGCTTCTGAAAACAAAAGTCAACCAACCCAATCCAGTCGACAATATTTAAAAATCTCTACTTACACTGGTCAAAGATGTTATTGAAGGTTGTACTTTCTAATACAATTGTCTCATTTTTAATGTAAAGAGAAGCTGGCGCAATGCATGAATGACAGGCAGCCTCGCCTCATAGTTTGAAGGTCTCAAGTTCAGTTCCTGAACACCAGAGAATGTCTTGGACGTGTCAAGATTTTTGGAACAGTCTCTGGCATAATCAGGATGGAGCTGGAGAAAGTGTGAAAGGAAGTGGGAGCATCTCTACTTTTTGACAGCTGCCTCCGTGACTCGCTGAAATGAAAATGGATATAGATGGATTAATGGACCAGCCCTTGATGATGTTTATTAGGTTTTGTATTTAAATGATATGTCAAGCTATTGTTTCAGTCATCCCATAAAAGTTAAGAAACAACACAATTACTTTTTGCGATTGGGATTTAATCCACATTCTCCTTGCCTTTACCCTCTACTCCTCCAACAGAAGGGCCGCGTGATCCTCTCTATAAAGAAATAAAATCATAATTTCAATTCAGCTTCAGCAGCAGCAGTTCACACTTTGTTAATCTGTATTCAATGTGAAGCAGAGACCAGGAATCCCTCAGTAAAATATTCATTCATATCCCATGGGCCGGTACCGCCGGGACAGCACCGTAACAGAGGAGAGCGCAGCGAAAGCAGGCAGGGTAAACACTCTGCCCTCCAAAACGGCACTTTTACAGACACATCCCTCCGTTATTCTGCCATGGGGAGACGGGAGACGGAAGGCGCAGGTTTTTTAAAGCCGTGATAGAGCTTTCTGACGCGAATGTTAATATCTGTAGCCGAGGCCATTGCATACTAATGGGTTTAACCTACAGGTAAAGCAGAATGATTGATCTCGCGCCGAAAACACACAACGGCAAAGATAAAAACGGCACATATTACAGCGGGAGTGGCGTTGTGTAGTGCAGATGGGGGTCAGTGCAGGCTTCAGGGATGGGAAATAAAAAGTTTTGATGTTACACAGAGAGATAGAACAAAAGTATATATACAGTGCAACCAGCCGTACCAACTGGACAATGTACAATCTCTTGTTTCTCGGAGGCTAAGACAGACCGGGCCTGGTTAGGAACAGGGACGATGTGTGGGTGCTGTGACTAAGCTTGAGGCAAAAGTGTCTCAATGCGTAACATGTTTGTTCACAGATAAGAAAAAGAAGTCTCTCTTTATGGTACAAATCAAGCTGGAACCAGTGCATATTGTTGTTGTGTCCTCGGGCAACTTTACCTGTGTATGTGAATGAGAGCGTGTTATTTAACCTCTTAACTCCCGCCTTAACCAAGTGCATTTTTCTTCAGTTCGGCTTTACCCAAAAGAGCTCACAGACTATATAGGCCAATGTAACGACTCATGTGAAAGCTAAGACCCACAAAACTGGATTGGATGGATTTCTTCTTCCTTGACAGCACGGACAAATTCCAAGATGACAATGCCAGTATTCATCGGCCTCACATTGTGAAAGAGTGGTCACCGCAGAGTGCAGATCTTAACCCATAGACCGTTAAAAAGAATAGACAACTCCTCCTCACTCCTCCCCGTTTACCATAATGACCACGTTCGAGGGGGAAATCATGGTGGATGTACAGGCTCCTCCTCCCCAGCTCTGACGAAGCATGTTCCTAATAAGGGCATAAGGGCGGGATCTTCACTGTAGACTCGGCCCTTGCGTGACGTGTAGCTCGCGCAGCTCCAATGCTAACAGTCCAACCCCCGTTAAGTAGGAGATTAAAAAAAAAAATATTTCGAAAACCAGCCTGGTTTCTTTTTTTGTGACTAACCCAGCGTTATGTCAGGAGGAATATGTAGCCGTAGAAAGTGTTAAAGAAATTGAAACCAGGCGTTAAAGTTGTTTTTAACGTGTTTAAAGTCCAATGCTTTTCAATGGGGGCCTAGAGATGATATGGAGGTACTACAGCAATGGCAGAGCAATGGCGGCCTCCAGTGTTGCGGTCATAAAGCAGAGCAGCTAGCGGCCATTGTCTTAACCCCATTAGGGATCTTTGGGATGTGCTGGACAAGGCTTTGCACTGTGTTCACATTCTCCCATCATCAATACAAGATCCTGTGGAAAATATATGAATGTGTGCTGTAATGGAAGCTAAAGGCGCTTCCAACCGAATATTACAGCGTCTGACCTTTATTTTTTTGTATAATACCTTTGATACTTGCAACAACAAAAAAGATCTTATAAATAAAGTGCCTCTGAAACAGAAGTGGAGAATGTTTATACTTTCAAGGCCATGGAACTGTATGAAATCACTCCTATAAAAGAAGCCACACGTTTTCTGTTTCACTGCGTTAACACATCATCTGTGTTAGCAAATGAACATTTTATGTACTGACAGTAACGTCACAGAAATGTAAAACAGTTTCCAGGCTTTATTTGTTTTATGTCATTTGGTAGTTCCTGTTAAACTCTTGTGCAGTCGCAGCCATAAATGGAAATGTCTTTAATTAACACGTTTGCTTTACGGCTTTACACATTCGCTCCTATAGATGTTTGCCAACACTTGAACCCGTGTGATGATTGTCACTCTGAACGTCTCGACACTAAACCCACCTCCAGTCTGTCACTTGTCCTCCGCATCTCTTTTGTTGCTTCTTTGAGCTGTGCACTGACTCATCTCCCAATCTTCCAATTACAGCAGCTTTATTTTTTGAGTTTCTCTGTTATTGTTTTTTTTTCTTGTATGGGACAGCGCTAACGACCCAGCAGCCCCACCACTGACAAGTCTGTTGACATTTTCTCCCATGCAGGTTAATTATGTAAGATGTACCAGAAGATTTATGCCTTGTCACACCTATGCGTATTTGCATGCCCCGGGATGTAATATTGCACCACGCGCCGGGATCAGACTCCAAACAAATGTATTTCTGTGCAGTGTTTTCCATCGTTCAGATCTTTGCCTGAGGTGACTGCGCATTCGGGACTCTTTCTATCGCGTGGCACAGTCTTGGCAGCGTTACTTCTCACTGTCGAGCGGAAAACAGCAGCCAACTCAAACATTTATATTTGTTTTCTTGGAGTATAAAGGCAAGAAAAGGAGCTGCAGCATATAGCATTAAGGACTGAGTTAAATATTAAAGCTGCATCTCTGTGAAGCATTTTCTCCCAGAATACAGAGTGAGATACAAGCATTGATGTAATTACGGGTGTTTTTATAGGTGAAACTCGTAGCTTTGCTGTGAGCAGAGCATCACCATCTCCTTTCTATTGGGATGTTGCTGCTATACAGTATGCTTTTCATTTGCAGCAGCAACAGGCTCTATGCACGAGAGTGACACGTGACTGCGAGTGTGATCTCCGGAGGTCGTGGTCCCGTCACGGACATTGAGATAATGATGTGAAGTCGCTGCTACGTGTTAAAAACATTATGTCGGATGTAAATACTTGACTGTGGCTAATGGCTAATAGAAAAAAAAAATAACATCATAGAAATGAAACAACTGAAAAGTATTCATACTAAAGACAGGCCGATTATATTATTTTATATTATTTTAATTTGTCTTCAGTGTTAGCCCGTTAGCTTCAAGACAAAAACACAGCGATGAGCTTTAAAGCGTCCTCCGGTGAATTCTTTGCTCCTGACATAATGTTTTTTAACATGATGCTAGTGACTGTCAACCAGTAGTAACTCACTACCTGCAATGTAATCTTGAGCTATTTATTTAAAGCCATTAATTTATTAAGGCCATACCGCCTTTGCTCTGCCCGATCCTGTCAGACCTTGGAAGCTAAGCAGGGAAGGGCCTGGTCGGTACTTGGATGGGAGACCGTTTGGGAACACCAGGAAGCCTGTGTGAATATAGTGTGTGTGAATGTAGTGTGTGGTGGTGGTCGGAGGGGCCGATGGCACAGACTGGTTGCCTCGTGTCCGTCAGTCTCCCCCTGTGGCTACAATAGTAGCTTACCACCACCGAGTCTGGAGTGAATGAATAATGACGACAGTAGCGCTTTGAGAAACTTGGTAATACAGGCTTGTAAAAGCGCATTACAAGTGTAAGGCATTATTATTATTATTTATTTGGACCAGACATCGCTACTAACTCACAGGGAAATAACGGGACAGAAAGTGCAGCGCCTCGAGAGGATCCACTCAGAACACTGGAAAAAGTGCCATCATATCTTGGCAAAATGACTTGAAAGGTAATTGAATCAAGACATTTAAAGGAACTATACAGAGTTTAAAAATGTTAAAAAGTATTTTCCTCCCCCTACATGTTCCAGCCATGTCCTAATGTGTCGAATGATCCCAGACCTGTTCACCACAACAATTACCGTCATGCACAAGCTTAATATAGAAACTGCAGTTACACGTAAGACCTGAGGTGGCAGTAGCGAGAATAAAAATGACCAACTTGCATCTAGTCCCTTTAATGCAGTTTTGAGAAGGTGTGAGCTGTCTTGAAATAAGATTTCCAATGGAACAAGCATGAAGTTGCTTAAAATAAAAGAAATTAAGTTGAACACTTAGAATAAATCAAACCCCCTTGAAATGAGACAAAAAAGTAATAAGTAAGAAAAAACATTCTTGTTCCATTGGCAATAAAAAAGTCCAAACCAACTCTGAATCAGAACAAATTCCAATAATTCAAGCACTTTTCAGTCATTTTGATCATTTATTGAGATTGCATTTTTTTCCAGTGAAATCATGTGACGTGTCCTAAAAGTAAGGCCACTGATTTATAAGATATTCCTCTTTAAGGGCAACAAATACATTCCTTGGTGTAAAAGAACATTGGAAGATATTGACATTTAATATGATCAAAATGGACATGACATGTTGGTGCTATCGCAAAACAGAATTGATCTTTCCCCCTTGATGAACAGTCAAATACCACAGCACAGTCCTGGCAGCATTACTTCTCGCTGTCTTCGTGACGAGGCAGAAACGCAGAGGGAGCCTTTGTTGGGCTTTTCTCGTGGACCGTAGCAGCGCGAGCAGAGCACAGGCTGCAGCAGCGACTCACATACAGTATGGACTCTACATTCCCACATAAATCTTTCAAAGTAAATACTGTGAAGTGAGAAATGCAAAGACAAACCTGGGCGCTCCTGGAACAACATGTCGAGGGAGAGAGAAGACACAGTCGCACATTGAGTTAGATACTCGTTCTGTGCAGCCGGGGAGAGGGAATTCTTACGCTTTTCCAACATTGTATTACATATTTTAGAGAGCAATTGTTCGAGACCCACTTTCCGTCTGACAAGCCCAAATAAAAAAACTGAGATTTGGGACAAGCTTTTTGACAGTGTTTAAAAAGTATTTTCTCACGTTTTTCAAGAGTCAAGTATTGATCGAGAAAACGAATTTAGCAAAAGCTCAAAATGATCCTTGAGTCACTTTTGGTTCTCGAAGAAACTGTCTTTCTTGGTGGGGACTCATTCCTTCTCAACCATATTTTTCTGTTATTGTACCATCCATCCATAACAAATGAATGTTTTTATACAGAGAAGCCTTAAAGCTATGAAGTCAATGTATTTTCTTGTACTAGAGTTAATGTCTTATGGCCTGATAGATCAACATCGTAAACGCAGCATTTGTGGAATAAAAACACTCTTTGAAATAAAGTGATCTCCAATTTAGAATAAACAGAAGAGAATAGTTTGGTGTGCCAGGCTAGAAAAACCAACCCTGTGTGCTGTTGTGTTTCTAAATATAGCGCATTTTTCTCCAGGAAGTAAAAGGCTAAATTAGCACAGTGTTAGCTTGGGCGGTCCGCCTTGTCCACGTCTCAACTCTGTCTCGCTGTGAAGTGGGGCAGAGACTTGCTTCTACTTAACTCGAGTGAAGGATCGGGATGTGCGGGAGGGTCTGTGAGAGCTACAGACACGTTTAGGCAACAGCTGAGAGATTTTACTCAACTACCTCCGGCTTCCACACTTTGATAACTTTACTTGTTCAGTACTTGAGTCCCGTAAGCATCGACCACATCCTCTGCCTATAAAGCAGGGGGGCTTAAAGTGACATTATTCAAGCAAATTCAATGGTTAAAATATGACTGAGAAATAACGGTACTTTAACGTTACTTGGTTTTCGATACCGATACCTGAACGATACTTTTTCCGATACTATAATATTTGTCGTCTAGAGCCAGAAAATCAAACAATAATTAGATTGAACATCGGGTTCATCTCCAATGTCAGGAAATGTGAAAGAAAATTGGGAGAAATTGTGGCAAAAAATAAGGAAACATTGTGTAAAAAAAACAAAAACAAATGGTACAAATAGGGAAGAAATGGGGAGTAAGTTGGGGGAAAATGTGAAAAAAGTGGGCAAAAAAATTGCTGCAAAAATAAGAAGAGGTGTAAAAAATTGGGGAAAATGGGTCAAACATTTTCTTTTTCTTAAATGGGAGTAAATATTGTACAATAACAAGTAATTTTTATTTGAGCTGAAACAACCAAGTCCGTTCCAACAGTATCAAAACGTGGTCTCTAAAGATTTTTTTCCCCCCGGGACCTGCTTTTGATAGTTTAATTTTTTCGATACCAGTGGTACCTAAACGTTTTTCTTCAATACCAGACTGATATCATTTAATGGTACCCAGCCCTACTGAGAAAAGGGTACAGGTGCATTCAACACTCTTTTTTGCTTGGATTAAATGCTTATTGGTCAGCCCGACTACAGTATACGAAAGGGGGGGCTTCAAGTAAAATAGATTGGGAACCACTGCTGTTAGTGTGTGTTATGCCATCAAATTTGAAAAACATAGACATCACATATTTAGTCTCTGATATGTGTAATATTTCTCAAAATTATATTGGGAGCCAGACATTTTATGCTCAAGGGCTGGATTTGATGTTGCCTATCCCTGCCGTAGAGGGTATGCTGGTGATGTCACAACATAGTAACATTGCAAAAAGTTTAAAAAAAAAGTCATCTACAACCATAAAAAGGAAGAATAAAGGTAGTTTATTCTGACAAGAACCAGGAAATACGACCACATTAGTCCAGTGCTCCGGTCTCTGCACTGGCTTCCTGTCACTCAGAGAATAGAATTTAAAACAGCTCTGCTTGTGTACAAGTCTTTTCATGGTTTAGCACCAAAGTCCATCTCTGACATGTTAGAGCCGTATGAACCATCTCAGGCCCTGAGAACTTCAGGGAGGGGTCTCCTGGTGGTTCCCAGAGTCAATAATAAACACGGTGAGGCTGCGTTTCAGTTTCATGCAGCTAAAATCTGGAACAGTCTTCATGAGGATGTGAGACAGGCCTCAACTCTGACAATGTTCAAATCCAGGCTGAAAACAGCTCTTTTTACCCGTGCATATGAAAACTGAAAGTATTTTATCTGCACTCTTGCCTTTGGCTGTAACTGATTAACTTTATGTTGATGTTTTATTGATTGATTTGATCTGTTTTCTTGTAATTTTATGCAACTGTGAAGCACTTTGAATTGCCTTGTGTATGAATTGTGCTCTACAAATAAACTTGCCTTGCCTATTCTATAAAATACTTAAACAATACATTAACAAAATTGGTATCATTTATTTCAGCTGACTGAGGATGAAAACGCAGCAAAAAAAAAAGTTTCAAAAGAGCAACAAAACACAACAAGACATGCAACAAAAAAGTGATGAAAAATAAACGCAAACGAAGCAAAAACACAGGCAACGAAAAAGACAAAATTGGAGAAAATGTGGTTTGTTAAGGCGATGAGTTTAATGCTGTCCAGGCATCAAAACTGTCAAAGCTCTTGTTTTTTTTACTCCGGTACCTCCTTTCACTATTATTATTTTTTGGATACAGTATCCAGTCCTAGTTTTACAGTTTTTTTTTTCTTTTCTTTCTGGACCGCTGAGGGCTCTGTTGCAAAAGTCCAGTGGTGGGTGATGGGGAATTATAGAGTTAATTCGGCCCTCACACATTGCCTTTATCATATCGTACTGCTAAATCAGTACATTTGGCCATCTACATGACTTGTGGCCTAAATCCACGTGGCACACTGCCAGTGCGTGGAATGCTTAGCGCCTACATGTCACCAAGGTTACTTAACCCTCTTGATGTGGAAGGATGGACAGACCTGAATGTTAGGACTAGCACAATGTCTTGAGTTCATGTCTCCGGGTCCCGCAACGATGGCAAAATAAACTTCTCCTGCATAAGACATCCTGACTGCTGCCTATTCTTCATCAATCTCTCGATCATCGTTTGTTAGTTTCTCCAACAGTGGGTAGTGCTCAAATGTACAGACAATACAGTCAGAGGGAGGACTGTGCATGAGAGATGTAGATGTTCAAGGACATGCATTTGTTTACAGCTGAATAATAAGCGCAGGACGTGGAAACGATCCCAGAGGAAATAAGAAAACCTGCGGGGGTAAATGAGAGAACCATAAAGCTTGCAGCGTGTGAATACATCTGGCAAATGAAGGAATAATATGAAGAAATGACAGGACAAACAGGTAACGCATGAAGACATACCACTGTGGATAAGGTCAATAAAGTTCTGAACGGTCATAAAGAAATTTAGAAGGTAATCAAAGACCAAACACAATCAACTTTGCGGGGAAATTGCACATTGTCTGTAAACGCGTGGACTGTTTCATACGCAGTAATTGACTATTACAGTTGCAGTTGTGGATAAATAACTGCAATTATAAGTCTGAAGAGCAAACCAGTGTAATACAATACTGTGCATTGACAATTACCGTAAACACAAACATATGAACTGTAGAAGTACTAATCATTTGTAATAAAAGTTAATTATCGGCGATGCGTTTGCCATAAATCAGAGAGCGAACCTTACCACAATCATGTCATTACGTCTCATTAAAATTCCCCCGTGCAGAGCAAAAGCAGTGACACGCCGGTGATAAACATCTGGCTCCTGGTCGCTCATACCACATAACGACACGCTCATAATGAATGCGTATGTGAAATCGATACGCGGCCGGCGAGCGTATACATGCAGGCCCCAGGGAAATGGCAGGATGTTTCTATATGTTTTAGCTAGGCAATAATGGGATTAATTATGTAATGGTAGCAAATACAGGCGGCGATTGTATAAACGAGGGATTTGTTGAGATGATTCTGCACAGTTGTCAGAGAAGAGGAAGGAGCACAGCGGGATCCTGGCTCTGGACATGGAGGCGCAGAGAAAGCTAATGTTGGCGGTGGCTGGCAAGGTCACGCACGGCAACAAGATGCCAGAGGAAATAAGGAAAACGGTGGAGATGTAGAGTACCCATCAAAAGTTATGAATGTATTGGTTTTTCTTTTTATTTCAAGAATATTTACATTTGAGTTTCTCACTGAAGGCATTAATTTATGAATGAACATTGAACACATATGGAATTATTTTTTTAACAGAGTTGATATAGATTATTACCGCTTTGCACTTTGGACATTTTCTCAATGAGCTCCACGATGAAGTCACCAGAAATGGTTTTCGCTTCACAGACTGTTGAAAACCATTTCAGTTGACGACTTTATGAAGCTATTTGGAAAATGCCAAGAATAAAGGGGAGAAATTGTGAAGAATTTAAAATATAAAACATACTTTTAGTTGTATCACCCTTGTTTTTTTCTTATATATTTTCATGTGTTCATCCATCCATCCATTTTCTTCCACTTTTCCGTTGCCGGGTCGTTCACATTGCACCAGCCCCTATGGCTCCTCCTGCAGGTGGTGGGTCCACAGAAGGACGGCCTCATAGTTCTAACCGGGCCTGTTGGTCTCTCATAAGGGGCTTCTGAACCGCTCTTTGTCTGACCCGTCACCTAGGACCTGTTTGCCATGGGAGACCCTACCAGGGGCACAAAGCCCCTGACAACATAGCCCCCAAACCCCTCCACCACATTAAGGTTCAAGGAAGGATCCATGTGTTCATTCATAGTTTAATGTCTTCATTGAGAATCACACAAAGTAAATAGTTACATATATTTGCATTTACTACTGACATATTTAACGTAAATGTCAGTAATAAGTAATACTTTAAGTCTTTGAGTCTCAAAATGTTTCCCCTTTAAATGAACTAAACTGAATCTGCCAAAGCACAGCTAAATTGTGACAATAAATTATGATGAAACATGGTCAAAATAAGGACTAAACGGTAAACAGTCTCAACTTCTATAGCGCTCTTCTCTTCTGTGACTAGCCTTCCGAAATATTAAAACACAGCCTGATGTCGCAGCTCGTCTTTGGTCGAACAACGGTTCTATTTTAAATCTTTGTCCCTGTCTCACTGTACGAACGACTTGCAATTTTGCAATTTTCCCCACGATGAGTGATTGGTCTTCGCAGACGGCAGTGTACACTCAGCTTAAGACTGATAAGACTTTTTCTGATAAAAGATTTTAGAAGATATTGAAGGATAGAACAAATTTCATTCAATAAAAATGAAACAGATACAAGGTCTTTAATTGAGATGGAACTAGTTTGAAGGTTCACACTTCAATTTTCTCCCCAAGTGAAGATTGTGTCTTGCAGAAGGGCCCAGTTTCGAGCACATACATTGAGTCAACAACTGTTGCAGCGCTGTCTTTACATATTAGCCGTGACACCGACACGACACAGTGAACCAGCCACTTAGTCAAACACACTCCGGATTAAATGGACTGAGCGTAACAACTGCTGCAGGAGAGCATGGTTCAGCCCGTCAGGTGTGAAAATGCCTCCAGTCAATAACATGGGAGCAGCGATTCGCCTGATTAAACCTATAACGTGAGGTGTTAAGAGCAGATATGTGCCCCCAGTGCGCGGGTGACCAGGAGTGTCCCTGAATATGAGGCCCAGCCTGAGAATCTTAATTGATTTTAGCATTACATCTACTAATATAGTCCAGTTGATCAATACGGACGGACATTTTTACGCTTAAATGGCCGATGTTTCAAAAAATCCTTATATTTTTCTTCTTCAAGGTCAAAGATGTTAAGTCCCGCTCAATGGTAGAGAGAGCAGTGTCAGTCCAGTGCACAAGAGTTAATGATTGCACAGTCACCAGGGGCAAACATGGGCAAACTCTGATTCAATTCAAACTCTTTATGGAAGGAGGAGAACGTTCCTTTATGTTTTCCAAGCTGGCTTTAACCATAGGATCTGGCAACCCAAAGTGTGCAAAGAGTACACACCATTTAATTGGGCAATTGAAGAAAGCGGGAAATCCAATGCGAAGTAAATATTGCAATCACCTTCTCCCCTTTGTGTGTTAAAGATATAAGCAGAAGCATGGAGGTACTCTGCAGGTTAAGCAGTTTCTCCTGCAATCGTCTTCTCTCCGCGCTCTCATTCCACCGCACGCTGTGTCTGTGTCGGCGATGCGTGCCACCCCTCTCAGACGCTGAATCACACCGCATGGCACGCCTAGAGAGTTCAAGAAAAAAATACTCCTCAAAGCCAAGAACGAGCGCTGTTGGTCGCCCTTTTCACTTTAGGAGCGCAGGCGTGTGTTCGTGTTACTCCTGTGTGGGTATCGATCCAGCAAGAGAGAGTGGCGACTGTCAAGAACTAAACAAGTTAGTTGTCATTGAACGAGAACACTTCGTCTAGGAGTAACACTAAAATCTAAATGGTCTCAACTTATATAGCGCTTTTCCACCTGCATTAGGCACTCAAAGCACTTTACAGCAAGGATCCACTCACCCATTCACACGCTCATTCATACACCAGTGTACGCAGACACTGGAGGCAAGGTGGGTGAAGTGTCTTGCCCAAGGACACAACGACAATGTGCACCTTCAGGAGGCGAGATTTGAACCCCTGACCTTCTGATCATGAGACGACCCGCTCTACCATCTGCACCACCGTCGCACCATGAAGGACCTGAAACGGTACGTGATTCGGGCGTGGACTGATATGGGGCTCCAGGAAGAGCCAGACTTTCTGGACATTCGGACGGCGGTGTCCACATTTAACTTTGAAGAGAATGCGGATAAGACAACCAGAGAGAGTGTGGCACAGTTTATGTGCCACACTCTCGACACCCAGGAGCGTTTCTACGCCCTCTACAAAAATGTGAAGAAGGCACGGGAGATCAGGCAGTGTTTTATTGCTCTGAGCTGCAGCAACAAAATGACTCCCGTGCCTTCAACTTCATCCAGCGCCGTCCGCCGGTGCCAGTCCCACACCAGACCCTTCTTCAGTCCTGGCCAAGAAACAGAGAAAGCCCCTCAGCAAGTCCCTGATAAATGCCCAAAGAATTAAGAACAAATTCTCCCCCCAGAAAATGCCGTACATACACTCCCCCGAAGCGGATCACAGAACCTCGTACTGCAAGAAACTTTGTGAAAAAATCTGCCAAGTTAAAATCAAAAAATTGGACTCCATCCATCCATCCATCTTCTTCCACTTGTCCGGTGCCAGGTCACGGGGGCAGCTGTTGGAGCTGCCCACATCACATTGCACCAGCCCCTACATGGTTCCTCTTGCAGGTGGTGGGTCCACAGAAGGACGGCCTCATATTTCTTAGTGATAAGGGGCTTCTGACCCAGTCTTTGTGAGTCATTAAAGAAAAAAAATAGATCAAAGTTGTTGTTTACAAAAATATAAAAATAAAAATAAAGTTCAAAATCTTTTAAATGATGTAACATTGTGCAGTCTTTTAAACTTGTGTGTTTTAACCAAAATATAAAAATACCAAAAAAATAATGTTCAAACTGTTGTATTAAATGTTCCAACATGTTGTTTTTAAATTATGTAACATATCTGTCATTTAAAGTTGTTTGTTTACAAAAATATCAAAATACTAAAAAAATACTAAAAAAATGTTCAAAATGTTGTAAATGTTCCAAAATGTTCCTTTAACTTTAACATATCTTGAGCGTTCTTGTTTAGTGGTGCCGTTTCTTCACTGTCCTTTTACTACCAGGATTTATCTTTAGTTAAAAATGTAATTCAAAATGTTTCCCGCCATTTTTTTGGTAATGTTTCAAAGTTCCAAATGTTTCAAATCTAAGAAACCACACCTTTACTGCAGAAATGTTTTGGAGTAAACCTGATTGGTTTACTCCGCTTCCTGTTTGCTTGCGTATGTAGCGCTGTGGAAATGTCGTTGATGCCACGGTCACCAGACTCAATCCCTGGTACAGCAGTGAGTCTGGTTTCCAGGCAAGAAAAAAGATGTACCCTGGAAAAGGTTTGCGACCCACCAGTTGAGAAACACTGGCATCGACAACATGATCAGGAAACAAAGGTCTTTCATTAATGTTTACAATCGACAAAGGGGCAAAACAAGATGTATTCCACTGTTAGAAAAGAAAATCCAGGTACATGGCTTGTAAAACAATTACTTTTTCAATTCAACATTTTCAATCACTGTTTTTTTTCTACTCAGCTACTGGATATCCTATATAGAAGTGAATTCCTTTACAACTTTATTGAGAGTTTGTGACATCGCTAGAGTAAATTGAGTTGGTATCAGATATCACACAATATTTACTCTGGAGTTGGATCCAAACTAAAATCCCTGGAATCACTAGTATTACACATTTATCTCTCTCCCAACTTTCTTTTCCTTTTTGCGACACACTTAATCCTCTCACTGGTGGTCTGCTCTTGCTTGCACCGGGACAGCTGATGATGTTAGCTCTATTAGCACCGGGAACCGCAATTATGCCGGCCCCCTACTTGATTAATGCATCACCTCCCAAAGCCTCAGTGTTTTGTGGGACCGCGGCACTGCCGATAGTGTTGGGCAATGCAAATTTTCAAGTCCCTCCATTTGTAAAGTCGGCGGAAAGGTACAAATTAGATGTCTGCGTTTTTTGGGGGGAATTGGGAGACGAAGCAATCAAGAGGTGCTTAATTCTCCTGAGGAATTTGTTTTAGACCAGGAAGTAGAACGAGTGGAACTAAGGGGGAGTTGATTTGTCCAGGGCTTAATCTGCTGTTAGTCATTAAGCATCACTGCATAATCCCAGGTAGAAACTAATTGGTCTGTTGTGGTTGGGGATTAGGGGTACTGTAGCTGGAGTTGCCTTATATACGCGTTGCCTGTTCCCTTAGACGTGGTCAGACATCCACCGAGCTGCAGCGCCGGGACCTCAGCTCACAATGTCAACAAGTCTTTCAACGGAACAAACAGCGTGTTTACCGGAGGGACTTGGTTTTACTCTCGACGGTTGAGTATGTACGGATTTAGAGGTGCGATAGACTGGGCTGCAGGCAAGTTGAGCTGGCAAATACAGTGTTGTCGTAGTTAACATTGGCAGGCTCCAGCGAACAGTTAAAAAGAATATTTAGAAAGCAAACGTTCAAGTCTTTGGTGTACTTTCATGTCAAATCAAATGAACAAAAATGTATGACACAGTGTCGGTGTGGCATCCTAGCAGAATCACGATTAGTCAACGAAGTACTTGAATATGTGGAGTATACACTTTCATAAAATGTTTGAAGATAAAACGGATACACTACATAAACAGAGCAGTTATCAAGTGGAAATATATCGTTAAAGTTTCCTTCTTCATCTGTAAATGTGCTCTATTGAGAAGCTTCATGTGGCCCGAACTTTGTAGGAAATAGCCTAATCTTATTTGCGTGTCTTTCGCCACCAGGTAACTGATTAAAACCAATGTTACACTTAGCATCTCTGACTAACTATACGGCTCTGGATTGTTTCGTCAAAACACAACAAAAATATTTCTGGGATTCCAATCAGATTCCATGTAATAACCCGATGGAGCTTTAAAAAAATGTAAAATACTAGAGTCATAGTCCATATAAAAGCCTCTGTGTATTTGACGTGTAGTACACTTATTGTCAGTTCTTTCAGATGAGAATATCTCATAACAAAGCCCTTGAGTACACAGTGCTTGAGGAACATTAACCTGCTAGCTTTGCAAACAAGCGTTACTGTGGAGTTTGCTATAAATAGAACATAGAAATAAAAAGAAGAAGCAGCGTAGGATCCTGGCGTATGTGGAAAGTTAGCACGTCGGCTAGTCCGGGAGACTTTTCAGAATCTACTCAAAGTATTTTTCCTATAGTCGTTATCATTAAACATCCAAATTCGTAAATAATCAATGATACAGATATTTTCAGCTGTTGCTAACGCATCGACCACATTTAGGTCAAAGCCTAGTTACAAATAATTAATTAATGTACAGACTTTTTGAGATTTTACTTTAGATACAATTAGCGTGGCGTAACAAGTTTAGTGATGTTTTTGCTTTCTGTAGGGTTGGACACACATCGAGTGGCGACTAAACTTCATCTTATAATATGGTGATAAGGGCCCCATAGATATTATATAAATGCCATAGTAAGGAAACATTTGTGGGAACAGGCATTTCTGTTGATTTCTATGGACAATAATGCCAAGTTTGCACCCAGACAATTGTCCATAAAAGGCAAGACTGAACCCATTAAAGCAGTACTAAGTAACGTGTTTACCTTAATAAATCCTTTCCGTAGTCCGTCTGGGGGTAATACAAGTGTTAATGGGATGATTGGGGGGTCTTTCATCTCCCCCTGGTGTCTCTGGCCAGAAAACCATGCTTGCAACTTGACTGCCACCGGGGCGGAGCAACCAATACACACTAATAGAATCACGGAGAAGAAGCTAACAGGCTAACGGGCAAAGCTAACTGCGGGCTAGCGCCACTTTAAACAGTATTTACAGCCAAGTTTGAGTGAAAAAAATTATTTCCATTGTATAACTGGATGTACAACACCCCTCTCTCCCTTCACCTTTTCTGTCAGCCTAGTATTTACTCTCCAAGACATTTAATAAGTTAAAAAATCGTAACTTGCTAAGACACCTGCAGTTGCGCTTATGGCCTCTAGGGGCAAGAGTTACTTAGTACTGCTTTAAAGCTCACCTTGTCATACAAATATAAACAAACTACAATCATCATCTATTCACCTCAATATTTGGATATAGTATAAAAGTATAACTGGCTTTTTCTTGCAATGCTGCACAGTTCCCGCCACTTCCCTGTACCATTTTGCTAAATTGGCCTGCTTGGCATTCTCACCGCTATTTCACCCTGAACCGTGTTTTCTTGGAACCAAATCCGAACATATTTTGGAAGCTGACACTAAAAGCCTTTGCACCTTTCCAAACAAATTCTACGATTTACTGGAACGCACAAGAAGCTTCCTGTACTGTCTTTATCCCGCGCAAGATTTTTGTTGCCTGATGTGAAAGCCTTGGCTGTAATAGCTACAAAATCCCGATGACTTGTTAAAGAACATTTCACAAGAAGCCAACTCGTAGCTTTTCTCCATATACTGGCACATCTGTCGGAGTGCAGCGGAGTTAAGAGCGAGTGTGCTTTAGTTTTAAAAGGGGGAGAGCAGGCTTTGAACGTGTGTGAACCTGGGTGTAATGAGGAGACTGGAGCGCATGTGCTTGTTAGCTCGGCCCGGGGTGTGTTGGAGGATTATCAGACAGTGAGGCCAGTGGTGCTGAAGCCTCATAAAATGATGTATGGGAAAGCTGTCTGTCAAATACTGCGCATCTGTTCTGTCAATAAAATGGCCCTATTTTGGCCAGACTGTAAGCTTAAAGGGATAGTTCAGGATTTTTGACATAGGGCCTCATTTCCTAGTTATCCAGAGTGTTGTTGAGGTCTGGAGATATTGTTTTCTTAAATTCATGCAGTTCTTATATTTGAAGAGTCTAGTGGCGCTAGGCTAGGGCAAGGCTAAAGCATTTCTATGGTATCAGTTAGCCTGCATTAAAAACAGTCTGACCCACTCCACAGTGCACCTGAGGTAAATCACTTATAACACCAGACTAACAATATACATGTGTGTGTCGATAGAATAATTTTAACAATTTTTGCATTTAAAAAAACTTATATTTGAGCAGCATCAGCTTCGTGGCTGTGAGTTAACGCAGCGGCGGAGTGATCTGCGAGAAAATAGTCCCTCAAAATGCGGTAATTCATGTGATACAAGGTCAGTTATATTTCAAAAAATTATTCTATTAACACAGATATTTATTAGAGAGAGTTGTTGCTACAATGACCGAAAGGTGGAGAGGACAGGATTTGCGTAAATGTGAATAGACTTCATGTGAATAGACTTGTGAATATAGACAAAATCATGAAACCCACATTTTAGACGTCTGGAAGGCACTGTTCAAACCGCACAAAAGCAGCTCAAATTGACTTAAATGCCAATCCACTGTAAAACTGCATGACATTTGGTATTTGGTCCACAAAGAACTGCCGTTTGCAAAGTCTCCAGCAATCAACTTCGTGAAGAAATCCATTTGCGAGGCTCATTAAAAGCCTTGTCCTCAGAAAGCCCTGCACCCCACTGGCACGGGGCGCTTCCTCAACAACTCATCCCTCATTACAAATGCATTTCAACAAGGTACTTTCCCAAATAAGCATAAAGAGTGGCTAGAAGGAGGACGCTTTTAAGTAATGGATGCCTCATTTGGCAAAGCAATTCCCAAGAACCTCCCGCGAAGAGATTTAAGCAGCTCCTGTTTCCTTTTTGACAGTCTGGAGTCAGAGGAGCCAGGAGAGACAATGAAAACAGACCGACATCAGCGTGTCGACTCAGCAGGGTTTCAGTGAGAGAAGCTAACTGCGTCTCATACGGAGACAGCCTGCGCACATGGGTCATCAAGAGTGAGGATGCAAGTTTCTGAATAGGTTGTTGTAAGTTGTAAGTGACATATACTTTTATACTTTTATTTGTTGTCTGTAAATTTCTTTGATTATGGCCATAGTAAATGTGTAGACAAAATGCAATACAATATGTGTAACTTATTCTTGCATGCCACCAGGGCAGCCAGGCAAGCACAGTGGATGACTACTTTACAGTCAACATCCAGAAGTACAAATGTAAGGCTTTTGCACATGGACAGTTGTACAAATAGCATTTTTTTGTCATTCTCCACTCCTGTCGCTGAAATTACAAAGTTTTTCTTTAATTATCTTTCTTATTTTACCAAACACAATCACCAGAATAACTCCTTGAAATTCTGTTCAGTTAGCATCTACCCATCTTCTTTATTTATGTCTAAGATTGAGGCGTCTGGGGCGCTGTTGGTCGCCTCATGATCGAAAGGTCGAGGGTTCGAATGAATGAGAGTGTGGATGGGTGACTGGTTTCTTTGCTGTCAAGCGCTTTGGGCCTGATGAAGGTAGAAAAGTGCTGTATAAGTTGAGACCATTTACCGTTTAAGAACTATGTTTCCCGTGGTTAATTCGGTTCCTGTTGTGACAACGTGGTCTGTGATTGGATCGATAAAAAACATTTCGGGATTGCTTTGGCTGTTAGCAAAGATCCAGACGGTCCTGCTTTTGAACAGATCCAAAGGGCAGGAGTGGACGGCGGGCCAGGCAACCCAGAACCACTCTTTCACAATGTGAGCCTGATGAATCCTGGCAACTGTCGATATCGGTGGATGTGACAAGAACGTGACAAAAGGAGGCTCTGAATGGAGAGCACATCGCTGTTTTTACTGACACAGTGAAGTCATCACAGTACAAAAGCGTACATTGGTGTATGATTGAGAGTATGAATGGGTGACTGGTTCTTTGCTGTAAAGCGCTTTGGGCCTAATGAAGGTTAAAAAGCGCTATATAAGTTGAGTCCATTTACCATTTGTTTTATAGTCTTTGTAGTTTGCTATTTACCTACCAAGTTTTTATTTTTATTTCAATGAATGGCAATAAATCTATTCTGATGATTCTGATTTGGGGCCAGGACACGGAGGCTGCAGTCTCAGCAGAGATGCTCAGACACCTCTATTCACACACTCTTCCTTATGCTCTTCCAGGAGGGTCGCAGGGTGTTCCCAGGTCAGCCAAGAGTCGTGAGCTATGCTGCACGTGTCTACACATCTCCCTCCAGTGTGTACTTGGTCTTCCCCAGGGCTTCATCCTGATGGAACATGCCCGGTGCATGTCCCCAAAGGCGTCCAGGACACATGAAGCATATGCCTAAGCCACCTCTGCAAATGTGTTCTATTTAACAAGAGATACAAATCCACAATCTTGAATTTTGTCTGAAGTTTAAATCCACATATCATTCATCTTAACTGTACTGATGACATAATTTCCTCTAAATCCCAGTTTTGACTCCCCAACCCTTCACGTGTGTCATACACTAGCCCAAATGTTCCTTTTCCCACAATGAGGAGATGGGCCGATTCTGAGGCATTTAAATGGTATTCTGTCGGCTCTGTTACCAATCTATTCCTCCATAATGTCCCTCTCTTCCTACAGAGAGATGACAATGGTGATCATGTTAATTAATTTCCTCTGTGCAGCCGGTAATGTGGTGTCATCCGTTCAGTGATACTGCCGGAGTGACACGAGGCTATCGCTCTGTGCACAAATCTTTGGGATCATGAGAAAATAATGATCTTGGCCTGTCATTTTTGATTCTGCGGCGCACCACATGACTTATTTGATCCCCCTGCGCAGGTTCAATGGAGTATTTAAAGGTCGAATTGTATTTTGCGAGGAACAGAAACAGGATGAGCTGGCGGTAAATGCCAGACATGAGCGATCACATTTTATAATCAGCTGCTGAGGATCTCGGCGGCTCAATTCCGACGAAATGAAATGATTTAATTTCCGACAGATAAACAGCCTGCACCAATTTAGCTTTGATTCCATGGTCCTATATAAAGAGTATAAAGTGCAGGTTTGATTGATGATGGGCAGGTTTTCGTGGATGACGTGCTTCTGTGGGCCTCAGAGGTGTGGACAGCTGCAGTACAGTTGTGATGAGATGCACCCATTTAATTAGATTAAAACAATATTTCTGCTCAATAGGCTGAACACTGAAACAGTAAACTGCACTGTATGCACTTCAGTCTCCTCACCCAGCATTTGGAGAGCATTGTTACCGACCTCAAGCACATGCATAATTCATAAAACAGTCTTTGAAAACACAGTGGCGGCCTGTGTGGAGTTGTTTGTCCTTGTGTTACAGGTTGCCTCGGCACAGACAGTCCCTAAGTGAATGAACTGCATCATTCATAAGCAGTTCTCGCTTCTTAAATGTTTGAGTCGCTTTCAAGGCACAGCGTCTGCAGTAATGAAGCGACCGGAAACAGCGTTAGCCTGAATTAGAAAACATGGTTAGAGCAAACAAGCTTTACGCTGTCATCTATGCAGAAGATAATTCAAGATGTGATGAATGCTTTCCTTTTAGCGAGTCACTGTATACTTTAGTAGCTTACCATAAATAAGACATACGAGGATTTAAGAGGGACAGCCATTTGCTTTTGTACTGTGATGACTTCGCTGTATAAGTAAATAAAGCAATGTGCTCTCCATTCAGAGTCTCCTCTTGTCATGCCCACCAATATTGACGATGCCAGGATTCATCAGGCTCACATTGTGAAAGAGTGGTTCAGGGTTGCCTGGCCTGTCGTCCACTCCTGCTTTTTGTATCTGTTAAAAAGCAGAACTGCCTGGAACATTGCTAACACAGCCAAACAAATCCCAAAATGTTTCTTATCGATCCAATCACAGACCACATTGTCACAACAGGAACCGAATTAACCACGATGGTCTCAACTTATATAGAGCTTTTCTACCTTCATCGGGCCCAAAGTGCTTCATAGCAAGGAACTAGTCACCCATTCACACTCTCATTCATACACCAATGTACGCAGACACTGGAGGCAAGGGGGGTGTAGTGTCTTGACCAAGGACACAATGACAGTAGGCACCTGCCAGAGCTGGGATTCGAACCCCCGACCTTTCGATCATGAGACGACCTGCTCTACTATCTGTGCCTCTGTCGCCCCAATGAATGCAATCTTCTCAATGAGGATTTTCTTCTTGTTAAGGTCTATCAAAAGTGTTTTCATCCCAAACATCTCCAACGTTTAAAATCTTCTGAACAGTTGCTAATGACCCCTGAACCCAGATACACGTCTTTGAAAAGAGTTGGAAAAGCGCTTGTTCTGACTGGTCAGGCTATAAGGTCAGGGAGGACGAGACATCATTTGAGACATGAATTGCCCTCCACAGAGTCCAGATCTTAGCCCCTTTGAGAATCTGTGGGATGTGCTGGAGAAGGCTTTGCACATTGGTCACACTCCCCCACCGTCAAAACAAGATCTTGGTGACACATTCATGCAACACTGGATTGACACTGCCGGAGCTTCATGAAACAATGCCACAGTGAATCCATGCTACAGCAAAATAATAGAGCGGGTGACCTTTTTTTTTGTGTTGGGCAGTGTATTGGTCCTCTTTCAAACCACCACGGCTCTTTAACAGGCCTTTATCCTTGTCCTGTCACATTCATGCACAAATACACCGCCGAGTCCATAACACTGGACCACTGTTCGTTGTCTGCGTCACACAAGATTAACAATAAGCATGTTAACAAAATATGTCACTGCACTTAATTACAACACTAAGCTAAGAAGCTCTCCATCTGATTAATTAAACATCAGTGTCCAAATATTTATAGACCACGGTGCGACGGAGCCTGGTGAACATAAGGCCCTTCACAAGCTGCTATGATGTGCATATGTTCCTCTATTGCGTCCTTTATGGGCAGGTACCAGGCAATCTCTCTCATTAAACAGCGCTCCCGGCACAGAAAACACAGAGATTTCAGCCATAAAACCTTTTCTTCGCTGGGGCCAACAAACATTACACCTGAAACTGCGCATTAAAATGTCATGCACGAAGTCGAATCGCCCGGAAGAGGAGAGTCTTTTTTGCAATCATTTATTATTATTACTATTATTATTATTTCATTTATAGAAAAGGGGAATGGCTGATGTCTCTAAAATACAGTAAAATCGACGTTGCTCATGTTGTCAGAATGCTCAATATGTCAACAGACTATTTCGTTGCTGGTGGCCTTTGGCTCTCAGCTTTTTCATATAAATATACACTCTCTCCCCCCCACCAGCAGAACTATAAACCTCTTCATCCTCTCCATCTTTTGAGTCTACAACAGTTGTAGAGATGTTCAAATATCGTTGACTGGACTGGTTTTTGCTTTCACACACCTGGGACGGTGTACTGAAGCTGTCGAAGCTGTCAGGTATGAAAAACACAATGTTCTGGTAGAACACTTGGCCTGGCATTGGTACCTCAAAAAGTTTTTATATTGGTATTGTTTCCATAGTGACCCTCACAATCTGCAGCATACTTTAAAACACCCATTATTTCAAGTACCCACAGAACGTCCATAGTTGCTGAGTAAGCTCCTACAGAAAGTGCAAGATTAGCTCATATAAAATAAGCACAACCACTTTTTTCTTTTATGCCCGATGGTTTGATACAAAATTCCATAAGAACCATACATTTTCCCCTTTATTGTAAAACCCAGAAGAGGGGGAGAAAGGACAATAGAGCGGTCTCGTAAATGCACATGGCAGCTTGGTGTGGTGGAAGTGGAAAGAGCTGAGCATCCATCAGGGCAGCAGCGAGCGGAGCTGCCTCTGGGGACAGGGGTAAACACGGCTCTGCTCTGAGTCCAGGCCTTTGCCACGGAGCAGAGAACAAAAGCACATGCTCCAGACGTCTGCAAGTCAACAATTAGGACTGTTTCTCATCCTCACCCACAACACGCCGACTGCACTCTGTTCTGTTCTCAAAAGGGGACATTTAGTTTTGTGCTTTATTTCTTCTTTTCATACCCTTTTCTGCACTGGGGATAATATACATATTGCACCTAGAATTACACTTAAAAATGTAGTGCATGCAGTCTTAGTGTTGGGTTTCAGGTGATGTCTCTATGTCTCACTGAGGTGTGGGTGGATTCACAGGCAAAGTTTACATTTTATTAATCTACATTCGTACTGACTTCTAAAACAAAGAAACAAATACTGATGTAAAGTATTGCATGGGCTTCCCCCGCCTCCATGGCAGGATTTCATTAAACCAACGTCTGTGAGTGGGATGGGAGTGCGAGGAGACTGAGGTTCCACACAGGCGAACCTCCTTTGGACAGACTGTGCTCTCTGTCAAAGGCACCAAGTACTGGAATAGTCTTCCTTTATCAGTAAGAGAGACTCCAACACTGGCCACTTTTAAAGCACACTTCAAACAGTGGATAAAGGAAACCCAGGCCTGCAAACACTTGTATTTGTCGCCTGTCTAGGGACTACAGATGGAAACTAGCATCTCTGTTATAATCTGGCATATTTACAGTGCACATGTGCAGCTCTTAATTAATATGCACACTCCCAAATAAAATGTACTAAGGCATGCACGCTCGACGGCACATGGCGAGGCGTGCCACAGCTCTTTCAAAGGCTTTAAGGAGTGTTTTAAGTGTTATTTCCACTGATCACCAAAACAATTTGGTGCGGGGATGAGTGAGTAATGCAACACAGTGAGGAAATGAGGTAGCCTGGTCTTACCATACCCTCGTACTCATTTCGTACAGAGGGTCTGGAACTTCACAATTGAGCTCCGTTTTCAGGTGGGAGGGATGAACTCCTTTGAAATGATTGGATCTGTTTTCAAACTACAACCAGCAAATGCGTAAAGTCACCTACAACACCCGCCTCCCCTGCTCGCTGAATGGTAGGTTGGAATTCAACCGATGAAACGCAGCCACTGAGATGAGACCCAGACGTAGATGTAGGGAAAAGATAATTGACCGGAGTTTACGGATGGCAGAGGCCAGGCTAGAAATGAGGCAGCGTGGCTGTTTTATAAGTGAGAGTAAGACATAGTACAAGTTCAAAACTCGTGCATTTGGAGTTATTTCGTGTCTCTTTACTGCAGCTCTCGTCTTTGTCCTTAAAGTTTTCAGTGATCTCTGTACCAGTCACAGTCCTGTAGCCTTTGCAGACCAGGGTGCGGCATGGATTGTCACCATTCACCCACATGTGCTCTAGCGCTCTCAGACAATATCAACCAGCCTCGACAAAGGCGTTCGTTGTGTATTGATCTTTAATAGAGGCAGTTACTGCTGCTGATGCGGGACTAGGATCATTTTTGGGACAGCCTGGCCTAGATTCAGGATCCGGGACAAAAGCCTAGAATTTGGGACTGTCCTGAAAGGTCACGCTAGGCTCATATGTGTTTCCCCAGCAGGGTGGCTAGGTGCATCCTCGGAGACAGATTGAGAATTGCTGCACCCTCATGTCAAGAGGAGAGAACGAGTGGCTCTGACATTTGTTTATGATGCCTCTAAGGAGATGTCCCGTGGACAGGGAAGTGTGGGTAACCTTGCTCCGACTGCTACCTCCGTAACCCAAACGTCGGATAAAGCAGGACGCTTCATGAATGCTGTTTTTGTGCCATCACTCGAAAAATATAGTAGGATAATGAACACCAGCGTTGACTTTTCCATACCATAAAGTGATGAGGGAATGCTGTAACTACCACTGCGAAGATGTCGACAGCCAAAGTCTTGAATAAATATTTAAAAAATAACACAAAAGACGCACACGTTTGAATGCTTTCTACAATATATATTTAGAAAAGCCAAGGGAAAAAACAAAAACATTGGTGACTGTATGTTAAGTAAGTCAAATGTTGGAAAAAGCTGTATTCTGCCAGTTTCTAATTGCGAACACACCATTGTCGACGCTTGGTATTCTGCCTTCACCTGGACGATTTTTTTCCCGCCCGGTTCCTGAAAATGTGACCTTGCCGCCCCAGAGATTTGTGAAGTCTTTTCATGTGGCACTGAGAGAGCAGAGCAACTGTATCCGCTGCACACAGGCAGAGGCTAATTGTGGATTTAGATCTGTATTCGTGACCGGATGACACCGGGAGCTCGGAATAAGCAATTAAAGGGAGTATAGGACCGCAAAAAGAGGGAGCAGAGTGTCGGGGGAGACGTGGCCGTGATGGCAGCTGCTCGGAAATGTGTTTTGTGTATGAATAAGTCATGAACAGAGAATTATCCAGTTGATTACGGAGTAGAAAGTTGGCAGGTGTGGGTTGGCGGGGAAGATGGTAATTTTAATGGAGGTTATTAATGAGTTTGTCGACACTTTCTGACTGGTTGGTGATGGGAAAAGCTTTTCTCTTGCTGGTTTTTCGAAATGGTTGTTTGATTCTTCGCTTACAGACTTAGTTAAAACTCTTTCTTCAATTCTTCAAATCAAATGTGGACACAAGATCTGTTTGAACACGGGCAGCAAATACCTGCAAATATCATGATACCCCAACACCTGCAGCACAGTGCGGGCGTCACAAGAAGCGCTACATTGATTAAAAAAAAGAGACAAACAAGGAGGTATCCGAGCAAGACTCACAGCTAAGCCACACAAATCTTCTGTCACTACTATTGTTCTGGCTAATGTTCATTCATTGGAGAATTAGACGGATTATATTCGTCTGCCATGCTTTTCCCGGAAGATGGTTAAAGACTGTTGTGGAACGGAGGGAGCTGCGCAGGAGGAAGGAGGAGGTGGAGGAGCTGACCAGTGCGGTATAAAAACCAGTGTTGTTTACAGATCATACAATTATATGGAAATAAATATAATCTTTGTTTTACTATTTGTGACCTTAAAGTCAGGTCAGCTTGTTCAAGTTTTTCATGACTATGGACAAAAATAACACGTTTCCGATGTTAATTGTCATAGATTACATATACGTATGTACATTGTATAGATGTATACATGTCATTTTTATTTTATTTTTTACTTAAATTTTTCCTTTTCCTGTCCATTTTAAGTGTATGACTATAGGCAGACAGTTTCTATGCCTACATGGTTATACAGAGCTTGTACTTATGGGTATATTTGGTATAGTGGGGCCGAGTGATATTGAAGTGTGTATATTTTTGTATGATCACAATGAAAGAGAGCTGTGCCCTGGTATAAGTCTTAAGTACCATATGGTGTATTTATTTCGTACGACCGTAAATGATAAATCCTTTATTTTGTTTGACTGTAATTGAAAAATCCTCTGATATTGTAAATGATAAATGACACTTGTACGATCATAAACGATTTATATTTAAGAATAATGCATAAGCTAATGCATGAGCACAGACTCATGTCTTAGTTTCTTGCATAAGTGTATGTGATGTTACTTGGATGAGAAATAAGGGGTAGGTTTAGTATAAGTTCTTTGAACTTCTTCCTACTCCTTTTGAGCAAAAGTCTTGTTTTTTTTCTGTTTTCAAATGTAAACAATGTTTGAAATACTTTTCTGCTCAAATGAATAAATAAATGAAAAAAAAAATTAAATGAATTTGCAGCTATTGAAATGGCCATTTTTTAAATCAAAATTGTGATGAATCTTGCAGCTCAATCTCCCAGTATGACATTGTATGAGACCAAAAAATTGATATTTTATTAAACTGACAAAGGTTTCTTCTTGCCGCAGACTGCCTTCACTTTGGAAGGTTTCACATTTTAAGTGAGATTTCTTTCATTTTTTCTGCAGGGTAGACCTCGGCGCGGGGCGTATTACAGTGGGGTGAAGTGTGATCGCTCCTCTCATTCTCCAGCGCACGCCTGAGCTCTTTGACCTTGTCCAGACACTTATTTCATGAAATATTCCTCTCCCAAACCGCACAGGGAGTTTGATAGACTGGAGAAATGTTAGTGCAGAGGTGTGTGGGGAGAGACGAGGGGGAATTATCTGATCTGCCGGACATCCAGGGAGCTTAGGACTGTCAGGTATGCAGCGCTCATGTGTGGGTTACAGACTAGATGAGTCACGGAGCAGGTGTGAAGTTCTGACCAAGGAATTAAAGGCTTTTTACTAAAATTATTCTGTAAAATGACTCAGATTCTCTCCAAAGTACAGAAGCATGACAGCTGTTGAAGAGCATACAAAGGACTTCTCTGCAAACAAGATGACATGAATGTATGTTCGGCTGCAACTTCTGAGCTGTACGTCATCTATGTATAATGCTATATGTATAATCCCTGTGATTATTTGTGTTTGATTTTAAATGGACAACACTCCTGGAGTTTGCATGAGCTCCTGTGATCTCCAGCTTCTTCAGGGCCTTTCTCACCGGAGAGAGTTGCGTGCAATCAGTCCGCAATAAGGCGAGTCTCCAGGTAGTTCAGGGGAATACAAACGGGTTCGGTTTCAGTGGACATGCTCTCTGAGAGGTCTACGCTAGCCTGGCCTTAGCCATCCGTAAACTCCGGTCAATTATATTTTCCCTGCATGTACGTCTGGGTTTGATCTCAGTGGCTGCGTTTCATCGGTTGAATTTCAACCTACCATTCAGCGAGCGGGGGAGGCGGGTGTTGTCGGTGACGTCAAGCATTTGCGCCGCATTTGCTGGTTAAGGTACATGTAGCTCTTCAATCCGTTCTGGCTCAGCTCCCAAATATCCAGAAATTATAACTGAAGCCTTGGAATACGCAAGGAATGCTCCCAAGAGTTATGATAGCTCGCTTCACTCAACACGGGCGCACTACATACGTCACGACCACGCGCTGGCGAAAATCAGATCCAATCGTTTCAAAGGAGTTCACCCCTCCCACCTGTTAACGGAGCTCAATTGAGAAAGTCCAGACCCTCTGTATGAAACGAAATGAGTACGAGGGGATGGTAAAACCAGGCTAGGTCTACGCAGTCTCAAGCAATTGTGGCAATGTTGCGAACACTATTTGTTGTCCTCAGCCTGTGAGACATTTCTGTGACGTCCCCGCAATGTCTCCGAGACCTGTCGGATACCAAGGAGATCTCAAAGAGTCATATGGAATCTCTTTGAGATCTCCTTGGTATCCAACAGGTCTCGGGGACATTGCGAGGTTGAGGACAAGAAAGAGTTTTCGCAACACAAGACCATGACCATACTTTTTCAAGTGTCCATGCACTCTATGCTGAAATAGAACCTGTTAGTTTTCACCAAGACTACTTGGAGACTCTCCTTATCTTCAGGGGACGTCTATGAGTCATCTCCGTGACCAGCGACAACTCGAGTCTCCAACTAGTCTCCAAACCGGTGAAATATTCCCTTTCCAGAGACATGTATTCATATACAGTACATAAGATAAATTGAAATAAACATTTTTAGTACTTAGTTTTGGCTTTAACTGCTCTGCCATAATTTTACATGGTGCTAGCAATGCTAATACATACCTGCAACTCATGCCTCATTCATCTGACACACAGACACTCAAACTGTTTTAGATTAACCTACTTGATTAGAGCGATACGCAGTAAGTTGGCAACCAAGTAATGTCTGTGTCGCCTCAGAGATATGTTTGCGTAGGCTCTCGTCCAGGAATGATCCATCCTGAAATTTTAAGTCAACAGAGACCTTTGAACATCTCTTCTTCAAACAACACGTTACAGCAAAAAGACTTTTTGGGCACTTACGTTTTTCATGATTTTTCCTCCATATTTTCTAAAAGGCGAGACACGGCAGGTGACAGTATTGATTTTTCCCGCAGTGGTCGAATGGGAGATTTGTATCTAGTTTTCTCCCTTTACATCTTAGTTTTCATGTCAGAGTATGAAAATGACAAAACTTACCCCGTATCATGCTTATTTTATGATTCAGGGCTTGTTTTCTCTGAATGAGGATAAGGCCCCACTTAGCGGGTGAGCCCTTACAGTAGCTCATACAGACTTCAAACTTTCCAGTCTTGGACTTAATACTATTTTGAAGGTTTTTCAGAGGTATTTTTTAATATCTAATTCCAAGTCTGATTTATTCAGCTTTGAAAAAGGCAGAATTTGAGTTTATACAGATTTTTTTCACTTATGATTAGTTTATTGAAAAACTAAACAGTATATCCAAAATCCCCTCTGAAAAAATCTTAGTTACTAATGTCAATAAAATGAAACCATACATTTTAATCTGGCTCAATCCATTATTTAGATTTCGTTGCCCAAAATATAGGCAATTTTGGCCATTTTCATGCACAAAATGCCTTATTTTGATATGAAAACATAAAATGTCATATTTACCTCAGTAATGTTCAGCAAAAGTTTCAAATCAATCTCTACATTTATTTGTTTTTTCCTATTCAACTGCAGTGTCTCGCCTTGATCTAAAGCAATGCTAGCTGCCTGTTATTTTCAAAGTTCAGTGCATACAGTGGTGGGAATACGATGGTCTGTATATTATGATTGTGTACAGTCACTCCCACTGCTCGGCTGCTCTCGGTGCCACCTGGAGAGAAGGCAACGACTGATTTCTGCCTTTGAAAAGCATCGTTCCCTTGGTTGGTTTAGCTCTGTCAAAATAACAAGGTCTGGAGCCGCAGGCTGCGCGTTTCAATGTTCCACAGAAGTGCAGGCGCACCGTGTAGGTGCGGATTTTACCATCGACTTACTGCCTTCCAGGGTTGTTACAGCACGCTCCATGCTGAGAGTTTGGGGGAGAATTCAGTCGAGGCTAACCTGTCATAAAGGAAATGAAAGGAATCGAGTTGGACTGAAAGTCTTAACTATACATTCAGCTACGTGTACTTCATTCTGCTGAAATAAAATAGAAAATATATATACTGTTTATAGACAAAGTTAAGTCACTACTGTTTTTGCTGGTTGAATGAAAGAGACATACAGCATCAAGCATATGTACTTTTGTTGTTGTTGCTTTTAACCATGTTTCATGTCGTTCCCTCATCAAACACAGATCTGGAGTGTATTTTGCTGCGGCGGCATCAAAAGCGACCAGTCTAAAGGATAGATGATGTGACAGACTGGCCGTCCACAGTTCAGATCATTACTCACTGTGGACTGGACTATTATAAATGCAAACACCGTCTGCGGCGCCAAGTCCGCGGAATTAATCAGGACAATTAGTGAGTAATTGAAGGATATGAGGGCAGAGACGTGACCTTTACTGACAGAGATATTTCATTTGCAGGGACAGTGCAAACCAGATTGAAGCTCCAGTTAAAAAGCAACCCACTGTTGTAACTGAGTCACAACTGGCTTTCCAAAGTGATTTAGATTCAACATTTAAAGGGGGGGTATTATGTAAAATCGACTTTTCAAGCTTTATATCATGTTATTATGTCATTCCCTCATTAAACACATGCCTGGAGTGTTGCCTTGGCTCATTCACATATTTTTGAGTAATCAGTAAAAACTTAGACGGCAGCCATTTTAGGTGTAGCTATGCCTCAGTCCTCCTAGGAACGCCCCCACCTCCTGGAGACGCCTCTGGACCTTTTGTCACCAGCCAAGCCACCAACCACTGCTCCTCAGCTCAGCAGAGCCCCCTCCCCGCACAGTAGTGTTGTTTAGATGCCACAGCAGTGTGCTGAAGGGGGCGTGTCGGAAAGCTTCTTAAAGAGACAGAGGCCTATTTCAAGACGTTCAGTACAGCCATTTTGAGAGAGCAATTTTATTCAAGGCAGTTATTTTAATTTACTGCATATACAGACCAACAGAAGGTTACGTCATCATTGTAGTATGCTATAGACTGGTGCTATGTGATTGAAAAAAGCATAATACCCCCTCTTTAAGAGTTATTTTGCAAAAAAAAACCCTGACATATACACAAAGGTTTCAGGTGCATATTCCCTGCACATTCATTAAAGCAGAGTAAATATAGTAGAAAATCCTTGTTGTCAAAGCTTATGAGCGAAATACCAAGTGACGAACATGCAAGGGAATGTGATGAATTGACAGACGACCAATCAGCATTGCATGAAAAAAATAAAATCATGCCGCTAAAAGGCCGATCTCTCCGGAACCTCAAGTGATAGAGACTTCATATTTATTTGCATTGGAAAGACCCCAGTCAGAGTCTTAAAATGACCCACAATTTCCTAGGCCTCAGAGGAGCTGAGACACATCGTGGTGAAAATCGGTCACAAGTTTGTTCACCTATTTTATAAATGTTATGTCGCAGACTTTTGCTTATCATTTTGGAACCGTAAGAGACTTACCATTTTTTTGTTTTGGAATCTGCTGATTTTTGTCTTTCAAATGATCTTCTGAAGTATCTACTAAACATGAATGTCCGGAATAATCAGCCCAATGCCCCTAATAAAGCGCCCCCTGCTGTCACAGTTCAACACTGGCACATTTTACAGTTTAGAAGCATCATACGCAAGATTAGAGACATTTTTAAAATATCTGGCAAAAAGTATTGGTGGCGCAAATCGGCATCGGCCTTAGAAAAACCCATATCGAAAGACCACTAGAGATTTGTTGAATCATCACTGCTTCTTCAGTGCCGCAGGCTAAGCTGTCGAGAAGAAGTGAGTGCATGGACCCTTCTCCGGATTCGGATCTGCTTTTAGGGTCAAAGTATACGTACCTACAGCTGGAGGAACAAACTGTTTAGGGTTGAGGGAACTCACACGGACAGAAATAGCACGCAGGAGGAATGTTGATCACTCACCCACAGCGTCCACAGGGATGACAGACACAACATAAAGACCAAAAAACGATTGGTCACCAGCCATTTTATCAGAAAACTATCACATAATATCCCACACAAACAATCCTGTCCATCCGAATACCACAGACAGTCTTTGTTTTCCGTCTTGTAGAAAACAGTGAGATACTTAAGTTGCGGCGTGGCTTGTTTGGCTCTTTAAGATCAACGTTGGGTGAAGTTTTCACCATAAGCAGCCCGCTCCATATTTCCTACGCTTGTTTTAGTCAAACAGCCGCACTGCAGCTAAAGTTTTCACTGACAGCCAACACCAACAACTCTGATATGGAAGAAACACTTTACTCCTTTGCAGAAAAACAGGCCAATATTGGGCTTATTCTCAATCATGTTTGCTTTGCATGAGAAAAATATCAAGGGTATTTTGTTTCTTTTGAAAAGTTCCCATGGATTACCTCAATGAGTCATCACAGCTTTAATAAAATCCACTCCAGTTCCAGTCAATAACATAGGCTTATGGTATTATTCCATGTATTGGACTGGTGACTCTCCTCTTTCACATAATCGCCGTAATAATCTACCTATAATACCCACTGTCTGCAGAGGCAAACGGGGATCGTTAGTGTGAATCTTCCTTTGGGTTAAAGCGGGATCAAAATTTAATTGAAGTCGGTGATAAGCTCCACAGCAGGCATTGTTTACATAATTGGTTTACCTAATTTTGTTTGCATTAATATGATAAATGAATTGGAGAATACAAAGCAGGAGAGTGTACGGCGATAATGGGACAGTGTGTGAGGAGTTTAAATAGGTAAACAAATTCAAAGTCCTGTGTTATGCATTATTTAGGCTTTAGCATCGGTATGTGAATAAGAAATCTTCGCTCATTCAGGCTAAACATTATGCCTAAACTTTGGTTTGTAGAAGAAGGGGCACAGAATGAAAAGAACATCCGCCCAACTTTTAATGCATGGGTAGAGCAAAGAATGTGTTCTATTAAATTCCAACAAATCATGCAGGAAAACATTGTGGCATCCTAAACACAGGTCAAAACTCCACTATGAATTACATTAGGAGGTGCAGTCTGAAGGTTTTGCCGTGGCCTTTACAGTCTCATGTCCTAAACATCATAGAAGGTCTGTTGATAAACCTCCAAAGAGCAGTGCGTGCAAGACAACAACACAGAAATCTCTAATTCTGGAGGACTTTTATAAGGAAGTAAAGGCAATAATCCCTCAAACTAGAACCGAAAGACTCTTGGCTGCCTTGAAAAGCATTTACTCACCGTAGAGAGTTGCAGAGATGTTGTCTCTCTCCGCAACTCAAACTGATTGTGTGTATGGGCCTATCTTACTGAACTAGAGACTAGTTAGTTGAAGACTAGAGTCACCGCTAGTCACGGAAATGTCTCCGAGACATCCTCTCCAAGAAGTCTCCGTGAAAACAAACAGGTTCGATTTCAGTTGAGTCTCCGCATGGTCTCCTAGAGGTCTACACGGCCTCAAGCAGTTGAGGCAATGTTGCAAACACTATAGCCGTCGTTCCACATAGCGCGAACCGGCCGCGCACGCCACGATCTACGTGCACGTATCGACACTAGCCCGCAGACCTTTCTGTTTCCACCACAACACACACACATGCATTTGTTGTAGGCGGAGCCGCACAGAGCCGCACGCTGTACAGATAGTCATTAAAAGTTTTTAGAGCCGCGATGAGAACAAATGTGGACAAATGCTGCCTTCTGGTGAGAGTTATGGAATCATTCAGAGGAGCCAAGCTGTATTAAAACAGAAAATAAACTGCTAAACTACGAACTATGAAGGTAAGCTACATGCAAATGTTATGCTAACACCAGCTAAAGCTGCGCTAACAGTGGCTAAATGCTATTATCGGCAAAATCCCCTTTTAGTACAATGGTATGATGTTGTGAAATACTAAATCCGTATGACCTGCATGTCAATAGTGAGGGCTGTCCACTCTCTCGTTACCAATCAGAGGCCAGAGTCTGTTCACGTCATATCAGACACGGGTTAGCCCGCTTTGGCCACAGCCAGAGGTCGGGCCCAAAACCTACGGCTGACACGCGCCTGCATGTGGAAAAGAGCCTTATTTGTTGTCCTCAACCTGTGAGACATTTCTGTGACATCCCTGCCATGTCTCCAAGACCTGTCGGATACCATGGAGATCTTAAAGAGTCGTATGGAGTCTCTTTGAGTATTTGCAACACAACTGCTTGAGACCGCGTAGACCTCTCAGAGATCTCTCGGAGACCATGCAGAGACTGCATGTGCTCTTCAGACTTGTGGGCCAGGTTACTTTTGAGGAGAATGAGAGGGAGCCGAGGCGCCCTTAATTTGCCAAATAGGGCGACAGCGGTACAGATAGAGCAGGTCATCACACTGTCATTGTGCTGCGTTGTTAAGAAATGCTCCTTATGCGCAACTTGGATCAGACTCATTGCATTCATAGCGCTGTAGAATATATTCGTCATGACTTTAGTGATAGATTTTGATGATCAGATGAACTGTGTCTTTGTCTCTTCTGTGATTGGCCGCTTGACACTGACTCTTCCTGTTTCACATGAACGTTAATAAATCCAGAGAGAAACCCAGGATTACCTAAACCGACTGACAATACGCTTTGTAGTACAACTTATTCAAAAGCTCTATGTCAGGGTTTGTCAACCCGGGTTAGAGGAACTAATCCAGATTAAGTTCAACCAGCTTCGTAGTATAGCCCTCTGGTAAAGAGCAACTCAGTCCTGATTTTGTTGCAGAAGGCACATTGACTGTTCACAATGAGTTTTTTGCAAGACGTGCTTTGGTGTTGTTTACTGAAATTATCCAAATAAATCAAGTTGAAGCGCACAGAACAGCACAACCCTGTGACATCATAACGTCGAGCAGAGTGTTTTGAGACAGACTGACGGCCCATGTGTTGAAGCTGAAAATCTATGGAGAAAGTGCTTGTATTTCAGCTTGCGACGGACCAGTGTGATGTATGAGGCCATTATGTACTTCATGGTAAATGCTTTGGGGATAAGTTCTTTGAAGAGATGCTTTTCTTGTCTCATCTTTCATTTTGAAGAACCTTGTGCAGGAAAAGGCCTAAAATACGTGTTTCTACTCAAGTCCTGTGCATTATTACTCTGGCGGCATACTTCGGAAAATGGAACAATGATACGTCGTCTTCGGTGACTAAATGTAGTTCATAAGGCTAGGGCCACACATCTCACGTATGTTTAGGCGTTTTGACCCTGCTTTGTGTGCTTTACTGCATTTTTCAACAGATAGAGCAAATATTACTTTAATGTTGTAATTGTCTCCCTGCTGCTGTGTTGTATTGTTTTATTGTCTGACTGTGATAGACAGCCTCTACAGACGATGAATATAAGACTAATCACTTAGAGGATTTACGGGAGCTCACACATGTAGACACATATACATATACATATATATTTAGACCAAGTAGTACTTTGTAAGGTTTGTAAGGTATGAGAAGGCATTTTGTGTGAAAAGTCTGTGGGATAAAGTGCTATTAATCAAAACTTAAATTACTAAAATTTGTTGCGCCCTTTTCATTCCTCAGTTTTCTGACAGGTTTGCCTCAATCCAGGTGCATGCTGGGACATCATTTCGGCCCGGGAGTTTTATGATTTTAACTCACCTCATAGCGTGTTAGCTTTGATAATTAAAGGTTGTACGATCGGTTCCAACACTTTTTCTATTAAAACACGGGCCGCTACATAATCTGGGCCTGACACGCCTCTACAGTCTGCTTTGAGTTATGCAAATGAGAAGTACATTATTTATGCACTTTTT
This sequence comes from Neogobius melanostomus, assembly GCA_007210695.1. Lineage (NCBI taxonomy): Eukaryota > Metazoa > Chordata > Actinopteri > Gobiiformes > Gobiidae > Neogobius > Neogobius melanostomus. Next base: position 504,768 of record VHKM01000062.1, read on the forward strand.
GTACATTGGTCACTTTCTTTCTTTTAGTTTTTGTGCTTCACCTGCCTTTTATCTGTCCAAACCGCCTATGCTCTGCCTGATCCCGTCAGATCGCAAAAGCTAAGCTGGGAAGGGCCTGGTTGGTACTTGGATGGGAGACAGAGTGAGAACACCAGGAAGCCTGGGGTGAGTGTGGTTTGTGAGTGAGTAGTTGATGGTGGTCGGAGGGGCTGATGGCGCAGATTGGTAGCCTCACTTCCGTCAGTCTACCCCAGGGCAGCTGTGGCTACAATAGGCGCTTATCACCACTAAGTATGGAGTGAATGGATAATGCAATGTAAAGTGTCTTTGAGTGTCCAGAAAAGCGCTATAGAAAACCAATGCATTATTGTTAATATTATTTACTCACTCAGACACTTCAGTGTTTTCTCCGCTGGACTGCACCAACTTAAACCAACTCACGTTGTGTTCAACTTAACTCCCCTGCTCAGTGTCGTTCAGCGTCCAATCTGCCTGCTTCAGCGCACTGAATGCAGAGCGCAATGCAAAAGTTCTTTCTGATTTAAACACCTCAGTCATTTTTTGGCATTTATTTATATCTAAAACTACAGCCCAGGCTCCAGCTGCAGCCCAGTTCAAGCCTTTGGGCCTGTAATAGCACAACTGTGAAAGTCGATTATTAATTGTCTTTTTTTTTCTTGTGATGGCCTAAAAGTACAGCCACTGCCACGAGCTGCAAATATTATGATGATACTTATAGATTAGGGTAGTTGATACAGATGGTGCAGAACCCAATGACGTAACAATAGCATGTTCTAGGTCTGGTTCCAACCGACGACTTTTTGTTTCAGATGTTAAGATAAAAAAAAAAAGATGTTTAACAGTATAGAAATTGTAACATTTATAGTTCCATCGGCAATAGAGAAGATTCAAAGTTTTGAGTTTTTAAGTGCTTTAATTGTCATTATACAATTGTACAACACAATTGCATTCAGTTGCTGGGTTTGTCTGGAGTGCGTTGCCACTGTGGACCAACCTGACCGGCATATTTTTGGAGGTCGGGGAAACCGGAGAACTGCCTGCAGTGCTCCTCTGAAACGGTGTACTGCCTCCTGGGTTTGTCCTGTTTCAGAGTGGTGTCCTGCACGGATCAGCTCTTCCACCTCCTCTCTCCTCCTCCCTCTGCACCACAACAGTCTTTCAACATCTTCTGGGAAGAGCATAGCAGACGAATATTCTCCAGTGAACAAACATTAGCCAGAACAATATTAGTGACAGAGGCTTGTGTGGCTTAGCTGTAAGTCTTGCCCGGATACCTCCTTGTTTGTCCCTTTTTTGTTCACTGTAGCGCCTCTTGTGACGCCTCCACTGTTCTGCAGGTGCGGGGGCTCTTGTTGTCTCTTCTGTGTTTCAGTAGAACACATTAGTAGGTCTCAAATATCTTTAGCGCATAAACTAGCTGTTTGTTTTACTTAAAGGGGGGGTATTATGTAAAATCGACTTTTTCAAGCTTTATATCATGTTATTATGTCGTTCCCTCATTAAACACATGCCTGGAGTGTTGCCTTGGCTCATTCACATATTTTTGAGTAATCAGTAAAAACTTAGACGGCAGCCATTTTAGGTGTAGCTATGCCTCAGTCCTCCTAGGAACGCCCGCACCTCCTGGAGACGCCTCTGGACCTTTCGTCACCAGCCAAGCCACCAACCACTGCTCCTCAGCTCAGCAGAGCCCCCTCCCCGCACAGTGTTGTTGTTTAAATGCCACAGCAGTGTGCTGAAGGGGGCGTGTCGGAAAGCTTCTTAAAGAGACAGAGGCCTATTTCAAGACGTTCAGTACAGCCATTTTGAGAGAGCAATTTTATTCAAGGCAGTTATTTTAATTTACTGCATATACAGACCAACAGAAGGTTACGTCATCATTGTAGTATGCTATAGACTGGTGCTATGTGATTGAAAAAAGCATAATACCCCCCCTTTAAAACAAAAAAAATCCTTCATGGATAGTACGGACTCACTTCAGTAAAACACACTGAACCTCACCAAAACACAGCAAAGATGTACAAAAGTATGCGTTGCCATGACGAGCATAGATGATTATAGTTGAGCAGAGATTGATATTTGCTCACATTAGCGATGGCGGCCAGTATGGCAGTCACTGGCTTTTTCCTCCTCACGTTCCTGTAAAAGACTGAGTTTAACTTGTTTCCTTCTACATGATACATTTGACTAAAGAAGTGTGATTCAAGGGCAAAGAATAAAATGGAAATCATACTGTAGCTTCTGTCGCTTACGAGATAAGTTTGTCATTTTAAATTTGGCCTTGTAGCACCTGAGAAATACATTACGGAGGTATCAAACTGAAGCATAGTCATTTCCCGGCCACTTCATGGGTATTTTCATCTTCTGACTTTCGCATACATACCGTAGGTGCGACCATATTCCAACTGAGAGTCTTTGTATCCATCCGAAACAAATGTGACATCTTTTCCTTCATACAGCAGGTCCAGGTGCGCAGAAGCCGGTGGGGAAATAGTTCTTCAAAACAAAGCAATTTCAGTCCGATCACCATCCCGCGGCCTCCAAATCTAGTGCGGATGAATCGTCTGTATTTGGACAATTGGAAACACTGCGCCGCTAGCCGATCTGGCGCAATAAAAAAAGAAATAAAAAAGCCGGAAGAGATGGATATCAGTGGTTAGCTCGCCCAAACAAACTCGTATCCACGGATTTCATTGATTCCCGCTGCTGCAATCCAATAGAGATGTGTTTTTTTCCCCTCTCCTCTTGAATTCAGTTCCGCCAGAGACATTTTGGCCAATACACGAGCCAGTCCACGCTTCCACACCGCACTGATTTCAAAATGTTGTTTTCTAAAGGCTCCTGTACACCAAATGTTCAGACCGTGGTGCAGTGTAACCTGTAATTTAGCCCATGTTGCGGCGCCGTGGTCAGCTTTACGGGAGAGAGATGATTTCATAACTGTGAGCACGGCACCTTAGCAATTTAAATTCCTGTGAAGCAAATGTGAAGATATTGCAGGATTTATATTGTTTTTCTCTCCAATATCCTTGTGGTCTTAGAGTGGACACATCATGCAAAATCAACTTTTTTGATGTTATATTGTTAAAGCCTCATCGTCTTGAACGGTGCTTTGCTTTATTCGAGCTCGGTCTGTCTCCCTCTTCCATGTTAAAAACAAGGGTGTAGAAGAAGGAGCTGACTGAAGGTACAACTGTCGTACAACTGAAAACAAGCCTAATATTTAGACAGACATGCCATATTTTAATGTATACTATGAAACATATCAAGGCTAAGGGGTGTAAAGTAGTTATATGAGCTAAAAAAAATTGCATAAGCTACAATATACCCAGACTTATGCAGAGGTAAAAGCAAAAATGTACATATTTTGGTACAATGCTGTAGCGAAACTGGAAACCCAGTGTTCTAGCTTATTTACAGTGTTACTTGCAAATAGTAATGGGGGATACAGCTCTTTACTGGGAGCCGAGCCTTTGGGATCCGTGCCTTTCAGAAGACTGGCTCTTATAGAATTTTAATAACGCCAGCCAGATAACGCACACTATCTAAGACGCGATCGATAAAAGGCAGGCTTTTTTTTAAATTTAAATCATCATCTGACTGATATTTACGCTTTGAAAAACATGCGTGTGAATAAAATCTTGCTCCACAACTAATGAAAAGAGGCTGCAGCAGCTGTCTGAGCAGGCAATTCGCTCGTATTGCCGTTGTTGGGCTGATTCTTGAGTTCATTCAGGGGAGTTCTGGGTAAAATTCAGAAAGAAAAAAAAATCTCTTTTCACAATTGAGATCCGCTTCCAACCCTTCACCTTAAAGGAACACTGCGTAACATTTTGGATTATGCTGTTGCCATCAACACAAAACATGCTCCTAATGACCAGCTTTACACAGAAAATGCTATTTTTGCAGTGGGAAATCAAAGAATGGATTTGGATGAGGACCTAACGTATTTAAAGAGGGGGTATTATGCTTTTTTCAATCACATAGCACCAGTCTATAGCATACTACAATGATGACGTAACCTTCTGTTGGTCTGTATATGCAGTCAATTAAAATAACTGCCTTGAATAAAATTGCTCTCTCAAAATGGCTGTACTGAACGTCTTGAAATAGGCCTCTGTCTCTTTAAGAAGCTTTCCGACACGCCCCCTTCAGCACACTGCTGTGGCATCTAAACAACACTACTGTGCGGGGAGGGGGCTCTGCTGAGCTGAGGAGCAGTGGTTGGTGGCTTGGCTGGTGACAAAAGGTCCAGAGGCGTCTCCAGGAGGCGTTCCTAGGAGGACTGAGGCATAGCTACACCTAAAATGGCTGCCGTCTAAGTTTTTACTGATTACTCAAAAATATGTGAATGAGCCAAGGCAACACTCCAGGCATGTGTTTAATGAGGGAATGACATAACATGATATAAAGCTTGAAAAAGTCGATTTGACATAATACCCCCCCTTTAAAATTCTTCTGCCTTTAGTCAACATCTCCATGGAGACGAGCTGGTGACGTACCCACTCCTGGTAAAGTTACAGTCATGTCTTAGGAGAGATGAGCCGCTCACAGCAAAGGCTCATGTTTGTTCGTACATTTATGAGGTATTTTTCAATATTTGTCGTAAAATGAATGTTTGGATTTCAATTTTATTTATGGGGTAAAATGTTACGCAGTGTGGCTTTAAAGAGCCGTTGAAAAGAGCCGGTCGGTCATGAAGGGCACATCACTGCTGGTAAAGCCTGAATTGCTTTAATATAAAAAACTCCCGTAGACTCCCGTAGACCTTCCAATCTGTTTTAGTATGAACACATGGCAGAACGTGGCTCCCTTATTGCCATGTTTCAACTCCAATTTACAAAACCAATGAAAGCTACGGACATCGAACTGTACTAGTGTTGCCACCTGTCCCGGTTTTACCTGATTGTCCTTCTTTTTAATGGTCTGTCCCGGGGAAATAAAATATTCTCCCGGGACACTACAGCGCAGTCCTCCGCTGTCTCTCTCTCTCTTCTCCGCTGATCGCCCCACAAACACACAGCAGCTAGCTCCCTGCTCTGATTGGCCAGAGCTCAGAGAGCGAGGCTGACATTGGCTCCTCAGGCGCACGTCCCCGCCTCCTCCCCTAGCTCTTTGGCCGTGCGCACGTGTGTCTGAGTCTACGGCTCAGCGTGGCTCTGTTTGTTTTTACCGCGGGGATAGAGAGACTGTACTGTCGACAACGCGAGGAGACTGTAAACACTAGGACACATATGCGTCAGTAATCAGGCACAGAACATAACATATGGAGGAGTTTACAGGAGCTAGCTCTCCTCACGTGGGTAACATTAGCATCTCAATATAACAACGCGTTGCACCTCAATCATACAGATGAATAATTTGTCAGGTCAGGTCCTAGAAAGACAAAGACAGAAGGCTGACAGTGGACACTCCAGCTCAGTGTAGATCTGCCTCTGAAGGTAAGGCTTTGCTGACCTGTCATTATCTTCACAGAGGAAGCTCTTTTTAACTGATTCAGTGCAGGCTGTTCACATCAGTATCTACCTAAATAGACCTACCAAGTACAGAACATTTGAGACAGTTTGTCTTTGACTTATATTATTCTTAACTGAGGGATAGTGGTTGTTGAAATGTAGCTTGGCAAATAGTATGAGATATTTAAACATAGGTCTATTATTCAAACAGACTGGCTCAGGTCTGATATTAAACTTGTGCTGAAACTAGGACTTATGACCATACTCATTTGCAGTACCTAGTATGTTGTATGTTGTTTATATGTTTGCTCTGAATATGGAAAGCACTTTGGGGCAGTATTCTGTTTTTAAATGTGCTATACAAATAAACCTTGACCTTGACCTTGACCTTGACTGGGCCTCATGTATCAAAAGGCTCACTTTTGTTGTATTTTTGATGTATTCTTTAATCTGTGCAAAGATAATTCTTGTTAGACATAAACGATTCAGACCAGTTCACTATGAAGAGTGAAGTTACTAATACTTCACTCTTGTACTTGTAATTGAGTAAAATGTCAGCCATGTAATTGTACTTTTACGTGAGTACACATTTTCTGTCCTCTTTCCACCACAACCACAAAGTAAATACTTAAAGCAAAACCAATATAGCTCCATCACAGGTTATGTCCAATTTCACTGTAGAAGGGTCATTTTGTTTGGGTTAGATGTGAAGGGCGCCACTGCTTAAGCAAAATGGTTGATTGGGTTGCCGAAATGTCCAGGTTTTTTGTCAGACATAGGTGGCAACCCTAAACTGTACCCATTCTTCTCTGCTTGAGTTTAAATGGAGCTTATGATCAGTGATAAAACTTACGTTGGAGCGTGACCTTACAAATGTAACGGAGCGACTTGCGGTGGAGCCTAATCTCTCGTAGGAATGCATTGGGCTCTCTGTGCATTAAAACGCTGGCCCGCTGCCCTGCCTGTAATTACTGCCCTGTCTATGATATATGCGTCCTTTGCCCTTTCCTTAGGAGGGAGATAATATCATGCTTGATGCTCCGGCTTTATTGGATCATGAATTTTGAGCTCTAATTGCGCGTGCCATTTTTAATTAGCCAGTTATTACAGCGGGTTGCTCTGCAGATGTGAGCGCGGCACCAACACTAGTGTTCGTGGTTGGGGTAGTGTGGTACATGTACTACTGGTGGTACTTGGGCTTCTTTTAGTCAGAGATCATTTACCTGTTACTTACAGTATGTGATGCATTTAAGTGTTTTCTGGTTGAGACATGCAGTTCACACATGATTTAATCCAATTTAGATCTATTTTTACTCACTTTAGTCCTGATTTGGCCTGATGATACTCGGAAGGCGCAAATATTTAATGCGGCAATGTGTGAAATGTGAAAGGATTGAAAACCACTGTCATAGATATGTGGAACCAGGGGCGTGCTGGGGCCTAATTTCAGCCCGGGAATTTGGAGAAGACCGGCCCGGAATTATAGCTCTGTAACAGTGCTCTGGTCTCAAGTACAAGAGGTCGCTGGATCAAATACCACACATTGACAATTTTCTAACAATTTCTCTTTTCACATGGGCCGCTGCACACACAGTCTGAGCCTGATACAAACCCACAATCAGCACAAGTTATGTAGATAAAAACATTTATTTGACCACTTTTCTACCTTTCACTGCCTTTTAGTCTCTTAACTCGACACTTGTCTCCGCTGGATTGGACTGCACCAACTTGAACTAAAGCGGAGGGGTGTTCCACTTAAACACCCTTAAACACACCTCCGAGTTAGTTCAATATGAAATGGTATTTCTATATTTTTCAGATTTTCATTCATCAGTTGTTATTTTGAGAGATTTCCATGACAATTACGCTTGTGTTACTTCATTTATATCTGGAACAGCAGCTCATGCTCCTGCTGCAGCCCAGTTAAAGCCTTTAGGCCTGGAATAGTGAGTTATTATTTCATTATTTTATTCTGATGGCCCGGCCCAGAAGCGCCGGAACCGAGCGGCCCACCGGGAAAAGTCCCAACTCTCCCTGTGGCCAGCACGCCTCTGTGTGGAACAATGTGCACTGCAAATAAGGAATCTTTACTTTACCGCATTACCATCCAATTACCAGTGCAGTAAAGTGCTAATTTGTGAAAACACACTTGCTGTTAAATATAGCAGGGCTGCACGATATTGAAGTAACTTGCGATATGCGATACCGCGGTGAAGAATAGTCTAAAATCGACACAATGTCAATCAATCAACTCTGGCGACCCGCCCTGATTCACTTTCTGACAAAACTGTACATGTTGTCGGCGTATTCTTTACTATGGACAGAAGACGGAGGCTCGTTCTATTAAAATCAAAATCATTGTGTTATTCCCTATATTACAAACTAAACACAAGTTATGGTGAGCGCTACATGCTCTTGTTGGTCCAGCGAGGAGAGACAACGCCTTCCCCCTCAGCAACACAAAAGTACATGATGAAGTAGGCGTGTCCTTGTCGAACCAATCAGTGCTCTTGGAATGTTCTTGTTGGCACTTCCTCAGCACAATCTCACTCCTCCTTTTAACACACTGCCCCCAGTGGATCCAACAGTAATGACAATAACAATGGAGTCATAAAATGTCCGCCCAATTCAAATGAACCTGAAAGCAGTACTAAGTAACTCTTGCCCTAGAGGCCATAAGTGCAACTGCAGGTGTCTTAGCAAGTTACGATTTTTTAACTTATTAAATGTCTTGGAGAGTAAATACTACGCTGACAGAAAAGGTGAAGGGAGAGAGGGGTGTTGTACATCCAGTTATACAATGGAAATACATTTTTTCACTCAAACTTGGCTGTAAATACTGTTTAAGTGGCGCTAGCCCGCAGTTAGCTTTGCCCGTTAGCCTGTTAGCTTCTTCTCCGTGATTCCATTAGTGTGTATTGGTTGCTCCGCCCCGGTGGCAGTCAAGTTGCAAGCATGGTTTTCTGGCCAGAGACACTAGGGGGAGATGAAAGACCCCCCCAATCATCCCATTAACACTTGTATTACCCCCACAGAGACTACGGAAAGGATTTATTAAGGTAAACACGTTACTTAGTACTGCTTTAAAGCACAGATTACATCAACACAGTTTTATATATAATCACTAAAACCTAGTATGATAGAAATATGTATAGAAATATTTCCACAATGTCAAACTGTACCCCAAAACATGCATTTAATAAATTCGTGATAAAAACATCTGTGTCCGAATGACTACCCTAGGCAATAACTCCTTTTCACTATGTAGTGCGGCAACTACATCTACTATAAGTTCTCTAAACTTCGGTAATATTGTGGTTAATGACTGACCACATTCAAGTGTTATTGCCTTTTTGCTCAACGTTAGCGACTTAACCCACCTTAACCAAGTACATTTCCTCCAGTTCGGCTTTACCCAAATCTAAAAAACTCATCTAAATGAGTCTTTTTCCTTGCTTTTTGTCACTTTTTCGTCACATTTTTGTTGCTCTTTTGTTGTATTTTGCATCCTCATTTTTGTCAGATTTTTGTTGCTTTTTTGATGCTTTTAGATTAAAGCCAAACTGGAGAAAAATGAATGTGCTCAGTTCAGGTGGGGGTTGCGAGGTTAATTGGTCACACTGACAAAAAGATCGATCCAAAAGAGCGACGAAAACATACCCTAAAAGCAACAATAACCACCATAAACAGGCGACAAAAACATGACTAAAAAGTGATGAAAAAGCCACACAAAAAAGGGAAAGAGTGAGAAAAACGTGCCAGAAAAGTCACAAAAGCACAATAAAAGTGTGACAAAAAAGCAACCAAAAAGAGAAGAAAACACAACAAAAGTGCCTCAAAAAGCGTCAAACGCACCAAAAAAAGTACCAAAAAAACAACAAAAAATGACAAAAACACGACCAAAAAAATAAATAAAACAATTTATTTATGGTAACTCTTTTTCAAGAGTTTTGTAGGACTCCAGTCAAGAAACATGTATATTTGGATAAAGGTGAACTGGAGAAAATCGTTTGGTTAAGGCAGGGGTAAGAGGTTTGATTTGTATTGCTGTTTATAGGCTTCTCAATGTGCTGCAATTGCTCAAGGTGAAGTGTCTTGCCCAAGAACACAGCAACAATATGAACTCGTCACCATAATGCAAGGCTTCGGAGGTTTACAGTTTGTGAATTTCTCCACATCTAGGTGATCGGCTTAGTCTTCGAAAAAAAAGGTTTTGCGAAAGGAGCGTGACGCGCACAGCAGCTTATGAGTGGGCGACATCTGCATATGTTCAAGAGTTTTGGAAAAGCCATGAATTATACAACAGTAAAAGAGGGATTTAGAAGAAAAAAAAAATAGCACAACAATTTGCTGACTTCGAATGACTCACAGCCCTTAAACCATCTTTAATTAAATTTGGAATGATGAATTTATATTGTATTTTCAGCACCGCGAGACATCAAGCCCATAGAGAAAAAGTGCTCTGTATAGTGAACGCATTATGTCGAGAGCGTCTGGCATTTCCTAACAATGATTTATGAAGATGTTCTCAGTTGGAAAATGCAGTCCGAGTGTCTTCGTTTTGTCGAGCGGAGAAGGAGGCATTGTTTTTGGAGTCGAAGCTGAATGTGAATTACCGCTGGGCTTCTCGATTTGACATATGTAAAATAATCAGAAACAATTACAGTATATGGATGCTACTGTATATCTGAGTATCAATTGTTAAAGTAAAGGTAATCAGGTGCTTAAATGTAGGAGAACATGAGTTTTTGTTGGTGTAGCCGGCCATTTTCTCACTGATTTGTATCTCGCACAAGAACATTCAGCTTAGGGTCAGAGTGGGAATCGGACCTTCACCTCCTTTGCGTGGTGTGCTGATACTGGAGCATTTAGGTAGATAATTAGATCATGGAGTGAGTAATGTCACATTTTGAGATTGCGTTTCATTAAAAAAGGTACCTGTGAAAGCACCCGTTCCAAATGTTGGTGCTGACAAACATGAATATTCACAAGAAATTTCACAGTTTGTCACATTGAATAAATTAGCCCATTTGGGTGAGAATTTTTATCATATCTCAAAACGTTCAAACTTGTATGTATAATATGCACATTTGTATTGCACTTTATAAGCTTCAGTTGACATTTCCTCAAAGCGCTGTGGTCATTTATGACATCATGAGCGTTCATGTTAGTGGAGCAGATTCAGCTCTCAGCATATTGTTCAGGTTATGGTAGAACTAAAGCAGACATGAAGGTTGCCTCGGACTAAGCCACTGCAACATTTTCCAAGAGCGTTTCCAATGAAATCTATCCTGTAATTAGTAGGGCTGGGACGATCCACTTTTGTCACGATCCGATACATATCACGATACTCAAGGGCCGATCCGATACGTATTACGATACAGTAAGTAATTATAACAAGTGATATGTTTGTGTAAAAAGTCATGTGTCCAAAGTTCATAGACCCAGAGACCTATTTTACAGATCTGGTACTGACTGGAGTTTGTACTTTTTACTGCAAGTGCAAAAATTCCACTCGATTAAAACATCAAAAACTGACATTTTATGCTGAGACTGAAACTCAAACCCGGTTGACTATTTGCCTGCACTGATCACCAATCCATGGCCCTCAGCACTGTATTGAGAATGAGGAGTCACGTGCCGAGTTGGGGGGCTCTGAGCCTGTCGCCCATGTTGGAAGCCGATTAGGGGCACACCCCCAGAATTTCATGCATTCCTCATATTCCAGAGCACTTTAAATTTTGTGTTTTCGGCGAGACAGACGGATCTACGAATACGACAACGAAAAGGAAGAAAGTAAAGCAATGCAAAGAGATAAGGCGAAAGAAAAGGGACCTTACAGGAACAAGCTCATACCAAGCGCAAAACAGCGGTATTTGGAGAAGCTTGCGGACATCCAAAACATGGACCCATACGAGCTCCCTGCAGCGGAGACCTGGACCATTTACCTCCGTGCACATACATGGACACAGTAAACTACCTTGTATTTGGTGTAAGTTACTACACGATGCAGGAGTTTAAAAGCCACAAGTCTTTGCAAAGATACGAGACTTTCTGCTGTGGCTGGATCCAGGACTTAGCTCTACAAGCCTCCAGCTGGTGAAAACAGCTGTACTGGCAAAAGTAACTTTCTTCACATGCGTTTTAGTGTGTTGTCATTACAGAGAGGTTCAATGTACACAAACGTTTCCAACATGTTTGACAAGTCAGAGTGAGACTTGCGCTCCTCGATACTGTGTCCATTTCTGTAGCCTAAAAAACTGTATCCCATTGTTCCTACGTTTTCCATGTCTATCGTGTGAGGTATTGGAGCAGTTTTTAACACAGCAGTGACTTCCAGGCGGTAAAACAGTGCGGAATAGCAAGAACCTCCGCTACTACCGCGTTAACAACACACGTAAACAATGTGTATTGCCGCCGGACGGCTTCCATCATGGCGGCGAGGGGGGGATCGGCGGGGGGGCCCCGGTGCCTTCACGACAACTCCTCATTCTCAATACACTTCGAAATGTGGCCCTTGATGAAAAAAGTTTGGAAACCCCTGGTCTAAGGTCTCATGAGACATGCATAAATTAAGTTAATTTCTTAAGTGTTGAAAATGACATCACACTTTTTTCTAAGCAGTAACACTCTAGGTGCTGATTTAATTATGAATCGCTGCTTTTATCATTAACAACTCTTAAACACTTATGTGGATTTTTTTTCCCCCCAAAGAGTCACTTGCTGTTGGTGGTCTATAAACAGATTTATTTTATTTATTGGTTTATTTGGTCGGGACAGTGCATGTTAATGAACAAGCCAAACCGGATTGTAGCCTTGAGTTATGAATTGAAATAGAGACCCTTGCTGAGTATAGTTTAGTTCTTTTTGTATGTGCAAGTAAAGTAACTACTGCCCACAGCTTCTTTCTTATTATGAATCTTCTAATAAAAAACATTATTCCATGCAGATGAATCAACCAGTGCTCAGTGTACACAGGTCATTCATTATGCAAAAATGGCTTAATCAGAACAGGAGCTGCTTGAATCTACTTTAAAAACCTTTTTTTGTGTTGGAGTGTCGGATCAGGTTAGCAAATAGACGCTAACCTTTTCCATCCTTTGAGTGATATTCCAATCAGCTAACCTTGCTCAGTGATATCTACTCAGTTACACACCTGTTTCTACTTGAATTAGCTTGGTCTGTTAGCGTTAGCGTGGGTAACTCCAGTGGCTGCTCTAGAGACAGTTCTGGTAGGGCTTTTAAAAGGCTGCAGCCCATGTAATATTAACTCAAACCTGATCAGTGTCTCTTGCGAAGTGAGCTAATATGTGCTAATGCATTACTTGAGACTCTGGATAAATTTAGCATATAGGATACTGGAATGGGTTGATGGTTTCTAGGAAACCTTGGGCTAGTTAGTGCATATACACCAAGAGACTACAGTGGAGAGTCCCGTTCAACTCCAAACTGTTCACTTGAAGCCCTGTTTTACTTGTAAAGCAGAGGGGTTTGTATGTGTGGGCCTTGGTGGGTGTCCTCTTGTAGCTGCGGTTTTGTCTATTAAGGCAAGCAGCAGGTAACAGCAGGTGAAACAAGCTGGTGAAGTTACTACTGTATAACACATGTAACGCCGCCAACCAGTGTGAGCGTGAACAAAGTGCACAAAATCAGGATTAAGGTTTTGAGAAGGTTAAAAAATGAAAAGCTCATATTAAAATGGAGGGATATATCGTAAGGGGCAGGTGTCCTATCGGGGGAAAGTCAATGGACGGGATCAGGTCAGTTCCTTTCAAGTCTCTAGTGGTGGCAAAGCCGTGCAGCAACAAAGTTTGTTGAGTTTTCTCAGACTTGTGGTTTACTTTATGTTTTTTCTTTGCGTCCTTAAAGGGACTAGATGCAAGTTGGTCATTTTATACTCACTACTGCCACCTCAGGTCTTACGCATAACTGCAGCTTCTATATTAAGCTCGTGCATGACGGCACTTTGGACCCGAATAACACCTTTTTGAATGACAGTGCAGGAATTTTGAGGCAGTTGTGGTGAACAGGTCTGGGCTCATTCTACACATTGGGACATTACTGGAACACGTAGGGGGAGGAAAATACTTAATTTTAACATTTTTAAACTCCGTATAGTTCCTTTAATAAAGTCTTGAGTGAATGAATGAACTGGCTTTGACCTCCTGGTCCCCATTCAGCACACCTGGACTAGTACGGACAAGAGCCACAGAGAGAAAGAGCAGTGAGGTGCAAGATTGAGCTCTACCACACGCATCAAACATGTATATCATCAGATCTTTGTCATATACCAAAGATTGAAAAAAACTGCGATGCATCCCCCCTCCCCCCCAAACAGGTGATCAAACTAAACACCGCGAGACGGACTGAGAAGCGGAATCAAAGCAAGCGAAACATCACACGCTTCGATGTGGGAGAAACCATTTGATGAGAGGAATATAAAGTAAGTTTTGATGTTCTCATGCAGGTCCATAGTAGACAATATACCAAATAGAATAAGAATCTTGCACTTGGTCTCTGGACACCTCGGAAAGGAAGAGACGTACAGCTCCCTCCCTTTGCACCACGGCCCCTGAACGTGCGCCTGCAGGTGTTTGCAGCTTTATTGTCCCAGCCGCTCATTAAGGCTGTCCTCTGAGGGAAGCGATGGCAATAAAGACACACCGGGGTACAGCCGGAAGTAAGTGGGCAAGATAGAGTCAGGAGCTAAGATCAATAAGACAAGGGAAAAAGGGAAATAAATGAATAGTTAACAACACAAATCGTCTTCCAAAATGCCTCTTTCACGTGCATTATTTAAGCTACAAAAGGTGAAATACCAACGGTTTGCAGAAGTACTTTAAAAAGCTTGCGGCCTTTAGTGCTTTGATTTAAAACTACTTGATTTTTCGACTACTTTTGCTCTCCACAGAGTTTATTGGATTTCCCTTTGCTACTCACTCCTACAGTACCTCCATGTCCTCCCGGTGTTACGTCTTCCATTTGCAATAAGGAAACACAGAGGCGCTATCAGGCCTTACCCCGCCTCTCTCTCCCCCCGTCCCGAGCAGCTCAGAGTGGGATCAATGAGCGGAGAGGCCGGGGTGACGACCACAGTGTCAGCCATCGCAGCAGGCGGCTGATAACACAGGAGGGGAGCAGGCAATTGTGTGGCCCTCAATGGCTTTTTAATTCCACTTCTCCTTTTCTTTAGACACTGCGAAGCACCTTGAGGGAGTAAACAGCCGCAAATGCAGAGTTAGATGCTTGAGAACGGGGTTTAAGTAGAAATAGTTATAACAAAGTCAAGTTCATTAGAAGATTTGTATTAATCCATCTTCAATGCACCAGAATGATACATGTGACAAGACAAGGAGCCCAATCTTCCGCCTGGTGCAAGGACAGCCTTGGCCATTGGCACAGTTGCGATCTTGTGCAAACACAACTCTGCAACAATCAATAAATCCTTTTTATTTGGTAAATTTGCTATTTCGAGGGGTGTCCAATGGCGAGGGCTGCTGCCTCTCTCTCCCCGCCCGCCTCACGCTCATCTCGGATCTGACTTTGCAGCGAGAGGCCTGTGGTCCTCTTCCACTCTCTTGCTGCATCCGAAACCATTAAATTGTAGCCTCTAAGTACTAACACTAGCAACTAATCCTTAACCTTTCATGGGGTCAACTGTTAGATCTCTATGCAGTTAGTGAACTAGAGCTTCAGCAGCATTTGCCCAATTCCACCTTACCCAGGGGAAGGGGAAGTGACATCACCAACAGCTGTTCTTCTTCTTCTTTAAAGTTCAGTGCAGGCCAAACAAAAGCGCATACTGCCACCTACTGTATATTGTCCAACAACAACATAGTGTCCAAATAAAGACATTTAAGGCGAAAAAAGAAACATCCAAATGATCTTTCACATTTCCCTTTATTTTATCTCAACAGCGGTTTTATAAAGCTACAGTATATGCAAATTAGCCATGTGGCTTAAGTTTCTACTAAATGAAAGCAAAAGCACAAACTGCTTCATTTAAGCCATTTACTGAGGAGGCTCTTTAAAACCATGTGACTGAGCTGTGGTGACGACAACATGTATTTTATCACTTTTATAAAGTTTGGCTTGTGCAGAATCTTTTTTCCAATTATTTTTATTATTAAATGTGCACCTGTCAATCAACAGTGGTTGCGCATGAATCACTCGAGGGTGGGGGCGAGGGGTGGGGAGATTGGCGCAGTGGCTTATGGGATGGCACATAGCTCCTAATCGCCAGTGAGTTAGCATCAGAGGTCCCTATGCTAAAGTGGCTATGATAGTTAGCATCAGAGGTCCCTATGCTAAAGTGGCTATGATAGTTAGCATCAGAGGTCCCTATGCTAAAGTGGCTATGATAGTTAGCATACAGGTCACTTTCCCTAACTCCTTCCTAACCGACAAGCTAATTCGGAGGCTTCTCGTCATGGCGGACGGTGACGCACATCCGGTTTGGCGTAAGACCTCTTACCAATTTACTGGTTTCGGATGGAGCATCTGTCTGCTCTGCCCACTGCCACAGCTGAGCGCAGGCACAGCTATATTTCTTTTAGCCTCGCTCATGTTATTGCGCGATAACATGTTCAATCCATGTTTTTGTTATTGTGAATAGATCCAAATTTGTTATCAGTAAAACCAATATTTGCCTTAAACATGGAGAATATAAACAAAACCGTACATGATAAAATGTGTCACCAGCAAGTCACAACTGTTCATTTTGCCAGTTCCACCAATTTAGTGTATTCTTTATTTTCTCTCCTAGAGCAATACATACCTGCTGGTTGAACTATTAATTGTGTCATGTATCAAGGTGGCTTAAAAAAAGAGAATCATAAGTTCCAGTGGCCCTGAGCGCCTTTTTAATTCCACATTTCCCCTGGTATTGGCTGCAGCCCTGCAGCTCTGCCCTCCTCAAAGTCTGCGGCACACTGTTTAGGCTGACCTTGGTGCTGAAGAGGTGAGGTTTGTTCTTTGAGTCCTTTCCAATTCCCTGAGAGCGGCTCAAGATGTAAAGTAATTGTTTGCCTGGAGAACAATGTGTCGCTCTCTGTGAATTTAAATTTTGGCCGGCGGATCCTCGGGGGGGCGTGAGGAGGTGTGAGTGAGTTTGAGAGAAATGCAGAATTACCTGGAGAAAGGTCAGACATTTGTAAGGACTGTGTCTGCATTTATGAAAAAGTGTTTTTAAAGTTAATCAGGAGACGTTGTGAACATTGGTTACAGTAACATTGTCAGAGAAATGGACGGATGGAGGCGATACATGGCAGGTGAAAACACACATTTTTCACACAGTGGTCAATGTTGAGATTTGTGGCTAGTTTTCTCCCCTAACATCTTAGTTTTAAAGGAACATGCCACAGTTTTTTCCAGACTGAGATGAGGGGTACTGTATTGTAATGTGTAATAACACCTTAGGAGCACTTTGATGTCTGCACAGTAAAGTGAAGATAGTGCTCCTATGGTGTTATTACGCCTTACAATATAGTACCCTTTCTATCCGCTTAGAAAATTGACATTTTGAAATTTTGTGTAACTATACTTGGATCTGCTCACGTAACCGTATTCTTCACCCCCGTTTGGGTTCATGGAGGAGAAGAGGAGAGGCTAAATGCTAACAACATCTTTGACTCCGCTAGTGAACCAGAGATTGAACTACAATTTAGCGACAAATACTGACAAGTTTGGAATCCACGTGTAGCACTAAAGGAAACACTGACACTGTTATCCAAATATGGTTATTTCCTTTCTGAGAGACAGCCGTGGCCATTGCAAAAGCGTTACAAAACTTTAAAACCCATTTTCTCCAAACTTTCTATACTATATCTTAATCTGAAAGTTTTTTTGAAGAGGGTTCTTTTAATGATTAATTCCTAGCCTGATTTTATTTTTATTTTTTCACAAAATATCCAAAATCGTTGCAATATATGCGATATATCAAACAAAACAAAAATTCAAACCTGGCTCTATATCAATCCTTTAGATTTAGTTTTTTCTTTTCTGTTTTGTGTTTTTTTAATTTTTTTTATTCAATCTTAAAGCAGTACTAAGTAACTCTTGCCCCTAGAGGCCATAAGTGCACCTGCAGGTGTCTTAGCAAGTTACGATTTTTTAACTTATTAAATGTCTTGGAGAGTAAATACTACCCTGACAGAAAAGGTGAAGGGAGAGAGGGGTGTTGTACATCCAGTTATACAATGGGAATATTTTTTTTCACTCAAACTTGGTTGTAAATACTGTTTAAAGTGGCGCTAGCCCACAGTTAGCTTTGCCCGTTAGCCTGTTAGCGTCTTCTTCGTGAGTCCATTAGTGTGTATTGGTAGCTCCGTCCCGGTGGCAGTCAAGTTGCAAGCATGGTTTTCTGGCCAGAGACACCAGGGGGAGATGAAAGACCCCCCAATCATCCCATTAACACTTGTATTACCCCCAGAGGGACTACGGAAAGGATTTATTAAGGTAAACTCGTTACTTAGTACTGCTTTAAAATCAACAAAATTTAAATTACAAAAAAAGAAAGGCAAATTTAGCCATTTCTATGCATAAAATGCCTTAATTTTTTAATAATATTATGAAAACATAAAATGACAAAAAACTTGCCATTCGTTATTTCCCCCCTCTTATATACAGTAGTTTCAGATTGATATCTGAATAATAAATGTTTTCCCTTTTCCCCTGCAGTGCCTCGCCTTAAAAGGTTTGTCACGACACTGTCTGACCATTCTTACAATGCTCTGAACAAAAAAGGCAGTCCCATGCAGGTCTCCACTCTACTCTACACTCTTGATTGTTGAGTGAAATAATAAAAGAAATCCTAATTCTACAATGTACTGCCATGGAAATGCAGCACATTATAGTTCTAAGGTACTGAAAGTCATTCCTCTGAGACCGCCTAGTATAGCAGCGCTGTCACCGTGACACTTAGGACGTCCTGAAGTCCCACAGAGCTCTGAGCTACATCACCTTCGGCCCAGTTTAATCTGATTATGCACTAGACTTTGGCAGCCATGTTATTTTTCGTATATATAGGAAAGGCAAACAGCAGAAAGCTCTCTTTTATAATAACCTCACACACAGCTTTTCAAAGTAGGCTTCAACTTTTCAATTTCTCTCAAAGCATATCATTTTAAATCATTAAATACAGATCTCTGGTTAGCATTTACCCCTCACTGTGAAGACTTAAGTGCGGTTCCCTGGATACAGATTAGTGCGTTGCGAGGCAGCCTGAACTTATACTTAATCACATGGCATTATCTTCACATTAACGAAGGCTACGCCACGAGATGCAACACATTGTTCTTTGTCTGAAAATGCCAAAAGTGAGCGGCTGGCATTTCAACATGAAAAGACTTGACAAGAAGGAACAGCTGGAGTTGTCAAAGTACGCTCAGCACGGACAGAACACAGATTGTGGTTATTGTTATTAGTTTATCACAGGATCATTTTCAGTGGCCAAAATCCCTACACATACAGTAAATGGTTTGGTTTTTGATTGTCAGACCAATGCTTGAGTTATGAGAACTCTAACGTACTGTTATTTTGTGTTTGCAAAACTTAGTATTACTTCCCCTCTCCATTTCAAGCATCACGTTATTACTGTGTAGCCTATCCTTTCTGCTTTTGTTCTTGGCACATTATTTGCTTGAAATAAATAAAAATGAAATACAAAATAATCTAAGAAATGAAGAAAAAAAGATGATGTTTTATCTAATCTAAGACTAGACCAAATCTCCTCATATTTTAGATTTAATCACTTAATTCATGATTTACATCATTTGTGCCTTAAAATATATATATTTTCATTTATCTTTTATCTCATAAAACTGGTAAAACCATATTTCCCAAAAATTTATGTAAACGTCACAATCTTGGTATAAAGGTTTCTACATTTTATACCAAAATACAAAATGTACTTTTATTTTTTATTTTTATAAAAAAAATAAGGAAAATGTGTTTTGTTTCATCTTTGATGGGTAGATGTTGTGCAGTAACAGGATAGGCAATAAGCTTCAGCCTAGACCTTTTCGGTTTACCCTCCTTGTTTGCAATTAAAGGGACTATACGGAGTTTAAAAATGTTCAAATTAAGTATTTTCCTCCTCCTACATGTTCCAGTAATGTCCTAATGTGTAGAATGAGCCCAGACCTGTTCACCACAACTGCCTCTAAAATCCTGCACTGTCACTCAAAAAGGTGTTAATTCGGGTCTGAATTGTCGTCATGCACGAGCTTAATATAGAAGCTGCAGTTACACGTACGACCTGAGGTGGCAGTAGTGAGTATAACAATTGCCAACTTGCATCAAGTCCCTTTATTATGATGGTCCATGTTTGTAACCAAAATAAGCCATTCATTCAAGAGGGTTTAGAGCAGGGGTCTCGAACTCATTTGGACTGGGAGCCACAAATGCAAACCCAGTGTTGGTCGGGGGCCGCACAAGACAAAGCCTTTTTTATTAAGTCAATTATGATTTAGCAACTTTTTATTGTTTGCTATAATATACCAAAATATTATCTCGCAGGCCGCATTTGGCCCCCGGGCCGCGTGTCTGAGACGCCTGGTTTAGAGCTACTGCATTACAATAACATGGATTATATATAGCGTCAGCAATGCTCTTCTTAGAAGATGGTGGAAGACTGTAGTGGAGCGGAGGGAGCTGTGCAGCAAGAAAGAGGAGCTGACCAGTGCAGGACACCATGCTCTGAAACAGGGACAAACCCAGGTGGCGCTGCACTGTTTCAGAGGAGCACTGACGGTTTCCCCCGCCTTCAAAAACATGCTGGTCAGGTTGGCACGCAATGGCGGCACGCGCAGTCGCAGCGGCTCAGGACTATCCCAACACCTGAAATTTCATGCCTACAACTTTACAATAACAAATAAAGCACTTACTGTCCCATGTTCTCATTGTACTGTAAGTGAGACAATGAGCAAACAAGAAGAGGGCCAACAATTTAAACTTTGTCCATGTCCCAGGTTGGCGAACAGCCGATTGCAAACAGTGAATCACAGCTTGTCAACCCACAACCACAATGGATAAATGCACTCTCTCTCCCAACCCTTATTCATCCAGTTCTTGCCGTCTCCACCACATCAGCTCATTTTCATAAAAGGAATAAAAACAAATGAAGATGATCAGTGGAACCATCATCTGTCAGCTTGTCTATCTGTGAGACTCAATATACCGTCTTTCACAGGCATACGGCGGTCACAAAGCACTTCACAATTATGGATTGGCGCAGGAATCGAACTGGCCACTTTTTAGATCTGTGGTTTCTCTTACTTCATTTGTCAGGGGTCTAAGCACCAAATATCGCCCCGAATTAGTTCAAACTTTCTATGTTTGAAATACCAATAAAGTATAACCACCACAATCCATTTTCTAATTTGTCGTATAATCTAAAACCCCCGTGCACGGATAAGTAAACCCTCCAAATAAAGTATGTATTTCCCCAGTATTCTCCATTATCTGCAGCGATGAAACACTTTGAACCGCTTTCCAAACTCTTCTGTTATTGCGCAGTCAAATTCAATCTAGCAGCAGGCAAAGTCTATTACAGCTTATGGATTTCGATCACGGGGATGATATGCTATGATTACTTGGGCCGTCTTTCTTCACATGACGAAAACAAGGGGAATATAAAATCCAAATCTACCGTTTTCATTAGCTATACATTTTCCGATGCTTTCTGCAGCTAGCCCACCTGGAGCTGGCTGATAATGGCGCGCATCGGCCGCTGCGGTTTTTGCGTATGGATGTGGGGGATTGGTTATCGGACTGCGGCCCGCTGGAGCGTGCCTAATGTGGGTGCCGCTGTCCTATCACTCCATCGCGTTTGGAGGAAGAAAAAAACAGCAGGGAAAACAGGGAAGGTGAGGCGCACACAATGGGAAAGCAGTGTAACGTGGAGAAGGGCAGCGGACCATTACGGGCTATGGGCGGAAAGGGGGAAATCTCATGAGAAGTATAATTGGAATTTGTGGTTTGGACTTTCAGTGGAGAAAAGAAGTCGCATGGTTTTATTAGCCCTGGCTTGGAAAACTCTATTGGTTCGTATTAAGCCAGGATGCGCGCACATGTACTAAGAAAGCATGGCATTTTGTTGTGTCGTAACACAATGACAATGAAGTTGATTCTGATGACATTTACACTGACAACATGAGGGAAAACATAAAGATTTTTTTTTCATGACCAGGTCAAATCCTCATGAGCCCTTTTCATGTCGGCTAATGTAACACTTCCGTCTTTTTCTCTCAGGAAAGTGTCCACTCTTTGTGAGTTCCTATGAACGCCGATGGAGAATTCAGCAGATCTCTGGCAAATGAATGGGTTAAATAAGGGTTAACCGCTTAGAGGACATTCAAAAGTGTCTGCAGGATAGTATGGTATGGTTTGTTTGGTTAGAATACCGTTGCAGCGCAAAGAGGGAAAATGAATTATAAGGTTATTACTTATTTAGGTTGTTTTATAATTGATCTTGTTTTGTATTTTTTCTAAGACAATAATGTCAGGATGTGTTTTAGAGTTTTAGAGCATTTTGAAATGTTTTGATGTTGGACTCCATTTGGAAGATGGCAAAGTGGTGACTTCCCACGGTCCAATTTCATCTTGTTTCCAAGCGATGTTTCTCCACTCTAGGGCAGGGCGATATGGCCTAAAATCTTTATCACGATATAAAATACAACACAACACAATTCTGTGTGGAGTTTGCATGTGTCTGCGTAGGTTTCCTCCTGGTACTCCGGTTTCCCCTACCACTAAAAACATGTACAATAGGCCAGGATGAATGAGAGTGTGTTTGAGAGTGCGCCTGGGGGACGACGGATGGAAATTAGCTCAAGGCTACAATCCGGTGTGGCTTGTTCATTAACTTGCACTGTCCCTACCAAATAAACCAAACCAAGTAAATAGAAATATCACGATAATTATATATTTAACGATATAATTGACTATGGACAAATTACTTAAAAATCCCAGCCTTACGCCTATTGGGAAGATTAATTCTGTAATATATTTTTTTAACGGCATCTTTGCAAATATGATCTACTCAAGCAGTTTACATCCTTCATTTCATTTTAAGCACCTGTCCCTGTGTCCTACACAGTCAGTGTTTATGCTGCTCTGATGGGGCTGAGCATAACATGAATTATATCATGTCCACAATATAAGAAATGACTATGATATAAAAAATTATATCGCAATAACGATATGCGATACAATATGGCCCAGCCCTACTCCACAGGATAGATATAAAACACACCATGCTTTTCCTGCCTTCTGTTTCGTCAAATAAAACTCCATGAAGGTGTTTCGAACAATTAGCATAATTGTTTTTGCTAAAAGCAGCAGCCTTTATTCTCTACAACTTTGACCTTTTCAAATATGGTAATGATACCTTAAATACTTTTCTCTGGATTTTGTTGGAAATCGGAGACTTTTTATATAATTGGTTACCAATTTTACTGTCAGTTCTACAATGACTAATGACTACCTTACGTTTTCTGGGTAATGGTCGGGAGTGAAGAGCCGCACAGCATGGGCTGAAAGTCACAGTTGGGTACAATCTGAACAATCGTTGCAATAACTAAAGAAGTGGCTTGCAGTGGAAAAGCAGTGTGCCATTTAGATACCTCTCTACAAGGAAATGTCTCTCATTCAGATTTTTTTGTAAGTACTGTATGTGTGACTTCTTCAAATGCACATGTACAACTTGTGACAAAAAAAATTCCATCATAACAAGACTTTGTGACTGTTTCCAGCCTCAATCCGTGCAGGCTGTTGTCATTGGACAGTGGTGGTCAAAGTACAGAAGCTGATCAAATATTACGCCAATGCAGGTACAAGTTGCTCAGTCAAATTATTACTCAAGTCAAAGTAATGATGTAATTGCAGTAAAGAATACCTATAGGAAGTCAAAGAAAGTACACAAGTTTAAATGAAGGGAAACATGATGGAGACTACTTTTTCCCGTGTTGTAAGTCAGTGAAAAAAGACATCAACACAGCAGCCCCAGTCTATATAGGAATGTAGTGGAGTAGAAAGTATTATATTTATCTTTCATATAAAAGCAAAAAGTACTCAATAAAAATACATAGATAGAATCAATTGCAAATGTACCAAAAATAAAAGAAAGTAACTATTATTATTTGTAGTTTATATCTGTTTCACGCGTGTCATCGCCGTGTTTGGCCTGTGACCCACAGGCACTTTTTCAGTTTGGCCCTCGGAGAAGAAAAAGTTTGGGCACCCATGATCTAAAACACATTTGTGAGAGCCGGAGATGATTTAATCCGGCAACTTGTAGAGCATAAACTCCTGAGTATGTCAAAAAAAGAAGTCTCTATCCCATTTCTGTGCGGAGTTCTGATTTATTTTTATTTGTATGAAATACCCAGAATGCTCAATCCAGCCACTAGGGGGCACCCCCAAAAAAAAGGGAACAAATTCCACACGTGTCCAGAAGAGGGCACTGATGTATAAGAGATCAGGATATAAACAACACATTATAGCCATGTGGTAAATGCTCAGGCGGCTGTGGCTACAATAGTGCCACATGAATGACTACAGTATAGAAACGTTGAATATAGTGTGTGAGAGAGTGATGGCAGATGGCTCAGATTGGCAGCCACCCATCCAACAGTCTACCCCAGGGCAGCTGTGCAGTAATGCTTGGCTGTTAGTGTCAACAAATGTGCATATAAGATTAAACTATAGTGATAATGAATTCATTTTCTGAGAAAAAAAACAAAAAACTTTCTCTATTCAACATTACACACAGTCCACAGTGTACCATGTATTTCAGCCCAACATTGGGGTTTTGTATCTGACCTCAGCATGTCGGAGCATATCCCTTTATTAAAAGATCAGACTCTTTGCACGTCGAACTGTGTCAATTACATTGCGATCTAATCTTAAAAAGTCCTGGCGTCGCCTTCATTTTGGCTGATAACCTTCTCAGCGGGGGACGCAGCAGTTATCAGAGCATCTCCCCCCAGCGCTCTGTGCAGCTCCAAAGGACTTTGAAGTGCCGTAAGAAATTATAATAAAGTAATTCAAGTTTAATTTGAGACAGTTCCCGCGCTGAAGGTTGTCCCAGGTAAAAGTGCTTCTTATATAGGGAGGGTTTCACTGAGGACAAATTGTTTTAGAAGATTATAATAGGATTTTTTTGTTCATATATTTTGAGTTTTATGACATTTTTCTGTATGATTGGTGCCATTTGAGGTGAAAATGGGCTTTTCAGTTGTGAGCTGCTGCATTCACCACGTGAATGCAGCAGCATATGTTTTTTTGTACATTTCATTTGCACACTTGTTAGCCGATTTTGCGCTGATGGTGTTTCCCTCACGGCCTTCCATCCGGGTGCTCACCAGGCAGATCTAACAGGATTGGACATTCACAAGGCAGTGTCTTTGTAACATGTGTTGAGAAATATATATTAGCTAAACAAGCCTTGATATTACGAGATATTATTTAGTTTAATTTTAATATACCAAAAACACTGACCCAAAAAAAGTCACACATTGTGTCAATAAGATCCAGTGTTGCAAACATTTTTCACCAATCACTCAGTCAAGCAATCAATCACTCAGTCGTTTTGTATAGCCCAATATATCACATCGGGAGTTGCCTCAGAGGACTGTACAAACACAAAAGCAATGACACAAAACAATAAACAAGACCTTGTAAAGTTCAGGCAAATGGGATATCCAGGCAAACATAACGTCCAAAATAGGACCTTGGGCCCGATCTTGTGTGTAAAAAACGCAGACTATAGCGTAACATTTTGTGCTGTGAGATCTTGCCACTCCAGACTCAGTGCATATTATAAGTGGGAAGTACGTGGGGTGGAGGAAACAGCTTTTTCCTCCAACCAGACGCTGCGGTGAAAGAGAGGGCTTGTGGGGGAGTGGGGGGGTAAACATATGCATTTGTTTTGTTCGTGTTTACGGCCAAGCGATGGCCGATCCACGCCACCGCAGGACCGGCATAGGCTCTTTCTCTCGGGACACGAACATTGTTCAGCTGATGGAGTTAATAAAGTTTTTAGTTTGACCCGTGAGAGTCTATAATGCGTAAGGAAGAATACAAGGCAGCGCGATGTAAACAAGGAAATTAATGGACGGCAGGCCTCTAGCAAAAGCTGCTTGTAATAAACCACGCCTCGGTCGATCTCCTTTTATAAACGACGGCCCTCTCACAAGTGGCGAAGGCGCAACAGCCAGGCACAAGATCTGGCCCCTTGTGTATTTATAGCAAAAGGCCAAAACTGCCTTTGCACGGTCCCGTCAGATCTCAAAAGCTAAGCAGGGAAAGGCCTGGTAGTGTGAGTGGTTGGTGGTGGTCGGAGGAGTTGCCCCAGGGCAGCTGTGGCTACAATAGTCGCTTACCACCACCGAGTATGGCGTGAATGAATAATGCAATGTAAAGCGTCTATGAGTGTCCAGAAAAGCGCTACATGAAACCAATGAATTATTGTAATTATTGATGATGGGAGATTGTGACCACTGTGCAAAGCCTTCTCCAGCACATCCCAAGGCTTCTCAATGGGGTTAAGATGTGGTGGCCCAATCCTTGTTTGAAAATGATGCCTCATGCTCCTGATGGTCAACAACGTGAGCCCGATGAATCCTGGCATTGTCATCTTGGAATATGCCGGTGCCGTCAGGTAAGAAGGAATTCATTGATGGAATAACCTGGTCAGTCAGGATGTTCAGGTAGTCGCCGATTGGATTCTTTGGGCACATAGTGTTGCTGAATATTGACAGATTGTGTCCAAAACCGCTCACTTATTGCTGCCACATTTATGGATATCAAGGGTTCTGAAGGCCTTTTCTGTGTGGAGTTCGACCGTGATTTTCCTTTTGGATGTAAAACATAATAAAACACGCTTAGAATCACACAGTTGAATAAGAAAAAGAATATTGTGATAACCTTCTGCTGCTAATGTGTTGGTTTGGCGATGCCTGGGTCAAATACAGAGAAATCCTTTGCGAGATGTTAACACTACACTCCCCAACTTTGACTATACATGCATTTCCCGTGACGTCACACATTGTTGTGGCCGCCATTTTGAATACCGAAACACCGAACACCGCAGTTATGCCATCCGCCTGTTGCGCGCTATGGGATGTACGAATGCCCTGTCTCAAAAAAAGGGACTCGCTTTCTACAAGTTTCCTAAAGACCCAGTCCGTCGACAGAAATGGATAACTGCTATCTGGAGAGACCACTGGACTCCGACAGCCGACTCCAAGCTGTGCAGTGAGCTTTTTGTTTCAGGTAAGTGAAGCAACGCGGCCGCCGTTGAAACAGTTGCAACAATATAACGCAAGTAAGGCTAGGCTACAAACAAACACGAGGCTATCCGTTTACCTACATGAATATACTCTGGCCTAGGTTGTAAGCTCCAGTCGAAAAGCTTTGGTAATGCCAAACTGGAGAAAATGTGCTCAGTTAAGGCGGGGGTAAGAGGTTAACATGTAGCCTAAACACACTTCTCTTGTTAACGTTACCCCGATCCATAGCTGATAAAACCATAAACTATCGATAAAAGACGATTCATAGTAGGCTAAAACAAAATAACAACCCACAGCTTAACTGTTTGCCTGAGAGAGACGAGTGCCGACACATGCTAACGTTCGCATAAGGCAATCGTTTGTTTATTACTTACCCTTCCTGTGACCAAGAACATTTTGCGCCTCTTCACCTGTATATTGTTATCCATAACCCATCCTGAGATAAAGCAGTGATAGGCTTCCGTGCTCTTAAAAGCCTTGAGGGCTTCACCGTTGTATGGAGAGGGATTCAGGACCAAATAGATGTCCGCAAAAGTTAGATGCGGTAAACTATCACTGGTTTTAAAGAGGGGGTATTATGCTTTTTTCAATCATATAGCACCAGTCTATAGCATACGACAATGATGACGTAACTTTCTGTTGGTCTGTATATGCAGTAAATTAAAATAACTGCCTTGAATAAAATTGCTCTCTCAAAATGGCTGTACTGAACGTCTTGAAATAGGCCTCTGTCTCTTTAAGAAGCTTTCCGACACGCCCCCTTCAGCACACTGCTGTGGCATCTAAACAACAACACAGCTGAGGAGAGGCGTCTCCAGGAGGTGCGGGCGTTCCTAGGAGGACTGAGGCATAGCAAGTTTTTACTGATTACTCAAAAATATGTGAATGAGCCAAGGCAACACTCCAGGCATGTGTTTAATGAGGGAATGACATAATAACATGATATAAAGCTTGACAAAGTCGATTTTACATAATACCCCCCCTTTAAGTGGCGTTAAAAAAATCTCCATACAGTTGATAAGGATCATATCCCAAGGTTTCGATCTTCTTTGTGTATCTGTTCAGCTCATCTGCTGTCAAGTGTGCAATTTTTTGATGTAGCATCTTGAATTCAATAGTTCAGACGCAGGTAGATACACTGTTGCACTAGCCAGCGGTGTTCAAAATGGCAGATAGAACTACTGCTGAAGTGCACTTAAACATGGCCACAAATCAAGTAACTAAGTGGAAGGAGTTTATTATGTATTTGTGTTATTGCTAAGCCATTAGAAGTAGCACCACATAGCTTTCACCTCTTCTAGTTCTTGTAATTGGTTTTGCTAATGAGGCCATGAACGGGCCGCATAAATAGCAGCAGATGCGATAAATTAAACTCCAACATATACAGAAATCTGATTCCATTTTTATTTCATAGGTCACGATGCAAAATAGTGCTTACTGTGAAGTGGGAGAAGCAACGTAAACAAATTTAGTCACGGCGGAGACTATTTCCCCATAGTCAATCTATATGTCAGGAAATGTCAGCCCCGTAAACATGATTTCTGAAGGACAGTGCCGCCAAGATATCTGCAATTTGCAAAAAACGCGCTCCACGTCGTCTATAGCATTTGGTGACATTAAAGCGGTGGAAAAGTGGTGGGTGGTAATTATGTTTGCGAGGAGGACTAATCTGGTTTAATCTACCTGGTATGTGCTGCGCGATGCGAGAGCTGATCCCTGGATTTAGCTAGGTCAAAATAACATGGGAACACAGAGAACGCCAGTCCGATCTCGCTGTCGGATTTAATTACAGCTACTGCAGAAAGCTCATGAGAGATGGGGGCTATGTTTAGCTGTTCATCACAGGCTTGCAGGCTTTATCTTTCAATTGCAAACTATATATGTTCTTTTCAAATTATGGTGTGGTGACCTGAAACTGATCCTCACTTCGGTATCCTGAAGTGTATGAACAATGATATAAGGCTCATTTATGCTCTCCGTTTCGAAACGCATACGGATACGCCTGGAGCTTTCTGTCCAGCTCTGTTCGCTCCATCGGTTGTTTTAATACTTGTATGCATTTTCTGACGCACTTCCAGCCTAAGTTTTAATAACACAGGTTGAAAACATAAATGGAGTGACAGTAACTACGCTTGGAACGCACAGATTTATTTACGTGCGAAATGGGAGCATACATGAGCTTTTAGTCTCGCTTTAGACCTGGTTTATGTCATGTTTTGTGGTTTTAAGCTTGTGTGTTTAAGTGTTTAAGAGATGGTTTTATTTAGAAGGTATAGTGGTAGTCTTGTCATTGATGCGCAACAATAAAATGGTAAGAAGAAAAGGATTACTCCTGTGTAACCCGTGCTATTGGCCTATATGTTAACATCCAAAAACAGTCAGCCAAAATATATAAATATTATATTTCATAAAATAAGGCGTACTTAATTGGCACCGATCACAGTGGAGCGCCCAAGGACCTGTCTCCAGACCTTGAACCATGGGGCTATTGGTCAGAATCACCTGGCTGGAGGTCCAAAGCCTCATGTTTCTACTCCCACACGAACAAACCACAGACCTGTTCATAGGTCAGTGAATTTAAATTATATGAGCCTCTTTCAAACTGTCATTGGAAGTTTGGATGATTTTAGTCTCTATATTTAATTTTTATGTTATATTTATTGTTGTATTTAAGACACATTTGACTTGATTTTAGTCTCTTAAACAATTTTTTTAAAGTTTTAGTCTAATTCTAGTCTTTCAAATAATTACAAAAACTGCTTTTGTACAGAATAAAAATAAGAAAGTAAAATAAATATAATGAATTCAATACATTTTTGTGGACGACACCACCCTCATTGGGCTCATCTCGGACGGTGATGAGTCCGCCTACAGGAGAGAGGTGGACCGGCTGGCGTCCTGGTGCAGCCACAACAACCTGGAGCTGAACGCCCAGAAGACAGTGGAGATGATCGTGGACTTCAAGAAAGACACAGCCCCACCGTCCCCCTCGCCCTGATAGAATCTCCCACCCTCATTTCCATCGTGGACTCCTTCCATTTCCTGGGCACCACCATCACCCAGGACCTGAAATGGGAGCCAACCATCTGCTCCCTCATCAAGAAGGCCCAGCATTGGATGTTCTTCCTGTGGCAGCTGAAGAAACTTAAGCTGCCAACCAGGATGCTGGTGCAGTTCTACACGGCCATCATCGAGTCCATCCTCACCTCCTCCATCACCGTGTGGTACTCCGGCGCTACAGAACGGGACAGGCATTGACTGCAGCACATTGTGCTGCTGAGAAGGTGATTGGCTGTGAGCTCCCATCTCTCCAGGACCTGTTCACCTCCAGGACCCGGAGGCGTGTGGGTCGGATCACAGCTGACCCTTCTCACCCTGGACACAAACTATTCACCCCTCTCCCCTCAGGCAGGAGGCTACGGTCTATCCAGACCCATACCTCCCGCCACTTGAACAGTTTTTCCCCCTCCGCCATCAGACTCATGAACAATAACAAGACCCAATAACTTAGTTACAGACTCATGGATGTATCTGCTCTGTTGCACTGTGTGGTGTGTCCACACTTAGATCTGCTGCTATCACTATATCACTTTATATCACTTTATCACTTACTTTATACACATACACATCTGTAAATATAATCCCACTGTTGTTCTAAGTCAATTGTTGTCGTCTTACCATATTTTACTTTTTATTTTGTATCTTATTTATTAATATTCCTTATGCATGCCGCCTAAAGCCTTATAGTTTAAAGTTGTATAGCTTATTTTTATCTAAATTCTGTGTTATATATTTTATGTTGCATGTCCGCATCAAGAAAAAATCCTAGTTTGTGAACCTGTTCTACAATGGCAATAAAACCTATTCTGATTCTGATTCTGACATAATAAAATGAATAATGATCCAGTGAGACTTGGCTTGTGTCGTTCATGCCTCTCACACAGACAGTAGCATTAGCAGCTCTGGCTGCTGTGCTCACACGAGGCGCAGGTGTAGCGCGAGCAGGATATTATCAATCTGTTTACAACACAAAGACTCCCGACTCCGCTCCCCGCTGTCAACATCAGGAAGTGCACTCTGCATACGCACGCTTTTAATTGGCTGCATGGAGTGTGACCCACGATCCTTATCCTCAGCAGTGTGTGAGGCTGCTGCAGCTCACGGTGCCTTTTTCACGCTTGTCGAGACATTCATGAACACTGACGAATAAAGGGACACAGATGTATGAGTTGTAGTGTGTAAATTTCATTGTTTGAGTAACAGAAGAAAAGTGGATTGTGCACTGAAGATAATGCCATAGGCTGGAAAATGACATTATGGCGTTGAAGTGTTACCTGGAAGTTGAAGTGACTGCTCTCTCAGGTCTGGTCGGACTGATCCAAAAGAACGTCATCCACTGGGAACACCTCGTATGGCAAGTCCAGCCCCGAGTGTGAAGAGAAAGCACTGTGGTGGTGAGAGGCAACTCGAGCTCAAAATTGGCCTAAAATCCTGTAGCCCAGTAGTTCTCAACTGGTGGGTCTGGATGCTAAAGCGGGTCACGAAACTACTTTCACTATCAATATTTTGTCCTGACAAAGCATGGAAACACTTCCTAAATCTGTTCCAATGACTGTTATCGATCATGCGGTATTTGCACTTTATGAGCTTAGTTCAGTAATCTGTAATCTGAATTTTATTTTGCATTATATATTGCAAATCAAAGTCTTTTTTGGGTCGTACCTTGTCATCCTAGAGAAATGGTGGGTTCAGAGGCATTACCAGTTGCGAACCACAGATCTAGTGTATCTCCAGGTTTAGTTTGTATTTCAGTCTTCTCTCAAATGTTGGAAACGTTTCAAATGTGCACTGGAAATTGACTCACCCAGCGGTCACCATCATTTAACCTTTAATAAATTCATAATCATATCTTCTGTTGTGGTGTGGTCCTTGCTACTCTATTCACAGATAATATATTCCAACTTTAATCAAACATTTTCAATCAATTACATTCACTGCACTGTCGTCCTGGGTTCTGTTCCTGGGCCAGGTGGGGCCTTTCTGACTGGAGTTTGCATGTTCACCCTGTGTCTGGTATCTTCCTGGCGCTGCAGTTTCCCCCACTACTAAAACTATACACAATAGCGTTCATTTCGGGGCCAGGACTTTGCTGAAAAGAGATTCTGAAATGTCAGCTGGACTTTCCTAATTAAAAAAGGTCAAATGAGTGTTCAGAAAATTGCTCCATTACTAACAAACAATTCAAATTCCGATAAGGTTATTTGTCAGTTCATCCAACTTTAAGCAATACAGAATAAACAGAGCTACCATATCATATAGAAAGATGCCTTCTCACATTGCATCAGCAGCCGAACTTAGACATCCTCCATTATAGCTTAATAGGCTGTCAAAAAACACCATCGCTGTGAATTCTTCTGTTAAAAACATTTATATAATGAATGCGTGGAATCACAAAGGCTGCTAAATCGCACCTGTAAAAGGGGAAGCGATAGAGATATATATCCTGCTCATTGTATCAAAAGGCAGATGACTAATTTGACAGCCGCGAAATTACTTGGGCTGGCAACAAAGCTGCGGGGAGTCAGACCGGTTAACACGTCAGGCGGAGAGAGAGCAGAGGCAAAACATTATTGTGTGCGATTCACCGAGAGCATGAGGTGATGCTCCCGAACCAAAGGTAAACGAGGACAAAACAGAATGGTAAAGCAGCTTTTTTGTTAGTAAAGGTTGAGGTCAAAGATCTTCATTAAAACCCTACAGTAGATAGGACATAGTAATGCGTTGGAACAAAGGGCAATTCTGGCGGCCATCTTTCTAACCCAGTGCAGTGTAATCAAATGGGAAACACAACTGATTTCCTTCATACTGTTTTGATCTATTTTTAGTTATTTCATGACTGATAATTGTGACTGACCTCATATCTGGCAAGAAAATATAAAAATAAAATGTTATTTCAATTGCATAGACTTTGCATAGACTTTAGCTACATTTGTTCATGGATTTTCCTCCGTCAAACACTTCAAATAATTCGGTTCAATTCATGTCAAATATTAACATTTGTTTCCCACTTTAAAACAGTATTTCTGTTCTTTTTAACACGACATGACCAATATTTATTGAACATGGGACAGTGATACAATGAATGCTAACCACTGAAAAGTTTGCTCCTGGTTTTGCATTGGTTGCTAGGGGTTAGCCTCGCCGGCCAGGCACAAGATGGCCGCCACGTCAAGTGTCATGTCCGATCTAGAGTCTTATAAAATAACTTTGGTTGAGGTTTACGAGACCGTTGGGTAAGATTGGACTTGATTGGACAGGAAACATTAATAAATATAATAAATATTGAATGTTACCAAGTTATATCTGAATAAAAATCATACCTCGAAAGTTCTTATTTCAATTACAAATACTCAGCCTGTCGCCCTGTTTGCTAGCCCACACTCTGATATACGTCACAGAGAGATTTACCTGAAGTTTCTCTGAGTTTTCCAGTCTTGATAAGTTCACCTAAGTTGTTCTGATCCTGCCCAAAGTCAAGCTGTCTTCCCTGCACCGATTAGCTTGTGATTAGCATGCTAAAGGTCAGTTTTTACCCCGGGGCACACAGGAGAAAGCAGTGTGCCCTCTGCAACGTTTTGGGGGCTCATGGGTTCAATTCGGTTGCTGCAATGGAGCTAGTATGTCCAGGTGTGATTCCAGGGTCATCCATGTTTCCTCTGGGGGCTCCGGTTTTCTCCATTAACCGAAAACTCGCATAATAAGCGAATTCTCCTGCTAAACACGCCGATCTCCTGTCGCCCGAAGTTCTGGAAATGTGTCCCCGTTGGTACTGACAGTTTCGCCCCAGTGGCATTGAAGGATGAGTCAAACGCGCACACTTAAGTACCATTTTATTTTTATTTATGCTCCTTCACCGATCTCCTGTCAGTGTCGTACTCCCAGCTCTAAACAGAGTGATTAGGCTATTTACGACGCACAGCGGTGGCAGTCGCAGTGTACCAACAGTCAGGCAGGGAGCGTCTCGTTAGTCCTGACATATCTACACACGCTGCTCCTGTTGTTGTTGGCTGATTACCGCTGTGTCAACTCAGAACAACCCCCGAAGCATGCTGGGATACTCCCTCCGCTCTCACACTTAAGGGAAAATGCCACAGTCATTCATTTACAGGCATGCGTTTGGATTAAATACAACTTGGGTAAACCTGTCGATGTAAATGGAATTAACAGAAGGGGCGATGTTGGTTCAGGTGACAGCTTTCGCCAAACACCTGGGAGGTTGGGAGGTTGGCAGTTTGAATCCTATACCTTTGGCAATTTGATTCTGACTTCCTGTCCTTGGGCAAGGCACGAACAATAGTCATAGGCATAGACATAGGAATACAACATACACATAATATAGTTTAAAACTGAGGCGGTGGGCAATTGAAAATTCCATGATGGGAGGTGGGAGGCTTTGGTAAGTGTCCTAGTTTTTGGCTAATACTGTGCCTTGGGAAAGTACTAATACACCTTGAACTTTGCACATTTTGTTATGTTTACAACCCTAAACATAAAGATTTTATTTTGAATTTTTACTGAAAGTTCACACACAAGTAACAGACAACTGTGAAGTGAAAGCAAAATGATATATGATTCTGTTATTTTTCAAATAATAGAAAAGTGAGGCGTGCATAAGTTGTCTGTTAGTTGTGTGTGAACCTTCAGTAAAAAAATTCAAAATAAAATCTTTATGTTTAGGGTTGTAAACATGACAAAATGTGCAAAAGTTCAAGGTGTATTAGTACTTTCGCAAGGCACTGTATTTCTTTCATTACTTGGAGAATCCCCATGAAACAAACTGGCTCAACGTTCATTGTCTTCTCTGTATGAACGTCCTCTTATTTCTTTGAAAGGTGCCCAAAGTGGTGACAATATTCAAAAACATTAGCATGACGTTGACCAGTAGAAAGGCCTGTGAATCCAGTCACTACCAAATTATCATGAGGTACTTTATTTATGGAGATCATGTTCTACAATTTGACGATGTCATAATAATAGAGGGCAGAGGTACAGATGCAGTTTTTGAAAGAAATCTCTGAAAAGAAAATTGATTCTACATTCTGCTACATTCATCTTATGGCTGAAAGTCCCGTCTACTGACTAACACCATGCAAATGTCACCAATTTAGGGCACCTTTAGGAGACATTAAGAAGACACTGAACAATTTTTGTTTCACTTGGGTTGCCATAGTAATGACAAAGATATTAACCAAAAACCAAGACAGAAAATCTGCATTTTGACAGTTACCATAGTTACCACAATAGAATTCTTAGCTGCCCACCGCCTCAATTTTAAACTATAAGCTCTTTAGAATGCTGTGACGTGTCATGTGAACGCAAACTAATTGATGATTGATTAGTATTTTATTTTCCTGTAATCTAACCAGTAACGTTATTCAGGGGAGTTCTGGACAAAAAAAAAAGAGGGGGGTCTATTGTACATGTTTTAGTGGTAGGGGATATAGAGATAATTGTTTAACATGTAGGCACTGTATCCAACAACCTTTAAATGTGTAGAGAGCGATGCAATTCTTTGTTGGCATTGCAATGGTTGTGAAGCCTAGGCGTAAATTAAGCTTGGGAGACTAATTTCAGCATCACCTACCTCTGCGAGGGTCACACCTCCACCTCAGCCTCTCAGCACAGAGCCACACCTTTGTCGCAGCCAATCATCGCCCTCGGATCTGCTTTTAAGCCTCCAGCGTTCCCAGATGTGCTGCGACCCACCTCGACCCCTTCACTGCCTCATCTATTTACAGCTTCTCCCTGCTGCATCCTTCACCGGTCTCCCATACCACCACCAGTGTCCAGGCTCCAGGGGAAGACATCCCCAATGCTAACCTACCCATCCATACTAACTTGAATTCATATATCAAAGTCTACTCATTAAAATCTATTGCCAAAATACATCCATGTCAATGAATCTTTCTAATCGCTGCTTTTGTGTGTTTGAGTCTATCCAGGTTGACATAATATGTGAGTTGGTCCACCAAGGACGAGACTTGTCTAGATAAAAACATTTTTTTATGTTTCGAAGAAGATTGAACTTAATGCAAACTTCTGTTTTATAACAATATATATGTATTTCCAGAGGTGCAAAACAAGCTTAAGGTCAGCACACACACTACCCAATTTTTCTAGTCTTAAACGATTTTATATAGAATGGGGGGTCCACACTACATGACTTAGTGCGATTATAGAACGTCTGGGTGTTCACACTTAACAACTGAAAATCGTAAAAGCGAACACACTACACAAACAGCTGATGTTTGATAACACAGCGCGTCTGTCCTCTCTACCACTTAATTTCTCCTCCGGTTTCAAAAACTGACGCAAAATCCGCAAAGATAGGCCTGTGTTTGTGAGCGTGGGAAAACATGTGCATGTCCCGATTGGTCAACAGTGTCAACAGTGTCACAACATCGCAGTGCAAGGCTACTGCTACTACGAAGCCTTCAACTTGGCTATATATACACGATTCGAACGCGAGTCCAGTCGTGATCCCCCCACACTACGCGACACGACTCTGTGTGACTGCCTTAGCCTAGCCACGACTCGGGAAGACTCAGCGCCACTGAGAATTGTATCAAAATCGGGCATAAAAATCGTGTAGTGTGTGCTGGCCTTTACACGTACTTGTTGCACAGGATTAATTATGCCATTGTATGCAGCTGTAGGGGGTCAACACTGAAACAGAGACACTACAGCACACCACGTTGCATTGTGGTATCACTTTTCTCATTACCTGCAAATGAACCATGAAAGAAAGTTTGACTTTACGGCTGAGGGAACTCAAATCGCATATTACAATACACAGTCATGAAGCATTTGTTTTTCAGAGGAGTTCTGGACCAAGAGGGTGGTATTAACTTTTCTACATGTCCCTTTTCCCATAGAGACACAATCACACATTCACAAACATGCCTCCCCTTCATACATGCAGCTTTATTAGGAATCTGGACAGTAATAGGATAAGGGAAAATCATAAAGGATCTGAGCTCTTAACTTGCGTGCTGAGAAGGGCGCACCTTGACAAATCGTCTTAATGGATAATGCCGGATAAAAGTGAATTAACCTTTTCTTACTTACCGGATGTTAAACTGGATTACGCGCAGGATGGAGGATGAGGACCGTCAGGAGCGGTAACTCACTCCATGAAATCTGTGTTTGATGACGATAACTACTGTAACTATTGTATTATTATCCAGCGACAGAATGTTCCTTTCCCTCTTTTTTTGTTTCGCTTCAACAAATCCCTGTTAAGAGCATTTTCACAGTCTCATTTTTTCAGTGTTAAAGGACATCATTCATTCGACCTTGTGACAGACAGTGGAAAAACACTAAGGAGTCGCCATCACTTGAGGCATCGAGGAAGTGTTGAAATCACACATTAGGCAACATGGATATAGTTCTTTCAGTCACTTTTGCTGCCCTCTAAATGTCAAAATACTCAAACGGATTTGGCCAACTTTTGGACAAGGACAATTCTCAAGCTACATTTAAGCACTTTTATTCTTGTTTCATTGGGCTCCGCTGCCAAGATCGTCTGCCCGAAGATCTGCTGAAATCCACGGTCTATCTAAGAGAGTGGAGGAGGGAAAAAAAGAAAGTAATACAGTGTATAATTTGAAAAGTTGAAAGCCGGTATGGATGGATGGACTGTGTCTGGATTCACACTGTGCCATTTTCTCTCAGGAATGGGGAAAGAAAAGGTGTTTTTTTCTTTTCCTTTTTTCTCGCAGACACCTACACTCCTCGCTGCAGATAGGAGCCCGCACTTGGCTCCTGTGCACTGAAATGTGAAGGTTGTTCAGATAAGCATTGGTCATGAAGACGGCAAAGGTGACCCTGTGTGGCAGACACAGTACATACCTATACATGGTACAGTAAGATCTTCCATTTGAATGCTATTCATTAAGACAAATGTAATGCAACTCCTGCATATCACCTTAAAGCAGTTGTGCAGAAAAGGCGCAACCACTTCCACACCAAAATGTCTTTCTTTGCTAATTTATTTTATTGGGGTTATTATACACTTAATAGACAGACATATTTGTTTTACTAAATTGTCTGTGCAGTTTGCTCTCCTTACATACTGATGTATAAACTTTCAACTGGAAACAACTAATGCATCTTTTAATGTAATGTTTATTTTGATGAACTGCCCACAAAGTTGAATGGCTGTAAAACAGGGTGGGTTATTGGTATAAAAGCTGTCAACCATCTCATGCAGATGATCTTGTGATAATCAGCCCATACAATGCAACAATTGTTAAAAATCTGTTCTGAATATTTCACAGAACATGACATAAAGTATAACCCCACTAAGAGCAATATGATGATTGTAAGAAGCAGGCAGGATAAAAATGTGACCTTCCCTGTTTTTGTTCTGTGTGACAAGACTCTGGCTCACTCTACTGAGGTCAAACATCGTGGACATTTTTGACTGAAGATTGGCGTGACGATAGAGACATTAGCAGACAATATTCTAACCAACGAAAGTAATAAAGATGTGTTTGGCATTTATATCATAATCCTGCTGAGTCTATGTTTCTGCACAGATTTTGTAGTATCCTTGGCCTCCCCAGGATTTGTTTTTGTTGTTGTTGTTTTGCATTGGCCACACACCGTGCTCTTTGTGTTTTCTGCATGTGATTTAGTGATGATTGGTTCTGTAGACAGTGTATCACCCTTAACCCGAGCGTCCTGTCTCTCTCACTGTGAACTTTATCCAAACTGCGCTCTAAAC
Organism: Neogobius melanostomus; assembly: GCA_007210695.1. Classification (NCBI taxonomy): domain Eukaryota; kingdom Metazoa; phylum Chordata; class Actinopteri; order Gobiiformes; family Gobiidae; genus Neogobius; species Neogobius melanostomus. Next base: position 543,326 of record VHKM01000062.1, read on the forward strand.
TTCAAACAGTGAACTTTGCCTCCGCCTCATGGTAATTAGTCCAGCCCTCACAGCTCCGTCTAATGAGCTGCACAACAGACAGAAGGGGAGAGATGCAGGAAGGGACTTTGCGGCTGAGTAAAACGCTGCTACAAATGCTGTGAATATATTGAGCTGAAATATTCATCTCTTAACACATTGACTGGCAGCATCACAGGTTTGACGACTACTGTGGACACATTAGCCTTGGTGTTGTTTGGGAGAATAACTTAAAAGACATGTGAAGAAAACACTCTTAGGTTTATAGACTAAATATTCAAAAGAAAAGAACTTGTATGTGATGGAGTTAAACATAATCAGATGGAAAACACTCAATAAAGTCAATAGTGCAAGAATTGAGCCCTTAAAAATGCAAATGGCCTATGCACCAATGTTTTTCTCTTCAGACACCACTTATTGCCAATCCCATTTCTACCTACCTCCTACACATCCTGATTCTTCCTGTGAAATTTAATTTTTCAACAAGCGATGAATGAATTCTCCAGTGATTATGCCTTTTGAACGGTTCGAACAGGATCTCAATGGTGAAATGAGCCGGATCCTTTTTTTTTTTCTTCAGTCAATTTCACCCAGAACTCCGCCGAACAAACTAAAGAAGCAGCCAAACAACGGAGCAGGCGGCACAAGTGAAAGCTTTTTGCACTCAAGTCAAAGCTAGATGCTGTCAGTCTTTATTCCGTCCGGGACTTCAAGAAAAATACCTCAGGAGAATGAATTCTTGTCAAGGATTTTGTGATATTATCATCTGTATTACATTGGTATTGTTGCTAAATTAATGTGTGTTGGTTGAAATGTTAACTTCTTAAAACTTGAGTTGATGTTGGAGGCCGAATGTCAAAGGTCTCCTGTTTGTTTTGGTTAAGGCATTGAAGCTTGACTTAAGGACATCTGGTTTTGTGGTTTTGGGAGTTAGTCGGAGGAGAGATTCACATGACCTGTTTGGACTGCCTTCCTGGGCTCTGGGAAGGAGGAGTGTACCTATCATTTACTGTGAAGTGTGTAAGGAATGTGGGCGTGTGATTATCTGAATAAAAGCTTGAACGGGGAAATGGCACATTGGGTATTGAAGAATTTTGCAGCGCTGGTATAGGTTGCACAATTCCGTGACAATGCCTCCTTGCAAGTAAAAAGAAAGGCTCTGGCGTGATCTTGTGTTTTTTAATCTGTTTATTTCTGTGACAGAAGATAACAGAGCGTTTGCCGAAAGGTGTGTTGGAAGCAGGTGTTAATTCCCTGACAATTCTTTCGAAGAAGTCTTTATTTGATCAATATCGCACATACAAGTTACATCATAACAACATCAGGAAGTCTGCCGATCAAGTCTCGTGCCCATCTCTATATACTTGTTAGTCCAGCCCCTAATCCAGACGCACAAACTGACCTTATCTTCAGACATTACGATGCAAGTTTGAGAAAAACAAGTCTGTTCTTATCACTAACATTGTATCTCGGCCAAAATTGATCTGCCTGTACTTTTTCAAGGTAGGACATTTATTGAAACAATAGCAAAACAGAATCATAAGACAAAGACTACGTTGTTCTCCTCCTAACTAGTATTAGATAAGGTCGAAGCAAGTAGCAATACATTTCTATATGTCACAATGCACTAAAACAAACATGTGTTAAAAAGCGTAAATATCAGTCCCATTAGTGTCCATAAAGTGTGCCTTTTGTTGACCACATCTTAGATATTGTGAATTATCTGGCAGGCGATAAAAAAAATGTGTATTAAAAAGATCCAGTCCTTTGAACGGCTCTTTAGGATGAACAGATCCCAAAGACTCCCAGTAAAGAGCCGTAAATCCCATCACTGGAATTCTCAAGCTATTGCAAAACAAATCAATTACCAAGTCAATTCTAGTTTCTCCACTAAAGTAATATATTTATTTTGTCCCATCTCCCTGTGGCCATTTTCGTTATTTTTTCCTATTCATTCTTCAACTCATTTCAATATAAAACCTGCTGGATTTTTTTCCCCATCCAATTTCGAACCATCCTATTTGACAGCTTTTATGTTACCAATAATAATTGCCACTCTTTACTTACATACATTTCAATTCTTTTCTCATGTCCTGTCTCTCCAAGTCTTATCAACATGCATGATTATGAGCATGGGCTGAGTTTGTAATTATAGTCTCAGGTAAATGCATTAACATTAGCAATCTACGTTACTGACACAACTGATGTAATTAAGAGTGAGATGGATAATGGCTTGTTTACTGAACCCGGTGATTGGTGGGGTCACGTTCACCGTGGATAAAGTCATTTGCTTGTCATGGACCCGTGGATGTAGCGAGTGCATGTAAATGACGGCCTCTGCCCGCCGGCTTTTGTGTGCTGCTGTGGCGTTTTTTTTTAATTAACAATGAAAGGCTGTCCCTTTTTTCAGGTCAGTAGTGGAGTGAGTGTTTACATAATATCTATATGCTAAACTTGATCCTGTATGTATTAGGGGTTGAATAACGGGCCTTTCCAATAACTACAGATACATTAGTTCCATTGTTTTAGATCGTTTGCCCTGTTGACTGGTGCCTAAAAGTGCTATTGAACAATGTGAGTAACAGCATCAAACTGCATTTTGTAAGTCCAAATGAATTCCTTTTATTTGGGTTGCAGCTTAAAAGTGGGTACCAACGCTGCACCGACTGAGAACCACAGCTGTATCTCATTGACCAGAAAAGAGGTAACACTAGACATTTTACCCACTCAGCTCATACTTTATCATTTTAAAAGGACATAAATGAAAATGAGAAAGGAAGAAAGAAAGGGGAGAAGGGGCAGTGTAACTCTGTTATCAGTGCTCAATTTTAGCCCCATTTGAAGGAGCACATTACCTTTTTTTGCCATTTTTGTGGAAGAAGTAAAGGTTCCATAAAATAGACTTCATGACACAGATTTGAGATTGTATAATACCATGTCCAAATATCTACTGTGAATTATCTATGGCTGGGGTGTCCAAACTTTTTTCCTCAGGGGCTGCATATTGAAGGGTATGTGGTATGGGGGGGCCACAGATCGGTTGTAAAGCGGACTCAAACATTCCACTGGGTGCATTTAAAGCCCCATTCACACAGGATTAGAATTACATGGGGACGCCGGTAAATCTGAAATTACCCCAGGACGTCAAGTCATTTTTATGAGCATTTGCACTGGATCAGCAATGTCATTAATTAACCATTTTTTACTGACTTTTTTCCTCCGGAAATCATGGATAGATAATGAACACTGAATGATGACAACAGGCCTTTTATTAATTCGTGATTCGAGCGCTGACTCTCAGGTTTGTTTATGTGAGCTGTGCTTTAGTGAGAAAGGCTATTTCTTACCGCATGGCGCACGCTACGACGAACGACATCAGCGCCAGGTCTGTGGGATTTTGCTGTTTTCATAAAACAGCTGTTTCCTTTCTCCTTCAATCCGTTCACTCTGAAACAGCCTCCTCCGTCTAAACTTTGCATCAAAACATTCCCTTTCTCCATGTTGTCTTGTCTCACGTTGCCGTGACAACGGGGCTGTACTTCCAGTTCACCTCTGTAACGTCGTTTTCTCTTTTATACTTTTTTAAATGTATAAAACACAGGTCAGAGTAATGCTTTGATAGCATGATATTGTCACTACAGCTTAAATGTGGACATACATTTATCGACAAAAGGATGTTTTAAATCAAAGTTTTTATTTATACTTCATTACGCTTTTTAAAAACTTTCCAAACTCCGACATGTCGATTTGCACAGGACTAGAATCACCTGGGGACCTTGGAGTTTGCAGAATTACCCAAGGTAAAAATCGGGGGAATTTTTACTATTTACTAAAATACTAACATGGCAGTTTCGCACTGGACTAGAAACTCAGAGGATGTCAGTAATATTACTTTTTACCTGAGGTCCCTTGGTAATTCTAATCCCGTGCGAATACGGCTTCAGAGAGATTTAAAACCTTCCACACACATCAATATAGGCGTGGAATCTTAAAGCCAGCTCTGTCTCACAATCAAATGTTTTGAGGTTTTAATCATGTCAAATTATTAAACTTGTCGTAAAAATGACCATTTGTAGGGATGTGTGCCTAGTTAACTTGAACCCTGAGTACCAGCAAAAAATTGGTCTGAGGGCTGCATTCGGCCCCTGCTCTATGTAGTCGATAATGTGAATATTGTACGTTATCCAGTTCATAAAGGTCGACCAAACGTAGCATATGAAAATAGGCCAGTTTTCATACCTAGGTTGACATAATGTGGAGACACTATTATCAGGCATACAACCATTCTCCGACTTTAGAAAGTGAGATGGATAAAGCTCTCAGTCTCCACTCCGTCCAGTGTTGATGTTATTAATTTCGGCTGTTTGCTTGCGGGAGCGCGGAGTTGCCCTAACAAGCGTTCGCTAAGTTGGTAATTGGTCAGGATGCCTATGCTACAGACCGCTCTACTGCTGCTACACGCCCACCTCCGCTCCCCCTGCACTCGATGACTCATTAATCATGGATGGCGGTGTGGAAGTGGGCAGACAGACAGCTCGGAGTGAAGCTGAAGAATCAACACTCGCTAATGACGCGCCGCGCGTTGCCCTCGCCCAGTGTGCCGCGCGCACACTCCGTCACCGCAATGTCACCGGTGGAGTGCAAACACGCTCGTACGTACTTGATAGCTTCTGTGCCGGGGTGAAACCGGACTAATTATGCTATTGTCTGCAGTCGCGGGGTGCTGAGGTTGAAATAGAGATGGTAGATATAGAGATAATTGTTTAATATGAGGCTTTGTATCCAACAGCCTTTAAATGGGCTTAAGAGTGGGATGCAATTGTTTGTTGGAACACAAATTGGTCCAGCATAGACACACACAAAACACAGACATTTATTTTGTAGGCCCAGTTTTTCCAGACACATTAAAGCAAAACAAACGAGCTTGCACAAACTTTATATATTTAGCTGTAGGGGGCTGACACTGAAATAGAGATGCTACACAAAGGGCAAATCAGCTGACACCATGTTGCACTGTGATGTCACTTTTCTCATAACCTGCGACAGTAGAAGTGTCAGCGAGTCGAGTTGCCACTAGGGGGTGCAATAGGATCAAATTGTTTTTTTTTAAGGAAGAATGATGTTGCTCTATTGTCATTCTATTGCTCAAAATTACAAATAGAGAATTAGGGTAGGCGAGCTATGGATCTGTTGAGACGGATCCTCCCAACGGGCTCGTAATCCTCGTCTTTTAACGCACCACAGCATAGGAACATCATCTACAAAAGCTTGTTAGGGCAGCTGGGCAGGGGTTTGTTGATGATGAGCTACTGCCCTCTACAACTGGCCCGCTCTACACCTGGCTTTTTAACACACTACACTGTGTAGGGCTTACATAATAAATGTACATAATAATATTCACGGAGTATAATATGTATATTAATCTGTCTTTTTAACATAAAAGCCCCGGGTCTCATCTTCTTCCACCACCAGTATCCAGACTCTAGGGGGAAGACTCCGTCAATCATTGATCATTATGTGTATTTCACATCGTTAATTCAGTCCTCCGCCGGGGTCTGAGACCCAATCATGATTCATGTCCAAGAAAACTCTCCTAATGCCACTCTGTTTCTGTGAGTCTTTTCAGGTCGAGATACAATATGTCCATTTGGAACTTACGTGTCGCTTTTGCGCATACTATTCGCCTGATTCCGCCCCGCTCATTGATTTGTGTAAAATGTCCAATGTTCATTTGCACCACACTGCACCGTTTCTCTGCGCGGCCTGAACACGGCTTTGTGCCCGTGTAGAACTGATTTCATCTTGACTTCTCCAGTCCTATGTAAACTAATAGGAGAGAAGGGGCCGGCACAATTCATGGCGGCGCCCACACGAACTACCGGAATAAGGTGAATACAGCAGCCCCTTAAGCATTTTCTCAAAGGAGCCTCGTTAAATTAAGGTTCACAGATTGAAATTGCCTTCAACTTGCCCTATCTTTGCGTTTGGAGTTTGGGGAGCCAGAGGATTGTTCACCCACGGCACCCAACAGGCTAAAGGTGATGCACTAACATCAAATACGCATTATATCCTGCTAGTTAACAATGATCTCTGGTGCAGTCATGGTCTATCACATTTCACAATGACAAAGCAAAGAAACTGTAATCTAGGTCTCTCCTTTGCACTTCTGTGTATAATCCGTCTTCCTGCCAGTGACTTGGCCGAAATCTGCTGCTGCGAATGCGACTGCAGCCTTATAACGTCAGCACAAGGTGATGGAGAAGCTAGCGCTCTTCATGCCGGTGCAAAATAAAAGACCTTTGGAGGGAAATTGCCACTTAACTAAAGTGAATAAACAAGACCACGCATCTTGTTTATCCAACATAAGACTTGGCTTTACTCCCTGCTTTAAACAGTCGCTTCAGGGAACGCCGGATTTCATATGGATTTGGCATGAGCAACTTTTGTTTTTGTATCCTGCATCCTGTTGTAGCTAAATGAGCTGCATCTCCTTCTGTCATCTATGGGCAAAGTACACACTCGTTTTTATTTATTTCAGTTTTATTCATTTTCTTCAGATAGTACAAATTTACATTGAGCATTTGTCGCTGTTCTGTTGGATCATATAAACCAAACTAAGGCCAGTACAGTATGTTCTGAGATATTAATGCAGTGCAGACAACCCACACATACTAAACAGCCACAGGATTAATTATGCTATTGTGAGCCGTTGCGGGGGGGGCAATGCTATATAAAGAGCGAATTTTGTTGCACTTCATTATCACTTTTGCATAAAAACAGTAAGACTGAACTAAACAAAAGTAAGTCTTGCAGTGACGGGAGTTACGGCTCTTCAGTGGGAGCTGAGTCTTTGAGATCCATTCATTTCAAAGAGAGAAAAGACTCTTTATGATCTAAAATTTGAATGATGCCACAATATCTAAGACAGGATCGATAAAAGGCACACTTTTTCCCACTTAAATCATCTAAAATGACAATACTTCACTGACTGATGTTTACGCTTTGGAAAAGGTGTTTGCGAATGGAATCTTGCGCCACAACTAATAAAAAGAAGCTGCAGCTGTCTGACGAATCATTTTCTTTAGCTTTGACTTTATTGCAAAAAAAGCTTTCACTTGTGTTGCCGGCTCTGTTGTTGGGCTGATTCTTGTGTTTGTTCGGGGGAGTTCGGGGTAAAATTGACTGAACGTTACGTGGCTTAAGTCAAATAACATGCTGGAACTATTACTGTGTTATATTTCTTACCCACATGAAAAGAAGAAACAAAAACACACACTGGCAAGCCACACTGTCCTCAACATATCTAGCTATTCATCATCTAGCTATTTTTGCTTCTGATGTACACGTCTTTCTTATTCCAGAAAGAAGGCGCACGGTCGAAATGATAATAACAGGACGCTTTGTTTTAAACTAATATGTGCTCAAAGATGGATTATCTTTTGTCCAATTTCCCTTTGTCGCTACAGTCGTATGTATAAGCAGTTTTAACTGGTGCAGGTGGTCGGACGCCTGGAGCTTTGCAGACAAGATGGTTCCAGCATGAGAGGGAAGAAACTTTATTACTGTATTACTGAGAAAAAGGCAGACAGGATTCCCAGACAGGGCCACACAGCAAAAAAAAAAAGGCAAAACTATACCCGCATATGCAAAAAGTGCTGATTAACTGTGGGCAAGTTGCTGAGGCAGATGTTAAATATAGACAGAGGAGAGCAGGGAGAGTTCACTGGAAAATAAACCTGTTTTTGTGGAAATAGGTGGTGCCAAATATGTCAGAGGGAGGCCAGGGAATATATGATAAATGAATAATAAGCAGAATTTTTAATAATGTATTTGAACAGAAAATCTACAAAAGCTCAATTTGAGGCAATAGTTGCAACTTCAACACTTCCACTACAGAGTACAGAAGATTAGTTTAGTTTAGTTTATTTATTTATTTGAACAGGGACAGTGTACACTATACATTAACCTCAGAAAGGAGAGATGTATTGTACCAGGTTGTAGCACTTGTGCTAATTTCCACCTGCAGTCCCTGGGCAGACTGATGTCAACATACAAAAGTCTTAGAAAATTACACATGTTAAAAATACATTTCCCCCTAAACAGCATGACTCGAGAACCTTCATTGAAGATGGACAACTCCTATACAACTGAGAGTCTACACAGACATCTATGGAACAATGTTATAACATGGCCAGAAGCTCAGAAAAGTGCATGATACGTCTCCTTTGTAGTCAGTTATACCAATGCATTAGCATTTGAACACTTCAGCAAATAAATAAAGCTTATGAACCCATGATACAATATCATTAAGTCTTCACATAGTAGAGTTTATTGCGACTTGGTGCCACATTCCTGAGCGTAACAGTGGTTTGGTATTGTGTCATCATATATATCAATTCCCATATAGTATATAAAGAAATCAACTGAGTTTTTAAAATGTCACATTACTCACATTTGCTTTCATACAAAAGTATTCTGATCTAGTGTGTGTAATGTGTTTCCTAGTTTACAGGTGTTGAAGTTGTTCCGTTGCTCTTGTCTTCACTTTTTAAAGTGCTGTAACTATGGACTTTGCTGTCTGCTTCCCAGAAACATGGCGGATTTTGCCCATAATGTATGTTTCATGATGTATGATCCCTCTCTCTATAGGGCCTTAACTACGGCACACCATGAATATCAGGGCAGGAGTCGTGCCAGCGCTTGTAACGACAGCCAGTGCAGAGTTGCTATAATGCACCTTGGGTCGCGTATGGAGGTGATTCTGAACAGCTTGCCTCTCTCTCTGTGGAGTGGTCAGGAGGGAGAGGGAGCGGTGCATACGGAATGAGGACGGGCCCATTGTGTTGTGGATGGGACTGCGGCGAGCCAGGGCACTAAAGGTGTAATGAGGCATCGTGTTCGACAATCGCACGCAAATGCGGACCACCTGATCACTGCTGCGCCAACAGGCTGACCCACAAAATGGAGACTGTAGCCTCCACAGACTCTCATATGAAAAGTGCTGCGGGGATCATTTAGAGGTATTGTGCAGCATGATCCAAGGTCAATGCCACTCCGTGCTAATGGTGAAGCCACCACTTAGAGCCAAATGTTCCCAGACAATTGTCAGGACAGGTGCAAATGGAGGGGACTTAATTTTATGTTTTATTTTTCATACGGGCAACATTGCGTCTGCTTCTTTTGATAAATTAAGTGCTGCTTAAAGTGCATATTCACATTATGTCAATTATTAACTTTGCTGAAAAGTGCACTTTGTCCCGGTTTTAAAACTGCTCTTTTTTTAATTTTTGATCCTAGTATAACTTTTCCCTGTCTTTTGTCACATTTGTAACGTTCTAAAACGCATATAAAAGTAAGGGAAAAAAACATACATATTTCCCCCCAAAAAACGTTCTTAAAGGGGGGTATTATGTAAAATCGACTTTTTCAAGCTTTATATCATGTTATTATGTCATTCCCTCATTAAACACATGCCTGGAGTGTTGCCTTGGCTCATTCACATATTTTTGAGTAATCAGTAAAAACTTAGACGGCAGCCATTTTAGGTGTAGCTATGCCTCAGTCCTCCTAGGAACGCCCCCACCTCCTGGAGACGCCTCTGGACCTTTCGTCACCAGCCAAGCCACCAACCACTGCTCCTCAGCTCAGCAGAGGCCCCTCCCCGCACAGTAGTGTTGTTTAGATGCCACAGCAGTGTGCTGAAGGGGGCGTGTCGGAAAGCTTCTTAAAGAGACAGAGGCCTATTTCAAGACGTTCAGTACAGCCATTTTGAGAGAGCAATTTTATTCAAGGCAGTTATTTTAATTTACTGCATATACAGACCAACAGAAGGTTACGTCATCATTGTAGTATGCTATAGCCTGGTGCTATGTGATTGAAAAAAGCATAATACCCCCTCTTTAAAATTCACCACTGAACTTAAGATTAATATGTCCAGAAAAGTGCTATATAAAACCGATGCATTATTATAATAATAATAATAATAATAATAATAATAATAATTAGTAGTAGTAGTACAGTAGTACTTAAGACTGGCATTATGAACTTAGAAAGGGCACCACAATGTGGATCCCAAGCAGCGGCAGAGTGGGGAGTCCTGCCTGCTCTGTGTGAGTATGGGGAGTTGTGCCCTACAGCTGACTGCCTTAGGCGTCCAAGAGGTGTGTGTGAGTGTGTGTTGAAGTAGCTCCCTGTTATTGTTTGTCCAGACTGAGACCATGGTGGGCATGAGGAGGAGAATCAAGACAAAGCCACATATGGACCATCGAGCCCTGGCCACCCTGAGCAAGCTCCTGGCATGGCAGCAGAGGGGACAATCTTTTATTTTTAAGATAGCTCAGTTATTTTTTAGTCTTTTAGTCTCAACTCTTTATCCGCACCTACCCTGCTCTCACACTTATCTTAGTGCTATCATCTCCGTGTCAAAACTCACTTTTGTTTGAAATCAAATCTGTGCATCTTCCAAACATAATATTTCTTTCAGATTCATGTGAATAAAGAAAATGTTTCAGCCCACTCCCTGCTCTCAGGGGCCTGAGATCTGAGTGAATTTATAAATGCAATAAAAGCTTCTTGAAAAAAGGGAGAAAAAGAGAGGAAAAAAAAATCAACATTTACTATGCATCGGTAGGTCGTTAAATGAGCCATCTGGGACACTTGTTTCATCTACACTTTTCAAACAAGTGTTCGCCTGTGTAAAGCTGGTCTGTTGGCGGTGCATACATGTAGCCTATGTGACAGGGGAAAGCCTCGCGCACATAACCTCAGGCCCAAGACACTTGTAAGAAATATTCAGAGCAAATACCATTAAAGTACTGGTGAAAATATAGTACATTTCTTTAAAATTTCCTTTGGTACGTCCTTCCAAACCCCCAGTAGGGTCGTACGGCGTTGGAATATGAAGATGATGTTGCTTTTGTGCTCATTCTGTGGAAAATGTTCTTGTCAGTTGATGTGTCAACTCAAAACCTGAAGGTCCTTTTATCTCTAGATACTGTGTGAATGTGAATGTGTAAACCACTCAGGATGGTTGGCAGCGATCTCTTTGTTTGTTTGCTTTAAGAATGTGGAGGACACTTCTCTTTTCTCTAAATAATGTTATAATACATACTTTAGCTGTAGAAGAAACAACCAACGTGAATAGGATTACTCAAACATGTGTAAATGAACCAAAAATACCTCTCCAGGTTGTTCTTTGATGCTGGAACATTGCACAATGGTTAAAGGCTCAAAAAAGGCAGTTTTGCATTATGTCCTCTATATTGACTTTTTAGAGCTTATTACTATGTTATAGGGACTATGTTTACATGGCGTCAATATTCGATTTAAGGTCAATATTCCAGTCTCTGAAACATTTGGAATAACCCATTTACATGCGTGAGCAGACAGAGCTACTCCTGTATACATGGTAATTGTAATCAATCGGGGGATCCTGATCAAGAGATAGATAGATAGATAGATAGATAGATAGATAGATAGATAGATAGATAGATACTTTATTAATCCCAGCGAGGGGAAATTCAGTTGTCCTTCAGTAGCAAACAGCGGATAAAAAGACAATACAAATAAATTAAATAAAAAGTACTTGCCCGAAGTTAAACCCCCACACATTTACATCAGCAATAATCATTATAAAAATGAATTGCAGCAGGGATAAAGGATCTCCAGAAGCGCTCAGTCCTGCTGTATGCGGAGAGGAAACGATCCGATCCGATCTGCGATGCTCGGATGACGTAAATCAAGCATCAAGCATTAAGCGTCATTTTCGCTTCTTCTTACAGTATCCAAACACAACAACAACAACAACTGCAGGAGCACGGCAGATAATGAACAGTCCTGGGCCAACAGTAGTTGCCTTTGTTTGCACTGTGGTGCTGGTACTGAACCACCAGCAGTACTTGACACTATTGTGCCACATGTTCTTCATTAACAGAAGGAGAGAACGTGAAGAAGAAAAAGGAAATGGAGCCGGGCTGTACAAATCCACGCTACCCGTTTCCACCAGAGCCCCCAGGACACTTTGGATGAAAGTGCGCAGTCACGACTGGTGGGCACGGGTTGTAATGATGGAGTTCAGAACACAAAAGACCAAGATTCCTTGTGGATAGAACATGCACAGAACACAAATTAATGTTCCTTTTCATGGGGATATTCCAATACTTGTATAAAATATTCAGGTTAGAAAAGGAGTAACCCAGGGGTCATATTTGGATTTTGCCGGTGGATATTTTGTTGCAACTGTTTTAGATCAATACTGTATTTTCTAACCAACAAAGAGTAATTAAGATGTGTTTGAGAATATAACCAATACCTTTATTTAAAGAGGGGGTAACCTTCTGTTGGTCTGTATATGCAGTTGGTCTGTATATGCAGTAAATTAAAATAACTGCCTTGAATAAAATTGCTCTCTCAAAATGGCTGTACTGAACGTCTTGAAATAGGCCTCTGTCTCTTTAAGAAGCTTTCCGACACGCCCCCTTCAGCACACTGCTGTGGCATCTAAACAACACTACTGTGCGGGGAGGGGGCTCTGCTGAGCTGAGGAGCAGTGGTTGGTGGCTTGGCTGGTGACAAAAGTTCCAGAGGCGTCTCCAGGAGGTGGGGGCGTTCCTAGGAGGACTGAGGCATAGCTACACCTAAAATGGCTGCCGTCTAAGTTTTTAAAGATTACTCAAACATACGTGAATGAGCCAAGGCAACACTCCAGGCATGTGTTTAATGAGGGAATGACATAATAACATGATATAAAGCTTGAAAAAGTCGATTTTACATAATACCCCCCCTTTAAGCATTGGAAAAACAAAAAATCACCATTAGATTATTTCCCCCAAAAGTTCTTCCATCCCTGCAATTTAGCTCAAGTTCCTCTCAGTCTTGTGCAGTTAGCGCTTGGGTGATCCGTCATGCCACCTTTGCCACGCCATCCTGAAGTCTGACGAATACCTCTCCCGCTCGCCTCATCCTGAACTCCGCTTTTACAACGCCGCATGTCACAAAGTGTGGGCATTGGCCTTTTTTCCGTTTAACTGCCTTTGCCACGAGCTACCGCCGCTGTTTTCCATCATTGCCGTAGCGAGGGCCCGCGGGCATTTGATCACATTAGCGTTCTGGAAGCAGCCGCCGTGCCGTGACCGCGTGCCACTCCGACTGAACTCTCCACAAGTCAGGTGTGTCTATTTTCTTCATAGGGATGCTAATGTTTTTGACCCGCGTTGAGATGACTTCAAAGAGATAGGTTCAAGTTGGCACAGGGAGGGGATTATACGCTGCAGGTAAAGGCTTTAGTGCCAGTCTCTTACCCGCTGTTGCAAAGATGTTTTTTTAAGCTGTTGAATTAATGTAAGGGAGAGGCGTTTATAGAAGACGGCGTTAGTTCAGTTTCGGGAAAAAAAAAAAAGCATTTTGTTTCATCTTTCCCGTGCCCCAAAGCTCAACAGAAGCTAAAGATGTCGTATTGTTCTTGATAACACAACAGAGAGACAGAGGATTAGCGGAGCAGGGAGAACCAAGGCCTTTGGGTGCATTTAGAGTCACACGACTGATCCTCGACTGCAATTTTATACTTTCACTTAACTTTCTTTATTTTCTTTCCTCCCGATTACACATTGAACAACGAAATGCATGGTAAACCTTTTTGTCTTTGTTGAATTAAAAGAATCAACTCAGTAAAGCCAACAGGTTTGCAGGATTACAATGTGTAAAAGGAAAACAACAAACTATTCTTAAAGGGATATTTCAGGATTTTTGACATTGGGCCTCATTTCCTAGTTATCCAGAGTGTTGTTGATGTCTGGAGATATTTTTTTCTTAAATTCATGCAGTTCTTATATTTGAAGAGTCTAGTGGCGCTAGGCTAATGCTAGGCTAACACATTTCTATTGTATCAGTTAGCCTGTATTAAAAACAGTCTGACCCACTCCACAATGCACCTGAGGTACAGTGAGGAAAATAAGTATTTGAACACCCTGCTATTTTGCAAGTTCTCCCACTTAGAAAACATGGAGGGGTCTGAAATTGTCATCGTAGGTGCATGTCCACTGTGAGAGACATAATCTAAAAAAAAAATCCAGAAATCGCAATGTATGATTTTTTAACTATTTATTTGTATGATACAGCTGCAAATAAGTATTTGAACACCTGTCTATCAGCTAGAATTCTGACCCTCAAAGACCTGTTAGTCTGCCTTTAAAATGTCCACCTCCACTCCATTTATTTATTATTATCCTACATTTAGATGCACCTGTTTGAGGTCTTTAGCTGCATAAAGCACCTGTCCACCCCATACAATCAGTAAGAATCCAACTACTAACATGGCCAAGACCAAAGAGCTGTCCAAAGACACTAGAGACAAAATTGTACACCTCCACAAGGTTGGAAAGGGCTACGGGGAAATTGCCAAGCAGCTTGGTGAAAAAAGGTCCACTGTTGGAGCAATCATTAGAAAATGGAAGAAGCTAAACATGTCTGTCAATCTCCCTCGGACTGGGGCTCCATGCAAGATCTCACCTCGTGGGGTCTCAATGATCCTAAGAAAGGTGAGAAATCAGCCCAGAACTACACCGGGGGAGCTGGTCAATGACCTGAAAAGAGCTGGGACCACCGTTTCCAAGGTTACTGTTGGTAATACACTAAGACGTCATGGTTTGAAATCATGCATGGCACGGAAGGTTCCCTTGCTTAAACCAGCACATGTCAAGGCCCGTCTTAAGTTTGCCAATGACCATTTGGATGATCCAGAGGAGTCATGGGAGAAAGTCATGTGGTCAGATGAGACCAAAATGGAACGTTTTGGTCATAATTCCACTAAACGTGTTTGGAGGAAGAAGAATGATGAGTACCATCCCAAGAACACCATCCCTACTGTGAAGCATGGGGGTGGTAGCATCATGCTTTGGGGGTGTTTTTCTGCACATGGGACAGGGCGACTGCACTGTATTAAGGAGAGGATGACCGGGGCCATGTATTGCGAGATTTTGGGGAACAACCTCCTTCCCTCAGTTAGAGCATTGAAGATGGGTCGAGGCTGGGTCTTCCAACATGACAATGACCCGAAGCACACAGCCAGGATAACCAAGAAGTGGCTCTGTAAGAAGCATATCAAGGTTCTGGCGTGTCTAGCCAGTCTAGCCAGTCTCCAGACCTAAACCCAATAGAGAATCTTTGGAGGGAGCTCAAACTCCGTGTTTCTCAGCGACAGCCCAGAAACCTGACTGATCTAGAGAAGATCTGTGTGGAGGAGTGGGCCAAAATCCCTCCTGCAGTGTGTGCAAACCTGGTGAAAAACTACAGGAAACGTTTGACCTCTGTAATTGCAAACAAAGGCTACTGTACCAAATATTAACATTGATTTTCTCAGGTGTTCAAATACTTATTTCCAGCTGTATCATACAAATAAATCATACATTGTGATTTCTGGATTTTTTTTTTAGATTATGTCTCTCACAGTGGACATGCACCTACGATGACAATTTCAGACCCCTCCATGATTTCTAAGTGGGAGAACTTGCAAAATAGCAGGGTGTTCAAATACTTATTTTCCTTACTGTAAATCACTTATAACGCCAGACTAACCATATAAATGTCTGTGTCGATAAAATAATTATAATCATTTTGCATTTAAAATAAAACTTGTATTTGAGCAGCATCAGCTTCGTGGCTGTAAGCTAACGCAGCGGCGGAGTGATCTGCGAGAAAATAGTCCCTCAAAATGCGGTAATTCATGTGATACAAGTCAGTTATATTTAAAAAAATATTCCATTAACACAGACATTTATATGAGTAGTCTGGCATTATACGTGATTTGCCTCAGGTGCACTGTGGAGTGGGTCAGACTGTTTTTAATGCAGTGTTGCTGATACCATAGAAATGCGTTAGCCTTGCACCACTAAGCTCTTCAAATATAAGAACTGCATGAATTTAAGAAAAAAATACCTCCAGACATCAACAACACTCTGGATAACTAGGAAATGAGGCCCAATGTCAAAAATCCTGAAATATCCTTTTAGTGATTCAGCACTGGTAAAGTTACTGCAGTGAATCTTGAAAACAGTTACAAGAGTTATATGTACTACATACACTGCATGACCAAACAAAAATTAAAAAGGTTGCATGGTCCAATATTTCATTGGACCCTTCAGCTTTGATGACAGCACACATTCGCTGTGGCGATATCAGCTTCTGCAATGTCAAAAAATTCAGTGTTGCATTCATTTTTCACCAAGATCTTGTAGTGATGATGTGAGAGTGTGACCACGGCGCAAAGCCTTCTCCAGCACATCCCAAAGATTCTCAATGGGGTTAAGATCCATGTGTAACAATGATGTCTTATGCTCCCTGGACCACTCTTTCACAATGTGAATCCCATTGTCATCTCTGAATATGCCCGTGCCATCAGAGAAGAAGAAATCCATTGATGGAATAACCTGGTCATTCAGAATGTTCAGATAGTCAGCTGATCTCATTCTTTGGGCTCATAGTGTTGCTGAATCTAGACCTGACCAACACGCAGCAACCCCAGATCATAACAGTTAGTTAAATCAATTGCCAACTATTATTTTTATTTTTTGGTCAAGCGGTGTACATATAAGGTGAAGAAAGTGTTTCTTTGTCAAAAACCCAACTGAACTTTCTGCTCCCTGAACGAATGCTCTGCCAATGTCATCCTCAAGATGTTACGGCTTAATATATTGATAAAATAACACTGAATCTATGAAAGGATAGCGTTACATAACCATGACGTAGGGGTTAGATGGAGGCGAATATTTTAATGTAGCGTTCTCCCAGTTGGACAATGGGAGACAAGAATTCTCAGAGTCCTGTTTACTGTTGAGAGATGCCCGAGATCAAACCAAGCCCACCGCGGATGTATCAGCGCTGAACGGCAGCTGTGAATGGGGATATTATTCATTCTCACACAGATGGCGCTGCATACAGAGCTCCCAGTCTTACTTAATCAATGTTGGCGCTAATGAATGAGCCAATTCCTCATATTTGCAGCCAAGTGGAAGTGTGTGTCGATATCGCGCAGACGCTGACGTATCACCAGCGAGACGAGAAAACACCAGACATACTAGGCATGTTTAGCGCTTCAGCTCAGATCAGTCAGACATGGGCTTTCGGTTGATTATAATCAAGTCAAAGTGTTAAATTAACTTCTTCTAGATGGTCAAGGACATCACAGAATTTTCAGCGACACTCTCAATCAGAGTTACCGACCACGGGGCTATTCAACTATCACAAAGTTGGATAAATTGAGACAGCTGGATACATGTTTCTGATTAACCAAATTGTCTTGGTGTCTGAATCAAGAAATATCCAGCTGGATGTCTGAAAAGTCAAGGTTAATGCTATTTAACAATGTTTTTGTGGGGTTCATTTGTTCTTTTCTTTTTGGAAGGCATTGTGGCATGTGGGCCAGGCACTCGGTACACAAAACACCACCACAGTTTAACCTGTTACCTGCAATCTTAGGGTTAGGGTTAGAGTTAGCAATTATGCATATCATAGCATACCAAGTGCCCCCCCACACTTGCAGCACAGTGGAGGCGTCACAAGATGCTCTACAGGAAACAGGAAAAGGGAGCTGCGCAGGAGGAAGAGGAAGGAGGAGGTAGAGCTGACCAGTGCAGAACACCACGCTCTGAAACAGGGACAAACCCAGGAGGCGGTGCACCGTTTCAGAGGATCAGAGGAGCACTGAGGGCAGTTCTACGGTTTCCTCTACCTCCAAAAACATGCTGGGCAGGTTGGCCCACAGTGGTGGTGGCGCGGCTCAGTCGCAGTGGCTTAGGACTAACACCTGAACACTATTTCGTTGTGTCCAAATCTCAAAGCGTATTGACAGGAGAGATTACAGATTATATGCCAGTGTGATACCTCATTAGAACGCCGAGACCTTCTAGTTTCTAAAAACATGTGAGAGATCTGGTGAGTGAAACAGAATTTACATCACATTTGCCGTTCCTAACCCTAAGCATAACCCTAATCCCTGACCCTAACCCTAACCGCCTGATCGGGGGAACGGCAAGTAACACTTTATTACCAGAAAATATGTCACATTCCTCCGAGATTGAGGGTTCTGCGCAGTATCTTTGCTGTTGCTAAAACTGCACTTTTCTGGACTAAGATGTCTGATGTATTTCCTGCTGTAGCCACTCCTCCAGTTTTTGGGCCACTCCCCCGATTGCTCCAGTGACCACAGTCACCACTGATGCCCTGACCCTCCAGGCCTTCTCCAGCTCTTCTCTAAGTTCTTGGTAATCCTCCAGTGTCCCGTGTTCCTTTCCTGATGTTGCAATTGCTTGGTATTGCTACGTCAACCGCAAAGGATTACCTCGGCTCTTGTCCACTACCACAATGTCCGGTTGGTTCGCCTTTACCATCCTGTCCGTCTGTATCTGGAAGTCGGTCATTCTCTGTTTTCAAACTTTGACGTTGGGATTTCCAACCGCAATCAACCATGTTTTTTGGGATTGAAGAAAATTGTACCAATTATACAAAAAACATTAACAACAGCTGAGGGAAGATGGTCTTGGGGATGCATCTGGTCTCTTGTCTTTAAGTATACTGCTCTTTTAGGGGATTGGAAGCGATAACTGAAGAGCCGTAAAGAAAACACAGGGTACAGAGAGAACATCCAAACTGCATTTCACTCACAAAGGCCCAACCTGGAAAAACGTTTTCTTTGTTAGACGAGAGTCCCAGCCACTTAGCCACAATGCCACTTTAAATAAAAAAGAGAAAGAAATCCTGTTCGTGATAAGGATTTGGCGAAGTTTCATCTATCATCCTTAATTTACAGCCTCGTATCCATCCTTCGCTCTCGCCGCAAATTGACATAGGTGTCATCTCAATCACAGGCTGGAGTTTATTTGCTCGTCATCCATCTGAGCGGAAGGAGGAGCACTGGTTTTATTGAGGACTTCACAGCCCTTAAAGCCACTTTTATTTGGCCGCTGTGATTTGGCTGCCGTTGCGGGTCCTGTTTAAAGAGCAGTAACATTATGCAGATTACCTAATGACTTTCGGAGGGGGCTAAGAGGTGGTCAAATAAGTTAGAGGGCATTTACAGACTGCCCAGAGAAGAGGCTTTTAAGGTGACTAAATAGTAATGGTGTCCCGTCGCAATGCAAAACGATAAAGAAACAGAAAGTGCAAATCGTAGGGCTCGTCTCAGGCTCAAAGCTTCTTTAAGGTAGTAGTAGACAGTTATTTTCTGAACGCATCTACGGTTTTTCAGATGGCTGCGCAGTGCACAGGTGCTAAGAAGAGCCCAGAGACACTTAAAACGAAAACTCTGGCACTTTTAAGAATTTTGTTTTTGAATTGTCACCAAAAAAAAATAAAACGCATCAAACCGGCGAAGCATTTGAAAAGATGAAACCCTATTTTACAGCCTTCAACTCTATTTTGCCACTGATGTTTTTTCCACAGAATGTGAGCCAGAACTGTCAGTGGACACAGGGGGTTTGGACGACATCAAAGGTTCCAACCGTGGCACTTTTAGGATTAGTTTGTTTTTGTCTTTTCTTCGTGTTGTGAAAAATTTGGAAAGGAAACAGTCAAACGCGTAGATTATTTCGGAGTCTTTAGCTTCAAAGTGGTCACTATGACATCAGTTTGTTTTGCTGTTGTTGCTTCACTTGTCGTCTCCTTGTCTCTCGGGATAGTGACAAACTAAATAAAGTCTTTTTGTGTCATTCATTCATTCATTCATTTTCTTCCACTTGTCCGTTGCCGGGTCGTGGGGGCAGCCGTTGGAGCTGCCCAGGTCACATAGCACCGGCCCCCATGGCTCCTTCTGTAGGTGGTGGGTCCACGGAAGGACGGCCTCACGATTCAAACCGGGCCTGTTGGTCTCTCCTAGGGGGCTACCAGTGTACGCAGACACTGGAGGCAATGTGGGTGAAGTGTCTTGCCCAAGGACACAACGACAATGTGCACCTTCAGAAGGCAGGATTCGAACCCCCGACCTTCCAATCATGAGACGACCCGCTCTACCATCTGCGCCATTGTGTCATTATTTGATTTCAACTTGTTACTGTTGAATATTTCTATATATGTTTTTGTCATAATAGGCTTTAATGATTATATGAAACTGTGTTGATTTGTGCTTTTGGGGTTGATTTGAATTGGGCGGACATTTCACTGCATCATTGTCCTTACTCTTGGAGTCCACTGGGGGCAGTGTGTTAGGAGTCAGATGGCGCAGACGCAGAAGATGTGTCAACAAGGAGACGCCTACTTCCTATGTTTATAAAAGGCCAACCCACGGGCCTTCTTTCTCTTCTCTCTCGTCCCCTCCTGGCTGGTTAAGATGGGTCCCTGGGGACAGCTGCATAACTTTTGTTTAGTCTGTAAATTCAGGGAATAAAATAATGATTTTGATTTTAATAGAACGAGTCTCCATCTTCTCTCCATTTTAAAGAACACATTATTACTTACAAATACGAGGTCATTTCTCATGAGATGATGTGTTCTTCTGTCAACAGGTTCATTATGTGCATTACTCCTTCAGTGCTTGTTTTAGTTGCTTGTTTGGTGCAACTAATCAATTGAACAACATGGAATGAAAGGCCAATGCAGTTTTTTCATCTCACTGTGTTATTGCAGTACATTATTGAGAGGTATCGTGTGCTCTTGACTTATGAAAGACCAATTTGTTTGAACAAAACATGATTAATAACCTTGTCATTAAAGCTGGGTCACACAAGATTTCCCGTTTTCAAACCCTAAAAGGAGTTAGTTGAGTTTTAACTCTTAATTGTTCCCCCCGCTCGTTTATCTCTTCACTTATTATCTCTTTATTACATGAGTCTACACCTAAATCCAATTGACAATTTGGGCGCACAGATGGAAAATTGAAGCAGGGCTGATTTAGACTTTTACTTCCATGCTGGCGATCAATAAAATGCACCACACTCTTTTTAATAATAATAATTTAATTGTATTATTTAATAGATTAATGTTGGCTTCACTCTAACTGGTGATGTGTGATAACTTTTTCTCTTTTGATCCAATTTTAATGATGATTCCAGATAGTATTGACATGACCAACACAGAGTCCAGTCTTTATGATAATTTTTTGTTTGGGAATTCCTCCACTGTGAGAGCAATAAAGTCCTATTTTATTATTGTTGAGGAACTACTCGCATATCCCTTGATAATACAAGTAATGGCTATTTCATGCCCCTGGAGCATCAGGACAGAAATAATTCCTCATTTATGTAATATGTTTTAGGTCACTTTGCGCCTCAAACAAGTGTGAACGGCTGGAACTTGGAACAGACATCTGTGTCACATAAGTGTAAACAAATGTATATAAATTAAGATATTATATTATATAATAACAAATATTATAAATAAATTAACATATCATCGTTCTTGCCTTATAACCGTAACACATTGCGCCTATTATAAGCATTTATTGTTGTTGATTTAATGCGACCGACAAGTCTTTAACCAAATATAAAAATAATGTCAACCACATGTTTTGGGCTTGGTCCACTGTTGGGAACCATAGCTTTATAAGATGTTATATAGTCCTGCCCTACATGTTTTTACCTAGACCACTGCAAGTCTGCAGATCCTCAGATAGTGATCCCAGTCCCTGTGGCGCAGAGAGTAGAGAGTTTTTACAGGCTTATTTGTGTATATTTTCTTACATTTGTAATTGTCACTTCCACAGGTAGCCGCCATCTTTATACTCCATTGGCCGCAAGTCTGCTCCTGAGCTGACTTGCTGCGGAGGGGCCTTTTCAAGGGGAGATAGCCACTTCCTCTTGCTCCCTAAAGTATTGGGACACCCTACCCCTCCACGGGAACGTGCAAAATCTAGGGGAAGGGCTCAAATCTAGGGCTAGGGTTTGAATTGGGACAGGGCCTATGTAGACCAGCCCATATAGCTTACTGTTCATACACTGTAGAATAGCAAGCATTTTCACAAAACTAAGTAAGTAATATGACAGGCTACTGTCACTTTGTAACAAGGGCGAACGCGGACTGAATCTATTAAGACAAACATAAATGATGGCGACTTGCACGCGCTTCATGTCAAAGGAGTCAGAGCAACAGCGGCACACATTCACAACTCGACTTTACTCCGCAGAATAAGCATAAAAACACTACACTCAGTGTGTGCTCAATCTTCAGTGGATCACCCGTAGAACCTGCTGTTCTTTGCGGATCTCCCATTGATTCTCACTCGCCTGGTTGGTCATTATCGTCCATTTGGCAAAACTCAACTCCTGTCTTCCCGCTGCCCTGCGCCCGTCGCCGCTTCATTTGTCCAAAGTCGGAAATAAGCCATTAACACTTCTCTACGTATACTGTAACCGCGCAGTATGGAAAAAGTGACAGGTACTGTAAGTATTGATACTTTTGTATTGTTTCACACATCCCTACCTTTCACCTCCTAGTTCCTGAAATTTGCCACCAGCACCAGGCATTGAAGCAATAGACCAATTAAGATGGCCTGCTCACTTCGGCAAACAATGTGATTCTCCGGGGTGTGTGATTCATTGGAGCAGCATCAGCGTATCCAAACAGACCTGAGATGGATGTTATTGACGCAATTCCAGTGAGACTTTTGTTTGACAGCGAGATAAAAAGTGGCTAATCACAACACCCTATGCCTCCACACACACACACCGTCCATAAATCTGCATAATTACATGTTGGCGAGCCGCGAGGACTGATCCCCGCGTTTACCTTTGACGCGCTCTTGTTAATGCTCCCAGCAGGCTCCACTCTTTTCTATTCTGCATCGTCAAACTTCAGACTGCGAAGACATCCAACACGCCAGGATTAAGTGGCTACAATGTGGAGAAGTGAGATAAGCAAAGGGAAAAGGGTAGTCAAAATTACACAATGCAAAAACACTACTGTTAAGAAGGGCGTCAAAGTGAAGTGATTATCGTGTTGTTTTCGGTCTGTTGTCAGTGTGCAGTCAAAGTCAAATTACTCTCAGACAATGAAGTTGCTTGCGAAAATAAATAAATATAGACATTACGTAGACACCATATTATAAATCAAAGTCTGCGTTCCTGCTTGTCACGGTGTCATGAACTCCACTGATGAAAAAAAAAGACCCTCTTTACACCGTCTTTTAATACAAAAAATGTGCATTTGCTCGAGATAGTCTGCTTTCCAAGTGCTTTTGAAGAAACTCTGGTTATCTTGGCAGGATCCTCACTCATGATTTATTGAATATGCTGCGCTCCTGTCAAACTTTGTGTTTGGTGAATCATTTATTCAGGCATTTTGAGCTCTTAACGCCTATGTGGGCTGGTAAGCAGTAGTTGTGAAACACACACCAAACACAAAGCAGTCAGCTGCAAAAAATTCAAATTGCTAGTTCTGCTGCGCTCTTTTGGACTAATTTCTTACAGTGTTTGCCAAGCCCCACAGACTTCCAACCTGGAAACGGCTCCCAAGAGTCTGCTCCGTGTCTACTGATCTACTTTCTCAGCCACAAATGAATGCACTAGTACATACGCTAATGACAAAACTATGTCAAATCAAGATGTACACTGCCTTTTTCCTATAACAAATCTATCATTGTTTCCATCACACTGCTGTACTTTCCATCTTCTACTTGCTGCAGCGCTTTGGTTTATATTTCCTGGACTTCTGTGTTTATTGTGATTTGTAATTGTAAGCTTTAAATTGTGTGTATATTATCTGTTTAACCTTGACACTTACTACTGCCCGAAGGGAGCACTAAAACCAAACAATGGGATGTGAACCGAGACATTCCTTGGTGATAAAGTTATAAAACTAAATGCCGAGGTGCTAAAAATCTGTTTTATAAACCACAAATGCAACATTATGCTATTAAACCATTTGCATTTTTCCATCTATCCATCCATCCATTTTCTTCCACTTGTCCATTGCCGGGTCGTGGGGGCAGCTGTTGGAGCTGCCCAAGTCGCATTGCACCAGCCCCTATGGCTCCTCCTGCAGGTGGTGGGTCCACAGAAGGACGGCCTCATGGTTCTAACCGGGCCTGTTGGTCTCTCATAAGGGGCTTCTGAACCGCTCTTTGTCTGACCCGTCACCTAGGACCTGTTTGCCATGGGAGACCCTACCAGGGGCACGAAGTCCCCGCCAACAGAGCTCCCAGGATCATTCAGGCGCTCAAACCCCTCCTCCACGTTAAGGTGGCAGACCAGGAGGGGCATTTGCATTTGTCTAAATTTAATTCTTCTAAAAATAATCTTGGCATCTTGTTCATATATTCAGCCCTTATTTGAGAAAGCTTACAATGAGGATATCATTAAGGCATGCTTAAGGGGCAGTTGGTGCCCACAGAGTTGGGGCTCTTCCCACGATGTTGAGCCGGTTTCATGGTCAGGTGTAACAAGCTGCTGGTTTAACCTGTTGCCCATATTTTATGCCGGGGCGTACACTGCATGATTTTGACCCTCTGTGACGAACGATCACTCGTCGTGGGGAAAATCCTAGTTCGTAGGTCATACAGAGACAGAGACAAAGATTTAAAATAGAACCGTTGCACGACCAAAGACAAGCTGCAACTGACATCAGGCATCAGGCAGTGTCTAATATTTTAGAAAATCAGAGTGAGGATCTCTGTCAAGTGTCTCGTTAACAAGTCACAAGCTACACAGGCCAGGCATGAGCCGATCCGACTCCTTATTTTACTTTCCTTGTATTTTTCCATGGAAATAAACATCGCTTGCATGCGGCACTCGCCTCAGCTAAACACACGCCTCTGGAGCCTGAAAGTCGCTACGATAAACTGTGATCATAGTTACCATTCTATCTTTGAACCATTGCACAGTGAAGTCGAGTGCAAGCTTACGATTTTATAATCTCCACATCTTGTCATGCAATGTGACATTTAAAAAGAAATGCAGTGAACCGGACCCCCCAGACAAACCTTCCCAGTCACAGGGAAACCCACAGAAATTCCTACTGGCTTTCCGTGACTGCTAACTATTCAGCCGCATGATGGCGACGTATTAATTTATGAATTTATTCCATTAATGACTCTTTGAGGCCTTTCAGGTTTCATGCAGACCAAAGTACTAGTGACTTTGAACTGATTGTCTTTACTCCCCTGAAAAGCTTACTGTAGTTTCATATTAGTCACACTTTCCAAGACATTGAGTTATACCCTTTCAAAACACATTGCCATTGATTTCATCAGACTCATTTCTCAATTTAGCCTGCACTCCGTGCGCTCTTCCATTTGTTTTAATTACAGTAGTTTGAACCGTGAGTGAAGGCGCAGTGTATACAGTATCAGATAGATAGACAACATGCTTTCTGTTAGCCCACTTTTATTCCTCGTGTTGTTGTTTGCGGCACACTTTTTTACCACTTGGATTGAAACAAAAGCATTTATTTGGTAATTCCTAGTGTGATTTTCCAACTACAGTGCGTCCGTAATTGGCTGCACATTGCGTTCTTTTCCTTGATAATAACTATTGTTTATTGCTTTAAAATCTCAACTTTTCCACTGATTTTGCTGCTTTAAAATTCCAATTTGCACAAGCAAAATCGAGATCTCAAAATAAGCGGCCAAATCTCAGGCGGTGGCAGTCTGCGCTGATTTTAATGGCACAACGGGCAACATCTAAATTGGTGGCTGCCAATGACAATTTTTCTTTTGGCAAAATATTCCAAATCCCTGACCACCACAGTGAGCAAATGTGAGTCATATTCCTTGCCACTTCCGATGACACTGAGCTGCAGCTTAATTGCCGTATGGTTTGCTGGTTAATTAAATACTTACACTATGTGGTGGTATGTTTAAGGTATGACAGTAAGTGTGAAGAAAACGTTTATACATTATTCTTAAAGCTCTGTGTGGAGATACTTAACATTGCCACTTCCTCTTCTTTCTTCTGTAGAACGAAGCGGCAGTGACACCAATGGTTAATGCCAACGAATCTAGGTCAGTGGTTTGAATCCCGACTCCGACTGGTGTATACTGTTGCTGTGTCCTTGGGCAGGACACTTCACCCACCCAGCATGAATGTGGTGTGTGTGGTTGCTCATACATCACATTCATACACAGCAAAGGTGGGGGAAAGTCTTGGCCAAGGACAAAGCAACAGTATAGAGTTTGGGATGGAATGATATGAGGGGACAGGGCATTCCACATTCTGGGGGCAACAGACTGAATAGACAGGTCCCCTTGGGTCTTATAATGAGCCTTATAGGGAGTACAAGCAAATTCTGGCCAGAGGACCGAAGAGTGCGACCAGAGGAGTAAAGTCAGCACTAAAATAAACATATGGAATTGTGTTTTAAACAACAAAAAGTCAAATAGAATCTATTGATTCATGATGTAGTCACCAGAAATGGTGACATTATGAAGCTCATTGAGAAAATGCTGAGAACAAAGGGTGCAATAATGAACAAAAGCTACACCGTCTCACTCTTTCAGACATTCATTACTGCTGCAACGTTTGAGTCAAACTGACCTTCGTCAGGCCTGAGGACAGCCCCTTCTGTCTGGTATTTTATAACCTTATACGCACTACCCCCAAGACATCACAACCAATCAGGTATAGGCTGTGGGTGATCACCTCGAGTGACCCACAAAGAATATCATATTTAACATGAGATAATTTTGATATTTAAAACCATAATGAAATGCATTGGTATTTCAGAAAAAACACATGAAACATATGAAACATGTCACCAAAGGCGGAGCATACTTCTCCCAACTGCTCAGAAGGGAAAGAAAACTAACATAATTATTTACAACATTACATTACATAAAAGTTCATTGTTGATGCATCTTGGGCAAGAGTTTGTAAGTTAAAAATCCAAAACGCCTCTCGTTGTTTCAACCAATGGGTGTTGGCTGCTCTGCTTTGCGACGACGACACTGGAGGCCGCGATTGCTCCTCCATTGCTGTAGTACCGCCATATAGCCGCTAGGCCCCCATTGGAATGCATTGGACTTTAGACACGTTAAAAACAACTTTAATGCCCGGTGCTTAATTGTTTGGAACTGTCTAGAGCTAGATATTCCTCCTGTGATTACGCTGGGTTAGACACAACTAGAGGCACCAGGCTGGTTATGGTAGGATACATTTTAGAAATCTCATACTTAACGGGGGTTGGACTGTTAGCATTGGAGCTGCGCGAACTACACGTCACGCAAGGGTGGAGTCTACAGTGAAGATCCCGCACTTATGCCCTTATTAGGAACATGCTTCGTCAGAGCTGGAGAGGAGGAGTCTGTAAATCCGCCATGATTTTCCCTTCGAACGTGGTCATTATGGTAAACGGAGTGAGTATTGACGGTCTATTAATATTATGTCTATGGTTTCAACACACGATCATGGTCTCCTCGAGGTGGGGACCATGCTCAATCCCGCAGAAGCACAGGGATGAGACATCGTGACCAATGGCCGATGTAGCAGAGAGTCACGACGACGACGCTAGGGGCCGACATTGGCCGCCATTGCTGTAGTACCTCCATATAGTGGCGGCAGAACAAGCTAGTTCTACATTGCATTGCATTGGACTTTAGACACATTCTAAACAACTGCAAGCCTGGTCCCTATATTTTAAAACTTTCTACAGCTAGATATTGCTTCTGTGATAACGTTGGGTTAGGCAGAATTAAAGGGACCAGGCTGGTTTTCATAAGAAAATGTTTAGAAATGTCGTATACTAATGAGGGTCGGACTGTTGGCATTGGAGCTGCGCGAGCTACACGTCACGCAAGGGCCGAGTCTACAGTGAAGATCCCGCCCTTATGCCCTTTTTAGGAACATGCTTCATCAGAGCTGGGGAGGAGGAGTCTGTAAATCTGCCATGATTTCCCCCTGGAACATGGTCATTGTGGTAAACGGGGAGGAGTGAGGAATGACGATAATAATATGTATTAATATGTCTATGATCGTGACCCAATTGGTTGAAGTGAGACGGCAGGACAAGGACTCGCCCGTTGCGATCCACTTGGGAAAATTCTTCTTGGTGAACAGGTGGCAAAAATGATTTGTTTTTGTTGTATTGTTGTGCACAGATACCGCACTGGTAGTCCCCAAACTGTCTTATCATATTAAGTGCAATTATACATGTAGTGTTTTTTTTTTTAACACCTGTTATTTTTCAGTGAATAATTGATCATTCCATACTTACAAATACGTTTCAGAAGTGTGAGATTACGGCAAAAATGTCAGTCCGCGTGGGCTTTTAACCAATTTCTCCCAGTTTGCACACAAAGGTATGCTACACGGTTCAGTGAGGACATGCAAGAGATGCTTTAACATGATGTTCCCAGCTCTTCAAATGGCAAAGGATTGGAGGTAATTGTAGAGCGGAGCGCGGACTTTTGCTTTAGCTTGATTTTCAGAGAACGATTGAATACAAAAAGACAAGTAACCTGTAGTTATCCGGCATGGGCAGGGGGTTTGACAGACAGCGTCGCGAGGCATGATTACTGCATGTTTTGACCCGAAAATTGACATCAGCAAATATCACAGATCTACCTCCTGCTGGCTTCTGGCGATGCCATTTTCTTAAATTGTCCTGAGTCACCGCGGCTGACACGGCTGTAACTTTCTCTGTAATTTTCCACGGATGCCCTCTTGTCTTCTCTGGCCTGAAATGAGCTGATGCCTAATGCGCGGAGATTGTGTTTGATTGTGGTGACAAAGAGCATTCACGGCGGGGCAATCATGTGGATGTGTACGGGCCAATCATTTTGACTGCTTCAATCAAACGCAATATGCTGTAACACACGGAGAAGTCAGAACAGAACGTCGTGCAATCGGTGCGGCTCAGACTTGGGGATGTTTTTCTTATGAATCCCTTGTGATTTTTCCAAGAAATACAAGATAAACTGATTAGCAGTGACATGGGGCAATGTGCGTAGAGCGCAAACAACACATGTCGCAGTAAGATCTTTGTCGTCCGGTTTATATTATAAGAGAGAGGTGTGAAGGAGGCTGTCTTTGTGAAACAGAACTGACACGTTTTTTTTTTATTGAACATTTTGTGAACAGTACGAGATAAGAACATCAGTGTGCCCAGGGGTGTACACAGAGCACAAATAACTGTGATAAAGGCAGGGGAAAAAACATGTAATATTTAAAACATTCAGAGACAAACAATTTTCATTTTGTGATAATTGCTTTTTTGTTTTGTTTAAGCTCTTAGAAATCAATGAATAGATGACAAGTTCGAGTATCGAGTTTTAAGCATGTGGGTTTTATAATTGATGATAAATTGTCTTTTAAATTGCATATCCAAAATTTAATCAAAAAGTTATAAAAAGAGTTATACTGGCATTTTACTATTGCTTTTCTTTCACTGTAAAGAAGAGGTTGGTGGCAGCTACATTCCTGCCTGTTATTGACTATGGTGATGTGTTGTATATGAAGCTCCTGTACAGTGTCTTGGGATGAACAGTCGGCCTCTTACTCACTACTGTTTGTTACTCTGAAGTGAATTGGGTTGGATTTCAGGCTCGTCGACTCTCTCATTGGTATGTTTTTATTTGCAAGGCGCTTCTTGGAAGGCTGCCTTCTTATTTATCTTGTCTTTTAAAAGTGAAGCAGAGTCAGCGTAGTCTTCGTTCTAATGACACCTTGCAGTATGTTGTTCCTAAAGTGCAGACTGAATTGGGAACAAATTCACGGACCTTATTTCTTTAAATAGTTTCAAGTCTCTTGTAATGTCAATCCAGTCCAGATCATCTGTGTGTGAATGTTTTAACTAATGCTGTGTATGATTTTTAAATGTATGGAAACCATGTGTTGCTGCCCATCTTGGCCAGATATCTCTTTGTAAAAGAGATGAACTAACCTGGTTAAAAAAATGTTAAATAAAAATATACATTTTTCTCAATTTCATTGAGAACAAAAGGGAAAAATAGGGATGAAGACGATAATTTATGTTTATTAGTTTATTTCGTAGGGACAGTGCAAGTTACAAGCCACACCGGATTGTAGCCTTGGGCTAATTTCCATCCGTCGTCCCCCATGCGCACTCTCAAACACACTCTCATTCATCCTGGTCTATTGTACATGTTTTTAGTGTTAGGGGAAACCGGAGTACCCGGAGGAAACCTACGCAGACACGGGGAGAACATGCAAACTCCACACAGAAAGGCCCCGGCCTTGGTGGGAATCGAACCCGGGACCTTCTAGCTGTGAAGCACAAGTGCTAACCGCTGTACTACCGTACTTTTATCCCCATTTGTTTAAAATGGGGTTAAAAGACTCTAAAGAGACAAGTTCTTTCCATTTTAAATCATTTTGTAGGAGGGAGCACTGACCTCTTGTTCCAAAAGTACAGTACAGTTTTAATTGTACTGAGTTCAGTCGTCTTTCACTCAGTTTCATTACCGTAGTGTTGGCGATCATTGTTCTCACTTGTTTCCCCAAGGCGTGGAATCTCGACACTACATACCGTGACCATAGCTGTCTATTACCCTCCATTACTGTTGTCATAAGAGACCTTGCTCTGAGAGCACTTGACGGTTTTGTCTCTTTTGAAGTCCAAATCAAAGTGGTTTATATATGCTGTCCCTCAGTCACTTCAACGTCAAAAACCCCTCATCGCCGGCTCCCCATAGACCTCATTAAACTCTTAATTTCCGATTGTTTCAAAGACACGCGAATGCACCTGGCACGTCGAGCGAACTTGTCAATGTCCCACTCATCCTCTGCCTCTCTGTGGGCTGAGATGGCTGGCGATCAAACCGTTTCTTTTCACAATATGTTCCAAATCGGATACAATTCAAGTAGGAGCAGACTCTCATGTACTGCAGCACTGTGTTTGACAGTGATGGGCTATTCTACAGAGTATTGGGCGTACAGGTTTGTCTTAGTATTGCTTTCAAATCCTCCACAAATCCTGCTGAACGAAAAAGGAAAATAATCTATATGGTAAAGGGCAATTCACAATTAAAATATATAGTATAGTACAGTATTTTAATTATGTCAACCAACACGTATTCTTATAAATGCATTCAAAGCAGCAGTATAAATGATCTTTGTTTGGGCGATGGTGGATCAAATGATTGAATGTATCGTCTTATAGGCTGACTGGAAAATTGGTGATTAAGATATATTAAAAAAAAAGTTGAAATTCTAAACAACACCAGATTTAAAAAAAAAGAAAACTTGTGTATCGGTATGTGGAATGTTCAGACGTTCATCACTTCAAAACACTTTTCAAAAAGTTGTGATGGATACAGAGCTAATGAGGGATTTCTACTATACAGGGCGTACTCCAGTATGTTGCTGAACGCTGTTGTTCTGTCAAAAGCGGTCATGTAAATATTGGTTGCAGTGGTTGTATTGCTAGATAGCAATAACAATGAATTATGATACATTTAATGACTCTGTTGTATTCTCTTTAATAATGAACTATTAAGTAATAATTAGTGAAAGAGGTGGGAAGTTACACTCCACCCCACTCCTTGTCGAGCATGTTCTCTTAATCAACATTGGCCGATGGTACTTCACTCTGATGCTGTTTATGTTGATATTGTATTGCAAATAATTCTTTGTTTATTTGCAATACAAGGAATATGCTCGAAATAAATTGTTCTCTCTCACAATCTCAGTTGCAGACTGTTGTTTTGTTCTTGGGCAAGACACTTCACACGTTTGAAAGCAAAGACACAAACTCCCACACCTCTAAACCAATGTGCTGGATCAACAAAACAGTACAGTGAAACAATGATAGATCCGCACAACAGTTATGCTTAATAACAGTTGCTTTTTATTACCAATTATTCATTGCTCTCACCGGCAGTAGTAACGTTTTAGGGCTTATCCCCTTCATCAGACTTTACCCACCCTGTCTGTGTGAATGTGGTGCGTGTGTGAGTGGGTGGTTGGTGGCTGATGGCGCAGATTATCAGACTTGCTTCTATCAATCAACCTTAGGGCAGCTGTGGCTGCAATAGTAGCTTACAACATCCAAGTATGGAGTGGATAAATACTGACAGTGTACCAGTTTGAGAAATGTGTAAACTCAAGCTTTTAGAGCCCAACACAATGTATATCAGTCCCTAACCTGTATCCTGCTAGGGACCGGTACAAGACCTGCACCTTTTCCACGGCCCAGTGCTCAGGAACACGTGACCCAGTGCTCAGGAACACGTTACAGCAGGACCACGGTACATTCTCTCTTCTCTCAGGATTGTTCCATTCACTGTGGAATAAATACAGCACGTTGTCCTGAGAAAGCGTAAAAGGATGTAAATGCAAATAAATGTTGGGCTGTAAGTCAAGAATGTTAATTCTCTACCATTACATTTCTCAGAAATAGTTGGATATTTTCCAAATATTGTAGCTGTGCTGAAAAAGGGCATTTTGTATCACTGAAGCTTCCAAATATCCACAATTTAATAGTTTGTTTTATCATGTGCACATTTGGGATCACCCTATCAATCATACTTAATTAAATTTATCAGATGAGCGGCGTTCATCCCTCTCTCACTGCACAGAAACAGAACAAAAACTCACCGGGGGTTCTGCCTTAGCGAGTTGAACACACACTTACCTCCAAACAGCAGCAGTCAAGCGTGATTCTTCCCACTGTCTTCAGAAATCATCAGTGTTATCGCGGAGGAGTTCAAAGTGTGTTTCACACCATCGTTTGGTGTCGTCACGGCGGGGGACCTCGGAGCACACAGATGCAGGTGAGGAGAGCATTAGTGTGGCCTTATCAGAGCAGAGATGTTAAAATGACACACAGGCGCTGTCAGATCAGCCCGTGACACAGGTGTGCGAAGGGCATGTTGACAATGGCCATACATCTCAAAAGACTGCAGTTATTTTAGACAGACATTGGGCCTCATTCATGAACATCTGTCAGGAAACTGTGCCAGATTCACCACACATCCTTAAGTCGGGGAATCCTTCGCACCTGTGTGCCCGTGGAGAAGCGTGGTAGCTTTCAACTTCACCCCGTTTGGAGCTATAGGAATATGCTGAGAGAGGCCAAATGCTAACAACATCTTTGGTCGTTTTGCGTGACAGAGCGCACGCACAAAGACCAGACAGGTACGTATCAACTCGTCTAAGCTCAGGTAAGAACATATCTCAGTATAGAAAAACGGTGGCCTGTTCCTTTAAGGTTAGGGCCAATGGTTGGATATGGCTCTCTAATCCACAACACAACTGGGTTGGACTAATGGCACATCTGCTCAATGGTAAATTTTCGGAATAATGAGACTAATGTGTTGTCGGTCCAATGGCATGGCACCCAATCTTTGTTCCTGGATTACTGATATATAGAAATTATGCTGTTGAAATATTTACTTTTCTTGTACACAATGTATTCAGAATTGTTCACTCAAAAGTTTTACAAGCCATTTCCCCCCCCCGTCTCTCTAAATATGCTTATAATAAATCTTAATTAAGCATTTGTATTTCCACTATTTTTTCCGCTTATCTACAAAGCCCCAAACATAAATCTTTGTCGCTAATTATATCCCACCACAACTAACAGCAGTGTACGAATTACCTCAGGACACACCTGACAAACTTCCATTTCCAAATACGCCTTCAACAAACAAAAAGTTACATATCATTTCCATTTTAATCGGGCGTGAGGAGACGGCCGCACTGGGGACTAATTAGCGCATAAAACTCTTGCTGATTGAAAGATTCGAACTTAAAGATGCTTCTACTCTTACAAACGCAGCGAAAAGGAAAAAGTCTGGTTCCGTCTCTAGTGGCGCAAAGCAGCGGGGAGGCTGAGGCTTGTTTGCTGTCGCTGGGAGTTTTCCATGGTGTTTACGGGATCTAAGGTGACATTGGTTGTGGTTTGACTCTATTAAAGTATTTGGATGTGTACAGTGACTTGACTTGTACTTCCAAATAGATTTGTCCTCCAAAGGTGTAAACTTTCACAACAAGAATACTTGAAAACTGGATTTGGGAATGTCTTTATTGTGACCCTGGGTCGAGCAAAGTCATTGACTACATTTACATACAGTCAATATCCCTTTCTTTTATAACCAGGTATTAGTGTTAACCCGGGTGCACACTGACATTCAAACACAAGCAAAAAACCTTGAAAAAAACAGGGTCGGCCCATTAGTCCGATAACCCATTAGTCCGACGTCCCATTATTCCGAAAATGTCCCATTGAGTAGGGGTTGAAAACTACTGCCTCCTCAGGTCTTATGCGTAACTGCGGCTTCTATATTAAGCTCGTGCATGACGGCACTTCGGACCCAAAGTAACAACTTTTTGAGTGACAGTGCTTTTAAGATTTAGAGGCAGTTGTGGTGAACAGGTCTGGGCTCATTCTACACATTAGGACATGGCTTGAACATGTAGGGGGAGGAAAATACATAATTTTAACATTTTTAAACTCTGTATAGTCCCTTTAAGGTTAGGGCCAATGGCTATATTTGGCTTTCTAGTCCACAACACAGCTGGGTTAGAGATGTCGGATGAGCTCAGCGGTAAATTTTAGAATAATGGGATGTTGGACCAATGGCATGGCACTGAAAAAAACAACATAACCCCTGGATACTCCTTTTGTAACCCAATTATTTGGTCACATACGAGTATCAGAACAGGAACATGAATTTGTGATGCGCATGTAGTATCCGCCAGGGATCTTAGTCTTTTGAGTACAGGCAGTACTTGTATGCGGCGTCTATGTCTGGCGCGCAGCCTACGGGAAATACACAAGAAGCAGAGATACACACGGCGAAACCCAGACGCATCACAGCACCACACTTTTGGAGCGAGGAGGAAACTGATTATTTTATTAAAGTGGTGAAAGACTTGAATATACAGTACTGTCTCTTGTTGATGGAAGAAAGCACCGAAATAGCGAGACCAATACCAAAGCGCAAACAGAGGCGACTGCTATCGGCCCCGTACTGTTATCCGCCGGTTAAAATCGGGATATCCCAGTTGATTACAATTACCATGTACACAGGAGTAACTCTGTCTGCTCACGTATGTAAATCGGTTATTCCAAATATTTCAGAAACTGGAACATTGATCTTAACCCGAATATGGTATCCAACTTACCATTTTTAAGCAAAATCTTAGAAAAACTTGTCTTTATCCAACTTAATGATTTTATTACTGCACATAATGTCCTTGAGAAATTCCAGTCTGGCTTTAGGGTAAACCACAGCACTGAGACGGCCCTTTTAAAGATTTTAAATGATCTTAGATTAAATTATGACTCACAGAAGGTCACAGTGTTGGTTCTACTGGATCTGAGTGCTGCCTTTGTTACAGTCGACCACACTATTCTTTTAACTCGTTTAAAACACATCGGCCTCTCTGGTGCTGTCCACAATGCGTGTATGTGGATGTATGATGCGGGGCGTAAAGATTGATTGATTGATTGATTGAGGGCATGTAAACTTAGTCATTCACGTACTCACTCGCTGCCAACACCATTAGCAGTGGTGTTCTAATGCTAATATTCTCCAGAGGCAGAATATTAGTGGCTAAGCTTCCTTGCATGGGACAATATCACCCATAATTCACCCCGATTGTTTGAAAGAAAAACAAAGAGGAATAAAAAGTGGGAGTTGGCTTGTGTAAACTTGTAAAAGCGCGTACGTTTTACATTTTCAAGCCAATATATGCTTTTGCTTTTTAATATGTAAATACAAGTAGATTTGTATTTATGCAGCCTCTTGCTAAAAGATCGTTAGTTGCTGATGGAGCCTCTTGAGGTGAGAGAGACCAAAATAACTCACGTACTGTATTAATGTCAGGGTTGGTGTATGGGCCAAGTTAACAAGTCGAACTACAGTGTTGATGGCTCTAGAAATTGGGATCTCAAACTACATAAAGTTGACAAAAAAACAGGAACATATCAGTCCAAGAACTCCTGATGAATAAATTTGTGTTTTGACCCTCACCGCCTTCAGCGAAGACCGTTCCACCAAAATACAGCAGCATTTTATTCCACAAATGCTGCGTAAGGCTTGCACTACATAATTCAGTGACTTGATTTCCTGCATATTCGGTCAGAAAGATAATATGGATGGCAAGTTTTCGACAGATGCCCAGAGCTCTGCGGAGAAAGCGCATCCCGAATGTGTTACAGCAGCTGTGAGGGCTGTGTGGCCGGAATGCACAATTTCAGCCAATGCAGTGGTTACTATAATTACATGTAATAATCTGAAAAAGTAAGTTTTGGATTCGTTTGAGGGGATTTTTTTCCAGTCTGATTAAAAGAGAACAAGGGCCTGTCTAGGGGGATGTAGGCAGTTCTGGCCTATATCAGACATCCTCCTTTTTGCCCGTGAGTTCATGTCACCCAACTCAGAGGGACTTAGACAGCAACTCATAGGTGATGTGACAGCATGGCACCAGCAGCCAAATAAGTGACTGTGAGTGAATAAAACACATGTATTTAAAGTTTCTGACATTGTGCATACCCTTTACATTGGAACTCGGAAACAAGTTCAAATCGATTTTACTCAAAAGGCACCAACTTGTAAAAGATATGAGTAAACTGCACTGAATGAGCAAGAATGCATATACGCAACTGAATGCTGACATGTTAGTGTGCAATTTCATTTCAGAGTCAACTGGCCCCGCCCTGTTCAGGCCATGAAAGACAAGCTGCTGCACCCGAGCCTTGATAAATGAATAGAGATTGTTGTCTCATACGAAAGTATAAGGCCTAGGAAGGTCATATCTTCTAACACATTCCTTACCAAAGTCCAGCACATTGCAGCCCCCTTATCGATCAACAGATCCTACAGGGCCCCCGACAATATGGATTCAGTCTTTCCAAAGAAATTGGTAATTCTCATAATTTACAAAACAATTAGCAAACAATAATTACAATCGTTTGCTAACCCATCCTGCTTACTCTAAATCAGTCAATCAAATCCATCCTGCATACTTTGAAATGTTAAAGGTTCATACTGTCTTCTTAGTTTGAAGTCAGGATTGACTTTTAAAATTTTTTTGTCAGTAGGTGTCAGTAGTAAACCCTGCTCTGCCCCCTCTTCTCCTCTTTGGCGGTACAAAGTTAGTTTGCTGTTTGCTAAGGTGGCGCATCTAGCGATGTGGAAAGTATTTTTCTGACCCAACAGGAATAATACGCGTCTATCTCATAAGCTATAAAACCCAGCTATTAGTCTACATTGTTGGCATTTATGAAACAGTGTGCACTTCAAGGCATCTTATATTACTTTCAGATCCACATTTATTTTAAAATGCAACCACCTACAGTAAGAACCCTTTTCCTGAGGAGCCTGTTTACACCTGCCATTATTGCTGCACACTTGACGGCTGATCTTTGAAAATGGACACCTCAACGGGTCGTCTTTGCTCGGCGCTTGACACTTGTGGCATTAATGCAGTTTTTACAAGCGCACGGTCCCATACAGGAGATGTGAGCTGACCTTTTGGGTAATGTCATGAGACAACAGCCGTGGGCACTTGTTAGCTCTTGTTCATGGATTCCTTTTTGTTTTTTTGGTGGCTTTATTGAAAGGTGAGCAGCAGGTGCAGTACAAGGAGACAGAGAATGTCACTTAGTAGAAATCTATGTATTTTCAAGACGAAATGCCAATGGCCGGTGTCCTTCGAAGGGAGAATTGGACGAATGTGATTCCTTTGTGCTGCCTTTTCTGTGGTATGCATAGAAGCAATCTGTTAGGAAAATAAAGCATTTTGGTATTGAGTGTTTAGACTTTGAGTGAAACTGAAAATAAGATGAGGCATTTCTAAAACCTCTCTTGTAAACATGATCAGAATGAGTGCACTATATACAAATTTCTATCTTGTCTGTGCATACAAGCCAGTGCAGTCCATGCTTTTGATGCGTGGGTCTGACTGCGGTGTAGCGTCGCATTAGGCGCTGGGAGTTGAGAGAAGTTTGTCCTCACTTGTTCCTCTGGAGTCTGTCAGGGCTAAGTAGGTCAGGCGTCGCTGTAAAGCTGCACTCTTCCACAATACGTTTTAGTGTCTTCATTGTCTATGCTCTGTCATTACGAATTATGCATTAGCGCCGAGCGATGGTGACAAATGCTAATCAACAACATTTCAGACTCTTTTCTCCATCGAGTGTTGTGACGGCAGCAAAACAAAATCAGACGCTTTGAGCTTTTGACTTGTTTTCAAAGGGACACAGTTTGCTACAACACTGCGGCACTCAAACTTTTCATAGCGAGCACCAGTCCAGAATATAATAAGGTTTTCATTGTGGTGGAGTGACCTACACCAAACCGAATTAGGGCTAAACAAGGATTTAGCGACAAACTTTCAGCGACAAAATCTAAATAATGGATAGACCCAGATTTAAAGGTATGTGTTTATTTTGTTGATATATTAGTAATGAAGATTTTTTTTCAGAGGGAAGTATGGATCTTGTTTAATAAGCTAATCAAGTGGGAAAAAAATCTGTAAAAATGCCCTGGTTTTTTGGTGTTCAAAACTCAATTAATCAACCTGGGAATTACAAAATCCATCTGAAATAACCTTCAACGTAATGTTAAAGGGACATTTCGGGATTTTGACATTGGGCCTCATTTCCTAGTTATCCAGAGTGTTGTTGATGTCTGGAGATATGTTTTTTCTTAAATTCATGCAGTTCTTATATTTGAAGAGTCTAGTGGCGCTAGGCTAGGGCTAGGCTAAAGCATTTCTATGGTATCAGTTAGCCTGCATTAAAAACAGTCTGACCCACTCCACAGTGCACCTGAGGTAAATCACTTATAACACCAGACTAACCATATAAATGTGTGTCGATAGAATAATTTTAACCATTTTGCATTTAAAATAACTTATATTTGAGCAGCATCAGCTTCGTGGCTGTAAGCTAACGCAGCGGCGGAGTGATCTGCGAGAAAATAGTCCCTCAAAATGCGGTAATTCATGTGATACAAGGTCAGTTATATTTCAAAAAATATTCTATTAACACAGACATTTATATGGTTAGTCTGATGTTATAAGTGATTTGCCTCAGGTGCACTGTGGAGTGGGTCAGACTGTTTTTAATGCAGGCTAACTGATACCATAGAAATGCTTTAGCCTTGCCCTAGCCTAGCGCCACTAGACTCTTCAAATATAAGAACTGCATGAATTTAAGAAAAAAAATATCTCCAGACATCAACAACACTCTGGATAACTAGGAAATGAGGCCCTGTGTCAAAAATCCCGAAATATCCCTTTAAGTCCAAGACTGGAAAGTTTGTATTCTGTAGGAGCTACTAAAGTGAAGAAGTTGTTGCATGAGTGGATAGAAACCTAATTTTGATAAAACCGGCCCTGAAGTTTGTAACGTATATATTTATCCAGTCTTTCGCAGCCTGTTTCTTCCAGAAAATAAATTACCATAATTGGAATATAGCACCATCTCACCACCCTTTGCAGGACACATGGATATAAAATATATAAATATTTCCGAAATAACACCCAAGGGAATCCAGCTTTTGTGGCACGATAAAAACGGCATAAAATAAGCATCGTACACTGTAAGTTTTGTCTTTTTCATACTCTGACTCAATCCCACATTGAGCTCTGAAAAATCAATCACGCAGGAAAAGGCAATGGGGCAAATGAAGACAGGTGTGTTATGTTAAGTTTGAGAGCCACACCTCATGCCACGTACGGTCTCTGTCCTACAGTATAAATAACTCCCAGTTCCTCTCCGCAGTGTCGTCTTAAAATAGTTTATGTGCCCCTCCTTTACGCTGATATTCTCCTACTTTGTTTTTCCTTCTATCTTTTAGGTCAGGGGATGAAACCCCGAGAGCCTATCGTCTCCTCCGAAGCCCCAAAACTGCCATCGTCACAAGGTTCGACTTCAATCGTCATCTTTGCTAGTTAAGTCAAGTTTATTTCACTCTAGCTTGAGGTTGTGGTCCTTGCCATTGAAACAACAGCAAGGGGAATTGTTGAGTGTAATAAAACATTCAGGAGAAAGCTTGCTGTGAGGAAAGAAGCGTTCATCACTGTGCCACTGTGCTCGAAAGTAGCTCAAGGGGTGAAGAAGGTTGGGGACCCAAGTGCAAAAAAGGTACCAGTCACCAACATTAGAAATCACTGACATATCAACATATGGAAACGTCATCTTCAGTCAAACAGTCAATGCTGCAGATATGCCACTGTACACACACTGTTTTAATCGGGGTCGACCCGTCAT
Source organism: Neogobius melanostomus (assembly GCA_007210695.1). Classification (NCBI taxonomy): domain Eukaryota; kingdom Metazoa; phylum Chordata; class Actinopteri; order Gobiiformes; family Gobiidae; genus Neogobius; species Neogobius melanostomus. The sequence goes on from VHKM01000062.1 coordinate 583,439, forward strand.
TCCGACACACCGCCATTCCGACACCCCGCCATTCCGACACACCGTCATTCCGACACACCGCCAATCCGACACACCGTCATTCCGACACTTTTTGGTACCGCTATTCCGACAATCGTTTTGAGCGTATCTGTTTGCCCTCGGCTTTTGTCCGGTATTTCGTGAGAATAGCTGATAAGATAGAGGCGTATTAACGATCCTCATGGCGCTAGAGGAGTCAGCTCAGCGTCTCCTTCCCTGTTCATCCCCGCTCTGAGAGTCCCCGCTGTCGGCCCATCTATGCGCATGTCTCAGTCCCTCTGGCTCGTGCCGTGAGATGGTTTTGGGCAAAGGCAGTGACAGGTGCGGGCTAGTCTGTATTTTACAACAAAGCGCTGAAGTTCGACGTGTGCGTTTTACACTCAGACACTGGAGCTGTCGCTCGAGGCTTTAAAGAGACTGAAAAGTGGATGCACCGCTCACAGCGCTGACCAAGCCACGCGCTCCCCTTCGTTCAAAACATTGTCCAAAACAAGTCCTTCTCCACGAAGCAGCGCGCATGGGGGTGTGTACAGTATGTGGGGCACTGAGCTTTTACGCATAATGGACACGCATATGACGCGCCCCACGGACAGCGCTCCAGATAACCTGGAGCCCATCATTAGACTCGCATTTACAGAAATATAAGTCAGTTGTTTTTGTTGTAAAATGTGATTGTGCTTTTACCTTTTTTCAGATATTAATTATTTTTATTCTATTCAGGGCGCGTGCGTCATTGTGCATTGATATCCCACTTTATGCGCCACTCATAATTAAACTGTCCCACTCAAACTTAGCATTTTATAACTTGAACTTTAATTTTATGCATTTCTGATTTGGACTAAAAACGAAAAAATAAATAAACTAATAATATTAACCTAAACAAAAATGATCAAAGGCATGTAGCCTTCGATCCATGGTTATTCTGTCTCAAAGTACATTTGGAAAAACACAACGTATGGTTGTTTAATTGTGTTTCCCGCAATTGGAATCAATAGAAAATATTGAAACGTGTAATGGCTAATAAATGGGGAGGAAATACTGCTAAAACAACGTCCAAATATTTTTGTTTACTGCTTTCTGATATGCTACCGGTTAACGCGGCCGCAGTGTTCGTTGTTCAACATCTACGTCCTGCGTCTCGGCAGCACATTTGTTAATTATTATTTTTGTTTATTTATATTCTATATTGCGTCCTCACTCCTCTCTCAATGCCGCTGCCCATTACGCATTGTGCGTCTGCCTTAAAATGTCCCCACACTGAGGCGACGGTGACTGAATGGAATTAAGAAGAGCTTTTTTAAATAAAAAAAAAACAGTGTTTGTGCCATTGTTTTATTATTGCAGTTATGAGGAAGACGAGTAGACTAAAAGAAACACGTGCCAACGCTGCCTGCGATCGGGGACACTTACGCACAGGCATTGTGCAGGTCTCTTCATTCATCAGGCAAAATGTAAAACAATAATGATGCCCCAACACAAAGTTAGCCGCCTGTAGTGTTCTCTGGAGCCGGTCACAGCGGAGGGTGCAGGAAGGGGTTACTGGTCGGGGACACAAGGAACTGGTAGAGTTTTTGGAGCAGAGCGATGCGTCAGTCTGCACAGAGACAGCCAGTGCGCGTCTGTCCTGCAGACAAAGGTGCAGACCGCGCAGTAGACACTGAATGATAAGGACCGTCGGGTGGGCTAAGGACAAAAGTGGGTGTTCACTGGTCCACCCGTGGTGCCGCGTAATTGTGCCATAAGCCCTGATCACTGGCCATGCTGGCATGTTTCCTTTGCTGCTCTTCCTCATCGTTCCCATTTAATATGGATGGTTTTTATGTCAACTGCATTAATAAAACAGCGGCACAAATACTGTTCAACATCACTCAATCACAGTGGCCTCAGTTTTGCCTCTTGGAGCATCAGACAGCCGACGCACAGTGCGTAATGAGCGCATGACAGGCGGCGGCACTGAGAGAGGAGTGAGGACGCAATGCATGTGTTGCTCCATTCGTAAAAAGATTCCCAATTTAACGTGCATATGGCTGGAGTGCAGCCATCAGAAGAAAAAAACTTGCTGAGAGCTAGGAGCGGCTGTGGCACGAGCCGCTGCACTTGGCTCTCCGCACACCGCGTGATGGAGTACGGACTCCTCCAGCGTCATCAGCTATTCTCAGGGTTTTGTTTGTGCCCAGACAACACGGGAGCCGCGAGAGGGAACCGTGTAGAGACATAAAGAAAATAACACTGCATTATCTGGTCCTATAGGCTCTTGTGATCGTGACACTTCATTTTCGAAATCTTTGTCTTGTGTGAGTGGATGTGAGCTTAAATATAGTTAATTCTAGTAGGCCCACGTATTTTTGATAATTATCTTTTGTGTCGGAATAGCGGGACGTTGCACAAAAGATAAAAGTGTCACCACTCCGACAAAGGGGGGGGAAAAAATGTCGGAGTGCCGGGACGTTTGATAATAAATGGAAACACCGCCACTCCGACAATTAGACCTCAACGTCGGAGTAGCGGTGTGTCGGAATGGCGGGGTGTAACCGTTTTAATCAAAAGGCGAAGTTTCCAAACAGATCTCGACGGCTTTCTGCAAACTTTCGTGTTAAAACAACTTTAATCATCACAAGCATGCATTTCAAAGAAGTTTTCCCCACACTCTTTGATCTTTTATTTCCTATTCACCTTCGCATACTCCGGAGTCATGAACATTTATCATATGCAAAGCCCTCCCCCATTAAGTCTTGCACCGTGTGAAATCTTCAAACCTGCGAGTTCTTCCAGGCGGCTGACCTCAAACGGAGAGAGAAAAAGCAGCGCCGACCAACTGCTGCTGCTGCTGCTGCTCTGGCCCCGAGGTCTAAACGCACAGCCCCTCCATGAAAAATAGATGGGGATATTAGCCGACACACCTCACCCACATCGAGGCAAACAAAACGTGCCTGACCTGATATGCAAAGTGCAATTAGCGCGCCATTGGTATTCCGGTCCTCGATGTAAACAACAACACAAAGTCCGCGTGTCGACGATCTAGGTCGACGGAGCTGTGCACGGACTGGAGAGCAGCGGGTGAGTTTGCTGTGCACTTTGAAATGCCGCCGAGTGTTAGTTTGGTTCAATTTACGTGCCGTTAATAATACATAGATTCATGTGGAAAGAAAACCCAACGTATTGCGCATAATGTAACATTGTGTCTACGGGCTTTGGAAAGTTTCTTTATGCTGGTTGCGTAGATTAGGAGTAGGAAACGTCCGGCCCGGGGGCAAAATTTGGCATAGAACCATCAGCATCTAGAACTTCTGTCCTCCAGGGTGATTTTGATATAACCACCAAAGTGCTTCACAAAAAGGTCTACAGTTCAAAAATATACTTAAGACAATACACACTACACAGGCAGCAAAGCACCAGCAGCTCAGATTTTGGCCATGATATGTCCTAGACAGTGTTTGGAGGTTTGGCCCCTGATCGTTTGACATTATGTATACAATCATCTAGCCAGCCCATGCATTAGGATATCACTGAAGCTTTGGGTCCTGTCGGCGTGTTCGTTATTGGATGGAACAGAAGACGGAGGCTCAATCAATTAAAATCAATCATAGTTTTATTCCCTCAAAATACAATTCTAAAACACAAGTTATCTGAGCGCTACATCTCTCTCCCTAGCAGCATGCAGCATGGTGGTCCAACGGCTCGGGCCGGAGAGCACAGAAATCCCTGTGCTCGAGCAATATATAGGAACAGGAAGGAGTAGGCATGGCTATGACCTAGGACCAATCAGTGCTCCGGAAATGTTCTTGTGGTCACTCCCTCTTTTCAATCTGACTCCATGGTATTGTCCTTCAGAGATCAATAGGAATGATTGCGTCAACGTAGAATGATCACGTCAAAGTGTGAAGTCCGAAGACTTAACCCCATCTTTGGGACGTGCTGGAGACGGCTTTGCGCTGTGGTCACACACTGAACACTGGATCTTTTGCCATTGCAGAAGCTAGAGGTGGTCCAACAAAATACTGGACATTTTTGTGGCGACTTGAGTGTCTGAAATCAAATGCCTTTTTTAACAATAACAGAAGCATTGTTCCACATTAGTGACCATTTTCTCACTGAATAAATTGTCCTGGTAGCCTCTTTAAGTGTTCCTTTAGTAAGTTAAAGAGTCTTGAAACCTGCAATGATGATTGTATATGTATGTATAGTGGGAAATGGTGTATCTAAAAGGACATACTATTATACCGTATACAAATTATATAACACATGAGCTTCATCTAAAGTTTCAATACTATTCGAAGCTCCCGACAATTGACCATGTTTTTGAAAGGAGTAAACAAACCAAGTGTATGATTCATGGCCTCTCTTTTAAAAGATATGAGGCTGTTGAGGCAGTAAAAACATCAGCAGAGCCGTCATCGTTCGCAATTGGACCAGTATTTTCTACAATAATCCATTCTGCCGCTCTGACAAAAGATAAAGCCACGGGAGCGATTTCCCAACACACGGCCCCAGTGGCCATGAGATATTACCCACAGCTTATCGCGCCAACATACGGGCCCAGCTTTGATAGATAGTAGCGTCTATAAAGAAATCTTTATTCAGCGAGTGACATCCTAATCTATGTAAACCTCCTCAAGTGTTTTAGGGGACTTGGTACGCGTGAGAATTTTTAGATGTGTTTGGCGCCCCATGAATGAAGTTTAAGAGCCTTATTTTGGGTAAACTCTGTTTAAAGTTTTGAAATACTGTCTATGTCAAGAAAAGAGCGTAACGAGTGAGAGACTGGACTGGTCATGATTTTGATTTGGCCTGGAGCGCCCTCTGCAGGCAGCAGGAGAAATTAGACATTATTAAACAGGGAACACAAGCTTTCACTTTCTTTTTCTTCTTCTACTGGGCATGATAGCAAATCCAGGGAGCCGCAATGAACACATTTTAAGCTCAGAACGGGTCTGGTGATGGATTATGGGCTCTAACCTGTTGTCTGCCATTTTAGGGTTAGGTTAGGTTTAGGGTTAGAGTTATTTTCTCCAATTATGCATAGCCAAATCCCAAAGCTTATTGACAGTATATGCCAGTGTGATACCTCATTTGAAAGCCAAGACCTTCTAGTTTCTCAAACTATGTGTAATAGTGCGAGTGAAACACAATTTACATCACATTTGCCGTCCCTAATCATGACCCTGAGTGTTTTTACTTTGCGATGAAAGGATTAAGCTTAGCAAGAGATCGAGATGTGCAGAAATGTGTAGGACCTCAGAAGGAGCTTTTTGGGAGCTGCCATCGGAGAAGATTCAAAGACGACTCAAAGAGTGCTAATGGGTCGAAACACAGCTCCAGATCTGTTTTTGATGAAAGAACCACACTGTAACATGGCGAATAGCACTCAGAAGTCAATTTTGTTTACTCAGTAAGTAGTATTTTCCCCAAAAACAAGTCTCATCTTTTTTCGTGTACTCAAGTAATACTACGGACGTTACTCTTACTTTAGTAATAGAATTCCTCTACCCAGCTCTGTAGCTTGTGAAAGTCTTGCATGTCCTTTATAAATCTCAACTCATTCTTGGACCAAAATCCGGCGTTTGATGTCCTTACAAGAACTTTTAATTAATTCACTTCAGTTCCATTTCTCAGCTCAGACTTCCTCTCCAAGTGTCACTTCTGTTTAATTGACTAACAAGTTGCTAATTGAGTGCGGATTGGTTTTTGCCCAGCCATAAATGAAAAATCCCCCTGCTCTTAAATACCATGAGTCCCGAGCAGATTTATAGTGTTAGAGGGTGAGGGGGAACGGGGCTGTGAGACGGGTAATTAAGTTGCAATTGTGTCATTAGTTTGATGTATGCACAGCGGTGGAGAGAAACATACTTTGCTGGACTTCTTAATTTCATCCTAAAGTAGACATATCACATTCGTGCGTAATTGTGGCTTATAAACTTGTTTTTGAACACTTCAGCATTGATAGCATTTTATAGCTCAAAATAATGTATGTATGGGCACTTTGGGCTATATTGGTTTGCATCTTGTTTGGTTTTAACTCCCCCTGCAGGCAGATTTTGAAATGAATGCCTTAAAGGAATACAAGCAGAAATTTGTTGCGAATGGCAAAAAAAGTGATGGCGTAATGAATGCAGTTTGAGTGGAGAACAGGTCACAATGGGTAAGGTGATGTTTTGTAGTCTTTGGAAATGAAGAGGATACTGTATGTCTATAGTGCGTCTATTATGCAATACATATCAGGAAAAATAAACTGAAGCACTTCAGCAGTGGAAGTAACCATAGAATTCACAGAAATGCCTTTAGCTACAAATGTGCACAATCCCGAACTTGATTTAAATTGAATGTTCCATCCCCATATAAATGAATAGGGAAGGTCGGCACAATACTAACGTATGGCGAGGTAAGTTTTGTCTTTTTCATGGCATTTATATATTCTTTATCATTAACGTCTTATACAATGATTTTTTGTAGCCATTGGATGTGTATCCATCTTTAAAAAAAAAGTAGAAACTGAACTGAATGTGATTTAGCATTTGTGAGCTAAATGCTACCTCAGATTCAGTTCAGTTTCTACTTTTATACACGCTAATTTGTCTCTAAAGTAAAATCTCAAGAGGCCTGTTCATTCATCAATGATTTCTAACTAGGCTTTGACCAAGAAAATGTTAAAAACATCTGGATTGTTCAAAACTTGCGATGTTTGGAAGCTAAAACTAACGGCTATAGGAAAAATACATTGAGCCGGCTAACGGACTCTGAAAAGTTGCCCCTTCTAGGATCAACGTGAGGATCAAACGCCGCTTCTCCTGTTTATTTATAAGAAACAACAACAATAGTTTGCTTCCATCTGTTTTCACAAACTATGCTCCACTCTAGCCCCTCGAAGTCACGAACTGAACACTCCCTCTACTCCCGCATTTCGTATGTACATAGATTGATATTTTATTCCACTTTTTAACGTCTTAACCCCCACCTGAACCGAGCACATTTTCTTCAGTTCGGCTTTACCCAAATCTAAAAGCTTCTGGAGAAAGAGTCAAAATGGTGACAAAAATGAGACGAAGACAAGGATGAAAATGCAACAAAAAGCGATGTAAATGTGGAAAACAATGTAATGAAAACCCAACAAAAAGCGACGACAACACAAGGAAAAAGATCAATTTAGATCAGTTTTCTGGGTCTCTCCTGGTAAACTCCAGTCAAGAAGCTTTTAGATTTGGGTAAAGTTGAACTGGAGAAAATGTTAAGAGGTTAAGAGGGTTTCATGCTGCTAAATCTATAACAAAACTTCAATCTTTCCTCTTTGGAAGAATTTTGTACCATGATTAAACGCTTGAAGAAGTCCATATTGAATGTTATTGAATCATGTCTGCATCAACATGTACAATAGGTTCCCGTCTGAGGCCCGTTTTGGCCATTCTGAGGTGGCACAAGTCGACGCCGTCATGGAGCCACTTCACTCACACTTTTAACAATCATATTCCTAATAAACATTGGCTTTGAAGCTTTAAAAACGCGATGAGGAAGTAGAAGACTTGAAACACTTTCACCAGGCCTAAAATGTTGTTCCACTGTGAGGTTTGGGTCATTATTTCAGCGCTAAATCGATAGACTTAATGAGGCAGCAGTAGATCTGAGGCCCCATTGTTGTGTGAGCTCCAATTTTTGGTCCAATGGCAGAAAAAGTGGAAATCTTTGTGGGCCGGTTTAAGTCGGAAGTCAGACATTTTCTACAAACTGCAATCTGGCTCTGAGTTTCAAAGCCAACTCTATATCCTCTGTAAAGTTGTTTCAACTAATGACAATATCACCTTTTGACTGAATTATGTCGTCTTTTTATACTGCTGTGGTTTAAAGAGGGGGTATTATGCTTTTTTCAATCACATAGCACCAGTCTATAGCATACTACAATGATGACGTAACCTTCTGTTGGTCTGTATATGCAGTAAATTATAATAACTGCCTTGAATAAAATTGCTCTCTCAAAATGGCTGTACTGAACGTCTTGAAATAGGCCTCTGTCTCTTTAAGAAGCTTTCCGACACGCCCCCTTCAGCACACTGCTGTGGCATCTAAACAACACTACTGTGCGGGGAGGGGGCTCTGCTGAGCTGAGGAGCAGTGGTTGGTGGCTTGGCTGGTGACGAAAGGTCCAGAGGCGTCTCCAGGAGGTGGGGGCGTTCCTAGGAGGACTGAGGCATAGCTACACCTAAAATGGCTGCCGTCTAAGTTTTTACTGATTACTCAAAAATATGTGAATGAGCCATGGCAACACTCCAGGCATGTGTTTAATGAGGGAATGACATAATAACATGATATAAAGCTTGAAAAAGTCGATTTTACATAATACCCCCCCTTTAAAGGATCTATTTAGCCTTTGCTGTAGACATATTTGTGCTGATAGAGAAGACGTTTGTTTCATGTAGATGGACATTTACTAGACCGTAACATGAAATCACAGTGTCTTTAGGATTTATGATCAGCAAATTATTAACTGTATTTACTTACCGTTCTGAATGAATTGACCTTTTTTGTAATGAAAATGTTGTGTACTTGCTTACGATTTTTTGTACCTTCAAGGCATCTCCAAAAAAAAAAAGAATCTTGTTTACACACACGGACCTCTGGTTTAATTTGTTGCCCGAGGAAAGACATTTTGGCACTTCTTTGGCGCATGGGAGTCGTTAGGAAGTTGCAGTGCCGTGTTTCCCTTGGCAACAGCATTAAGAGTGAGCGGGAGGTGGAACTCCAGCTTTGATTAATAAAGCTTTATTCCCCTGATTATGAAGATCCAAATCAGACTCAAAATGTTTGAATAAAAAAAAAAAAGAGAGAAAAGGATATGACCTTGGTAAGACTGGCATATGTGCGAGAGGATGATCAAAACAAGCATTTGGATTTCAGAGTGAATACTGGCGCTGTTTACCAATGACCTTAGCCGCGGGCCAACCCAGAGGCTCTTCAAAACTGTTTGAGGGCTGCACGCTCCTGTTGCCTTGTCCCAGTCCGATTGTGGGGGTGGGGGAGGCATGCAAATTCAACAAAAAGGAGTAGAAATGATGAGAGAATGATAGGTAGAGAGAGAAAGAAAGCCAGGAGGAGTAATGGACAGGCTTGTTTTAGAAGAGAGTTGGGGGGAAAGGGAGGAAGTTTGGGCTCAGAGATTAAAATATTCATCTCTGGGTTTTGCGTCAGGATTACGGTTCGACAGGGCTAGTAGCAAGATACAGGCAAACAGAGAAGCAAAAAAAGTTTCAGGGCCCGATCTTGTGTTTCTAAACGCAGACTTGCTCTGTGCAATCTTCAGCTCCATACCTGGTGCAGTAAGTGAGCTATAGAGGCTGGACAGACTCCCATGGCGATGTTATGCACAGCAATGGTCCCTCCACAAGCTCTACCTCCTACAGGCTGTATAGACTGATCTATTTTCTGCTACCGTGGGTTGGTGGGGGGTGTGGTGGGACATACTTGCTGGTTACCTTAATAAATCCTTTCCGTAGTCCCTGTGGGGGTAATGCAAGTGTTAATGGGATGATTGGAGGGTCTTTCATCTCCCCCGGTGTCTCTGGCCAGAAAACCATGCTTGCAACTTGACTGCCACCGGAGCAACGAATACACACTAATAGAATCACGAAGAAGAAGCTAACAGGCTAACGGGCAAAGTAGTATTTACTCTCCAAGACATTTAATAAGTTAAAAAATCGTAACTTGCTAAGACACCTGCAGTTGCGCTTATGGCCTCTAGGGGCAAGAGTTACTTAGTACTGCTTTAACCTGTTACCTGGCATCTTAGGGTTAGGGTTAGAACTTATGCATATCCAAATCTTAAAGCGTATTGACAGGAGAGCTTACAGCCTATATGCCAGTGTGATTCCTCATTTGAAAGCCAAGACCCTAAGATTTGTGTGAGTGAAACATAACTTCCATCACATTTGCCGTTACATAACCCTAAACCTAACCCTAGGTCCCTGACCGGGGGGACGGCAAGTAACAGGTTAATACTGGCCCTATAGCCTGATCATTTGGGACATGGACAGTGTTTAACTCACAGTGGGATAAATCGTTTGTTGTTTGTCCTGTGAGCGCTTAATAAGACACATGAGGCGATGTTAATGTAAAGCACAGCCGGCGAAAGCTTGGGCTCTCAATATTCTTACAGTGTCGAGGGTAGATTTCCTCGAGCTGACAAGGTTTCTAAATAAGAACAACATCGATCTGGTTCCTATACTGCAAGTGTGCCATGAAAAGGCGAATACTCTAAAGGTTCTCCTGATGAAGATCCTGATTGAAGATTTGGGTGCATTTGGATCACAACAGAGCAGGAGAGCATATTAGAGCGCATGACTTTTTTTTTAGTCGGGCAGTGTATAATAACCACCACTGCAGATGGGAAAAACACCTCACACAAGCCTCAGTTTTGGATATGCTTTCTTTCACAGTCGTCATTACAGTTTGATCCTCTGCAAACATTTCTTAGATGGATACTCTATTGATCCCAAAGGTGAATTCGGCAGAACAACTTGTCACTGAAAATGGGCTTTTGGTCTCTTAATCTATCCCACCCACGCAAGTGCGATAATGAAAACCCAGCTCTTCAGCGGCCCTAATGCTGTCTGACTTATTTGGTAGAATGACTGTAGGAAGTGACGAGTAGCACAACTGTTGTATAACTTTGCTCCGAAGCCAGTGGGAGGAATGACAGCTAAAGTTATTAGTGCCCTGTAATTATGTTCTAATGATTTTTTTTATTTATATTCAACTCAGACTAATTAAGTTGATATGAGTCTGAAAAGAAGTCAGAATAAATGTTGACTGATTAAACAGAAGTTAAATTAGGACAGATGTGTTGCTCAAAATGAAAATGGAGGAACATGCATTGTACACTTCAAGTAATCTTTTATTGAAATAATGATTACCTTCATAAGCAGTTTTTGCAGCTTTTTTTGTTGGTTTCTAGTCATTGACAAAATACTCGATATTGCAGTTTAGTATATTGCCATGTCTCTTTATGGATTACATGGAATTCTTTGCCACAATTCATATGAAGGTCATTCAGTCGCAACTTTGTGATAAACCAGTAAAACTTAATCAGAATAAAAGTGCATTGCGTTGACTGAGACAATGATAGAAAGAGCTAACAACCTCAGATTAATGAATGTTATGTGAGTTTTTTTTTTTTTAAACAAGAGGCAACTCCCCTCTCCCTTGGTACAGTGCCATTTTTGCCTTTTTCTGAAAACTGTATTTGCAGTTTCTGTGTTCCACATTGTTTTACCGGAAACAAAAAAGGGGCAACTGACGAGGTATCCGGGCAAGACTCTTAGCTGAGCCACAAAATCTTCTATCACTAGTGTTATTCTGGCTAATGTATGCAATTGGAGAATAAAACGGATTGTATTTGTCTGCTTCGCTCTTCCCAGAAGATGGTGAAAGACTTTTATGTCGCGGAGGGAGCTGCGCAGGAGGGATGGTTTAAAATTGCATGCGCTGTGATGTAAAACTGACTAAGTCAAGCTGTCACTCTTCTCATTTCACTTCCTTGCAAGTGATAGTTCAAACATTGAGACCAAATTCAAAACGCTCAGGGTTTGATGCAGTAATTGATGCACATGGCCCCATTTCAGAAAGTGCTTGTGAGAACAAAGAAGCAGTTTGAAGAAAAGGCCTCAACACTTCAATCCAAATGATACCACTGAGGAATTAGACTGTCTCTGTCAAAGCGTTAGACTGGTAACTTGCAATATTTAAGAGCACATTTAACTAGAAAAAAAGTTGCCGTAAAACGATGCTTAAAAGTACAATTTAGAGCTTAGGCTTTACAAAATGTTGTTGCAGCTTCTGGTGGTAGTTTAGAAACATTGTGAATGTGTTTTACATTGTAGACTTTGCTGTCCAAGTAGAGAGCAGTGTTTTCTGCATTTGACCCAATCTTCGATGCCCATTTTGTAACATTTCAGGAGCAGTGGGTAACGTAAAGCTACCAAGAGCCCATCTCCAGATCTTGGATGTGATCTAAAATATCTTGTCAAGTAATTTTGTTGACTAAAACTAGAATCAGCAGGTATTTCTGCATCAGTAGCTCACTATGTAAAAGGTTTGTAGACCCATGGCTTACAATAATGTGTGCGCTCAGATACAGGAGTGTGTTTGGTCATAACATATGATGCATGTACTCTTTTTTTGATTAATCATAAGTTAAAGATTTAACTTTGACAGCCCTACTTAAAACACTCTTTTACTCGGCTTTTAACACAGTCAGAGGTCTTGACTTTTCAATGTGTATTGTTGTTTGTCATCTTTTAAATGGTCTGTAATTTTCTCTGCTGTGTTCAGCACTTTCGTTGACGCTGTTATTTATTTCTAAAGTGCTCTGCCAATAAAGTTGGCTTGGAAAGGAAACAAATCTTAAAGGACTAAAACACTGTTGGTCGGCTAATGGGTGTAAACTGAAGCACCAATAGGAAGCCCACTAGGACACAGGGAGAACATGCAAACTCCACTCCAGACTTTCCTAGTTTGGGAATCGAGCACTTGCTGTGAGGAGAGAGTTGGGTTTTATCAAATGCCCTCTTATCGTTGGTAAATACTGTAGTAATGCACCAGTAAAGAGTCTAGTCCAGTAGAGACATCATTAAAATGTAGACACTCAGACTGCTGGCGCTTGGAGAAAAGTCTGACATGGGTCAATGGGCAAAAGCAAATCATCATATTGTGCAAACCTCTTTAATGGTCCAGCTGTAACTTAAGCTTATCCCACTCTGACTCGTCGGAAACGAGGTGAGCAATGTATACGGCAGAAACCCAGCGAGAATTACAATGCGCTCCACTTTGCAGCAGTGGCATCCAAGTTTGTTATCCAAAAGTGAGAATGACACCGTTTTCGCTGGACTTTTGCCATCCGGACTGTCTAATGGGCCGACGCAGGGACTGTGGCTGCGACCAAACGGGGCTCCCCCCGGCCCGTAATGAAGCGGAAAGCTGACCATGCGGGAAAAAAAAAAACCCTCGGAGAACACAATTCGGGGATCCCAAGGTTGATTTGTTTTCTCCTACTAAACTCATTCAATTATCTCCACTCAAGCTAAGTGTGTTGTTGCTATTCGGTGGCTCGGTAGAAAAAGGGATTCAAAGGGGTTGGTGTTGGCGAATCGAATGGCGGGTGAGGAAAACAACTTTATTTTGTGCTTGTGTGTCGGCAAAATCCAATTTCAAAGCATGCAGTGGGTTAATTGGGTTGTTAGGCCTAGATTAATCATTTCATTTTTTTTTTTTGACCCTTATTTAACTCGGAAAGTCCCACTGCAGATCCTCTTTTTCAGGGTTTTCCTTGCCCCGGAGATGAACCTGTTTTATAGGTAGGAGAAACTGGAGCATGGGTGGATGCCTGGCCCCCCTGGATATGCAGTGCAGCGTATGTACAGTATGCTGAGAATACAAATGTGTGAATATCGAGGACTCACTAAATCATCCTTTGACTGAGCAATTATCTCACTAATTAGAGCTTAAAATGGAAAGCCAATATTTATCCGTGAATCCCTTCGCATCCCGTTCCTTTGTTTCTATATTTGCATTGGCTTTGGTCATTTCAGCAGGCAGCGTCATTAGAACTTGTCCTGAAGCTACACTTAGATATTAAAATAGTTTCTTCATAATTACACTCCCATTAGAGGCTCTCTCTCTCTCTCGCACAGTGCAGACTTCCTTGCATTTATGTCGACTTTGTGGGTCTATTTTGTTTGGGTACAACTATTTCAACACTTTGACTGCGTCTCTTTTTTGAGGAGACATCGCTGTTGGATGGGTGATTAATACCATTAGAAGAGAGTGTGCTAACCGAAAAGCCAAATTTAAGGTAGCCAATACTTTCAGAGAAGATGTTGCAGTAAACCACGGAAGTAATATCATTAATGGCCAAAATTATTGCATACAACCAATGGTGAGCCTTTGCTAAAACGATAGCATAAGCTAATACATAATCAGCCATTTGGCCAGAGCATCCATGTAAAAGAGATTCTTAATGTCAATGGTTCTAAATAAAAAGATAATTAAAATATACACTCTTTTTTTCCTGTATTACATTACTTTTTGGAGCTTTTAACCGGGCTCTAACTTGGGTTGTTTCCTCTTCTGCTGCTATGTGCCATTGCTTTGCTAACATGCCATTGGGAAGAAATGGAGTCTTTGAGTGTTGCTTTTAGCATGTTTAATTCCCCCTGATACATAAACATAACCCTGGTGATAGTCTCCTTTCCCTACACTTATATTATTATAAAAGTGCATAGAATCCGGTTGATAGGCCACAAATAAGCGTGCTCTGTCTACTTTAAAAACAGTTGACATAAATGTAGTGATTTTAGATTTGAATAATTATCAATATAAAAGGTTTCTTTTACTCTATGAAGTACAAACTCTGTGCTAATTGCAGAAAGCATTTTTGGCCCCGATTGAAAGAAGTGCATTCCATCCCATGTTCCCATGTCTGCAATGGAAGCTAACATGTTTTTGAGTTTTCTGTTTTGTTTTGGCAGAGAGCAGGCTATACTGTACAGTGAAATATCCAATCCAAATTAGGGTTGCAACATTCTGTGAATTTTTAACATTGGAAATGTTCCAAGGGAATTAATGGGAATTAACAAGGAATGGTAAATGGACTCAACTTATATAGCGCTTTTCTACCTTTATCAGGCCCAAAGCGCATTACAGTAAGGAACCATTCACGTATGCAGACACTGGAAGGAACACAACTGAATGTTGCTTCTTTAGAGACACATATAAACTGAAGCATAAAAGTTTGATTTGATAGTTATACACAGAAATATCTATCACAGACAGAGGAAAAGTGTCTAAGAAAATCATCTTCGCCGTGTCTGAGCATCAGTGTTTTAGTTGTGGCCGATATAAAGAAGGGCTTTCATATCTGTAATCATCTTGCATATACAGTATGCTCACCAAGTGCATACAGTATTAAAATATGTTATTGTTTTAAAAGTCTATCATTAAGGTCTGTTCTGTTTAATGCAGCTCTGTGTCAGACACAGGCCCCGCCCACTTCTCGTACAGTATTAGTCAGTGTTTGTCAGGATGTGAGTAACAGGTGAATTTAACCAGTCACAGTTAAAGGTGCACTATGCAACTTTTGAAGTGGAAAAAAAATATCTTAATATTTGTGCATATTTGACCTTTTAGTGAATCATTGACGTCATGGGTGCAGCTTGGCACCTTTGCTTTCCCTCACAGTGGACTTTATGACACCCGTTTTTAGGGGTTCGTACCAAATAATTGATAGTTGAAGGTTAACTACTTGTTTATTCAACAGAAAAAAAATCAAAAATATGCTGTTTATTTTAGCATTTTGACAGTTCTTAATTTTTGAAAATAGCTAAAGCTAAAGTTCCCATTGAACATTTCGGGACAATTTCCAGAAATGTATCAGGAATTTCCCACCCATTTGCAACCCTAATCCCGATAGCTTCTACTGTTGAAGACACCGTATGATAATCCCTCTTTGGTGCGGGTGAGACATAGATGACCCTGCCCCCGCTGATGATCCTTACCATGCGCTACAAATCCAGGGCTGATGGAAAAAGACAAAAGCACAACTTGTCACATATCCACCCATAGGGATTTTTCACTTTATTGAGCAATAAAAAATATACACCAAGGAAAATATCATTCTCCTTATATCTCCCATAGTGTTGCTCTTCCATCTCAAATTCGGATTCAGTACTCCCCACGGACGGCCCATCGTCTCAAATGAAAAATGAAAAAATAAAAATAGTTTTCAGTTCGACAGTTAATAATCTTTCTTTAATCCAAGCAGTTCCTTTGCAGCATGTTCGTCTGTCACTCTCGCTGCAGATTCCCCCCCCAGGTAAAAACGCATTTGGTCTTTGTCCGAGCTTAGGTCGTCACATCCGAATCTGCGTCTCCGTAGATTTCCGCCAATTTCTGAAACTCTGGCCCCCAGTCGTCGAGATAATTGTAATCCTGTTCCGACTGCGTCCCGAACGAGTCTAGGGGGCTTATCGTTCCCGCCGGCGACCCCTGCCCCTCGAACGCGTACGTCTGGAGCGAATCGTACGGCGGCACGCTCGCGTCTATGTCCGCCTCCACCAGTTTGTGTTTGATGAACTCGTGCACGTCCTCCTGGTTGAGGTCCACGGACTGGCTGTTCGAGGAGGTCCGCGGCCGGACGGGGCAGTGCTGCCGGGGGTCGGGGCGAATGTCTCTCCTGAATTTCATCTCCTCCGCGGCGGCCGGGTTGCGCAGGGCGATGATGTCGAAGGCCTCGGTGTCCTCCTCGCCGCCGCCCTCGTCGTCGTAGGTGACCACGTTCTCCCTGATGTCCTCCTCGGAGATGATCAGCGGTTCCTTCTTACTGCGCCTCAGCGTGATGAACAGCACCACGATCGCTGCAACACAGGAGAGCAAAACCCAGGTTACAAGTTTGGATCGGTTTATACTGGTTTATACTGACATGTGGGCATGGAGGGATGGACGTTAACGCTGGAGTAATCAAATTATTTTCTTAGTAGTAGAGTAAACTTATATATATATATATATATATATTAAATTGTATCGATGGATCTGTTTTATTGCTTTTCATTGTCTTTTTATTGTGTCTGTGTGTTTTCGATGTTGCTGTGAAGCACATTGAGTTGCCTTGTGCATAACATGTTGCTTTGCCTTTGCCTAATTCCGGTAGTGCAGCTTTAACAGTTTTGCCAGCAAACTGCATCGTTTGCAAGACCAAATTTGCTTAAGTGTGTGTGACAGAAAGGAAGGGCATGAACACTTATGGCAACTCTGATTTAATAAGTAAGAAAATCAAAAAGAGAAAACAAAAGCCCCCCCCCACAGTTATAACCACGAGGCAACTATGGGGCCCAAACCAGCCTTCCTTCCTCACCTGACTCCCCGTCACCTCCAGCTTTACTTTCATAAAAAGTTATTAGTTCCCTAACTCTGTTCATAAATTAGGTTCCCAATTCATTTGCATTAATGGAAACATGCGAGATTAGACACAAACGAGAAACTTGTGTATTAAGGCTGAATTATTTTTAGTAAATGAAGCTTAAGTGCAATTCATTTTCATAAGAATATTGTTTCTAATATTCTATATTGATTTTGTTTAACTTCATGAGAGGACAATTTTGGCCCTCAGACAAACAGGCAACAACTGATCTATCGGTTCAACTGAAAAGAGTTGCCAAACCCGTAGCACTATTTTACCTCCTTTTAGGCACTCAAACAATTTACATCAAGGAACCATCCACAAATCACTCTCACAAATCTACACACCAGTGCATCCAGAAATGTCCAAATGTCTGAAACCTTAGGGTCAGCTATAGTAAAAATCGTCTGTATTATATACATTACAGATTGCTTTAGTGATTGTTACATATGTTTGGAAATCAGTACCATTTTATTTGTGATAATACTATGCCTTAAATAAATATAGTTTAAATGTTTGGCTTAAACAGTTGCTTGAATTAATAATCGGCCACTCGGCCTGGCTGATAATATCTCAAATGCAAAGTGTCTTTGGCTTATGGGTATTATGTAAAACTGCGTTACGTCAAGTACGCACATTTATGTTTAGCAGGAGTGGTTTTAGTCAAGTATAAACAAGTAATTAAGCCTTAGTCACATTGGACAGGAACACCATATTCTGCGGCTGCTGTTTTGTGTTACAAAGAAGCCTGCCATAAAATTACCATCTGTCAACAGTCCAATCTGGACTCCATCGCGCTCTCTTACAGAAGTGCTCAAGGCACCATGCTGCAAATGAAATCAATCAAGCAGCCATATTGAACACAAGCCATATTTGCATATGGGAACTCTTTTACTAAATGTCAATCATCACTTTGGAGAAAAAAAGAGAAAAAACCATATCAACAAAATAATATATTGTAAAATTCGCCGTAAAGTTCGCCTGAGTAAACAGTAGGCTATTACTTATCGACATGCACGTCTGTAGCCACACCTGCCCAAGGGCTGACTGACATTCTGTGCCAATGTATTACCGATTTTGCTGTATTTTATGCACTTTTACCTCTATTTCAGTGAATACTTTTGTTTTAACCACCTTGAGCTACAAGAGACACAAAAGACAAGGATAAGCTGAGCCCACGCAGCCAAACCCACTCTCTAATAAACAATCCTCATCTACCTTTATTGCCTTTTCAGTAAACCTACCCAGATTTAGTTGGCTACAACCAGGCCCACTTTGCATTTAGGATTAAATAACTGATTTGGTAGCATATGTACAATATCCTCTTACTACATATAATGTTTTAAATCCTTTTCCATGTTCCTTTACATTAAATATGAGCAAACATCTGAGCTCTGTTGAACATTACCGCACGAGTTAGTGGAAACGACTCCACCGCTCAAGCGCACAAAACAACACGTCCATGTTTTCATGCTAATGCCGTTCCCTGTTGTGCAGCTTGTGTTGTTTGTAAAAATCACTGCTCATGACGGTCGGACACGACGCGCTCCGTAAGCAGCAAACACAATAAACCGCGCTGGCTTTTATGTGCACATTTAGTCCCGATTTTCCAGCAGGACACTAAAACTGGCCAAGCGTTAAGCGGTTGTACATCACTGACGCGCATTATGATTCAAGCGCTTTTGCTGATGACAATGAGCACATTGTTGGTGTGATGTTTGCGGAAAATTTGATCTGGAGTCACACCACAATACGAGTTAACCCCCCAAGAAGTTCATTCAGTTGTTTTCAGTGAAATAAATAAATAAAAGATCATGTAATAGCCTCCTTCTGTGTTGTGCTTCAGGCGAGATTAAAAGATCACAGTGGCCTCAATTTATCCAGATATTTTGACAGATAATGGTCATATTCAATCCTTTCCACTCATGCATGTCCTATAAAGACGTCATGTTTGCTGTGTCTGCGAATGGTTCATTTGCATCATGATAAAATCATTAGGCTCCATCACATTCATGACATTTACAAACCTTATGGTTTATAAGTGGAGTCACGAGGTGCACAGATACTATACTATACTGGTATTGGCCAACAACGACTCAAAGAGATACTGAACAAATAACACATTATATCTAAAGCTAGACTGAAAAAGTGATGTAAAAAAAAACTTTGAGTGCATTATGTGGGTAGAAAAGTGCTATTTACAGGTGAAACTAGGGGAAATTAGAATATTGTTAAAAAGTGCATTCACTTCTGTAATTCAACTTAAACTGTAAAACTAATATATAATCGACTCATTACATGCAAAGTGAGAAATGTATAGCCTTTATTTGTTATAATTTTGATGATTATGGCTCAGCTTGTAAAAACCCCAAATTAAAAATCTCATAAAATTAGAATATTTTGAAAATGGACCGTAAGCCATAATCATCAAAATGATAACAAATAAAGGCTTGACATATGTCACTTTGCATGTGATGAGTCTATATCATATAATTACAGAAATAAATGAACTTTTGAGCGATATTCAAATTTTCCGAGTTTCATCTGTAAATGTGACCATTTACTGTTTATTAATAGATAGGCAGACGAGTAGACAAGAGATAAATAGGAGCAAGAGCACTAGGACTAAACTCGACTCAACATCTGCTTCAAACAATTAGAACTAACCAGTAATGTATTGTGCTGTCGATAATGAGCAAGAAAAAAGAAAAAAAGAAATAAACGTGTATTTTCCAAAGAAAAATGTTCCCTGTGTGGGGACGCAACAGCAGCAGTTAAAAAAACATTGAGAACATGGGGCAACAGTTGGGGGGTGAGGGTGGGGCAGGTGGTAGAGCGGGGTCGTCTCATGATCGGAAGGTCAGGGGTTCGAATTCCAGCTCCTGAAGATGTGCACTGTCATTGTGTCCTTGAGCAAGACATTTCACCCACCTTGCCTCCAGTGTCTGCACTGGTGTATGATTGAGAGTGTGGCTGCATCCGAAACCATTAAATTGTAGCCTCTAAGTACTAACACTAGCAACTAATCCTTAACCTTTCATGGGGTCAACTGTTAGATCTCTATGCAGTTAGTGAACTAGAGCTTCAGCAGCATTTGCCCAATTCCACCGTCCTTACCCAGGGGAAGGGGAAGTGACATCACCATTAGCTGTTTTTCTTCTTCTTTAAGGATATTGACAGGCAAACAAAAGCGCATGCCGTCAACTATACTGTATTGCATATGCTACAACATAGTGTCCAAATAAAGACATTTAATGGGATGGCACATAAAGTGGCTATGATAGTTAACATGGAGGCTCCTTTCCCTAACTCCTTCCTAACCGACAACCCAATTCGGAGGCTTCTTGTCATGGCGGACGCTGATGCACATCCGGTTTGGCGTAAGACCTCTTACCAATTTAACGGTTTCGGAATCAGCCAGCATCAGAGGTCCCTATGCTAAAGTGGCTATGATAGTTAGCATACAGGCCACTTTCCCTAACTCCTTCCTAACCGACAACCCAATTCGGACGCTTCTTATCATGGCGGACGCTGACGCACATCCGCCATGATAAAACCTCTTACCAATTTACTGGTTTCGGATGGAGCAAATGAATGGGTGACTGGTTCCTTGCTGTGTTGCTAATGAGCCTAATGAAGGTAGAAAAGTTATATAAATGTGACCACATGGTTGACACCATTTACCACGAGGAACCACTGATGGACAATTGCAACTGAACTGAATCTCTAAGCTTTTTTACCCAATTAAATATGATATGGGTGCTTTATGGAGTTGGATATTTCCCTCCTCCTCATAGAAATATATCCAGCAATGCCCTTCATACGACAATTTGACATCATGAAGTCTAAATGTGAACTCAAGACAAGCATAAGGAAGCACACTGCAATCATATCTAACATGAAAATAATACCTCAATAAAGTATCTTGGACTGAGAACTTATTTCAGCGGCTCGTCTTCAGCCAGCAGTGTAAAAATCAGCATGAACCCCTAATGAAGTGCCGGAGCAGGGAAACTGGCTGCAGTCCGGATACTGTTCTGAAGCTAATGAGACTCGTGGCTCCGTGGGTACGGGATGACCTCTCTGTGCTATGTTAACATTACATCTACTTAATCAAATGGCAACTGGCGAGCGCACAGTGGGTTTGTACAGCAGGACCACATCCTAAAGAGTTCATTATGCCACATTAGAGCAGATGAGGGAGACAGAGCTGGCTCCTGGAGAGGTTTCACATTCACAGATGAGAGGGAAACGTGATGCAAAAGCCTGTTTGCATCGGTGTAAGGAGTGGATGAATAACGTGCCACATTTTAGAGCAACTTTGAAGGTTGTGATAAAAGAAAAGAAGAAATAAAACCGAGATCACCCTAATAATGTCAACACATGTCCGTGATATCGTGGAAAACATTTTTAGCCACGGGCTTTTCAATCGTAATTGGCAAAGACAGTACATTTATAGATTTAAAGATAGATCAAGAGATGAAGATATTGTGCGGGAAGTGTGGCCCGCAGCCTCACACTCAGAGATACTGAATCATAAACTAAATTGAAGTGGCACTTTCTTACGTTATATTTGTCCAAATTGGTAGTCGTTTGATCATGACATTTCCCTCAGTCTGGATCTATACGTCAAGAGGACACAAGAGTTTGACATTTCATGTAGTTACCAAGCAACCAAAAGCTTTGTGGCTTCGCTATCTGAGCTTTTAGAGAGAGCTTTCTTCACTGTTTACTCAGCACACAGTAAAAAAAAAAACTGGTTGATGCAGTAAAAATGTCATTCTCAATTGCAACCGGGAGATACAGTAAAAGAGTTTGTTGACTAGAAAAAAAACTGGCAGGTAAAGACGTCTCCTGGACTTGGGGAGAGGCTGAAGAGGCATGATTTTGCTGCTGCGCTCGTCTGTGGCTTGTCTACTGTTGAATCCCCTATACTTGTGTTGCACTCAACAAGTTTGACAGGTTTCTCAAAGGAATACACTGCATGAACCTACAGACAGCCTTGGAGTTCTTTAAGAGGATTTTTATCCAGTATTTTTGGAAAGGTTTACAAAGGACGGAACAAATCAATTGTTAATGCTAAGCCTGAGAATATTAGTATTTAGTATCAGTTGCAATATTAGTTACATTGCAACCATGCCATTCAGAAGCCCCTTATGAGAGACCAACAGGCCTGTTTTATCGTGAGGCCGTCCTTCCGTGGACCCACCACCTGCAGGAGGAGCCATAAGGGGCTGGTGCAAAGTGATGTGGGCAGCTACTGCCCCCACAACCCGGCAACGGACAAGTGGAAGAAGATGGATGGATGGATGGCAACCATGCCTTAATGTTTGAAGTAAAAACTCTGTTCTGAATTTGTCCTTTCCTTCGCTACAGTTTCCCCCCTCTGTTCTCAGCACTTTGTTTGAATCTATCTTTGGCCGGTGCTACATTTGCCTTTGGAGATGCAGGATAGCACTATAACGTGTCGGGAGCGGAGGAGACAGGGGCAGACAGGGGGAGACGAGAGGTGGGAGAGAATTTGGACCGAGGCAAAGAGACTTCAGCTTCGATAACATCACAAAAGCAGCGATGCATCCGGACACTCCATTCACCGCTACAGGACTTTTGTTTAGCTTTACACGGGTCAGACTTTAGACTCTGCTTTAGGGAGAGAAAGCTTTAAAGTGTTTATGACAAATGTCACAGTATGGCAGAAACATGGCAATAAAGGCTAAATGCGTGTCAGGGATGGATTTGAACTTTCATACGATTTGTTTTGGTTCTCAGTTCGCAATGGTGACAGTTCTGTATGGAAAGGAGAGACATTTTTGTGACGTTATTATACACTGCCTGACCAAAAAACAAAGTTGCCACCTGGATTTAACTAAATGTTATGTTCCCTGTGTGGAGACGCAACAGCAGTTACCTGTTGGTCAGGTCTAGGTTCAGCAAACCTATGAGCCCAAAGAGTGAGATCAGCTGACTATATGAATATCCTGAATGACCAGGTTATTCAATCCATGGATTTCTTCTTCCATGATGACAATGCCAGGATGTATGGGGCTCACATGGCAAAGAATGGTTCAGGGAGCACGTGCCATCATTTTCACATGTGGATTGGCCACCACAGAGTCCAGATATAAACCCCATTGAGAATCGTTGGGATGTGCTGCAGAAGGCTTTGCCCGGTGGTCACACTCTCCCATCATCATTACAAGATCTTGGTTCAAATGAACGCTGGATGCATCTTTTGACATTGCAGAAGCGTATTGAAACAATGCCACAGCGAATGTGGTCATGAATGCTAAAACCGATCCAATTAAAGACTAGAGTGCGTGACTATCTTTTTGTCAGGCAGTGTCACCATAACATACGAGGTAAACACTCCACAACTGTCACCAAGCAACTACTGTATAAAAGAGAAGAGAGACTCCAAGTGCTTTCCTTGGAATATGGAATTATCCATCTTCTTTGTCACTAAAAAGTTTTAAAACATAAAAACTTTTTAACATATTTTCTTCATAAAACTGACTTCACTGGTGTAAAACAATGTTTTGCCACTGGCATTATCCCGTCAAATTGCTATTAAGAAAATCATAACCTTTTGAAAAGCACTTTTGGTTCAGACTAAAATTCCTTGTGTAAATATATTGTTCAGTCTGAATGTTGGTGTTTCAGTTCACCTATAGTCACGGTGTCCTTAGGTTTTCAGTAAGGACTTTGTGTTGGTGGCTGCCTCAGGGCGGCTGTGGCATCAAAAGTAACAGAAAAGTGTGACTAATGGGAATGACAGATAGATGACAACGTGACGCACTTTGTAAAGTTTGTCAAGCAAAAAATAATTCTGAATCGTCTTGCTGTTGAGAAAAAAAAAAGCCTAAAAGTTACCACTGAATATGTACAGCACAAGGGTGATTAATAATGATGAATGAGGGGTAGGCACACATGAGCTCGGCTTCAGCCTACTCCTTTTGAGCTTTACTGTGAGGAAATGTTTAATTACTGTGAAAATATGAACTTAAACAGCCCAAATAAACAGCTCAATCAATCAATCAATCCATCAAAATCCAAGAAGTTATTGGTATAATAGTTGCCGCGGGGGTATAGCATATTGGTTTAGTTGTCAGGAAACCGAACTGAAAGATTAGCTGCCTATTGTGCATGTGTTGGATTGAAATTGTGTTAATCCTCTTAATATTGTATATTGTAACAATGCACAAAGAATTAAAAATGTTATTGCATAAAAATGAGAATATTGGACCTTGAGTAAAACTTGAGAGGCCACGCATACTTATGCTTTCTTAACTATGCAGAAAGTTTGCCAACTATTTAATTTAACATACCACAGCTTCAATAATAGGGCTACGTTAACCCCGTTTAAAAATACAACATGAGCCACTTTTTCATTATGTTTTTGGGCTAAAATAAAAAAAACCGTTGGGACTAATTTGCTGTGCACACGCTCTCCATTGTTGAGCGTTGTTCCACACCTGTGTTTTAATGAATTTTTACCCTGTGATTACTGCGAGGCACTGCCCAAATTCAGCGCGCTTCAGTGGGACCGACCGAGTGGGGTCACAGAGGGTGAAAAATGCAATTTGTCTGGGACAGTGCTTATCGCCCGGCTGCTTTAAAACAACCTATTACACAATGTGCGTTCACCAGGCGCGCTGACTCACTGCATTTTAAAGTCGTGCATAAGAGATTCTTGCTATTTCTGCGCTGAGCTAATTCTGAGCTCCTCGAACACACATTATGTTGACATGCAAAATAGATTTTTTTCTTTTTCTTTTAGCTTTTAAACAGCATTGTTCTCTTGTCAAAAACAAAAACATGCCTGGGGTGGCATGTTATATTTTTGCTTCATTAACGCTGCATATTCGGTTCTTTATTGAGGGCTCGAAAAGCTGATGTCATGGGGTGCTGCCCTCCTTTAACTGCAAGGCTATGTATGCTCCTTCACCTGAGCATTGCAGAGCTCAAATGAAGAAGAAAAGGGAGGAGGTGTAGGAGGAAGGAGAAGAAGAAGAGGAAGGAGAGGAAGAAGAAGTAGAGGAAACAGGAGAAGAAGAACAAGAGGAAGGAAAAGGAGAAGAAGTAGAAGGGGGAGGAGAATCAAAAACAACTAATGCCTTCACTACAAAGCATATCTAATCTCTAGCAGCTTTTGTTTTTTCTTATTAGCAGTGTCATTGCTTTCAGACACCCTCAAAAGTGGCACACAGAAACGTGGGTACAATCAGATTGAGTTGTTTTCCGTTACAGCACACCTGTAAAGAAGCAGTCGTGCTCAAGTATTTAAAATAAAAGGGGGGGGGAAATTAAGAAAGACTCTTTATTGCAAGACTTCTTTGACCGCAATCCCCACATCCACACACCCAAATGCTATACTGAATGCCCCTATACGTGCTCCAATGCATTAGTGCGTTCTCAATGGCCCATTCGAGTAATTTCATCTCCCCAGACCAGACTCATAGAAGAGCTAAGACCACTTATGGAGCTGGAAACTGGACTTCAGGATGCGCAAATCTGATTTAAGCAGCAACTAAGCGGTGCACTTAAGAGAGCGAGGCCAGTGATGCTGCGGAACTTAAAAATGTAAAGTCGAAGGAGCCATTCCCACTGCACCAAACCAGGCCAAAGATCTGAGAAAACTAACAAACTTTCTCAATAAAAAAATCGGCTTGATGCTATTGGACATTGCCCATTTCACAGTAATGGCTAATTGCAACTAGAAGTAATAAATCAGACAACACATCAAAGAACTGGTTCATAGGTGTTGGCGAAAACGAGAAGAAAAAGTTGAAAACACCAAGAATAACAGATTTTAATCAGCAGGTGGATTAAATTACCATACACATTATTGGGATGATAAAGCCGTGTGTGTTCTGTCATTAAGGTCTTTGCACAGTCCTCAGGTGTAGACTGTGCAAAGAGGCCAATGAGACAATCCAGCACATACAGTAACTGCAGGGTGTAAGATGCTGGCAGGGAAAGCTTACATGGAGCGCCATAACCAAGTGGCTGGCATAGTGTACAGGAACATCTGTGCAGAGTATGGGCTGGAAACCCCAAGGTCAAAGTGGGAAACACCTCCAAAGGTGGTAGAGAATGATCGAGCCAAGATCCTGTGGGACTTCCAGATACAGACGGACAGAATGGTAATGGCGAACCAACCGGACATTGTGGTGGTGGACAAAGAGCAGAGGAAAGCCGTGGTGGTTGACATAGCAATACCAAGCGACTTCAACATCAGGAAAAAGGAACACGAGAAACTAGAGAAATACCAGGGGCTCAGAGAAGAGCTAGAGAAGGCCTGGAGAGTGAAGGCATCAGTGGTGCCCGTGGTCGTTGGGGCACTCGGGGCAGTGACCCCCAAACTGGAGGAGTGGCTCCAGCAGATCCCAGGAAATACATCAGACATCTCCGTCCAGAAGATACTGCGCAGAACCCTCAAGCTCCCAGGCCTCTGGTAGAGGACCCGAGCTTGGAGGACAAAGAGACTGCCCGCGGAGGGTGAGGAAGAGTTTTTTTTGTTTTTTTAATATATACCTAGTAGTTTTTATTCTGTCTGCTGAAACTAATCAGGACAATCAGCTCTGCGGCACGTCTATCCCAGAGCATTTTCTAACTGTAATTGGGTTCAAACATTGGACTATTATGAATCTGATTCCACAAAGCATTTGTATTATCAGACAAAACATTTCAGGAGCTTACATTCATTAGTTTTATTGACTGTGCCCTGTTTTCTTTCAATTACAATAACAAGTGCGTGCCTTTTTTTTAAATTCTAAAGTCTGAGTTTTAATTTACATACAATGCCTACCAACAACAGCATTTACTTTATCTGACCTTTTCACAATTCCGATACCATTCTGTAGCATCTGTGACACAATCACACATTCATATAGGCGAGGGCTAAGTGTCTAGCCCAACAGAAGGCGATGCTTGTTGGGAGGATTGAGCATTCAATCTCTTATCATAGACAAAAGCTCTTAGGCCATTGTCTGTACCGGGTTGTTTTAGTGTTGGATGTTTTAGTTTTAAGGACAGTTTGCTTTTCATGAAAGGAATTCATCAGCAACTTGTGATCTTTTAGCAGCATGCTGTATACACTTTAGCAGGGAGGGGTTTATGTTGTTTTTACATAAATGGTAAATCATTCTTAAAAGATGGGTGGTTTCAATAACAAGGTAAACCCATTAGTAAATATTCAACCTGCAGTAAAAGTATCATTGGTTGCTGATGAAGCCTCTTGAGTTGAGAGGCAAAACGTACTTAATATTATAACTACTCAGTACAGATGATGGCTTAGAGCAGTGGTTCTCAGATGGTGTGCCATCAGGGCAAACCGTGACCAATAAATTATCATTACAAACTTTAAAATATGGTGCAGTTTGAAAGTGTTAAAATAATGTAAAATACTGTATTTTCCCACATATTATATACATTATTATATATTATTATTATTATTTTTTTTTTTTTGCCTTTTTTGTGATCTGCATTTGTGGTTTCTGTTCCACTTTGTTTTACTGGATACTTTTGTACGTCTGTGCCGTGTTTTTGTGGGGATCGGTGGATTTT
Organism: Neogobius melanostomus; assembly: GCA_007210695.1. NCBI lineage: Eukaryota > Metazoa > Chordata > Actinopteri > Gobiiformes > Gobiidae > Neogobius > Neogobius melanostomus. The sequence goes on from VHKM01000062.1 coordinate 610,956, forward strand.
TTGACTGCAAAGAGTCCATAAATGGTCCTGAAGAAAGCAGCTTTTTAAAAGTAAACAGCTAGCTTATCGGCTAAACCCATTTGAGACCTACACATTTCTTCTTCTGAGACACTGAAGGGGCACCAAGAGCCCCCACACCTGCAGGACAGTGGAGGCGTCACAAGAGGAGCTACAGGAAACAAGGAAGGGACAAACGAGGAAATGGTGAAAGACGAGGAGGAGCGGACCAGTGCAGGACACCACGCTCTGAAACAGGGACAAACCCGTTTCAGTGGATCAGAGGAGACTGAACCCTCTTGATTGAACCCCTATAGTATAATAATAGTGACTTTCGGTAATGTTACCAAGGTTTGGCATTGGTAACATGCTGAAATATATTATATTAAGGGTTTGCCTTTTGTTACTTGCTTTGTACTAAACATCGTACATGAAACGAGACCGTGGTTGTCGTTGTGCTTCGTTTCTGTTATCTATATGAACATTTCAAACAATGCTTTGTAATTTGGTCTGTGTTAAAAAAGCTGCTTTGAAGTGTAACTGGTTCTCTGAGGCAAATGAGGCAAATTAAAATATGATGCTGCTAATTGTATGATTGATAATGTGATAAGGTTATTTTATAAACGGGTGTGCATGCTGCAGAGGTTGTGCATGCGACTGACACGGTTCCTTATGTAGCATTATCATTGTTGTTTCATAATCAGTATTACTCCTTCTTGGGGAATGTATACAGTACATGAGTTTCTGTTATGTAATGTCTTTATGTAAATGCTTTTTATTTTTTTGCTGTTTCATTGTTTTTTTCCTTTGTTATTCCACTATATTCCTTGTGAAATGAGAAATTTTAGTTGTATTGCTTTTGGGGGTGGGCGCTTATAAGCTCTTGCTTCAGCCCACTCCTTTTGAGCAGAATGTTTACTGCTCAGATAAACTAAACTAATAAACTAATAAACCCTCCTCTGCAAGTACGAGCTTACACAAATAAAACCCTTTTAGCAGGTGGTGAACAAAGTCGGACAGACCGTGCGTGTCCACTATTTTGATCATGTATTGGAAAAGCACTTTTATAAAAACGGATGTCCTTTTGATTTAATATGGCTGTTAAGAAAAAAATAGTAAATTATGGCGAAAAGTTCACATAACTGTCTCGTCGAAGTGTCACCTCCTCAATGTGAGTCTGGCATAAACCGTGCAGATACATGCCAACTCAAGTCGAGTCCGTTTCCACATCTTCCCTAATTATACCAGTTGGTGCACTTGAAAACGCAGGGGGTGGGGGGGGGGGTGTTATGTCAAAACAGATTGAAATGCTTGCTGCTATGGAAACGGCCTCCCTAGTTATCTGACTGGCTGCCCACACCGACTCCGAGTCTAAATAGCACAGGCGGCCAGAGACACTTCATTAGCGCAAGTGTGAACCGAGGTGCGATGACATCCCGCTTCTGTGCCGTAACTCGAGCGTGATTAGCCATTCAGGAAGACTCCTTCAAAAGAAAAAAAAAAAACAACGGTGATGGCCTTTTGTTCATTTGTAGCCATGGGCGCAGGAGTGGAATAAGAAGTGGGAGGCAGCCAAGAATGAATATGCATAACCTTCACGCGCTAATGTCCTCAGACAATCAGTGCAGAGGGAGGGGCAGAGGGCCAGGGATGTGTTATTAGATGGCTTGGACTAATCATGGCCTGATTTGAGAATCTGACCCCTCTAGATGTGGCATTCGAGCGTGGCTTCCTTTGGTTTAAAGCTAGTGCACGATTTATTCAAGGTTTTTGAAGACATGTTTGGACGTGTGGTCAATTATGCACAATCTGTTACATTTGTAAAACAGTCTACCACTTAATGTCATTCAAAAGCAGTACATTTGATTCTACACGTTGCGTTTATTTGAAGGGGCGCAGATGGCAGAGCTGGTCGTCGGAAGGTCGGGGGGTTCAAATCCCGGCTCCTGCAGGTGCACACTGTCGTTGTGCAAGACACTTGTGGAGGGTGACCTTGCCTCCAGTGTCTGCGTACATTGGTGTATGAACGAGAGCGTGAATGGGCGAGCGGCTCCTTGATGTAAAGCACTTTGGGTAAAAGTAAAACTATACAAGTTGAGGCCATTTTACGCAATGTTGTCAAATTGTGGTCCAAAACGTTTTCAGATTTACAATTGTATAGTATAGGATAGTATAGGCCACCGTGTTTACATACTGTGATATGTTCTTACCTTAGCTTAGACGAGTTGATGCGTACCTGTCTGGTGTTTGTGCGCGCGCTCAGTCACGTAAATGTTGTTAGCATTTAGCCTCTCCCAGCATATGTATAGCTCCAAAGTGGTGAAGTTAGAAGCTACCAAGCTGTTCCACGTTTCCCCTATTTAAATACAATAATAAGGCCGCTTCATCTCCATTCAAAGGTCACATCAGAGTTTATATTGGATCCTTCACTGCCACCAGGCGCTTAAGAGAGCGTTTGTAGAATCCTCAAAACACGTCTCAGCTTTAGTTATTCCACCACAGCTTGAGAACCCCCAAAATCCACATATATCATGAGCGGTACTAACACCCCACACACATTAGGACTGACTACCTGTTTTCTGCTGCTGCTACAAGCTGGCAACACTCGCTCGGACTTGGCGGCGATTGTTTTTTTTCTCTCCTCTGCATTTTTCCGAAGGCGCTTTTGGTATTCGGCGCAGCACAACACATCCATCACACGTGAAATCAAGGACAGTGGCATCTTGTTGGCTGTCAGCGTACCCCCCTGGCACCCCCTGGCACCCCCCACCACCGCGCCCCACCGGGCCCCCCCCTTCCCGACTCTGTTACAGCAGCACTTGATGTAAAACACAGCCGGTTAGGGAGCTGCAGAGTGAAACCAAGGACTTTGGAGCGGAGGAGATTTGTGGAAGGGATTTTGTGGTGAATTTTAATTGGCCACACATTTCATTCCAGTCCTAATCTGATATATATCGATATAAAATGCCTCTCTGAACTGTCAGTCATGAATTTACAGCTTCTCGAAGCGGCAAATACAGCGTAACCCAAAATGTATAGTTCACTGGAAAGACGGATTACCTATCTACAATCCATTAGGTACAGTCTAGAGATCCAAATATTAATCTTTGTTTTTCAGTTCAGTTAGCTTCATGGCAAGAGATGTTATCAATCAATGCTTTATAGTCATTGTCATTTAAAAACAACCATGAAATCTCATTGGAACAATACAACAAGACATACTGTAGTATGTTGTGAAAGTGCTTCCCAGCTCTCCGTCGTACAGAAGTCTATTTTAGACAAAGGTTCTTTAGAGGTCACCTGTACTCTGGCTTTTGTCTCCAGCAGGTTATATGACTGTAACAGCCTGCTCACTGGCCTCTCTAAACAGGCTGTGAGACAGCTGCAGTACATCCAGAACAGTGCTGCAGCACAAGTCCAGACAAGAACCAGGAAAATACAACCATATTAGTCCAATGCTCAGGTCTCTGCACTGGCTTCCTGTTCTTCAGAGAATAGACTTTGAAATAGTTCTGCTTTCTCAGACATGTTAGAGCCATATGAACCATCTCGGGCTCTGAGAACCTCAGGAGTGGCCTCCTGCTTGTGCTTGAGTCCGAACTAAACGTGGTGAGTTTCAGTTTTGTGGAACTAAGATCAGGGATAGTCTTTCTTAAGATGTGAGACAGGCTTAAACTGACAATGTTCAAATCAGTCCTATTTAACTGTGCATGTCACAATTTAAAGTATTTTTATTCATCATGCAAAGTAATGCAATTCGTGCAATGTAATTGAGCAATGATTTGATCTTTTTAGGTTTTATGGATGGTTCTAATATACCATCTTTACATTTCAAATCGCCTCATGTACAATTTGTGCTCAACAAATAAACTTGCTGACAGAGTACAGTACTTTTGAGAAGCAGATTACTTTCATCATGAGTATTTTCTTTGACAATTAAGCCTAATATTTGTCAAACTATTTTCTTACACAACCATGTGATATTCCTTTCTTTTACCGTCCTTAGCCATGTTATGCTATACAAATGTGAAAAATGCTCAGCACAGAGCTAATAACATCTAGCGATGAGAGCTCTCGGGACCACAAAGGACCCAGGAGACGACTATAGAGTGCTTTTATTGCCGTTTTCATCGCCTTGGGTGAAATACTGTTAGACAGTTGAATAAAAAAGCACAAGTTGAGTCTATGTTTTCAACAACATCAAGATAATACTCCCGCCAGTGTTTTCACGATGCATAATAAGGGATTTTCCATTCAAAGAGTAGCATTCACTCTCTATATTATAAATAGAGAGAAAATGAAGCTTTGAAATGTTTTGAAACAAGCTTTTTGACATGAAATCAATATTATGAATGGTGGAAGTGGTTTAAAGAAGCAATCACTGATCTGGATATATGAATTATTAACCTCATTTGACACCAACGTTTTGAACTAACTCCTCACATCTGTGAAAAACTATTACTGCAGTTTTGTGCCGTCTTCTTGATGCAAACCTCCGTAGACACCAGGCTGCTGTTTTCATTCCCTACTTCATTACATCTTCCTCGCATCCTCTCATGTCTCCTTGCTCCTCTCCTCCGTCCTTTCCTTTTCTTGTAGGTCCGCCTTGCCCTGGCCTGCTCCTCATTCTAAATTCCCCCAGTGTGCCCTCACATGTCCACTTCTCTCCACTCTCCTTCCGTTGCCTACACTGCCCTTGTTGAGCACTCCCAGACCCTTCACAGCTGCTCTACGGCCCGCGGGACATTCACTCCGGGACATGCGCGCCCTTTGCACCCCCCGCTGCTACCCCCCGTGTCGGCCCGCACAACAGTTGACAATGAATGGAGCTGAACCAAAGCACAGCACCGTCACCTATAATCTCACAGTTAGGTCCTGAAAGGTAATTTGACTGAATTTGTAGCCTGGTTGAACTTAATAAGATGCAAATTAACATTATCTTGAATAAGGTCGGCGCGTGAAACATGGCAGTTTCAAAGTTAGCTGCTACAGTGTTGGTGGGAAGAAATGCTAATGTCCAGAACTGGAGCAATCACAAGAAGTTCAATAGGTTACATACCTGTTTTAGGGGCGCGATTAAATCTCATGAAGGCGAAAAAAGTGGCTTTATTTTGGTAAACTAATTAAAAATCTGAATGCATGGACACGTAATGGTAACTCCCCTGCCATAACCGTGTTTTATGCTTCCATTAACATTACAAAAGTGAACTACAACTGCAATCTTAATTATTTTTCCCCATGTACCTGCTAGATTGTTCGCACCAAAGTCTTCACAAATTGGCGCATTCTTCTAACAGCTGTTAATGTATTAAGGACTTTGCACTTAGTTCACAATGAGAGGATTAAGCTTAGCAAGAGATCGAGGGGTGAGGAAAGCATTTCCCGGATAGGTAGGGCCTCAGGAGGAGCTGTTTGGGAAGCGATGGGGCTTTTCGCGAACTGCTAAAGATACCCACTGGAGAAGATTCAACGATAACTCAAAGATGCGCAGATATTGTTATTATGAAACACTTTGGTCGACTGTAGTTGTTTTAAATGTGCTTTACAAACTTGAATTGAAAAAAAGTCAATCGAAATACATCTCCAGGTACAGATACAGACGGCGTCTTTGGAACTGCCCATATATGGTCATGTTTAAAGCAGCCAAAGAGGGAAACACCGAAGGGAAAAAACTTTCTCCAATTACTCCACTATTACTTTAATTTTAAATAAACAGAGACATGGAGAGGATCAAAGTGGTCCAACAGCCCATGAATACTAAAACGGACAATGCTAACCAGGAAGTCCATGCTACATATGCTAACGTTAGCGACAAGTGCCGTTTTTGTACTGTACTGTGAAAAAAACGATTTGGCCTGACTTTATTTGTGTGTGATAAATATGTTTATAGTCCGCCAGAAAAGAGCGAAAAATAGTGAAACGTTGGGATACTTTTGTATTTGTAAGTATAACATGAATCTGTACGGGAACTCCGGGTGTAAATTAGCATTCTTCACTATAACCTGGCACATGACATATCTTCTATTTTAGACTAATATCTTTTGTGCACTGTCTCTGATCCCTGATTACTTGAAGTCCTTTTTAGCCTTCACAGCTAGTACTGAAGAGTGTTACGTGTAGGCCTAAACAGCAGTGAGTCGCATCAATGAATTGAATTAGGAACTCGCCGATAGATTAAAAACCCATGAATGGCCCTCACTCACCCAGCAGGATGACGATACAGAGCAGGATGGCGATGAGAGCTCCGGTGCTGAGTCCGGCGGACGTTAAGAAGGCCTCGCTCTGACACACTTTGACCCGGCCCGAGTGCCTCTGACAGGGACACACTCTCAGCGTCAGGGTGCTGGTCCCGCTCAGGGAGGGCTCCCCGCCGTCCCACACCACGATGGGCAGCTCGTACAGCTCCTGCGTCAGGTGGTTGAAGCGCCGGCGACGGGCTATGATGCTGGCTGAACTGTCTGCAAAGAAGAAGGGGAAAAAAGTGACTATACTGTGTGTGGGACTGAACGTTTTAAACATAAGGATCACATTTTCCACATAATGTTGAAGAATGTACAGTTTGAAAAAAGAGGCTTGTGGCTCCCCGTCTGCAGGTCATTATCAGACACCTGGTTTTGTCCTGGGGTTGATCTTGCGCTAGTTTACTCACGCCGACCTTACACTTCAAGCAATTCCTTCAATGTACTGCCTTCAGGGAGGAGACTGTGGAGTCTACGGGCCAGGTCCAGCCGGCTGAAGAGCAGTTTCATTAAACAGGCTGTCAGGAAGCTAAACTCTCTACCCTCACTGCCCTCACTGTGCTTCCACCTGCAGTCACATTTTCCTCAGTGTCTTATGTCTGAAAGATATCACGCACTTAGTATCCGTACCTTTGACCATTGGTTCTCAGACTTTTTACTCCAATTTCACAAGGAGAAAAAAAGGCTCCCTTAAAACTAAACCAGGTTAAAACATGGGGTGAATCAGGTCTTAACTACGGCTGAACCAAATGAAAATTAGAACTCACCCGTGACAAAAATACACTGCCAGCTCACAAAAAGGTCACACACTTTGATATTCGGTTGGACCACCTTTAGCTTTCATCACAGCACATTTTCGCATCGTTTCATTAGACATCTGCAACGTGAAAAGACTCTTAAAAGAGAGTCTTTTAACCCCCCCTTCCAGAGCCTCTGCCTCAGAGCCTCAGATTTGAAAATCTCAACAGAAAAGGGGCGTTGCCCGGAGGACTAAGGAGCGTGCGGGAGGGGTGAGGGGTGGGCGGGGTCTGGGTCGGTGATTGACAGGCCTGAGTCATCTGACTTTTATTTACTTCAACTCGTAAACAAAGTCCGAGCATGGAGTTCCAGCGACTACACAGTAGTACAATACAGTACAACAAACAATATACACTAAAATTACACACGATATTGAACTCTAAAACCAATACTAACAAATGTCCTAAACTAAATTCAGCTAACTAATCTAGCAATAAAAGCAATTAATGACTAAAACTACAATATTCAACAACAACGCTATAACACTACACAATTATTTATAATAGACAAAGCTATGCTTAAAAAAATCTAACTAAATACTGTAACTAATCGCAAACCTGACAATCGATGAAAATACTCTCTCGCTATTCCTTCTCCAGCTCGCTATGGGGCGTGAGCGAGACTGGGCCGCTTTTATAGCCCAGAGCGGCAGGGCATCTGACGTCAGGTTTCACTGCTGATGTCAGGCTTCACGCCTGTACAAATAGTGGCGCCAAATTCAAAAATCAAATGCAGTAAAGACAGATCGCCTGTAGATGGCGCCTCACTGACGGTTTTAGGCATAAAGTTGATCTTTCAACTAGGGCCGGGACTCGATTAAAAAATGAATCTAATTAATTAGAGGCTTTGTAATTAATTAATCGAAATTAATCGCATATAAATATTTGACCTGAGAACAGTGAGAAGTAATTTTTTTCATAAGGATTTTTAGTATACCATTGAATAATGACTGAATACATGAGCTTAAGCAACAAAATATTGTTTATTTTTGTTCAACCAAGTCCAACAGACCAGTGCAATATTGCCATTAATTGTGCGTCTGCAGGAAAAAAGGAAACTGAAGTGTGGAAAGGAAAGTGTGATTAATTTCGATTAATATTTTTAATCGCACTAAACCTCATGTAATTAATTAATCGCAATTAATCGAAAAAAGTCCCGGCCCTACTTTCAACTAATTTGCACTAAAGTGCCAAAATAATGACCAGGATATGTAAACAACACTATTGGACACTCATTTATACAGTTTATCAGCAAAAAAAGTGGATTTGAGGGTGAGTTTTCCTTTAAGTGCTACTCCGTCACAATGTGAGCTCGATGAATCCTGGCTTTGTCATCTTGGAATATGCCCGTGCCATCAGGGAAGTAGAAATCCACTGATGGAATAACCTGCTCATTCAGGATGTTCAGGTCGTCAGCTGATCTCAGTTTCTTTGGTGTTGCTGAACCTAGACCTGACCAACTGCAGCGACCTCAGATCAGAACTGTTAGTTAAAACACGACCCAAAAGAGGACAACAGTATGCACGTTTCTAAAACAAAAAGACAAGATCCAAAAAGAAGTTTATGTACCAACGGAATCAGCCAGTTTTTCCGGAAATACTGGTCAATCAATTTACATGAAAGCCACACACTCTGACGAAAAAACAACTTATTTCCAGTTCACTCATGCTCTGTTGCAGACTACACCAAAGCTTATTATTTATACAAACAGTTAAAAGGCGAGAACCATTTGAGAAAACCAACGCAAGTTTTACCATCCCATGTTTTTTTTATTATTTGCTAAGTCGAGCCGGTGTCTGGTCTCCTCCCGAGTGCCAGGCCTAATTAATTTCAAAGGTGCAGCTCGTACGGTTTTAATGCTCGCAGAAAGATCAGCTCACCTTGGCCGCCCCAGACACTTCTGCTACAGGAGATAAAGCCTGTTTTTCTCTTTTTAAAATAACTTTCTTTTTTATTATTCGGCACAAAACAAAGTAGCATCTTAGTGGTGCGTTCCAAACAACAGAGGAGAAAACACTTGAGGGACAAAGAAGAAAACAGATTAAAACTGCAAAAGAAACATTACCAAAGACAAGGCACTGGATTAACAACAGGGTTTTAGGATGTGACTTTAGGACAGACTATGTTAATGTACATCAAACATGATTTACCTTTCTAAATGTATGTGTATATGGTTGGATGCCAAACATTATCACAGTGTTCTTAAAAGTGCTACTGGCACTAGCTAACGGCACTTATGGCCAAACAAATGAGCAAAAGACAGCATTATATGTTGCTCAGTTTGAGTCTCCTTAGAAGGACTTCACAATATGATATGGCATAATGGCATTCAATAAATGTGTTCAATACATTTCCTTATAAAACAAGATCAAATCTGAACCAAAACAAGATTAAAATGGAAAACATTTCGACATAAGTGCGACTTAAACAGAACTTTTGCACACTTTTGATCTCTTAACCCCCACCTTAACAGAGCACATTTTCTCCATTTCGGCTTCGATCTTTCTGCCTATAGGCCAGTGTGTAACGCCTTATTTGAAAGCTAAGACCTACAAAACTGATCTAAACTGATCTTTTCCCTTGCGTTGTTGCCGTGTCGCCACTTTTTCATCGCTTTTTGACACGCTTTTCTCACTCTTTTGATGCTTTTTTGTCACATTATTGTTGCCTTTTTAATGATTTTTTGTTTTGTTTTCAATCTTTTTTTGTTGCCATTTTGATGCTTTTTTCAAGAAGCTTTTAGATTTGGGTGATGCTAAACTGGAGAAAATGTGCTTGATTCAGGTGGGGGTTAAGGGATTAAGTGACCATGTGGAAAAAATGGAAATCTCGTTCAATTGGACGTAATTTTGCGACATCGCTGCGATTTGGATATTTCGGGGGGCCTGATATGGCATAATGACACTGTAAGAGACATGAAACCTATGGGATGCATCACTGTGATATCAGCACAAGCTTTTAACCTTTGAAAACCTTGAAAATGTTAGTATTTTGAAATTGCTGTTCTCTGGCCTCATGAAGAGGTGTCAGGGCTCACTCAGACTAAAATCTTATTACAGCCTATAGGCCAGTGTAACTCCTCACTTGAAAGCTAAGACCTACAAAACTGATCCAAGGTTTTCCCCCGTGTTTCCATGCGTTGTTGCCGCGTTGTAGTCACTTTTTCGTCACGTGTTTGTGGTCTGTTTTGTTGCGTTTTTGTAACTTTGTTGTCGCTATTTTGACGCTTTTTTCAGGAAGCTTTTAGATTTGGGTAATGCCTGGATACCTATATAATAACTGGAGAAAATGTGCTTGTGTAGGTGGGGCTCACGAGGTTAAATATTGTGTTTAATCTGTCGTAACCAAAGCTCCCTATGGACATGTGTTGCTATAACACTTTAAACAATGCATCGGGTTCGTCCAACGTTGTTGATTTGTCCATATTAAATAATAAATAAATACAAATATATTGTGTACCCCTTCTATAAAGAGGGAAAAATAGATTTTGTTTACTCTCTGATATTGTACAGCCCAAGAAAATCCAGTAATGTTTAATTCAATCGCTTAAAGTATACAGTACTTTACTTTGATTATTATACAGCAGCAATGAATGATCTTCTCTTCACTGCATCTCAATAAGGCAACACATACTGTAGCTCTAGAGTAGTGTCTACACAGTGTAAGCCAACAGAGCCACATTCACTGTATTTCATTCAGCACCGTCAGCTGATCTAAAAGCTGTGGCCTTGTTCTGAAACACTATGCACATTGTTGACTCACACAGAAACAGGCACGGATACGCTGTACTATCTATACATGCTGCCTTATGCCTGCTTGATGCCCCTGCTCCCGGTGCATTCGAATAGACAGATGTAAGACAGCTGAATGCTTTGAAAATGTGGAATTGATAAGAGGCTTACACGCAGGTATGGATCAGTCCTCATGAAACCAACATGCCACAGTAATAGCATGTAGAGTTGTTTACACATCTGCTCCAACAGTGCAGAGTGGTAACATAAAAGAGACACGCAGTGGAATATCAATGGAGTATGGGGCCATAGAATTACTGTAAATGAATGTATTGAAGAGATGTTTTACGGGTTTAGCACAAATTCACTCAAAGAGAAAAAAAGTGACTTTTCACACCTGTTAAAATATTTGACCTTCCAAGTTCCACCAGGCCCTAGATCAAGATTAAATCAGGACTTAACTGGGTCTAAAAAGGGTCTAAGACAGATCTAAAGTGGAGTCGATTATGTCTAAACTGTACTTTAAATGCATTACTGAAACATAAATGAAATTGGCATTATCTCCTTGCTGCATTAAGAAGACTGAAGGCTTCCTGAACCCCTTCTTAAATAAAAACATAATGCGAAAAATACGTTTCTTAGTTAATTTTTCCTACGGCTTTTAATATTCCTATTTACTCATTTACACTGTGGGTTGGTTAAACAGTGAAGTGTCTGCGAATCTGTGTTTACAGTCGACAAAGTCCATCACCGTCACACGACACGCCTTTTCCATTTGTTTTGGACAAAATCCACATTAAGATGTTGCAGAGGAAGCATTGTTTAATGTATTGGAGCACCTTTAAGTGACAAAGTGCTTAATAAAATGGCAAAAAAAACAACACACAATTTAGACACCTGAGAGCCCGTCTAAAGCCTAGGTCACAACCGGACGTACGACATTTTGGTCGTGCGTTTTCTGGCGTTTCCCAAATCACTGCGTTTTTATTTTTGTTTGTGGAGAACGTAGTTGTAGTGTTCAGATCACTGCGCACCCAAACGTGCGTCACACGCAGGCTGCTCGGACGTGCGGCTGTCACTTCATTCGTGCAGCAAACGCACGACCAACCTGCAATAAACCTACTGACCGCGGGTGCCATGTGGGCTTCGTATGAAGTTTGCAAGAACTGTACACAATCTGTACGTTGTGTGCATTTGGTCATATGAAGTATAGTATAGTCTATATACTTGGTCTTTGGATACAGAGGAGGCGCATGTTTGGGTCTCCAACACTTTTCCAGGAGTGTGAGAGAGAAAGCTGCGGTGAGTGCGCCCTGTCTGCCACCCTTTACTCTCTCCTCACTCTCTGACACCTATTCTCTCCTCGCCTTCCCTTCCCTCTCCCCCTCGGAATATTGCAAAAACGTTGTATAAATGGCACCACTGAAGCTTTATACATCGGAGTTTTCGTGCGGTTGATGCACTCTCGCCGAACGGGCAACTTACACGACATGTATAGAGGACGTAGGAGATATAGTATGAACACGTGTTGGCCGCACTAATGGTCCACGTGTGGCACACGACACAAATACGAAGTCCTCAAGTGCGACCTACAAATAAAGCTTCATACAAAACGTACGTAAGACGTACGCTGGCCGCACAGACGACGCACGCAGACGTACAGCGTTCTTGCAACCTGAAAAAAACGTAAGCGCCCTTAGAGTTTGTTTGACATGTCAAAGAACCTCTGCAGCCAGTCTACGGCTCACAAATAAGTGTTTTTTGCATTTAGACCGGCCGTAGGAGCCCGTACGACCGGTTGTGACCATAGCTTAAACAAAAGTGTGATGATGAGTATGACTTTATTCATATATTGACTGTTCCAACAGTGTAGTATCTCCTTAAATGCGGCAGATCTTGCCAGTGAACTTTCATTGCTTGCATTTATCATCTTTACCCTTGTAGCTATTAAAGGACCCCTTGTCCGGTGAATCATGACAAAGTACACTCATGCTAACCAAGGACCTTTATGACTAAGAGGAGTCAAGCAGATGACACACACACACAAAGCCCATGTCAATATATTTATAGCACGGGACTCGATACATGTATGCGCGCACAATATTTTAAAGTTGGAAAGTGCTGAATCGTGTCAGCGAGCGCCAACCTTTCCGTTTCTTCCCAGCGAGCGTGAACGCCTCCTCTGCAGCTGCACTACCGGGACCTTGCCTCCCACTCCAATCTCAGCTCCATCTATGAATAATTATAATGATGGACAGCTGGAATGACAACACGTACTTCAAGCTTTATTAAGTCAGACTTGCAGTATCACCATATCAGCACATGGGAGGAGAGGGCCCCGTGTGTGTGTGTGTGTGTGTGTGTGTGTGTGTGTGTGTGTGTGTGTGTGTGTGCGTGCGTGTGTGTGATGCAAATAACAAGCAGGAGAGTGGGGGAACGGGGAGCGGGGACATGAGAACGAGCGAGAGCAGAGGGCTGAGGGAGGAAATGGAAGTGTGCGCGGATGGAGGCTCAGAGAGGACAAATTAGAGACTGCATGTAAGGGTTTAAAAGGTACATTATCTAAGAACATGTAGCACATGTACCACTTGTCAGTACAGTAAAGCCCCGTTTCCACTGGCAGTTCCTTCCCAGCCCAGTGCCTGGTCTACCCTGTTAGGTGAGTGTCCCTACTCCCAAGGCCAGGACCAATCTGTGGCCTCAGCCCTGGGCCCTTATTGGCAAACGAGAGAGAGGACAGCCCTCACTAAAACAGGCAGGTCATACGAGATGTAATATCTCACAACATCATATGCTGTTTAAACAGATCATTTTGCTGATGATAGCATTTAGCCGCTGTTAGCACAACTTTAGCTGGTGTTAGCATAACATCTGCATGTAGCTTACCTTCATAGTATTTGGCTTGGCACCTCTGAATGCTTTATATTATCTTATCTGAACAATTCCATAAACCTCAAAAGGCATTATTTGTCCACATTGTTCTCATCGTGGCTTACAAAACTTTTCTTCGCCATTACATTTTCCTTCAGTAATGTGTATACTGGCCTGTGCATCTGTGCAACCACTGCAGTCCTTGATGCTCCACGTGTGAAACCGTCCCATGTCGCGTACTGCGACCAAACTGTGTTTGGTAGAAGTGTGGAAGCATTGTATAAGTTTCAATGCTATTATGGCAAGGAAACAGAGCAGCACATCCTGGTTAGATAAGCAACAAGCATGGCTTTGTGATGCAGGCTTTATGGTGGTAGTAGTAGTTTCTTTGGTCCAATCAATACAAGACACACTAATTAGTACTGGTCAATTCTGATCCTCTCTACAAAAACACAACTGACACACTGGACACACTGCTAAATATGCTATTTATAAAATATGTGCTTGATACATTTTTGACACCATAGAATTGAGTGAAAACTGTGTCTTGCCCTTCAAGACAAGAGCGTCTTCACAATGTACAGAAAAAACAAAGTACAAAAGAAGAAGGCTTTATAAATTACATGGTCAGAAAAAGCTTTCAACGGTGACAGGACCATAGATATAGAAAAGAAGAGATCGATGATTAGCCATTCAGCCCCATTCATAGTAATGTGGCCAGTTAACATTACATGGCTGCTCAGTCGCCTATGAGCCTCCACAGTGCCCCAGAGCCCGTCAATCATACATTTAGGCTTTAACTTTGTATTTATGATATTCAAAAACTAGCGTGGTTAAAAATATGATACACAGCCCAGTGTTGTCACATGGGTCATAGCAATTTTTTGAAAAAATAAATACATAAAACTCTTTGGAGCAAGGCTGTTAAGCAGTGCAAACGAGGTCCAAAGCTACATAAGAACCCTGTTTACCAAGTGTCTTTTGGAGTTGCACCTGGCCACCAGGGGGTGGTATTACAGCAATGTCAGCTACCCGCCATGAGGACCAAAGAGAAGCACAAAAACACCACTTTTTTCAAGAACTGTCTTCAGTGTGTAGTGGATAGATGATAAAGAGATTGTGCTCTTGATTCTTTAGTGGCAGAACATCAACAATTTCCCACTATTGGTTTTGGCGAGGATAGAACCATTCATTTGTCGGATAGGTTACTCCACGTGTCAATCTGAAGAAAATCTAATGCAGCAAATCTAATGGGACCACAAACTGCTATTCCAGCATGTAGAGCCAAAACATAATCTAATCACCAATGCATTATGAGGAACTGGGAGGAAGAGAAAACAGCAGAAAAAGCCAAGCAGATGCCTCAGCCTTAGAAGAGCTCACGAAACAATGAGAGCTAGCCAGAAAACTTTGATTGAAACTTGACACTTGCTTTAAAGGAATAGGCCACCGTTTTGACATACTGAGATATGTTCTTACCTGAGCTTAGACAAGTTGATGGATACCTGTCTGGTCTTTGTGCGTGCGCTCAATCACGCAAATGTTGTTAGCATTTAGCCTCTCCCAGCAAAGGTATAGTGCCAAACTGGGGTGAAGTTAGAAGCTACCAAGCTGTTCCACTTTTAAATACAGTTACGTCACACGTCACATCCGGTGAGTACATTCTGTGTTGAAACGCTCGTTGTGGGCAAGCCAAGCTTTTAGCTCTCTCTGTGTTACTATTGTTAATCCACGTATTAAACGTAGCTTTAGAGTCCACTCTAGCTTATTGTAGATCTAATTTGGCCCATTATCTCCACGGAGACTTTTTTCCTCCGCTTGAACCAACACTTCTGCGTGGATTAAATCTCTTCTCTCTCTTCTCCGTAGCGCGTTAGCTCTCTGGCTAGCTTAGCCATGGCTACCCCGTCTACTTCTGCCTCTTTCGCGCTGTCCTGCTCAGTTTGCCGTATGTCGAGTCAGAACCCTGCCTCCTTCACAGATGATAGGAGTAGTTGCGTTAAGTGTAGTGTAGTGGTAGCTTTGGAGGCCAGGGTGTCCGAGTTAGAGGAGCGGCTGTCCGGAGATGTAGTGAAGGCTAGTGTTAGCTACAGTCAGATAGTGGCAGGGACCGCAGTCCGCTCCAACAGCGCTAGAGAGGTTAGTCAGGCTGAGGCTAGCCCCGCAGCGGGTCTCGTGCAGCCGGGACAAGACCAGGACGGATTTGTGACTGTTCGGGGAGGGGGAAGTGCTAAGCGCACACCCCGTAGCGCACCAAACTCTTCACGTCCAGAACAGGTTTTCTCCCCTCAGCGCCACACCGGCTGAACCTGATACTCTGGTGATTGGAAGCTCCATAGTTAGGGACGTGAAGATCCCAGCAGCTTTGGTTAGGTGTTATCCGGGGGCCAGAGTTGGTGACATCGAAGGTAACCTTAGGCGCTTAAAGCAGGGAGGGAGGCGGTTCCGTCGGATCGTGATCCACGCGGGTGGTAACGATGTCCGGCGGAGACAGTCAGAGGTTCTCAAATTGCAAGTAGGCGCGGTGTGTGAATTGGCTAAAACGATGTCAGATACCGTAATATACTCTGGTCCTCTGCCCAATTTGGTCAATGATGAAATGTATAGCAGACATTTATCATTTAACTGCTGGTTGTCTAGATGGTGCAAGCAAAATGACGTTGGATATGTCAATAATTGGAGCGCCTTTTGGGGAAAGCCCAAGCTCATGCGCAGGGATGGCATACATCCAAATTTGGATGGTGCATCCCTTTTATCTACAAATATGGCCGATAGTCTTAGTCGCGGCCCAAATTGACGGTCCAGATATGAGCCCCGGGCGCAGAGCAGTCGTGTAGAACACTCCTCTGTAACCACCGACCCTGCTCCCGGATTGTCACAAATCAAGTGTGTAGATTCTCCAGAACAAATAAAGACTGTGTCTGTCCCCCGTAAACCAAAAACTAAAATATCAAAAGCTCACATAATAAACGCTGGTGTGCGACCAAATAACTTAACACAAATACCAGAACAAATAAAGACCGTGTCAGTCCCCCGTATACCAAGCACTAAAACATTAAAAGCTCACATAACAAACGCTGGCGTGCGACCAAATAACTTAATACAAATACCCAAGAGTAAACTTAACATTAAACAAAACAATAAACAAAGTGTTAAGCACATAACGTGTGGGTTGTTGAATATTAGATCAATCTCATCAAAATCCTTTTTAGTAAATGACTTAATTTGCGATAACAACTTTGACCTTCTCGCCCTGACTGAAACATGGCTTCAGCAGGATGACTATGTTAGGCTTAATGAATCTACCCCTCCCAGTTATGTTAATTTTCAGGCTGCTAGAACCACAGGCCGAGGTGGTGGGGTTGCAGTGATATCACACTCTAATCTTGTTCTAAATCCCAAAAATAACCTAAAGTTTAATTCGTTTGAAAGTCTAACACTGTCTCTTACCTGTCCCAAATGGAAAAAACAAAAAGCTTTACTACTTGCTATTATTTATCGACCTCCTGGACCCTATTCAAACTTCTTAGCAGAGTTCTCTGAGTTTTTAGCTAGTATAGTGTTGGATTGGAATAAAATTATAATAGTAGGTGATTTTAACATTCATGTTGATAATAATAGTGATTGTCTGAGCAAGGCATTTAGTGCCCTACTAGACGGGGTTGGCTTTACACAAAATGTGAATCAACCTACTCACTCTCATAAACACACTCTTGATCTGGTTTTAACATATGGGATTGAAATTAGCGACCTAAACATTCTCCCTCAGAATCCCGCGCTTTCTGACCATTTTCTAATTACATTCAAGTTCCTAATCGAAGATTATACTAATCCACAGGATAAAATTCAATTAAAACGTACACTATCTGAAAAAGCTGTGTTAAAATTTAAAGAAATGATCCAGCCAGTCTTTAATATCATGTCTATAGAGAATAGCTCGCTTATTGATTTAAATGAAAGTGATCAGTTTGTCGACAGCGTTATGCGCACACTAAAAACAGCCCTTGATGTTGCGGCCCCACTGAAACAGAAAGTTGTTCGGCCTAGGTGCGTCACTCCCTGGTATAACGCAGAAACACGCGCGCTTAAGCAAAAGACTCGCAAATTAGAACGGGTATGGCGCAAGTCTAGCACTGAGCAATCTCTTAGATCTTGGAGAAATAGCCTACTCGCCTATAAGCAAGCCATGAGGAAAGCAAAAACTAATTACTACTCTTCATTAATTGAAGTAAATAAAAATAACCCTAGGTTTCTTTTTAACACGGTAGCCCGGCTAACAAACAGTCACAGTGCAGTAGTGCCTTCCATTCCTGATACCCTTAGCTGCGATGACTTCCTTAAATTCTTTAATGATAAAATCACAACCATTAGAAATAAAATAAATAATAAGCTTCCCTTGTCTTATTCTAATCTAAATCCAGCTGTAGAATCATTGTCTCCTTCTGAAGTCTTAGACAGGTTCATAACTGTAGATGAGGCTGAGGTATTATCAATCATTATGTCTTCAAAACCGTCAACTTGTCTTCTAGATCCAATCCCAATTAAACTCCTCAAAGAAATTACTCCTGAAATCTCAGATACCATATTGAAAATAATTAACTCGTCTTTAGAAAATGGGTATGTGCCCAAGTCCTTTAAATATGCTGTTATCAAACCACTTTTGAAAAAACCCAATCTCGATCCTGATATTTTAGCAAACTATAGGCCCATATCTAATTTGCCTTTCATTTCTAAAGTCCTTGAAAAAGTCGTGGCTAAGCAGCTTTGCAGCCACCTACAGGACAATAGTTTATTTGAAAAATTTCAGTCAGGATACAGAACTTATCATAGCACAGAGACCGCCTTAGTCAAAGTTACCAACGACCTGTTATTAGCAGCTGACGCCAGATTAGCTTCAATCCTAGTTCTGTTAGACCTTAGTGCCGCCTTTGACACAATCGACCACAATATTCTCCTGCAGAGGTTAGAAACTGACGTAGGCATTAGGGGAACAGCCCTCTCTTGGTTTAAATCTTACTTATCTGATAGGCACCAATTTGTTAATGTAAACCAACAGTCCTCACCGTGTTCCAAAGTGTGCTGTGGGGTGCCACAGGGTTCAGTTCTCGGGCCAATTTTATTTATATTATACATGCTTCCATTAGGTAACATAATCCGAAATCACAATATAAATTTCCACTGCTACGCGGACGACACACAGCTGTACTTATCAATGAAACCAGGTCAGACAGATAAATTAGATACGCTTAGTTCCTGCGTAAAAGCCATTAACACCTGGATGACTGTAAATTACCTCCTCCTTAACCCTGATAAAACCGAGGTTATTATATTAGGTCCTCAAAAACTGAGAGAGTCTCTATCTCAGCAGATCATCTCCCTGGATAATGTTAGCGTATCAACGAGCTCTACAGTAAAAAACCTTGGAGTTCTGTTTGACCAAGACCTCTCTTTTAAAACACATATAAACCAGGCTTGTAAAATTGCGTTCTTTCACCTGCGCAACATTGCTAAAATACGAAATATCCTACCTAAGAGTGATGCAGAAAAACTTATCCATGCCTTTGTTTCATCAAGGCTGGACTACTGTAACTCCCTGCTAGCAGCGTGTCCTAAAAGTTCCCTAAAAAGTTTTCAATTAGTTCAAAATGCAGCTGCAAGATTGTTAACGCGTACAAAAAGAAGAGAACACATTACACCTGTGCTAAAGTCTCTCCATTGGCTTCCTGTAGAATTTAGAATCAAATTTAAAATCCTGCTCCTCACATTTAAAGCCATAAAAGGTATGGCTCCGCTTTATCTCCAAGACGCTATCGTTCCATATCAGCCAACCAGAGCACTCCGCTCTCAAAACTCAGGGCTACTAGTGATTCCTCGGGTCTCCAAAATCACTGTAGGTGGAAGAGCCTTTAGCTACCAAGCTCCGGTTTTATGGAATAAACTTCCAGCTCACGTTAAAGAAGCAGACACAGTCCCTACATTTAAGACTAGGCTCAAAACGTACCTCTTTGAATTAGCTTATGATCAGGTCAGTTAGGTAAAGCACTAACCCTCAGCCTGAAGTAAAGCTGCCCTAGGAGAAACACTGCTGTGGGAAGTACGGTACACTGAGCGCTATCCTCTTCTTCTTCTTACTGCAAACTTGTCTTATTATGATACAATACTTATCTTATCTGTAGTCTGTTCATTACTATTCACATGCTGTCTCCTGTCCCACTCCCCCTTGGGAGTGTCTGTCTAGATCGAATGGAGGAACCCGGCTGAACGGAGGAACCCGGCTGAACGGAGGGACCCTGCCCACTGGATTGACAACAGGGACTGGATGGTCTCGATCCTGGCCCTTCTGCTGAGGGGATCCCATCGGCCTGGGTCTCTATAGCCTGTCCATCCATGGGAGTGGATCTTTCCAGCCTGTGGTTCTCCCCGAGGTTTCTCGTTTCTCCCACCGGGTTTTTGAGTTTTTCCTTGCCGTGCTGGAGAGTCTAAGGACAGGGGACACCCGCGCCGCTCGTCGCCACTGCTGACGCTCATTTGGACATTATGTTTGCCTGGATACTTGATTTAAATGTTGTAATCTGTAAAGCACTTTGTGATGCCTTCGGTATGAAAAGCGCTTTATAAATAAAGTTTGATTGATTGAGTTACGTGAGTCTTTACACGATCCAAGTATAGTTACACAAAATTAAACATGTCGATTTTCTAAGCGGATAAAAGGGGGCACTATATTGTGAGGCGTAATAACACATGGAGTACTTCGACGTCCGTGCAGTAATATCGTCAAAGTAAAGTAAGGTAAGAACATATCTCAGTAAAAAACGGTCAATAAATGTAAAAATACAAGTGGGGCAAAACCAAACTACAGTATTACGTAGTTTATCCAAAATCCCCTAATAATCTAATACTATATGTTAACATGAGCCCGGAATGAAAATCGTGTCTTCATACTTTGTTCAAATACAGCATATGTTGTATTTTATTACAATATTAAATAAAAGAGGCTTGCAATAAGTTTTCTAATATGTATGTCAGTAAAAGTTTCAAATCCTTTCATTTTAACTTTTTCCCCTCTCCATCTGCAGTGTCTCATTCCAGTTGGAATCCAACGCTGGGTCGAATCCGTTGCTTCGTTATTCGATGTGTGAGCCGTAATGAGAACTGTTAACCGCAGGTAAACCATCATTTACCAGCGCCCCACCGACGCACACTTGAAAAATGTTCCCTTGGAAAGTACAGGGCGCAGCAGTCGCCGACCACAAGGAGGAAGCGCGCATCAATTATATCATGCTAATTCCACACGAAGCCCGCTCGGCCGCGGTGCAGGTGGGTGGTGAGAGCGGGTTGATTACTGAGAGAGACATCTGCAGCCCCCGCCCCGTGGACAGGACACATAAGCACTTAACACCTTCACAGTTGTGCCGTGTTGTGACGGCTTATGCCACGAGATGCGCCCTACAGCGACGCAGGTGAGCGGACGAGGAGGCATCGAGGGCTTTTAGGAGCATTTCGCGCTTCATTAATAACAAACAGAGGCGGATTATAATGAGTTACATTATGCACTACGGCTGCTCTGCTCGCTGAACTTTCGGAATAAATTGTACCTTTTGTCGTTTTTCAGCTTTGCCAAAATCTGTTGGTTCATTTGGTGGTCCTAGAGCACTGTGACATGAAGGTTTTAGCACGCGAGACGCCAGTCCTGTCGTATCCAGCCACATTGCCTTGACTAGACTGGACAAAGTATGAGATGTGCCTTGCTCAAGGACACATTGACTACTCAATTGAGGAATTGTTTGATGGATACTTACCCATAGTCTAAAACAGTGGTTCTCAATTGACTCATGCATAACGTCAAATCATCACAAGTGCCGCCCAAGAGGTGACTTCCTGTTTCGATCCAGCACACCAAAACAAAAGCACCATCTTATTCATTAGTTCAACTTTCTTTCTGCCTAACTATTAACAGACAAAACACTTAAAATGTGTGTATTTAATTATATTCTTGTAATGTTGCAAGTACCTGCTGAACTAATCAATGACAAGAGCTGTGTGCTTTTATTCTGGCGTGCTGGATCGAAACAGGAAGTCACTTCTTGGGCGACTTGTTATGATTCGAAGTTATGCCCAGAGTCAATTGGTGTGGATTTGGAAACCAAATCCAACCACATTTTTTACTATATTATTCCATGTTAAAATACAGTATTCTCACAGTTTTGTTGATTCAAACATCCTCAAATATATTGAGTTTGAAAAAAGCTTCATGATTAAATCCACTTTGAATCTCTGTTTATTTGTGTTAGTTTTACTCTAAAATTAAGAGTAAAACGGGACATATTTTTTTCATAAAATGGGCTCCTGAGACGTCCGGCTCTCGGGACGCAAGGCTTTGGGAAGGACTGTTCTAAAATAATCTGCAAAATACTTGGTATGGTGCATTTTATCTTTTGCTTCTTCAGTTATATCATATCATAAATATACTGTACTTTACTGATCAAAGAGAACTGTTTAAAGGTTTCATATAGGCAGTTGGGGAAATATATTTTACTCAAAAACACCAACAACAAAAAAACAATATTCAAAATGCTCCCACAGCCTCAGCAGGCATCTATGTGAGAAAAACAACAACAACGCAAACAGCTATCCCCAATGCATCACTTTCACCCACATGCTTTTTATTCCCATTTCAGTATATTACAAAAGTATAATATATAATGTGTAAAACTCCACTATCACTTTCTTCCATTTAAACAAAGGTTTTTGTTCTGAGATGTAAAACTAAGCGGTTTAAAAATGGCTGCAATCAAAGTACAGTTTTGTTAATGAATACGATTTTAATTGAGCCTTGTCTGTGTAGGCTCTCA
The DNA here is from genome assembly GCA_007210695.1 of Neogobius melanostomus. Lineage (NCBI taxonomy): Eukaryota > Metazoa > Chordata > Actinopteri > Gobiiformes > Gobiidae > Neogobius > Neogobius melanostomus. The sequence continues at coordinate 633,443 of VHKM01000062.1, forward strand.
GTCGTACGGGCGTTGTCCACAGCTCAGATATAGACCACAGTCTGTTTACCTTCAGGTGAGAATAGCCGTTAATTGAGGGGAGGGACTAAGCCAAGCTGAACTCCTCCTTGTGGTCTTTATCTGGGCTGCAGGCTGAACTGAACCTCAGTTAGCTGACAAAGCCCTTTTGGATGAGAGGCGAAACGTTTGACACTTCAACAGTATGGAAAATGACTTGTTAGGCCCGAGCGCCATCAGGGCTGGCGAAGGGGCTCTTGTAATCCAAAGTGCACAAAACGAGCGCGGAGCGCTCGCCTCCTCTCAAACATGCACTAACGCACTCCTCTCGTCGTGCACGTTCCGTGCACGTGCACATGTATCAGAAAACGAACATTGTAATTGGACGGTGCGCGGAGCGCACTCCCCCAAAGTGCGAACAAAACGCACGAAACGAGCGCGAAGCGCTCCCCTCCTCTCAAACACTCACTAACACACTCTTCTTGTTGTGCACGTCTCGTGCACATACATATATAATGCAAAAATCAACATTGTAATTGTACAGAGCCCATAAAAGTCAATGGGCGACTGAGAGCCCTGAGTCACTGACCCAGGACCTCTGCCATGAGGTAGGAATGCGCGAGCGCTTTCCAAAAATATATAGTTTATGGTACCCGCGTAAGCGGGAACATTGTTTTCGTATGGGAATATTATTCTTTCTTTCTCACTTCATACAAAATCTATCTCCTCCTAGAGCGTTTATCGGAACGAGCTAATTTTGGGTGGAAAATAATCTTGAGAAGTAGAACTTTAAAAGTTATCCAAATTACTTTTCTAGGTTTTAAGTTTTTTCTGCGGCGAAGCCGCAAACTGTACAAAGTATTTTGAGATTTTTCGCAAACAAAAAATGGCTCCCATTCGCACATATGAAGCCCGATTTCGCTCATTTTGTTATCAGTTGTTAAAGTCTCAGTCCTAAACACTTTCCTTTGGCAAAATTCAAGTTGGGCGCCCCCTATAGGAATTATATGGAGAGTACAAATTTTAGTTTTACGAAAATTAAAATAATTTGGCACAAAATTCTATTTGTTCGTTCCGATCAGAAAAGTTAATCACACCCATGCCATATTTTTCACGGTGTTGCTGTAGCGATGACCAGAACATCCCATTTTATTCTGATGGAAAAATGTTAAACTCCATAATTCAGCGAGAAGTGAGGAACCAAAGGTTATCCAAAGTACTTGGATAACCATTGTGGATGTTCTGCGGTGCAGCCGCAGCCCTAAGTAAAATGTAAAAATATGCTTCAGTTTGCAGATATAGCGTGATACAAATTCATACAAATTTTTCTCTGTATAATGTCTAAATTGAGCGTGGAGTGCGCGTTAGCGCATTCCAAAAATCCTAAAACTAAGACCCTTGGGAAAAAAGTTAAAAACAAACAGTAGCAATACCATAATTTTAGATTGAGGGGAGACAAAAGGGCGCGAAGCGCCACCTTGCTTTAGGCAGGGCGGTCGGCGAGGGCCGATAATCGCCGCTTTGCGGCTATATTTTTTCATTGTCTTCACTTATGAAAAAAAGGATAGATCCGCACAACTGTTATGCTCACCAATTATTTATTGCTCTCACCGGCAGTAGTAATGTTTCGAGCCACATCCCTTCATCAGACTTGATGATCTAACCTTTTATCACTGGACTGTTTTTGATCCAGCACACTGGTTTAGAGCTGCGGATGTCTCTCCTCTAAAACTGCTGTCCTCACCTTTTGAAATGGTTATAGATTTTCTTGCAAACCTATTGTACCTTTATCTACACAAAGTTACCTTGAACTTTATCAAGTAAAATAACTAAGAACTTTTACTTGTACATAAGGATTCACGTTTCACTTCTGCTGCAGCAAAACTGCATCAACATGGAATAAAAATAGCCGTCTTACTGTACTCCCCACTGAAAGTAAATACCACTATTATTCTTTATATCTGTGAAAATTATGGTTCCGGTTTCTGACTTTTTACCATTTCTGAATGCATAATGGAATATTCATGGGTGTGAGTTTGCAAACAGCCCCGCGGAGTTCTCTGAGCGCCAGGTTCGTTAAGCTACAGCACGAGGCGCTAACTGGCAAATGACCTCGTTTTTACACTTCTCCAGAAGCATTAGCATTAGCATGACAGGCCCAGTATCGCTTACATAACTTTGTTGGCACTTCACAACTCGCAGTGTTAAGTTGGAGAGTCAAGTGAGAGGGAAATTTTGCAAAGTAGAAATGAGGTGGGCTGTTGAATATATTTTTTCTTTTGGAGAGGCATTGGCGAGCGGTGACCGGCCATGCATAAACAAGTAGCCCTGACCCATACGGCGTAGAGGAGACTATTGCTTTTCTAACCTTTTCACATCCGAACTGGATGTAAATATTAGACTTCCGCAGCAAGATCAAGACTAAAGAAGATCTAATTAAGGACAGTTCAAAACCAGGACTAAAAGATGATGTAAATCCTCTGTAGCTAATATGTTGGTTTACAAACATAATATTAAGCAGTTAGTTGTGGTCCAAACGCATCTCTAACTTCCCTCAGGCATTCCTACAATTCTGATTCTGAGTTTATGAGTATATTTTGCAACTTTCAGCAGCCAACATATTGTCATGGAAATGTTAAGAACGAGAACTATACCTTCACCTTCACCTTTAACTCCATAGTGTCCTTAGAAGCGGCGGGTTCCTGCATAATAAGTTAAACAACTCGGTTTGAGAAGCACTGCAGATTATGACTATATTTCAGTCTGTGGATGTGAATTAAGACACAATGATATACTATTTACGATATTCTATATTGGCAACACTATAATGTCGCATTATACAATAATTTTCTTTATAAGTAAACCTGCTCTTCATCAGTCGAGTTTACCAGCATCCTACTTGGTAAAGCACGCACACAACTTGCCAAGTCAATCCCTTAGAACACTGATTCTCAACTGGTGGGCTGGGACCCAAAAGTGGGTCGTGGAACCATCAGTGGGTCGCGAGCCTATTCCAGGGAATTTGTTTTCAATATTTTCCATCTAAAACTAAATTTTACATTTATATATTTATTCATCCATTTTCATATTTTTCTTTGCAGGGTCTCATAATAATATGAACATTACATGGGTGAAAATGAGCATGATGAAGACATTGTCTTATGGTTTATCGATGGCGGTGATCTATTATTTTTTTTTTGACATTTCAAAATCAATCAATTTAAACAATTTTCAAAAACATTATTCCCATTCTCGCATACAATTTATTTTGTCAAGCTGCATCTCCTTTAATCGATCTATTGTTTTAGAACATTTTAATGTATTCTTTAATGAATTCCATGATCTTGCCCCAGTAGCGAAGAAATCCCTCTGTCTTAAGGTTCGGGAGAAAGCTACACAAAAGTTTCCTTTTCGTCTTGTGTCATCTCAAACTGCATGGAACACTACCAATGCTAGTGAATTGTTTTGATTATAATTTCAGTCTTAAAGGCATAGGATCTACTGCTTGTTCAATGAAAACTTGTGTGGAAAATCCAATATTTTATGCGAACAAAGAACAAATTATTTTATTTGGGTCGCGGCTTGTCATCATAGGGTAATGCTCCATAAGCCAGACCACGTGAGAACCTCTGCCATAGAGCAATATAGAAAACTGCTTTCTTTGTGGCTTTGAGCAAGACACTTCCCCTGCCGTATTGGAAATGTACATGTGAGTGATGGTTAGGGACGTCAAAGGCTAAAAATGGCTCCCACATCTTTGCAGTCAAACTCAGGGTGGCTTTGACCAATGTAGCTTGTGAGAAGCAGGAGTGACCTTGCATAGCAGCGGTCCAACTTTATTTAGATCAAATCTTCAAACAAGGCAAATGAAATCACAATAATCCATCATTTTCAAAAGAGCTTCGGTACAGTGTGACAAAGCTACTTAATGTATGTACACCAACAGTACAATACTACATTGAGCTGAGATTAAAAGCAGCTTGTATATGTAGGTAATAAATACTCTGGCTTGATGCACTTCCTCCCCTGTATGCTAATGTATGCATCATAACAGCGTGGAACATATGGATGAACCACAAAGCCTGCTGAAAATAAACTTCATGCAACACGGCTGGGCACATCTCGGCAGACTGCACATGCCCACACATGCACTCTCTGGGTTTTCTTATGAACTTCGGGGGTGTGCGCGCTGGAGGTAGGTGCTGCCGCGGATGGGAATATTCTCTCCTGTTGCCACTTTCGCATCCACATAAGGGCCTTGTTACGGCACGAATTATGTCTAAAACAGAGAGAGGGCATGTGCAGGGGATGGCTGTCGAAAGAGGCTTACAAAGAGTGTAACAGCGGATCCAAAAAAATAAATATATATATATATATATATATATAGTTCACATGTTATGCAAAATCTTTTTGTCCCTTTTTTTTCTGAGCTAAAGTCTGAGTCTTTTTGCTCCTTTTCTTACAGTTTTGAGTACTCCCCTTTACTTGTGTTGTTTCTTCTTGACTGACTGCACTACAAAAACGGATTATCAAGCACGGGTTTAAATTACTTGAAGAGAATATAAATATTGTGTTGAGCGGTTTTCACTCATTTAGACTTTTTTTCCTGATCGGACCAAGAATACTTTGCTTGTTTGATGACAATATGTGTATTGGTATTCTTCTTCTCTTCCAATGATCATTTTCTCATTTGGACGGAAGACACACATTTGAGTTGTTTTTACGCCCTTTCTCAAACTTTAATGTTTTGGTTGTTTTTGTAATGAGAGCTTTCCTTTTAGGAGCCCTGAATAAAAGAAACTGATCTGAAAGGCAGAGACGTTAGCTTTGATTTGAGCCATTTTAGAGCTAACATGCTAAAGCCGTTTGTTAGCTAGCTTACATTGTTCGTAAAGTGGACACTCGGGGTTAGTTGTCTCACGGACTGAGGGGTTAGTTGTCACATGGGGTATAAAACTTTAGCTTTTACCGTATGTGTGGGTCATTTGGTGAAAATGGTGAATATAGGCAAGGCAAGGCAAGTTTATTTGTAGAGCACAATTCATACACGAGGCAATTCAAAGTGCTTCACAGTTGCAGAAAAGAGCATAGAGCATTTTGCCAAAAATGTGTTACATTAGTTAAAATGAATGTGATGAACACGTCAGGCATTGCATTGCGACTATTATACAACTTATTTTGTACGTTTATCTCAAAAAGCAAAAAAGTTAAAAAAAAAGGTTTATCAAATTTCATGTTACCATAAAAAACTCCATTATAAACAATAGCGACAACCAACCCCAAGCCCCGCACATGGGGCACACTGTCACAGTCGATTTTCCTGTGTTAGACGGTTCATAACTATTAATCGCAATATGATAGAAAAAAGGAAAGTCTACTTCAAGTGAAGAGTTAAAGCTTTCATTGTAATGCAGGTCTGACTCTTGTGGGCTTTTCAATTGATGAGCAGTGAACTCTAGAACAATTGTTACAAATAGCACCGGTCTCCTCATATCGTATTTCTTGTTTTTTTTTAGAAAAGAAAACAAGCATGGAGCCTGGTTTATCAATGAAAACAAACTGACAGGAGGACAAAAATCAACCCAAACAAACTGGGCCAGACGACTATTTTGCATCGTCACTCTAACCACAGATCAAAACCAACAATAAGGTGCATTCAAATGACTGTAATCTCGTGGTTAATTGAAGGAGCTGGTGTTCTGTAGGGTTTAGACATTAATTGCCGGCATTATTGAAACTAGTAATTTTGCGTGGACTCTTTCTTCTAAAGGTGCACAGTTTGTGTCCCGAGTAGAGAAACATAATGACAGTCGTCCGTTATGTTACGCGATGGAAACGCCATAATTAACTACAGCACAGTCTTATGGAGGACATACTATCGGCTTTCGGTGTCAATAAACACAAGCCACAGCAGCAGCGAGCGTCTTTATCACAGGCGGCTATCGGCAGGCCTTTGTTGTTACACTATAAGCCCAACTGAAGCCGACAAAGCCGTATCGAACGTGGTGATCTTGTATTACTGTTGTGCATTTGAGTGTGCTGCTTGGTGAGATTTTGTTCAACGGTAATCAGCAGAAATGCCACAGAGACGACTTGTAATCTAATCTTGTTAAAACATTATGACAAAATGTATAATATGCACTATTATTTCAAATATAAGATTAGGACATCTGCAAAATGATTTGATAACAACAAAGTGTGAGGTTTAAGACATGTTCTTGTTAGGTACCACTGCCATTGTGCCACTAGGCAAGGCCATTTAACATTTTTACTTGACTAATTCATAATGATGAAGCAGATGAAGAGTGATTTTTATGGTAATAAACACATGTTATCTCACTATTCCTCATACGAACTTCTATTTGCGAGACGTCACTGCCATATAAGGCAAGGGTAAAAAGGAAAGTGTATTGAAGCGGTCGGCACAGTGGAGCAGTGGTTAGCGCTCGTGCTTCACAGTAAGAAGGTCCCAGGTTCGATCGGGTCATAATGTAGAGAACGAATTTCCCTATGGGATTAATGGAGTATAACTTCACTTATCAACCTGAGGGTCGTGACTTTCAGGAGGTCCCCAGATCAAAAAAGCTGAAAATGACTGGTATACAGGTGCTCGTCATATAATTAGAATATCATGAACATTTCTGTAATTCAACTTAAAATGTGAAACTAATATATGATATAGACTCATTACATGCAAAGTGAGAAATGTATAGCCTTTATTTGCTATAATGTTGATGATTATGGCTTACAGTCCATTTTCAAAATATTCAAATTTTATGAGATTTTTTTCTTTTGGGGTTTTTACAAGCTGAGCCATATTCATCAAACTTATAACAAATAAAGGCTATACATACCTCACTTTGCTTTGAGTTTAAGTTCAACAGAAGTGAATGCACTTTTTCATTATATTCTAATTATATGACGAGAACCTGTATAGTACAGTAAAAAATGTATTTGCTGAAATATGAATGAGCAAAATATCTTGACTAAAGAAGATTTTAGAAAATAAATTGCATCAATCAGAGATTCACAGCTCTGTGTTGAACATGATCTTCGTCCTGACACAAACATGGCTACTTCCAAATACTTCATGCAATACAAATCCATAAAGGTAAATGGACTCAACTTATATAGCACTTTTCTACCTTTATCAGGACCAACGCGTTTTTACAGTAAGGAACCACTCACCCATTCACTCTCTCATTCATACACCAATGTACGCAGACACTGGAGGCAAGTAGGGTGAAGTGTCTTGCCTAAGGACACAACGACAGTGTGCATTTGCGGGAGCTGGGATGTATAAAGAATTTAACATCTTACAAAGAAAACATACTTGCACATTTTTTAGGTTTAGTTCAATGGAAATGGAGATATAAATAAAAACAAATAAGATGACTGAAATGCTCATTAATCACGGCCTATTCCGGTAAGTTTCACCTTCTTACAGTAAGTACATTTACACTGGACACGCCTGGTGCTTAAGTCACATTAAGTGTCACATTTAAACATCTGTAATTGCACTTTCCAAATGGCACTTGCATTACTATAACACTCCAAAGAGGTATTTGATCACCGCAAATAGCCACGTTAGACAAGTGTCCTCTATTTAAAGGCCCTTGATGCATCCTGGTGGAGGCATAATGCTTTGTAATATGCTTGACCTTTGCTTATTAGGGCACCAGCTGCACTTTGCTTCTCGGCTCTGAATGACAACTCCCATTGTGACAGACAAGGAAGTGCCGGGAACTGGTCTCGGGTTTAATCTTGGGAGAGAATCAATGTTTTCTTTTCAGCTTAAATCGACACAGGCTGACGTGTTAAAAAGAGCCGTGGATGCACGTTGGGCCACAGCAATTGTAACAAGATAATGGCTTTTAACAAATCTGATAGTGGGCGGAAAATTGCTCCCCGAAAGAGCGGTAATGTCTTAGTTAATGGGTCTTTGAAAAGTTGAGATTGGTTAAACTACCTGCGATGAATAGGCGGAGGAGGAATCTTTGAGTATAACACAAAAGGAGATAAAACAATCCTATATCTACCGCAGAGCCAGTTGTTGTTCAAAGGAATCCAAGCTATTTCTGACAGAGCCTTGGCTCGGAGAATGAAATGTATTCAGTGAGAAGCAAGGTTACCTCTTCAAAATAGTGAAGTACGCGAACGATAAAAATAACAGACTTGCTCTGTCAATGTCAATTATACATGATGTATAGCTTCCTTAGATGGAACTGATTCTGGAACATAAAATAAGGACTTGAAGCTAATTTGACGTTGTTTGTTTATAACTGTTTGGATTAAAAAATGAGGTTCACAAGCTCCAACATTATAGCACTTTTTTGTAAGTAGTATCCAATTGGAAAAATCTACTGTATAAAATGTATAGTCAATAAATGAACCCAAAATGGTGTTATATGTTGTGTACTGAAGAATATGTTGATGATGTGCTTTGTCCCGAAGAGTGAGGTTTGAACCATCAACGCTTCAGTCGCTGGGCTTTGATATGGATATAATACAACACATCCACACGAGTGACTAGACCAAATGTAGGACTATATGTAAACTACTGTGGATTCTGGATTCCAAACAACCACATCCCAAGTCACAGGGGCCGGCGCGGTAGCACAGCGGTTAGAAAGACGAGGTGTTTCTGTGTGGAGTTTGCATGTTCTCCCCGTGTCTGTGTAGGTTTCCTCCGGGTACTCCGGTTTCCCCTACCACTAAAAACATGTACAATAGGCCAGAATGAATGCAGTGTGTGAGTGAGTGGTTGGTGGTGGTCGGAGGGGCCGATGGCACAGACTGGTCACCTCGCTTACGTCAGTCGACCCCAGGGCAGCTGTGGCTACATTAGCAGCTTACCACCAGTATGGAGTGACAGAATAATGACTACAATGTGGTGCTTTGAGAAACTTGGTAATACAGGCTGGAACTCCATATACAGTATTTTTTTCACTTTATAACATTGCAACTGACATTGCACACAAATGGGTAATTTGCACTTTGTATTTGTATATTGCACCTTATTTGTAAACTGCCTTTTTATATTGTATTAATTAACTGGCCCTTGTTATGTAATCTTTATATGTAAATTGCTTTTATGTAACATTGCTTGTTATGTAATTTTAATTGTGTAGGACTACAGATAAAAATTAGCCTAGTGCTAAATCTGGTGCAGCCATCTTGTTAATGTAACTGCACATTGTCCTGATATAAATAAACTAAACTAACCTAAACTGAAAAGCGCAATACAAGTGTAAGCCATTATTATTATTATTATTATTACAACATGGAGCATATGGTTTGTGTTCTTGCTTCATCGCAAGAAGGTGCCAGGCTGGATTTTCTGAACAGTGCAGGCCTTTTTCTTTGGATATTCTTCTTACAATACTGGGATGAATTTTTTCCCAGGTGCTTTGGTTTTACCCCATCCATCAAAACATCCACGACGAGCTAATCCTTCATGTATGACGAGACATTGATACATTTTTAATCAATATCAATGCCATTTATATTTTCTCTTTTATTTATTCGATTCTTTATTGATTCTCTTATAAACATATGCTATGTGTATGCTTCTTATGGTTTTATATTTCCAATTTACCCGATTATTAGCAACTTCCTGCCATACAAAGCATTTTAAAAATCTATTGTAAAATGGTGATCTGGAACGGCTCTGGTCTGCCGGTTGATAATATAAAGATGCTGCAGCACAAAACGGCATCAATAATATAGGCATTGTTAATGAAGGAGACATATTGTTCAGATGGAACCAATTCAAATTCAAATCCCTATGTATGACTATATTCAAAATAAATCACCAACATTTAAATACAAATAGTCATAATGCCACTAATCCCAGTATACCCATTTACTGTATAGATCTAAATGAATCTCAGCATCTGCATGTTAACACCTGCACTTTTGCCTCCACATATGTCCTGCGCTGGCCTACGCTGTAATTTGAACCCCATTGATTTAATTTCCAACCATTCCTACCACGCGAGACAGTGCAGCCCTGAAAGTAGTTTTTGCACCGCGCACAAATCCAGTGTCTCCAAACAATAAGAGCAGAAAGGAGGTCATGAGAGAGTTAGCGACTGCGCGGGCTTTTCCAGCATTAACAACAGAGGGAGGTATTAGGCTTGGCGCTAGCACGGACCGACTGTTCAACACACTAAAGCGGCAGATAGCAGAAACTTTAATGATCACACACTGGAGTCAACAGAATGGCGAAGCATTGTGCCTGTCCGCTCTTCAGATTGTGTGAGCGCGGCAACAATGTCCTGATACGCTGTGGCAGTGGGCAAAGACCGCCATGCCTCTCCCTTTGAAAAGAGAGTGGAGCTCCGTATCAGTGGGAATGACTGGAGCAGCGTGAACTGTAGGGGCTTAAAACATGAAAGAGAAAGGAACGGGAGAAGAAGAGAGGAGACCCAGCGCGCGACTCTTTCAGAAGACTTGCAGCTGATGACTGAACAAAAGTCAGAACTCCAGCAAACTATGACTAATATGGATCAAAAGAGCCTGGTGCACCAAATCAACTTCTGTGGTTGACTTTTTCCTCATATCTTTCACTTGCAATTGTATGGCTTAAGAAACAAAACAAAAAAACTGGTGACAGCCGAGAGAATCGTTACCGACGCGAGGAAAGAGAGAACACACTTCAGTATTTGAACATGTTTGAAATACCTTCAAGGAACAGGCCACCGTTTTTCCATACTGAGATATGTTCTTACCTGAGCTTAGACGAGTTGATGCGTACCTGTCTGGTCAGTCACTCAAAAAGACCAAAGATGTTGTTAGCATTTAGCCTCTCCTCCTCTCCTCTATGGGGCCAAACGGGGGTGAAGTTAGAAGCGACCAAGCTCTTCCATGTTTTCCCTATTTAAATACAGTTACGTGAGTAGTTACACGATCCAAGTATAGTTACACAAAATTAAACATGTCGATTTTCTAAGCGGATAAAAAGGGGTTCTATATTGTGAGGCGTAATAACACCTTAGGAGCACTTTGACGTCCGCGCAGAGAATTCTAGGAGTGAAGATATTACTGCGCAGACGTCGAACTGCTCCTAGGTGTTATTATGAAGAGCTTGGTCGCTTCTAACAGTATTTGTCCTTCAAATTCTGCTATCCTTTCAATGACACATCCACAAATATGAACAGCTGCTGCATTACCTTTAAAGGTCCTATATCATGCAAAATCGACTTTTTGGAGTTTTTAGCCATGTTGTTATGCTATTTCCTTATAAAAAACACCCCCAGAGCGGTTTTTGGCTTCATTCACTCAGTTCTAAGTAATCCTCCTGAATCCTGCTCTCTGAGCAGCTGCTCCGCCCTCTCCTGGTAAACCACTGAGCTGTTCAGTTGTGTCGTCACAAAAGAACGGAAGTGCTCTACGTCTGTAATGTATTGCCTTATGGCCTGATAATTTGTAAAACAGCTTTTTTCATTATTTCTGTCGTAAGAAAGAAATAATAAAAAAAAGAGGAAGTGCCTGACGCGTCCACGCTGCCCCTGCAGCGAAAACAAACGCACCCCATGAGCGTCTGAACAGATGTCGTGTTTGCACCGAAAGTTGTGAAAAAGGAGCTTTTTCTAACCTACTCTGGAGTCTGGACACCTGTTCTTTTTTCTTACCTCACGATAATGTCACAGAGAAAAGCGTGTTTGGCTGCGAGGACAGGACTTTATTCAACCTTCCTAAAGAAGAGGCCACTCGTCAGAAGTTGGAATTTCTCTCCGGGATTCAGCGACTGTCAGCCAAAATAGTGTTTGTCTGTGACACTGATGGATGTTTGGTGAACCATGGCCAGAATCAAAGTGGATTAACTTTTATAACCAACGCGAGTCCCATAATGGAAACATCAGAGCGGTGAGTCAATCAAAACGTGTGTTAGCCATTTATGAAGCTGTGTTGCACATGTCAACTCCTTATAACTGCATTATGTGAAGTAACTTCACTTTTTGCTGTGATATTTATATTTCTACTACTACTAAAGTTGTATGAGCGGAGAGAGGGGGCGGAGTTAACTGAATCCAAGCGTTTTGTCTTCCGGGTTGGAAAAATATCTCCAGAAAATACTTATATTTATCACAAAAATTAGTGCTCCATAGTGGTAGAGGTACAATATATCATAATAATGCCTATACTTTACTTTGGAATCGCTATAATAGCAGGATACAGATCCTTTAAAGTGAATATACACAGTAAGACAGGTGTTAAAATTCAACTTTGTGCCTCCGCTCATGAACGCCTCGTTCAGCGTCATTATTTGACAAATGATAAGAGAGTGCCTCTCCTTTCTTCACGTCGTGTCACATAATAGCCCTTTATGGCCACATGGGATTAAATCACACATAAAACTGAAGCAACAAGATGTTGGAGTGCAGGGATGAGCTCAAATTGAAAACTGCGGGGATCGCGACAAATGGGATCAGCGAGGATCAACTGAGTTTAGTGGAAACACAAAAAATAGAACAATCTTTCATTTAAGGTAACAAGAAATAAAACCATTTGTCAGTTCATCACCTATCCTTCTATGTACTCCTTTGTACAGTATGAGCTCCCCGTGTAGTTATGCAGATAGATACATAAATGAAGGTGCAATCAGAACAGCCCTCAACATATGTTTCATGAGGAGAGACACAATTCACAGTTTCACATTTGTCTAGTGTTATTATCACTTGTAGTAGAAAATCCCTTCAAGAACACTTCCACTACTGTACACGTCGTCTTTGTGTGAATATCTGGCAACACCCCACCTCCATTTGTGGAGTTGAAACACTCCTAAACCACGTCCCAGCCTCTGCAGACGCTTAACAATGATCGCACAGTCGTCTCCATTAGCTTCCCCACCAGCTCTTGGTGGGATTCCCGAGTGGAGCATATGGCAAATCAGCACGAGAAGCGGCGGCTGCTGGAGAGGATGTGTGCGCACGCATTTGTCACGAGCACAGCGTGGAGTAAACGTGTCTGCGCCACGGATCACGGCGCACTTCAAACAAGAAACAATGTGGGAGAAAAAAACATGGCAGCAGCTGCTAATCGTGGTACTGTAACAGAGTATTGTGCACGGCGGAAAATAGAGGCAAGTTCATAACCTTTAATTATAGGAGAAACAGAATCAAGAATAAAAGAAGCATTTAGTTCTCAACAAGGTTACTCGCTCCAAAACTGCTTTTCCATTGAAACAATAAGAACACTATTTCCACTTAGTGACCTTGTTACTGTGTGGACTTTCAATTTGGCACTTTCTTTTGAAAATACTCTGGTTTAAATGATCATTTTACTACAGAAACAAATCTGGTATCCCATTGAATTATAGAAAAGAAATTGTTCAAGCTACATTTTTATCAGTTTTTGATTATGGTGCCACAGTTTATATGCACACTTAACCTTCTGTTCTTAAGTCTATCATTCTGCTATTCGATTTATAACTGGAGACAAATACAGAATGCATCACTGTTTGCTATATGACACAGTAGGCCGGTCTTCCCTGACAAATCGGAGAGAGCAACACTGCATTTTATTTATTTATAAGGGACTTGTTATGAGGCTTCCTGATTATCTCCCACGTGAACAAAACGACAGCTCGAGTAGCTGCAACACCAGGTCACATGACTGTTTAGTTTAGAAAAATGGACTCGTAAAGAGTGACACGGGAAAAAGAGGCTTATTACGCCGCCCGCCAATGTAACGAACTACAAAGAATTTCACAATTGAACTCATCAGCATGGAGTGAATGAACCCCCCTCCCTTTCATGTGTGAAGCTCTTTGGGTGTGACTAGTGTCATATAAAAAGCGCTATACAAATAAGATTCCCTTCCCTTCCCCTTCCCTAGTGCCTCTTTCACATCTAAATATATGTATAAAGAAAATTGTACTTGCTTTAATTGATCATGTAAAATCTTCTTGTAAATATTGTATTGTTATTCTCTGCTATGTAACAGGACGTTCATGAAAAGGCCTTCCCTGTATAAATCAACATAAATAATAAAATAATAATAATTTCAAATTGAAAGGTAATCAGTTGTAATTTTGATTGGTTGGCATTTGTCCTTTGGATTTGACCCAGCCTTTAATGCCACTGTGGGCGCCCACAGTGCAGAGCCCAGGGACTATTCCCCAGATCTTGAGCTTGGTTCTGTCTGAGTAAACACACCTGTTTATGCCTTAACAGCTCTTATAGATTATGTAATAAACTCAATGCGTTGAATCTTGCCAGAGATAGAAAGAAAACAAAAAAGGAAAGTTGCATTTCCATGAGCCAACATTGTCAAATCTATTCAATGTATAGAGTCCGGGGTTGTGATGTCATGTTACAAAGCATTATGGGGTTTGCAGCATAATAAAGTAATGGACATTTTAAAAAGGTAAACTACTGGAGTTATTCTGTACATTAAAACACCACAGTGTGGTAGATGAATGTATTTACCAGCAGAGACATGGCAGCTCTTTTCTCCACTTTTGAAACCGTTTATAGCTAATCTTAGTCTATGAACAATGATTGCTAGCACCCACCCACAAACATGCCGGATCTCCATTGCTACTACTATAACTACAACTGCGACTGCGAAACACACACAGGCACCAGGTGTGACCGCCACCTGGACACATACAACTACTATCTACCACAGGGCAGACTGGACACTTCAAGGGCTTTGATTTGACCTGCGAGTGGGTGCTGAGATTGATGAGAGATGTCTTCTTTGATTCAGTTGTGCACACACTAGACTGTATAGTGTATCAGACTTGTATGTGTGAGGGTGGGTGGATGGATGAGTGGATGAAGTCACGCTAACGTTGTCAATAAATGGTAGAAATTGTGTACATTGTCAATAAAGGCCCATACCAATACTGTTTTAGAGAAATCCTATTTAAACACGTTCCTGCAAGTATGCTGTTTTTTCTTTCACATTTCACCTATATGCTTGAACATTGTCATCATGTTAAGGAGTTCTTGCACATGCATCTGTCAGTCCTGTTATTATATCTGAGCAGGTGAGGTACACACTGGCAGAGTCCCCCATCTCGGGTCTAATATGACAGGAGCGTTCCCCGAGTCACACCGGCCACTGTCACCGTGAGTTACTGTGGGACTCCCTGTAATGCGCTGTGGCCTGGCTGACATGGTTTGGCTCTGACAGTATTTAGCTGGAGAGATGGTTATGCTTCCTCACCTCAAATATAAAGGGTTATAAATAGCACATTGGACATTTGAGCGACGAGTGGGACGGGAGACAGAACTAAGTGGGCAAGTCCTGGACAACGTCAGCTACAAGAAGTCAAGCATGTAGTGTATAATTGTATGTAGTAATAAAAGTAGAAAATATGTGGTTATCTGTAATTACAAAACTGGAAGCGTAAAGGAGTATTGGTTCCAGAATAGAAGCAGAACATTATTGTAACACTAATTTAGCTCCAGTGTTATTCTTTGTAATGACCCCTCATCTGAATAAAGCTTTTGCCATTAGTTACGCCTCTCGAAAATGAACTTCAAAAGGCTTTATTTCAAGCCAAACCTGGACTGGAAAGACGACTTGTTACTGGCACTCGTGCTTCCCAAAGCATGGCCAATAGCCACAGTAAATGAATTGGCATTCAAATTCAGGACTAAACCAAGAAGAACTGGAAGACCCTACGACTACTGCGACTAAAACTGTCGAGAGATGTAGCAAATAAGACTCAGCTATGATTGAACAAAACCTTTTTTTTTCCTTATATGGAAAGGGCTTTGAGGCAGAACTGTCTGTTTTTAAATGTGCTATATAATCAATCTTGACCTTGACCTTGAAAAGCAAGTCTGAATAAAGACAGAATCTGATTTAAACAGGCAGGACTTTGAGTATCGCCAGAAAGAGCTTGCATTAAACTGCCAATAGTACTTACAGTACGTGATGCTACAACCAATAATAACATACAGCATTTGTATGATATCACTTCTTTTTCAGACGCTTAAGTTTCATGCATTTTCATTCACTCTCCAAACTAGAGCGACTGCAGCTCTGTGGCTGCCAGCTATCACTCACATCACATTCAAACATCGGCAAGGTTTATAAAACACATTGCCCAAGGACACAACAGCAAAAATGACATATTCTCTTAAATAAAAATGTCTTAAAATTCAGAAATAAATCAGAAATTATGCTGATTTTAGTCGTTTTGGACTCTTTACAAATGGACCGAGAATAATTTGTCTTGCCTTTCACTTTTTTGCAAGGTAATTTCTCTTATTTTAAGCAAATTAATGCTCGTTCCATTGGCAATCTAGTTCAAGACAATCCAAAGGCGAGACACTGCAGGTTAATAGGAATTTTTGTTTTGTTTTTTATTTTGAGATATCAATTTGAATTTTACTGATATAATTTACTGATATATTGTATGTGTTCTGGAGAATGTTAAGTCTAAAAGTGGAAGTTCATGTGTTAAGGGACCAAACTGGCTCAAAATTTGACAACTTAAAAGATTGAGTTTTGTCCGCAATACCTCCGCTTAAAATGAGCATGAATTGTCTTAATAGGCTATATGCACGCGAGCGTCACATGACTTCCGAGTGGATTCTAAGAAGTTGTTTGCGTATCCTGTCGCTGTTATTTCCCTGTGAGGTCTTGTCTAAAAAAATAAATAGCTGAAGATTACATGGCAGACAGTGAGTTACTGGTGGACAGTCACTAGCATCATATTAAAAACATCACGTCAGGAGCAAAAAATTCACAGGAGGAAACTTCTATGCTCATTACAGTAAGTGTTTTTGTCTTGAAGCTAACGGCTAACACGAATTAAATATAAAAATAGCTACAAGATTTTAAACGAGACTGCTCAAAAAATAATCCGCCTGTCTTTAATTTAAAGAGGGGTATTATGCTTTTTTCAATCACATAGCACCAGTCTATAGCATACTACAATGATGACGTAACCTTCTGTTGGTCTGTATATGCAGTAAATTAAAATAACTGCCTTGAATAAAATTGCTCTCTCAAAATGGCTGTACTGAACATCTTGAAATAGGCCTCTGTCTCTTTAAGAAGCTTTCCGACACGCCCCCTTCAGCACACTGCTGTGGCATCTAAACAACACTACTGTGTGGGGAGGGGGCTCTGCTGAGCTGAGGAGCAGTGGTTGGTGGCTTG
This sequence comes from Neogobius melanostomus, assembly GCA_007210695.1. Classification (NCBI taxonomy): domain Eukaryota; kingdom Metazoa; phylum Chordata; class Actinopteri; order Gobiiformes; family Gobiidae; genus Neogobius; species Neogobius melanostomus. Next base: position 650,570 of record VHKM01000062.1, read on the forward strand.
GCTGGTGACGAAAGGTCCAGAGGCGTCTCCAGGAGGTGGGGGCGTTCCTAGGAGGACTGAGGCATAGCTACACCTAAAATGGCTGCCGTCTAAGTTTTTACTGATTACTCAAAAATATGTGAATGAGCCAAGGCAACACTCCAGGCATGTGTTTAATGAGGGAATGACATAATAACATGATATAAAGCTTGAAAAAGTCGATTTTACATAATACCCCCCTTTAAATACTTTTTAGACGTTTAATTTTTGGGGTGGTGTTTTTTGATACTAGCCGTTAGCGCTAAGATAAAAAGTCCTACCTAAACAAAGATGTTTCCTGCAGTCAAGAATTTACATCCAACCTAATGTTTTTAACACGTAGCGAGTCATTTCGGATCAGAATCTCACTATCAGTGATGTTTCCTTGAACTATACATTTTTTTAGACAAGACCTCATAGGGAAATAACGGAGACACGGAAGCACCGGCTTAGGATCCACTTGGAAGTCACGTGTCATTTGCGTGCATAGAGCCTATTCAGGAACATTTTAAGCCTGACAAGATTTTTATTTTTTCCCCCCCAGTGAATGCACAGTTCAGAGCTGGTTTATGAACGAAAATGCTCTAACCACTGAAGGAGACACAGTCAGTATCACGGCCATCTTGTTATACAGTCTATTCTAATATTAGTATCAATAGTTGGACTCAATGTCACCACTGCACGACCGACACCTGTGAGCTTTGCAGCATGAAAGCAGGTAGACTGTGAGCTGAAGCGCCTTGACCCATGTTACGACATTGATTTCCCTCCTCCATTCTTCCCCGCGTCCTGTTTTTGTGTGTGTTCTCGCCTCGTTTCATCCGAAGCGAGTGTGCCGACTCCTCTCTCCTCTCAAACTGTGAGGTCCGGGCATCGGGCTCCTTTAAAAGCCTGGGACTGCCGACTGAAATAGGCCCGGGGTATTCACCTGAGAGCATAATGGTGTAGCTATGGAAACACACACCGCCGGTCGGTCGCCGCCTGGCACCAAATAACGCACTCGGGAGGAAGAGAGGAAAGACGGAGCGCCAAGCAGTTATAATCCAATTGAAAATACGAGGAGCAAACATGCCAAGAGTCCGTGGCTCTAGCGGGTCATTAGGGGTGGGATATTCCCTCTGGAGGAGGTAATGGCAGTCCAGTTCACGGAGCAGAGAATGGCTAAGGACACTGTCACACCTCCAAATGGGTGTTTCCATCGTGCTCGCTGTACTAATGACATAGAAATAGGAGGATAATCTGAAAATGATGTCCCTCATGGGTATGGGAGCATACGTTCAGCAGAGGACGTGTGTGTGTGTGTAGATTTAAAGATTAAGGTATACTTTATCGGGCCCAAAGGGAAATTTGGCCTCTGCATTCGATTCATCCAACAATGCCGCTGAGGCTATCTGTAAGGAGCAATGTGCAACATCGCAGTCAAACATCTCCACTGCAAAAATGTCAAGGTATGTCAAGTACAAGCTCAGGGTATATACAGGCACAATCAGGTTAAATGGTATGCTTTTTCATGTCCAAATACGACAGTATATTCTAAAGCCACAAATGCAAGAAAAATAAAAAATCTGTGCATATTTCATTTCTTAAAATTTGCAAACATTTCATCAAACTGAGGAAAAAGAATTGGACACAAGTCCAAACTTAAATTTCAGCCAAAACTGCTACTGAATACTTTAAGACCATCATTTTGGTGGATACTGTAAAAAATGTTGAGAGATGTCATCATGTTCCAATAAATTCAGATTCATTGCCAGTTAATGCCTTTGAATACTTTTTAAATGCAACTGAAGCTAAAGAAGCCAGTTTAAATATACACAAGACTATATACTCAGGCTTGCATACAATAAACTGATTGCTCCAAAGTGTTTTGTTTGTGTTGTGCGTCTTCATATGGACCTTGAGTCTGATAATAAAGATGATGATGATGATCAACAGTAATAAGCTGCTCAAACAAGTAACCTTAAGGACACTGATTTACTTCCCATAATCACCAAAAAAGAATTGACAAACACATTAAAGTAGATACATAATGCCTAATTTAGGCTTAGAGTACAGTTTTGTGTTCCCACTATAATGTGACCAAAAAACAGGAAATACATATTGGAGGATTTCGGCAGTAGAAGACGACACAATCAAAGTGAACAGGGTGTGAATGAAATAGAACACAACTCCAGGTATGGGGGGGGGGGGGAATGTTACAGATATAGATGGCAACGCTTCATGGGGACATGTACTAGCCTATGGGGAAGAAAATAGTTTTTCCCTCTTTTTAGCCGTTTTATGATGGACTATGAACATATTTATCACATGCAAATAAAGTCAAGTCAAAATGGGGTACATATGGATGTTTTTAACAGTTCATTTTTCAGCAGAAACAAAAAACGGCACTCGTTGCTAACGTTAGCATATGTAGCATGAAGTTAATGTTAGCTTCCCGGTTAGTGTTTTCCATTTGTTTCAGTATTTAGGGGCTGTTGAACCACTTTGCTCCTCTCCATGTCTCTGTATCTTTATTTAGTATAAAAGTATAGTCCTAGTGCATTTGTTAAAGTATTGGTGGAGAAATGGGAGAAAGTTCAGTTTGTCTGATTTGGCTGCTTCGTACATGACCATATATGGGAAATTACAAATATGCCATCTGTATCTATATGGTTAAAAAAAAAAAAGGAATTGCATGATATGTCTCCTTTAGCTGTATGTCACATTCAAACAAGTCTGCACAGACAAAAACATAAACAACCGCAGCAGCAACAATGTTTTATTCATGCATGTAAAGGTCATACGTCATATAAGCTCCGATCTCAGGTACGTCTTTCCCCCCCACACGAAACTGAACCCGTGCTTACAGCCTGATTGTTATTGCACCTGGGAGCTATGAGTGATGCAGCCCGTTATTGGACAGAGAGAGCGAGAGAGAGAGAGAAGCCTGTGCCTAAAGGCTGTGCCCGGAATTCATAAGGAATGGAAACAAACATATCGATCACTTTAATTACCTTCGTTGTCCTTGAGGGTGAAGTTGGGATTAACCGGCAAGTGGTTGGGCAAAGCGAAGGAAAACCTCTGTCCGTTGGCAAAGTCGTCCTTATCCACCGCCGTCACCGTCTGGATCACCTGACGGGAGGAGGGCATGCATTAGTAATAGCATTTCAAATCGCACAATCAAACTTCCTGACACCTTTCTCACATCGCATGGTAAGAGGTTTGCCTGTTACTTGCTGACGTCATGAAGTTGTGAAAATCCAGACAGTTTCCCTATTCCTTTGGATCTTTCAGGGCTGCCAATAGCTAGCAGTATTCTTTCTACCCACCCCCCCCGCAAAAGCTAAAGCGGCCAAACTTTACCGACGAAAAAAGGCGCCTTTCTATAGGTGGTATCCATATTGCCCTTCGTATAAGCTGCATGGTAGATTGTACAGCGAAAGAAGACACTTTAGAAAGATGGAGCGTAAGTTTCTGTGCCGGAGCGCGCGGCGGTGACAGGGCCCCTCAGGCGACCTCTGTGCCACTTTTGTCAGTTTGTCGCTGTAATTGGTAAAAGACACAGAAAGAAGGAAGAGCGAGGAAAGGGAGCCGGCGAGCCTCTCTCACTACGGCCCTTTCTGCGCCTCACACTTGAGCCGCTATTATGCTCGACACACTCCACACGCCTCTCTTTGTGTACGCTTTAAGGATAATTGCATGTTAATTAATGTAAAATGCGTGAAGCTTTCGTCGCCAAATACAAGTACAGTTCATGCCATGTTGCAGACAAAGATGGGTATACGTTATGGGATAGGGTTTATTACATGCACTTACTATCTTGCACATTTAGATTTACAGTGTAAATAAGTGTTGATTACATTTCCATTTGGCTCAGTACTCCCATGTTTCCTTTCTTTATTTCTCAATGGCATCATCTCCGAATAGCTGGTTATAGTCTGCAGCCATTTCTGTTGTCTTGGCTTCACAGACAAGTATGTTCTCGCTCGCATCCCTTCCAAGGTCATTTCCTCGAATCTACACTGGTAAGTTTGTTGAATTTGGAATTGATCATTGAAATCCAAATGATCCGGGACTTTACGCGTAAACTACAAAATATGGGACTTCATCGGCTGTTGTTTGTTCATATTCTTTGTAGGAATCTTTCTATTCACATTCTGTCAACAGAGTCGGAGTTTTGGAGGGCAAAGGCAAAGAGGACTCTGCGAGAGACAAAAAAGAACAAGGCACTGTTGCAGCATCAAAACTCTTTCTGTACATTTTCTCAAAAAGTTTTTTTTTTTTTTAAATACAATCAATTTCAAAAGCCTTTATGTTCTTACCTGAGCTTAGATGAGTTGGTGCGTACCTGTCTGGTCTTTGTGCGTGCGCTCAGTCACGCAAAAAGACCAAAGATGTTGTTAGCATTTAGCCTCTCCTGTTCTCCTCTATGGGGCCAAACGGGGGTTGAAGTTAGAAGCGACCAAGCTCTTCCACGTTTACATGAGTAGTTACAAAATTAAACATAAAAAAAGCGGATAAAAAGGGGTGCTATATTGCAAGGCGTAATAACACGACGTCGAAGTGCTCCTAAGGTGTTATTACGCTTTACAATATAGTACCCCTTTTTATCCGCTTAGAAAATCGACATGTTTAATTTTGTGTAACTAGACTTGGATTGTGTAACTACTCATGTGACTGTATTTAAATATGGGAAACGTGGAAGAGCTTGGTCGCTTCTAACTTCACCCCCGTTTGGGTCCATAGAGGAGAGGAGGAGAGGCTAAACGGCAACAACATCTTCGGTCGTTTTCCGTGACTGAGCACACGCGTAAAGACCACACAGGTACGCATCAACTCGTCTAAGCTCAGGTAAGAACATATCTCAGTATGGAAAAACGGTGGACTGTTCCTTTAAAAAAACATTCCATGACTGTTCCCATTATTCCACACATAGAAGCCAACAAACATCCTTTTTTCCCTGAAACACTTTGAAATGTAACTTTTCGTACACAAGACTCTATTGGGACTGGCAGGGTGCCCTAGTATGTACATGGATGGCTCAAGAATTCAACCAACTGACTGATCCGAGAAAGAATCTTGATCCGGAATATAAATCTTTTAGAGCTCGTTGAGGCAAATGGGCTGTAATCACTCTCCTAACTAGCATCACAACTCCACATGAAATCTTTTTATTTTAATATTCACCGTCAGCGCACCTCACCATGTGCACTCATTGCAAACGACCACGCTCTCTGTGAATATTGATACATCCCTGTTTAATATTCACAACACATTTAGGTGTTTTTTAACACCACATTTCTGTAATCCAGAAATCTCACCCAAAACCAATTGGTTTCACCGGTAGAATTCACTGGCAGGTCCTTGCATATTTTATTACCTTCCCATTTCTACAGAGGTCTTAGTCTGATCTTATCTCGTAAAAGGCATGGTAAATCGGCATCTAAAGGTTTACTTTGTCTTGATATTTGTCTTGCATTTGACCCATATGCATGTTTTAGGTTAGGTGTATAAAAGTTGGCACAGCAAGAAGTGACTTTGCACATGTTAGTAACACTCTATAATAACTACACCTTATTTAGCCTTAATAAATGATGAGTTACCACTTAACTAATGAAGTGTGACTAACACTTAATAACTGCTAAACAATGAATAAGTGAAGTATGTGAAGAACTATTTATTATGAGTTGTTATTATTATGGCATTAACTATAGGAGTAAAGTAGTTATTAAGTGTTAGTCACACTTAAAGTTGCATTATGCAACTTTAAGTGTGAAAATAAAAGTTGATATTTGTGTAGATTTGACCTTGTAGTGACCCAGCGGTTGTATGAGGGATCAGCATGGTGCCTTTACATACTATCACAGGATGCTCTAGGATCAATTGTTTGGAAGGTTTTTACTGCTGACGGACCCTCACACTAGAAAACCTACAATATAATTGATCCTGGGTCGTTGTAGAGACCACTGTGATCAAAAGGCTCTATGAGGGGTTACCTCATAGAGCCGCTGGGTCACTAAAAGGTCAAATACGCACAAATATCAACTTTTTTTTCACCATAAAAAAGTTGCATAATGCACCTTTAACTGATGAAATGTTTCATGATGAATTAAGTGTTAATTCTTCATTTATTAAGGCTGAATAAGGTGTAGCTATTATAAAGTGTTACCCACATGTTTTCCCTATGTTGTTTAAACCCTCTCCTCCAGCTTTGACTCTTTGCTTTGCAGCAGGGCTGATGGTGTATTTGACTATTCATTTATTTATAGACCCTGAGCCCAATAACCCTGCAGTGCTAATACAACTATAATTCCCATCGAACGCAAACTTTCATTTAAACTTTTCTCCCACTTCGAATTATTAAAATGTATTTAGTTGTGTCTTTACCCAATCGGCCGTTACCAGCGCGGCCGTTTAGTCATTTCCCTGCTGCTGATTGCGCTGTATCTCCAAAAGCTTCTTAATTTAAATGAATCAGAGACGAGTGAGAGCAAATTGGAATGAGCTTCGATTCGCGCCTGTCATGGTTTGCTGCTGAGATACTCGTTCTGAATGAAAAATGACGGAGCCGAGCAGCCAAACGTCTTTACAGTGAAGTCAGTGAGGGTTTTTTTTTGGCGAGGGGGAAAACTTTTCTACTTTGCTGAGCATGTCTTCTAATGTGGACTTGTAAAACTTATCAGAAGTTTGCAAAGTGGTCAGCCTCACAGCCAGAAGGTCTCATGCTGGATTCCTGAAACATGTGGGGCCTTTTTGTGTGGAGATTACAAAGCTTTGTAGATATGTTTAGACTTATTGTTCTACTACTCGTGACCAAGTAGAACCAACCTCAAGATGTGAAGGTTTGGTCAAGCACAGAGGATTAATTTGTCTATAAACTTTGGCTTACACTACATTACTGTACCTTAAACTGTAAATTCAATAAGAATGACTGCAGAATGTACACATTTATTATCTAATTGTGAAAGCCTCGCTTTTTGTAGACAAACTACATTCCATTGGTGTTGACAGGTCCTCTCTTCTTTGGTTCAACTTGTATCTCCATTTTTGCCAACAATGTGTTTCTTTTAAAGGCAACTATTCTGATTTTCAAATTATAGATCGAGGTGTACGTCAGGGTACATCACTTGGTCCTCTTTTATTCTCATTTTTTATCAATGATCTTCCTCTCACCTGTTCAGACTGCAATATTCAACTTTACGCAGATGATACTTTTATCTACTGTTCGAAACCCAATATTATTGATATTCAGAACTCTCTTCAATATGACTTTCATACAGTACAACTTTGGCTTCAAGCTAATAAGCTTCTTATTAAGCTTCTTAATAAAACCAAATCACCATCCAGGATAAAAACAGACGTATTTCTGGATGCAGCGCCAATTGCACCAGTTGAGACATATAAATATCTGGGTTTATGGCTTGACTCCAACCTTTCTTTTAACTCTCACATACATGCTGTTGCCAATAGAATTGCATATCGTTTGAAATTACTTTACCAATCAATTAATTGCTTTAGTTTCTCAGTGAGAAAAAGGATTGTCACTGAATTGCTACTCCCTATTCTCGATTACTGTGATGTAGTCTATCAAAATACCACTGGCACTAATCTTCAGCCACTTAATGTTATTTATAATAGTCTGTGTAGGTTTAAAATGCATTAATCTCCGCTATCCTGATTGGAGACAATATTTAATACCATTTAGCTCTTCTTATAATTGAAGACATGCAAATCAAATCTTTTTTGTCGTACCTCAAATTCATGAAGCAATTTTCATTTAATTACAAAGCACCTTTTGATTGGAATAATCAATCTGCCTCTATCCGCTCTATAACCTACTATCAAACGTATAAAAATGTCCTTCTGCAATATTTACAAACCACTTGTAATTGCTTTTAAAATTGTAATTGATTGTTCAAAGTAGAGAGCTCTGTGTGTGTGTGGGGGCTTGAGTGGATGTGTGTGCTGTAGTGTGCAAGGGGTGTATGTGTTAGAAGATCTATGTTAAGGATTTATTAGTTTGTTTGTTTGTTTTGTCTTCTATGTTTTGGTTCCATGCCTGTACTGCTGTATCTGTTTTTGTGCTTTGCTTTCTTTGCAGACTGTTGAGGACCCTCTTGAAAACGAGATGATGCATCTCAAGGGGTTATCCTCTTAAATGAAGAAATAAATAAAACCTTCATACATCTCCAAGTGTGCTATGCTTCAGCAAATGAATTAAATGTTCAAGCCTTTCCTCACCTTGACTTTAAAATGTAAAATAAAATAGTTCCTTATTAACTTTCATGTCTACTTGTCTTTGAATCCAGAGACTCTAACCACAACAATTGAGTCGTACATTTTTGTTATTGCATACTAGGGTTTTATACATAGCTGGACAATGGAAAGGGGGTGAAGTGCATGAGCATCAGACTGTGAAAAGAAAAAAGACCATAAAGAGAGACAGACTGGACTGGTCAGCCTTTCAAATTGCCCTGCAGTGCTCTCTTCAGGGATTAATTGTAATGAAACATCATAAAACAGCCAACTAATCCATGGCACTGTGAAGAATACACTTTGAGCGCAGAATGGCACGGATTTTGTATTTAAAAATGTGGAGGACAGTTCCCGCTAAGATCCAACACAGTCCCGGAAAAACAGATTGGAGCGCTTCAGCAGAAGATGAAGAAACAAGAGAAAAAGAAACACAAAACTGCACGTATGAAGCGGGGAAAAATAGCGACCAAGGGGACAACATAACATGATTAAAAGCTAAAAAATTAAAGCAACGTTTTCGCCTTTAAGCCTGCATCCTCTTTTGCAGTACCTCCCTTCAGTATGTGATGAACCCAATCTCCAGCAGCTGCCTCCCTGAAGTATGAGTGTGTCAAGGAAGTGCAGGGCTGTGGAGGGGAATGTTGTCTCGCTCTCTCTTCAGACTGACCTGTCCCGGCCTTGAGCTCTCACACACGATCACCTCCTCGTCCGTGGGCACCTCCGGAGGGTTGTCGTTCACATCCAAAACCTGCACCGTCACGGACACGCTGCTCACCAGGTTAGGGTTGCCTGGGAAATATGAAGCAAACAAAAGAAGGAAGTCTGTTAAAAGATCTCTAGACATTTTTGGAAGAGCATAATTTATTTATTTAATAGTACAGGAAAGGCAGTAAGTAGATTTGGCAAACAGTTATGGGGTTGCTGGAGTTGGTCAGGTCAATGTTCAGCAACACTATGTGCCCAAAGCATGAGATCAGCTGACGACCTGAATGTCCTGAATGACCAAGTTATTCCATCAATGTCACGGGCATATTCCAAGATGACAGGATTCATCAAGCTCACATTATGAAAGGGAGGTTCAGGGAGCAACAGACATCATTTTCACACATGGATTGGCCACAACAGAGTCCAGATATTAACCCCATTGAGAATCTTTGGGGTGTGCTGGAGGAGGCTTTGCACAGTGGTCTCATTCTCCCATCGTCAATACAAGGCCTTGGCGAAAATATATCTTTTGGCATTTCAGAAGCTTATTGAAACAATGCCACAGCTGTAATCAAAGCTAAAGGCGGTCCAACGAAATTAGAGCATGGGACTTTTTTTTGGTGGCAATTATTTTTGCTCAGGCAGTGTAATTATGCTTTTTAAGTCACACCAGGACTGAACTGGGTCTAAAAGGGGCTGAAACAGATCTAAACTTGGATGGATGGATGGATGGATAGATGGATGGATAGATGGATGGGTAGATGGATAGATTGATGGATAGATGGATGGATAGATGGATGGATGGATGGATGGATGAATAGATGGATGGATGGATAGATGGATAGATGGATAGATTGATGGATAGATGGATGGATAGATGGATAGATTGATGGATAGATGGATGGATAGATGGATGGATAGATGGATGGATAGATGGATAGATGGATGGATAGATGGATGGATGAATAGATGGATGGATGGATGGATAGATGGATAGATGGATGGATAGATGGATAGATAGATAGATGGATAGATGGAAGGATAGATGGATGGATAGATGGATAGATAGGTGGATAGCTGGATGGATAGATAGATGGATGTATAGATGGATAGATGGATGGATGGATAGATAGATGGATAGATGGAAGGATAGATGGATGGATAGATGGATGGATGTATAGATGGATAGATAGATGGATGGATGAATAGATGGATGGATGGATGGATAGATGGATAGATGGATGGATAGATGGATGGATGAATAGATGGATGGATGGATGGATGGATAGATGGATAGATAGATGGATAGATGGATGGATAGATGGATAGATAGATGGATAGCTGGATGGATAGATGGATGGATGTATAGATGGATAGATGGATGGATGGATAGATGGATAGATGGATAGATAGTCATTCTTATGCAACATAAAAACGAAGTTACGTTATGTACCCAACAATATAGTGTAATGTCAAATTAATTTAGCAAAAGTTAATTAGTCCGTAAATGACAGGATTTCATTCAACAGCTTGAACTAAAATGGGATAAAAACTGCCGTGTAACCAGGTATAAGTGAATTTAATTAAATCTAAAACTACGGATGACCCTGATCACCACCAGAAGAACCTGAAGTGCCTCGAGTTTGGCAATAAGTCTCACCGGCCACACTGCACTGGGGAAGTGGTTATTTACTGGACTGTCAGCCGTCTAAATCAGGAAATGTCCAGCTGCAACAATTCACTGGACTTTCATTATAGTATATCATCCCGAATGTCTGAGAATTCCTTCTTGAGTATATCGGCTCTATAACCTTTCCCTCTATGTGGCTAATTAGAGTAACATACCCAGCACATTTCGTTGCAGGCATCTCTTACCACCTCTGGATGAAAGTCGAACAGAGTGTTTAATAGGAGCTTGCACACTTGTTTTCTCCAAACTGGGGCATGCTGTGCTGCGCCATGTTCTCTTATTATTGTCTCTGTTCTCAGGCGCTGCAACTTTAAAGCAACACTTTGTTTAGTGAAGCCCATTTGATCATCTCGGTGTTGTGTGTTTTTGTCCCAGCTGGCTTTCCGTACAGGAGTGGGATTACAAATTCATGAAGTGTTAAGTTATATGGCTCTCTTCACATTTTACGATACAACAGCGTGTTTATCACCAACAAAATCCTACCGCGGCAATTCATGGAACATATTTACATTCATGAAGCATCCACTGTGAATGGGGACACGTCAAATATACAGGTTTTTATTGAAATAGGCAGGGCGCGCTGACTTATATGCGCGCGTTTACAACTGCTGGAGAGACATCTTTAGCAGAATGCACGATGGGAACAGAAGCAGCATTCCCATTATGACATGATGGTGACATTGCGTATCTAGGTTTCAGATAGTGACATTGTGAAACTAACCAATATTTTACCCCGTTTGGTAACACTTTAGAATACGGCCCGGTAAGTCCATGGTACTTACTTACAGTGGTAATTACTAGTAATTATGTGGTACATATATGGTACTTTTTGTGTAATTCAAGAATATTACAGCAGCAATTCCTATGTAGTAAATGCGGTACTTCTAGATACATTCAGAGGTAATTTCTAGAAATGATGTATGATTTAGTCATGACTATAAAACAACATAAAAGAAACAAGTTTCTTTTTATTAATAATATGGAATAAGTAGCACAGAAAACACTCTAGCAATACAGAGCTGACCATTTTTTGTATCTTTTATTTATAAAGTCATTATAATCATAAGCAACAATCATATCAGTACCAGCTACCATAACCCTATTTTATGCCAATTCTATGTATCATTACCAGTAGAAGTAACCAGTAACCAGTAACTACCACGTTAGGTATCTGGTAGTTTCAATTCTAAGTACCCATTACTTACCGGTACCTATCTAGTTCTTACATTGTTATTACATATAAACTACCACTTTAAGTATTTAGGAATTATTACTGAAGTTCACCATGAAGTACCACTGTAATTACCTAAACGTAACACTGTAAGTACCTGGTAATTACCTCTGTAAGTACCAGGAATGTACCACAGTAACTATGTAGGAGTTACCGGGCCGTATTCTACAGTGTAACCGTGTCGGTAAAATGAACAAAATATAGTCCCAAGACCAGTACACGGTATTTCTGTAGCCAATCATTTTTGCAAGTCAAACAACACAAAACAAGCAGAAAAGTAAACATTTGTTTCCAATCTCTATTTGGATTCACAAGGGCATAGTCCAACACCCCAGGTTCATTGTCTAACACATGGAGGGATGAAAGCCCCTGGAGTGTTACACAGCACTTTGCCTGCTGGGCTGCAGGTGCATACAGAGCATAGTGTGTTTTCATTACCAGAGAAGAGCCTAAGCAGAGACTGCCCGATCAGCAGAACCGGGCCGCGTACAGAAATGTCACCCAGGTGCAACGTCCCACCTTGTAATTAATGTTTAAATTTACCTCACGCCAAACAACTGCAAACTCATCTGCTTATGGAGGGAGAACAGGAACATGGTGTCAGGGAAAGACTCGGTTATGGTTGTCTAGTCTTGAACTTAAAAAAAAGAAAAGTGTATGGGGTATTGTGGCAAAATGGAGGTTTTAGAGCTTGCTACCATGGGACACTATGCTGTTCTCTCATCATAAACATACCTGAAGTTGGTGTTTTGATTCACGGATGCAAAAAAATCTCTCGTGGTGACTATTCAACATATTAGAGATCAACTAGTGCTTTTGTAACCAATGTCAGAGTGATCAACGTGTTTTGAAAATTAATTTTATACTCCAATTAGCCCCTCAACAGATTTCATGTGCTCTTTCTCCCCTCTTGATACAGGCGGCAACGCGTCATACAAGGGGGCTGTTGGCTAGCTGAGGGGGAATGTTTCACTCTTTTTAGCCGTTTTCTGGCAGACAATATACATATTTATCACACACCAATAAAGTCAAGCCAAAATCTGGTCCATATGGATGTTTTTCAAAGCAAATTGTTCCGTAAAAGCGAAAAACGGCACATTGCTAACGTTAGCATATGTAGCATGATGCTTAGATTAGCTTCCTGGTTAGCGTGATACATTTGTTCAAGTATTTTTGGGCTGTTGTACCACTTTACTCCTCTCTTTGTATCTTTATCTAGAAGGAAAGTATATTAATAATTGAGCATTGGTTAAAGCAGTACTAAGTAACTTGTTTACCGTACAATAAATCCTTTCCGTAGTCCCTATGGGGGTCATACAAGTGTTAATGGGATGATTGGGGGGTATTTCCTCTCGCCCTGGTGTCTCTTGCCAGAAAACTACAATTGCAACTTAGTTAGTTAGTTTTATTTTGAGCAATTTTACATTCATTTTGTCTTTCAAAATTTATACAATTCCGGATGCTCAAAATGGAGTAGGCTGAAGCAATAAGCTTATAAACTTGATTGCCACTGGGTTGGAGCAGCAATACACACTAATGGAATCCCGAAGAAGAAGCAGGATAACGGGCAAAGCTAAGTTGAGTGAAAAATATATCTCCGTTGTGTAATTGGATGTACAAAATCCCTCACTCCCTTTGTCTTTCTGCCAGCGTAGTATTTACTCTCACGGACAATTAATGAGTGAAAAAACGCAACATGCTACGACACCTGCAGTGGCGCTTATGGCCTCTAGGGTCATGAGTTACTTAGTGCTGCTTTAAAGTAGCCGTGGAGACATGAGAGACATTTCAGTTGTTTTCTTCTGTTTTCCACCTCTGGCTGCTTCTAACATGACAATATATGGGCAATTCCAAAGATGCCATCTGTATCTATACACTTTTCTTCATAATATTACAGCAAATGATGTTTTATGAACCTGTTGAACACGATCAGTGAACATTTAGGAAATATAGTTAAGAGTCTTCTTCTACCATTTAAAGTTATAAATATAGCTCACTAGGGGGAAAAAAATGCTTACCAGTACGGAAATGGCTGACATTAACCGATCGCACCTCAATCATTGGTCCTAGTCAGGTTAAATTCTTCCTGGTTGCTTTACTTTGTTGGCTGCTGAAGCTCCAGAAAATGCCAATTAAGCTGAAGTTACGTCCGTCTAAACTTGACCTTGCGCCACGAAAAGCCCCTGGGCCGGACTTTGGTCTTGACTGACTAAAGCTTTCCCGTGTTTGCAAATGAGCCGGAATCAGCAGTGTGCCGAGTGTCTCCAAGTCTGTGTGTTCTTGTTCTTTCAAAGGGGAGGAAATTATCTGTGCTCCTTTTGGACGGAGGCTTCCTTTGTAACTGTATCCTTGAATACTAAGTAGAGGTGAGCAGATAAAGAAGCATTAGCATTCAGCGACTCCACAGCGCCGACGCAGATTATTCGCCTAACTGTGATTACAAATGACCGAAGTTACCTGAAAGCAATTCTTCAAATTAGCGGAGCCCACATTGATTCAATTAATTTGCAGCATGGGGAAAGGGACACTGAGACAATTAAGACTAATCTGATTTGGTAATTAATTATAAAGCAAATACAATGTACAGTCTCTTTTAATGAAAGTTCCACTCTGGATTTCTATGCATTTTAATAAGTAGCTTACCAGAGCTTGGGGCTGTTTCTTAAATACTGTTATCATTATTAGACTTTCATAATGCTGTTAAGCCCAAAACGGACTCCCACGTACTTCACAGTTCATAAATATTACAACACCGCCAACCGCCTTAATAGAAGTAGTTACATTTGCACAAATACAAGCAAACTCATCAATATACAACATACTTTTAGACCTTTGAGTACAGTAGCTGGAGTTTACTTCTCATCGATTCTGTTCATATCTAATGGTGTTAAATTGATCTCCAAGCTGTAATAGTAAGCTACACACATCTGTCTCTGTACCTAAGACTGCGCTCCAGAAAAGGCCAGTTCATTTAATGCTACAGTTCTTCTCCTCATATTGATTTTATCAGGCTGGAATCTGACGCAGCAGCGGTGGATTCTCTCGTAGCGCATCGTCCCCCATGGGCAGCTTGTTATCGCACAGGTTATAGAAGAAAGAAAAAAATCTGCCAAAGGTATGGCTCGCCTTTTTGTTCGTTGCATCCGCCACGGCTGCTATGCCACTACACGCACCCGCCATACCGCTGCCAACTCTCTAATGATTTGTAATGGTTGCCATTAGCTCAAGGCTACGGTTGAAAAAGAGCATTGTGACACATTGCGTTGGAGGCAAATGGACTGATTCTGTGCTGTGTTGCATTCGCGAGGCTCGTGCGCGGATCACACAGGTAGATGGCTGATTAATTATTTAGACATGGCGGAGAGGCGATATTTCAGGCAGGCTTCTGCAAGCACGTGTAACATATCAGATGTTGTTTGGGCCCTTATGACTCGCTCTTTCAAAAATAAATATATTGGTGGAGAAGCAGTTTGATGTTGCTGCGAACCCAAAGTGTGAAATATTGATCTGAAAGTATGCCCAAATAACACGTCTAACGTGTTTATGGAAAGGAGGGTCATGGGACACAGTGTTCGAGCTGGAGGGAAGTTAAGTACAATAGCAAGACAGGAACAATTTCTTAGATTATTGGTTGGACATCAATAGTACTCATTATGTCTAAGATTTCTTGAGTAATATGTGCCCAGTCACGAGAACGTGGCACACAAGTCGGCTGACTCACTTTCTCGCAAATGGAGAAAGAAGGTTTTTTTTTTTTTTTAATTGGTGACTTTTTTGCAGATTCTTTTAGTTGAGATCACAAAGAAGCCTCCCTATGTTTGAGAACCCAGTTTTGGTATATTTAATAGCGTACAATTTTAGGTAGAAATCTCCTTGTTTTTCCTTCAGATTCCGGAGGCGTGTGTGTATTTGCATACCGTCTTCTTCTCTTTGCCCCCGCCCTTAATCTATGTCCAACTCAAAATGCCCCAAAACCGAGTTGTGTCCCTCGTTCTCATGACGGGTCACATATGCAGTTGAAGGTTCTTGAGTCAACTCTGTAGTTTAGGTGCAGGACGTTTCGGCTCTCATCTAAGAAGCTTCGTCAGTGACACAAAAGCTTTCAGTCCACAGGCGGACTACATAAACTGGGAGTGGTTAGCTCGTCCTAGTCCCACCCATCTTTATTCAAAGGCTATTGTCAACCTGTTAGTAAACAACCTTTGTTTTTTACGTAATATACAGGCCTTTTGCATAAACACAAGAACACAAAAATGAAAGTTGCAGCTATTTAAACCACAATAATGACGTGTTTATGGAAAGGAGGATCATGGGATACAGCGTATGAGCTGGAGGGAAGTTAAGAACAATCAGGAATAGAGCAAGACCTGAGCAATTTATTTAGATTTTTGGTTGGACGTCAATATTATTCATGATTTGTAAGATTTCTTGAGTAATATAAAGTTCAAGGTTCTTGAGTCAACTCTGTAGTTGAAGTGTTGGACGTTTCTGCTCTCATCCAAGAGGCTTTGTCAGCAACACAAAACGCTTTCTGCCAACAGGCGGACTAAATAAAGACCATTGGGAGGGGCTAGCTTGTCCTAGTCCCGCCCCTCTTTATTCAAATAATATGTAGCTCCCATTTTGCATAAACACAAGAAAGTAATCAATAATCAATGTGGTGCCAATTTAAACAATAACAATTTATAAAACCATACATACACTACAATCATTTCAAACAATCCAGTCCAGTTGATGACTCTGAAAACCTACACTACAATATGAAAAAGGTGAAAATGAAAAAGTAAAGGTATTTTCAGAGATTTGATTGGGATCAAAGCATGAATTGCACAGACAGCCCAGGAAGAAATCTTTCCATCTCAGTCGCCCTGTATCGGTGTTTGCATAAACAGCACTTTCCTGCTTTTGACTGAGAGTGATGTTTATAAGAGCGCGTGTGTTTTGACATTTCGTAATTAAATATTCAGTCAGTCGTTAGCTTGTCCCCACAGCCAGATCCGTGTGGCATTAAACATCTCATCTCAGAAGAGTAAACAGACTTGGCAGCAGCAGCAGGTAAATCCTTGTTTGAGAGCGATACCTACCAACCTCCGACGCCATCACGCTGATGTTGTGCCAGGGCATGTCCTCTCGGTCCAGGGGCCGCGTGGTCCTGATAACCCCGCTGCTCTCGTTTATCCGGAACAACGGCTCGCTGTCCTCGCTGTCCACCATGAAGTACCTGGGAAAGCGAGAGGAGGGACGGTAAAAGATGGTGTCATTTTAAGGTTTGGAAGCAGAACGTGACATTAACACTTTAGCACACTGGCCACGGTGGAAACCTTTTTCCAAATTTACTCACCAACAATTGTCTTGCAGCAATTAAATCATTTTTCCAGTTTTTTTCTACAGTACGCTAAATGAGAATAGCCTACACTCAAGTTGAACATCAGCAGGAATCTCTTGTTTCATATTTTACACTCAGTGACATCCATTCACTCCCTTTCACAACGTGACCTCTGTATGCTTAAAACAGATTCTTAATAACAATTTATATAAAATGCAAGCTCATAAACCGTATATGTAATGACCTAAACATATAATTTGAGCGTAAATTAGTGTTATTTGTACTTTTGTGGTCCAACACCATCTATATCCATGTACAGCGGGAACCATATGTTTACATACACTTCATAAAAAGACACATTTGCATTTTTTCTCACTGTCTGACATGAAACCAGAATTAGGACTTTTTTTCCACTTCAAAACATTGAGTTTGTTTTCCTTTGTTTTCCACGTTGGCCATATGCTTTGGGAACTGTCCATTTGGAAGACCCATCTGCGCCCAAGCTTTAACTTCCTGGCTGATGTCTTGAGATGTTGCTCCAATATTTCCACATAGTGTTCTTTCTTCATGATGTCATCTATTTTGTGAGGTGCACCAGTCCCTCCCGCAACAAAACAACCCCACAGCATGATGCTGCCACCCCCGTATTTCACAGTTGGGATGGTGTTATCAAGCTTGCAAGAGTCTCCTTTTTCATTCAAACGCGATGGTCATTATGGACAATTTATTTTTTATTTTTTTCGTCAGACCACAGGATATGTCTCTAATAATTAAAGTCTTTATCCTCTTTTTATTTGCAAACTCCAAACTGGCTTTTTTAATGTTTCTTTTGGAGTACGAGCCTCTTCCTGGCAGAGTACCCTCTCAGGCCTTGTCGGTACAGTACTTGTTTCACTCTGGATGATGACAAACTCTTACCAGTTTCAGCATCTTCACCAGGCCTTTTGCATTTGTTCTTGGGTTGATATTCACATTTCAGACCACAGCACGTTCATCTCTGGGACTTTGAACCCGCCTTCTTTCTGATCTGTATGATGGCTGATCATTTCCATCATTGTTTTAACCAATAAAACTGGCACTGTCTTGAAATTTCCGTCAAGGAGGAACCAGACTTGTGGATGCTTCCAAGGACATAACTTCATCATCTTGGCTTTCCCAATTTGTTTATATATCTCTCATTTGTCTGGCATTTAGAAAATAGAAATTATTTTTAAAATTCTACTTGACCTAAAAAAATAAAAGTTAACTCAAGTTAACTGGTTTCATGTCATACAGTGAGGAAAAATGCAAATGTATCTTTTTATAAAGAGTATGTAAACATATGCCTGCTATGGCTAAACAATTACATGGTGACATACAGTATGTTGATTATACCTACAAAGAGCCACTTCTACAAATGAAGTCGTCTCAGTGTCTCAGATCTTGCAAAACGGTAAATGCTCTTTCGTTTTGCACATTGTACGGAAAGTCAGATGGACTCTCACAAAGCACCATTCACTAAATGTTTCCCGATTCATACTCGTGGATTTGACAGTTCCTAACACAGTGAGAGCGCCGTCCCAGAGCCACGTCTCCATCGGCTGGAGATTGATTACGGTCGCCATGGAAACAGCGAGGTCCTGATTCGGAGGAGGTTTATTCAGTCCTGCCGTATTTGATTAGCACATTCACACTTTTCACACCATTTGATCCAATTCAGACATTTCACTTTTGCGGCACCAAGATATGCTAAGAAATGAAATATGTGCGGGCGACGATAAAGAGACACTTGGTCAGGAAACAACAAGCCGGGTTGCTGTGCGAATGAAAATGGATAAGATGTTTTCTCAATGCTGCTCCAGGTGTTGACCTCGGTTTGATCAGGAGTACCGAGCAGGGGAAATAAAATAGACTACAGCATGTTTTATGTTGATCGGGAAACTGGAGTCGTCTTCACTAATCAAACGGGAAGAACGTGCAAACTCCGCACAGGGAAGGCTCATTCACTTTGGGTACGGGACTGACAGTGAGTGTGTTAATCTCATCCTGTAATATACTGATAAGTCAAACGTGCCTTGGGAAGAAGTTAACATGCCAAAGACAGATTAGCTGTGAGTGTGAATGATTACCTTGCACAGTAAATTGATGTGTGTAGGAACCAGTAACGTAATAACAGGCTATAGCGTTCTCCCATTGTTGAGTCAATAGTGTAATAACGATTTGCCGGACGATAATGTAATACGATATAACGTTAAGCAGAAAATCCTTTGATAATGTGATAATTGCAACCAATAATGTAATGATACATCCAAACTGACTATTTAGGCTGTTTTTAGAAGTTTGCACAAATAGCTTTAGTTTAGTTTATTTGAGCAACATTAAAATACACATACAGTTATAGTATATGTACAATACAATAACAGAAGATATTGAAAACAGCAGAAATATTTAGTGCAAAAGGAGGAAGTTAATCATAACTTTGTAAGGCTCTACCCCTCAATTCAATACACTCGAGCAAGCTTACAATAAAAGCTTTTATGTTTTATGGATGTTAAAGTTGTTAGGCCAAGTCCAATGAAGATTTAATTTTACTGTTCCTCTTGCCCGAACAGAACAGCACCGCTGCCATTGTCATCCTACAACTCTTTGGGCCAGATCTTATGCCTAGCGCTAGGACAGCCCTTCTCCAAACGCATTGTTAGACAGACGTCATCTTGCTGTTGTGCTATTTGACTGTGTCACTGGTGAGAGGGCGTCGCTTAGGCTATATACATATGCAGTATATACAGGTGCTCGTCATATAATTAGAATATCATGAAAAAGTGCATTCACTTCTTTTATTCAACTTAAACTGTAAAACTATCATATGATATGATAGACTCATTACATGCAACGTGAGATATGTATAGCCTTTATCTGTTATAATTTTGATTATTATGGCTCAGCTTGTAAAAATCCCAAATTAAAAATCTCATATGTTAAGCCAACAAAAGTAAACAAATAAAGGCTTGACAGTCGCTTAGCATGCGATGAGTCTCTATCATATTAGTTTCACATTTTAAGTTGAATTACAGAAATAAATGAACTTTTTCATGATATTCTAATTATATGAAAAGCACCTGTAGTATATAAAAATAGGTCGACTGAGGCGTGGTTTATTACAAACAGCATAGAGCGCTGCCCTCCTATAGCAGCCTCACATTCTTTCCTCGTTTACATGGCGCTGCCTCGTGTTCTTCCTTTAGCATCGGTCAAACCTAGTGCTAACACTGTCCGTGTCCAGTGTACAGCCGGTCCCGCTGTGGCGCCGGTCGGCACTCGCTCGGCCGTAATTGCGTGAACGCGACCCAAACAAAATCACAGGAAAAAGTAGTTCTACATATTTTATTATTATTTTTTTTTTAATTTATTTGAGCAGTAAGTCCGCTCAAAGTCTGACTTAAGGACAGACTCATCGCCATTGGCCGTGGGAGTCTGTCCTACCCAACATAATGCGCTAGGTCTAGGAGCTCCTAGAGTGACACTATAGTCCGTGTTTAGAAACACAAGATCGGGCCCCATGTCAATATACGTCATTACTATGGTCACCCACTGCTCCTGATACATTACCCATTGAAGGGTTGG
Organism: Neogobius melanostomus; assembly: GCA_007210695.1. Taxonomy (NCBI): domain Eukaryota; kingdom Metazoa; phylum Chordata; class Actinopteri; order Gobiiformes; family Gobiidae; genus Neogobius; species Neogobius melanostomus. Next base: position 671,378 of record VHKM01000062.1, read on the forward strand.
TCAAATACAGAGGACTAAATTCCCTCTGTGGACAATAAAGTCAAGCTTAGCCTTATATCCCTGGTGTAAAGTCATTTGCCATTTGAAAGTAAAACAGCCGCGGAAACAGCAGGCACAAGCTCTATATTGTAAAACCCCAAAGTCACCCTGCGCGAAGTGGCCATCAAAATGAACAATATTTAGTATAGTGCCGGATTCCTTCAAACTACTTTTTGTCGAGTGCAGATGATTGTAATCCCGTTTTTACGAGACCCACCTTTTATTCCGAGACACCCACAAGGTTGAATGTGTCGCGCGTGATAAAAACGAGCAGTCTTATCCACGGGCGTTCATTTTACATCCTCTTGTAAAACCGGTGAATTTGCTGCATGCGCCTTTCCGTGCTCCAGCGCTACGCCCGACCCCGCTGCTTATCCCATAGATTTCACTTTGAGATCTAATGGGATTCTTTCGCATGTGGCGGCCTGCTCGGCTATCGGCCAGTCCCTAAAGCTTAAGATTTACAATAGAAAGTCGGTAATGCGCTGAGATATTATTCACTCTTTCTGGCTGATTTTGGCTTTTAGAACAAAGGCAGTGATGTAGGATATGCTTACTCTGTTCCTCGAGGGCTAAAGTGATACTTCAGGATTTTTGGCCTTACGGAGGTAAAAAAATGCATACTCCAACTGCCTCTCCAAATGAGATTTTAGACGCAGGAGTACCACCTTGCAGTTTGAAAGAAGACTGAGGTAAACTGTGGTCGATTATGAAAAGTAACACGGGGCAACAGCAACGGTCTGCGTCATTTCATGCATTCTCTCAATTTTTCTGGCTTGTTTTCAAAAGGCTGTTCCTTTATTCAATTGTTTTACGCAAATAATGCACACCATCACAAGAACACAGTGACTATATCGTCTTATTATGTCCGGTGGGTTTGTAGCATGAAGGGAGTACAGTACTACTCCTGTACAGCTTTGTTTGTAGACACTTCAAGATGCATTATTCATTTCTCAATCACCACAATGGATCAAGAATGTTTTTTCTTGCCTTTTGTCAACTGTTTTCATCTTATTTGAAGTGCACAATATAATTTTGCTTATTTTAAGTCAGGGCTAGGCAAGTTTGTGTCATGGAGGGACGATTTTCTTTTTCACCCCCAAAACGAGACCAAACCGCTCAATTGTAGCCCAAAGGTAAGCGCCATTTTCTACCGATGCACGTGTTGTACCTCGTGACATAATGGGATGTTTTTGCCAGGAAAGATATTGATGTAGATATTGACAGTATTTTCTGCATTTTAAGTTCTATCACGGGTATTTCATTTAATTTCATACATTTTTGATTTGTGTAGTAACATTTCCACTAAGGTCCATACAATTACATGTGGTGTGCCCCAGGGTTCAATTTTAGGGCCAGTGCTTTTTAACCTGTATATGCTCCCTCTTGGTGATGTCATCAGGAGACATTTTCGGTATGAAAAGCGCTTTATAAATAAACTTTGATTGATTGATTGATTGATTGATTCTAGAAATCATCTTGTTCCATTGGCATCATATTTCAAGATAATAAAACCATTCAAAATCAGCATAACTTGTCTTAACTGGGGCGACGGTGGTGCAGAGAGTAGAGCGGGTCGTCTTGTGACCAGAGGGTCGGCGGTTCGAATCCCGCAGGTGCCCACTGTCGTTGTGTCCTTGGGCAAGACACTTCACCCACCTTGCCTCCAGTGTCTGCGTACACTGGTGTATGAATGAGCGTGTGAATGGGTGACTGGTTCCTTGATGTAAAGCGCTTTGAGTGCCTAAAGCAGGTAGAAAGGCGCTGTATAAAATGTGACCATTTAACTCAAGCACTTAAGGCCAATGCACATCAAGAAGCTTTGACGCGCAGCAAAAAAGCCGCCCCATCATTTTCTATGAGAGAACGCACACCGAGGTTGCAGCGGCGCTCGACCCCGCGCCACGATTTGGATCTACTGAATCCAGAAGCGGCACTGCGAGAGAAAAAAACAGGCTTTTAACTTTTTTTTTTTCTTTCTGCAGTGACACAGACGAGTCTCTAGCCCGTGACAGACAGAGAGACCGCTATGAACTTTGTCGGGAGGGACGAGAGAAGCAGCGGAAAAAGAGAAACCATCGTCAGGGCTCCTGCTTCAGGTGGAGCATGAGCCGCACGGTTTGAGAAAAGCCTTTGAAGTGCAGCAGTGTGTGTTGAAATCCCACGTGGAAGCATTTTCCGACTACAATCACTTGACTCCTTCACGCTAAAGAAAGGTGGTTGACGAGTCTGGCCTAAACTACCAACCTCAGGGTTAGTAGTCTTTCGTCTTTAGGGTCTTTAGGTGATGGGTGGATCCAATACCAAAGTAAATCACTTCCTAGATCAGTATGAATCCATTCTGCTGCTAAGAAATCATTTTGCTGATGAATCTTCTTGAGATTAACGGGCAAAACAACACAAAAACAACCCCGGACAGATGATCGAGAAGGGTCGAGGATATTTTTCCACTTTTAAAATCTCTGGTACAAGGCCATTGACTGTAGCACACGCCGACAACTCACATTTACCATTTGTTTAAACTTACACAAACGCTCCTCTTCTGATTTGATGCCGTAAATGAGTTGTTTTCCAGTACACGGTGGCTAATATATTTCTCCTGCTTCTGACGGAGGCCACACTGACTCATTCACTCCGGCTTCTCTTTTGTACCGCACTTCACACAGCACCACTATCACCGCTGCGCCTCGAAAGCATATGAATAATATAATCCCGCTGCTTTTATGGGGACTTTCGGGTCTCCGCAGACTCCTCTCAAAACACATATTTCTGAGGCGAGAGCAATTACCTTCAATATTTAATACTGACAAAAGGCGGTGCTGGACTGGCATGTTTATACAATGGTAATGGCTGCTTTTGCGGTGAGGAATACAAAGCTAAAATAAAGGGCTGTTTTTTGTTTTTTTTCTTCCAAGTCGAACCACGGAGCTTGTATTGACTGCGTTCCCTCTAATTCATCTCCTAATGACCTATTTACGCCACTAATCCAGTATTTATTCCCCCCGGTGGTTCGGGCCTAAGTCGAGTGTTTTTCCATTGACGAGGCTGCAGACGGTATAGAGGATATTAATGCCAGGGTTTATTAGCTCTAATGACATGATTTTCTCTTGGAGTCTGGAGAGGACACCAAGTGGAAATGTCATGATTTATTAAACGCTTGGTTTAAAGAGAAAGGCTGGGAGGCTTTGCAAGGTGCATACATCGGCGGCATTGTCACAAAGCGAACGAATATCGGTTCGGAAACATACACGGTGTGTTATCGGTTCGGAAACATACATGGTGTGTTATTTTGTTGTGGATTGCCAGACACTTACAATACGGTTTTGCTGCACTGTAAGAATAACCTTGTTCACTTAATTAAAACCACACAGCAGAACATTCCAACTTATGTAATAATTGTGTCAAGGAAGCCACTAAACTGCAGTAAAACGCTAATACAGAAGCAAATACATTCTGAAGGAGGCTAGACACCAACAATGACAATGTTGCCATACAAAAGAAAGACATTAAACCGATCCTGCTTACCAATGACACCCATAATGAAAAAAAAAATGTTATTATTTCCAAAACATGATTTGTATAGGAGTGCTGCTTGGATATAAAGTCTTATTTCCTATTGGGGCTCTTCAGTGTCCCCTCCTGGAACAGCCACCTTAACGTGGTGGAGGGGTTTGAGCACTCGAATGATCCTGGGAGCTCTGTTGTTGGGGCTTCGTGCCCCTGGTAGGGTCTCCCTCCCATGGCAAACAGGTCCTAGGTGACGGGTCAGACAAAGAGTGGTTCAGAAGCCTCTTATGAGAGACCAACAGGCCCGGTTTGAACCATGAGGCCGTTCTTCTGTGGACCCACCACCTGCAGGAGGAGCCATAGGGGCTGGTGCTATGTGATTTGGGCAGCTCCAACAGCTGCCCCCACGACCCGGCAACGGACAAGTGGAAGAAAATGGATGGATGGATGGATGACTCTTCAGTGTACGGATCCTTCTTAACAGAAGAAACAGCCAAAAACTGAGGCGCTTAAAAAGGTTATAAAAGTTAAAAAGCCTTGCTTTGACATGGCTAACTGGATTAAAAAGCCAACACCTTTTGGCTCACAGGCCTTCCTTAGGGCAAACCAGTTTGATTATCATCCTTTATTGCATCAGGCAAAACATTAGGAACAAATTCCTATATACAATGTTGGCCTGAATGATGCACCCAATACATAGTATAAAATACAAGCATTTATATCGTGACAGATATTTTTATTGTTAAGACATATCTAAAGAAAAAAAAATAAAAGAAACAAACATGCCTTTCTCTCCTCAAACCTGACTTGTAACTTTACAGGAAGGGGGACGTCTCCAGCTCGTCTCCATGGAGATGTCGACAAAAGGCAGCCAAATATGAGATTTAAAAGTTTTAATCCAAATCCATTCTTTGATTACCCTCTACAAACATTATAATTTCTATAGCTAGCTGGTCATTAAGAGCATGTTTTGCATTGCTGGCAACAGTATAATCCAAAATGTTACACAGTGTGCCTTTAAAGCCAATTATTAAAGGCTCATTATGGAACTTGTCATGTGTTTTTTTTTTTCATGATATTTGTGCGTAATAGACTTTTATGTCCTGATGGATATGGGTGGTTAACATGGCACCTTTACTTTCCATCACGGCGGCCTCTGCAGCACTCCAGGATCAATTGTTTTGTTGGTTTTCTGGTGAGACAGCAGTCAAACCCTACCAGAAACTGTGAAAATAATTGATTCTGCGGCATCATAGAGGCCACTAAGATGGAAGGTAAAAGTTCCATGCTAACCACTCTGCTGCTGGATCACAAGAGGTCAAATATGCAATAATAAAAAGGTTTCAAAGGAGTACCCCAACAGAAATATCCCCAAATCAACCTGATTAGGTCCATACACTGTGAGTGAAAGAGCATTGCCACTAACCACCCATTTCATTTTTCATTTTGTTTGTTGACAGAGAAAACATTGAAGTTAGTACTAATACACAGATATTTACCATCAACTAGACATCTGCATTTTAAGAGTCAAAAGCACATTCCACCGTAGAATTGTAGCTTGTCTTCCACCTTCTACCTTTAAGTCTTTATTCAGAGGAAAAAAACACATTAGCCCGCAGCAGCAAAGTGGCTTACTAACTTCATTTTGGCATGACTGAATATAGCCTCTCTTAACAAAGCTTTATTTGTTGACATTAGTTCCCGTTCAAAATGCAAGTGCACATTTTTTTGCACACATCGCTAATTCCCGCAGCAGAGCATATTTACTTTCTAATAAAGCGAAGGTTGTTTGGAATGTGCCTCCCCAAACAGAAGATGCTCTCAGAAGCAGTGCTTAGTCAATAGTGCTCATAACAAAAGCTAAAAGCGCACTACCGCGGCTTTGAAAGTGATTTAGTTCCTCCAAAGGAATGGGATTTTGCACCTTAGAGGCAAAGAGGTTTTCACACATAATTATGATAATGAATAAAAGTTCTGAGTCGTCAAGACTTTGTCAACTTCATTACAATAAAGAAAAGCAATTTACATGAACTAAAATTACTTGAATTGAAATAAGTGTCTCGTATCGTTCAGGATAGAATTCCAGGATTAGATTTAATGAAGTAAAGAGATTAATTTGACCCTCAAAGACACAAAGGAAGCTTGTGTTTCTCTTCATTCTTACAGGTTTGAGAAATACAGTTTCATTTGGTCAGTTCTTCTAGTGCAGAAGTTGCCGGCCAGCCAGAGTACACACTGTTCTTCACAAATACATGAAGTTCGAATTCCTGATGGGCGTGATTGACGAGCAAATTAACCAATCAAAAAAGCTGGATATGATGCAGGCCAGAAGAGCAGAGACAAATGTGAAAAGTCGACCTCGTTTTCGCCACAAAAACTGAAGGATACAAGGAGTCAGTAGCAACTGGGGTTCAGACTTGGAACATAGGAGAGTTCAACACAAATGTGCAACAGCTGTTTCAATAAACGTACATCTGGAAAGGGATAAAAAATACTTTAGATAGACGCAACAAGATGAAAATCCTCTTGGGGAAGATTAGTCATCAACATCTACGCAGGTACGTTCTTGTTAAGTACATTTAAGAAAATATGTTACTGGTGGTTAATTCAGTTCCTGTCGTGACAACGTGTTCTGTAATTAGATCGACATACAGGTGCTTGTCATATAATTAGAATATATGAAAAAGTGCATTCACTTTTGTTATTCAATCTGTGAAACTAATATGATAGACTCATTACATGCAAAGTGAGATATGTATAGACTTTATTTGTTATCATTTTGATGATTATGGCTCAGCTTGTAAAAAACCCAAATGAACCCCAAATTGGGCGGCACGGTAGCGCAGCGGTTAGCGCTCGTGCTTCACAGCAAGAAGGTCCTACATGGATGGGGCCTTTCTGTGTGGAGTTTGCATGTTCTCCCCGTGTCTGCGTAGATTTCCTCCAGGTACTCCGGTTTCCCCTACCACTAAAAACATGTACAATAGGCCAGGATGAATGATGGTGGTCAGAGGGACTGTTGGCGCACATGTGTGCAGTCGCGACAGCGCTTCTGTCAGTCTTCCCCAGGGGAAACTGAAGTTACTAACGTAGCTTACCACCACCGAGTGAATGTAAAATTGTCTCATGTAAAGCACTTTGTGACCATGTCTGTGAAAGGCGCTATATAAATAAAGCTTCTTCTTTTTCTTCTTAAAAATCTCATAACATTTTGAAAATGTTGATTATGTAAGCCATAATCATGTAAGCCATAATCATCAAAATTATAACAAATAAAGGCTTGACATTGACTTTGCATGTAATGAGTCTATATCATATATTAGTTTCACATTTTAAGTTGAATTACAGAAATAAATGAACTTTTTCATGATATTCTAATTATATGACGAGCACCCTGGCAAAGTTCCAGACAGTCCTGCTTTTGAACACATACAAGAAGCAGGAGTGGACGGCTGGCCAGTTAAGTGCAGAAGTGCAACAGTTTGTAGTTTATGGATTTATTGCACATTCTCCACATTTTTTGTTTAGTCTTTAAAGAAACACTGGGCCCGTTCTGAGCAGTTCTGCATTCAAGCCGTGCTCATCACAGTGCCTGTGACTTGGCATAAAAATGGTGTCTTGAAGTGAAGGGCACATCAAGAGTCTTGTCGTAAATGTCCATTATGCAACTTTTGTTGTGGGGAAAAAAAAAGTTGATATTTGTGCGTATTTGACTATGAAATGACTCAGCAGCTGTACGAGTGGTCATCTTTCCATCACAGTGGTCTCTGCAGGGTCAATTGCTTGGAAGGTTTTCACTGCTGTCGGACGCTCTCACCAGAAAACCTACAAAACAATTGATCCTGGAGCGTCTTAGTGACCACCGTGATGGAAAGTAAAGGCGCCATGCTGTCCACTCGTACAGCTGCTGGGTCATTACAAGGTCGCATGCGCACAAATATCACCTTTTATTTTGCAAAAAGTTGCATAATGCACCTTTAAGCTTTAAAGTTCCAAGTATGACATATATCCACGATAATGACTCACTCTGTTCCTACACTCAGTGATAGTACGCTGTAGCCGCAACTGCCCTGGGGCATTCTGACAGAGGTGTGGCCAATCTGCACCACTCTGCATACTGTGGCTGAAGTGTTATGCATTTTGAAACCAATCAGTCCAAACCTAAAATGAAGATAATCATAATATCATTAGGGATGTCAAGATTAACCGTTAGAAGCCATGGTTTACCGCAGAAATTTTGTATTGTACAATTTTTTGTAAGGCAAGGCAAGGCAATTTTATTTATACCGCGCATTTCATACACAATTGTATCCACCCAAAAACGATTGAAGTCAGCAGAGATGACCAAGGCGTTGTTGTTGTCGATGGAACATCCGTTATGCAAACCCTGTCGTCAGAAAGTTGCAGCAAAAGGCGCTGACATCGGCTACGTCCAATATAAACAACATCTTGGAGATAATCCTTCGCTGTGAATGTCCAGGTCAAGGTAACGAACTGCATAATTCCCAAAAAGTTGTACAAATGTTCGGAAATAGCCACAACTGGCTCAGAATCGTTAGTCATTTTGTAAACACGTTTCATTCTCTGTTCATCAAAACATCTGACAAATAATTAAGCAGCAGCAGAACTTTTGAGAACATGAAACCTAGCCTAGCTTGTGGCCTAATAATATATAGTAAAATAATTATGATAATTATGGTCATTATAAAGTAGTAAAGTTGACATTGTTTTGTATTATTCAATGTAGAAACTGTGAATGTTTACAAGTTCAAGTATTAAAAAGCTTTTTAAAGACAAAAGCTAAAAAATATCAGAATTCTTTCCTTTCATTCGGTCGATAATCGTGAATAATCGTGAAATCGCAATATTTTCTCTCACAATAATCGTGACTCAAAAAATTGAAATCGGCCCCTATATAATAACATTAACTCCAACATCTTTTTCTTAACCCCATTCCATGTGTCACTTTTTAATTATGATTAATTCAGTCTTGTCTCTCATCAAAGCTGTGCTCGAGCTAATCCCGCGCTGCATTCAAGGACACGAGTCAGCGTGCTTGTTTTGACTTCTGCTGAGTTCGAGTGGATGTCACACAGGCACTTCTCTAACGGATACCTGCGCCTTTAAAGCGTCAGGAGTGATATAAACGGATAAAGGAGAGGTGTTCCCAGCGGAGGACAGCGGTGGCTCTTTCATATGGAGATCCCCCCCCCCTGTCTGCGGTGACTCTATCACACATTCTTAAGCCTCATGAATCAAACAAAACGGTGGCCTCCTCTCGCTGCATTCGCTATTCCCCTAGATTAAGATAAATAGAAACTTCCAAGTCCCGGCGGAGAGGAGGAGTGCCGTGAAAAGGTGATGCGGGGTGTCCACAGAGCATGTTGTTATGGCGGACCCCACGTCAGGCCAAAGTCTTGAGCTGCTATTTCGTATCGCCTCAAATCCTCCAGTATAAGGCTTTCTGTGATAAGACATGTGTAGCTTTATCTTTGTTACTTCCTAGTTTAGCTTGAGACAGTCATAAACCAAGGTGCCTCGATGTGTAAAATGACTTTTTTGGTTTTAATTCTGGGTTTGCTCTGGCCGAACAGGATACATACATAATAGGTCACTGCTGAAGAGTTAGATAAGACCAACAAATCCTTATCAGCGTCATAAGACTGTATATGTAGGAGGGCGACATACAGCAGTGCATGGCAAAGCTATAGTCACTCAGCTGTTTCACTTTTAACTTTTCACACCTTAGACAATATTATACTGCTTTGCTGGAACCTTAAAAGATCCGGGACTGGTGGCAAAGTGGTGCAGCTGTCAGCACGAAGGTCCTTTGTATGTTTGTCCCATGCCCATGTGGGTTTCCTCCAGGTGCTCCAGTTTCCCCTATACCACTAAATTAAAAATATGTACAAAAGGGACCTTTCCAAGACCTGAACCAGGGGTGCCCAAAGTGAAGCCAAATGAGACAAATTTTTAGTGGCCCTCAGGCTTCTTGTTGAATTGGCCCCGATAGCCACTGGCTGCTCTGCTTTGTGACCGTGACACTCAGGGCCGCCATTGCTGTAGTACCTCCATATCAGCTAGTCACCATTAGAAAGCATTGCACTTTAGACACATTAAAAAACATTAAAGCCTGGTTTCTAATGTTCCTAAACTTTCTACAGCTAGATATTCCTCCTGTGATAACGCTGGGTTAGTTACAATTAAAGAAACCAGGAGGGTTTTCGTAAGGTTTTTTAGAAATCTTGAATACTTAATGAGGGCCGGACTTTGATTAACAGGCCGTTAGCTTTAGAGCTACGTCTGTAAATCTGCCATGATTTCCCCCTCGAACGTAGTTATTATGGCAAACAGGGTGGCATGAGGAGGAGTCGTCGATTATATTTTTACGGTCTATGATCGGCCCACATCACCAGAGATAGTACTTTGTTCATTAAAACCTCATTATTAAGCCTAAATAAAAGGTGTGGGGCCTGGTTTAAACCTCTCTTAAATGCACTCGGGTGAATGTTTCACTGCACTGACCACTGATCTTAAGCCCTACATTGCATACACTTTAAAATATGATGATCGATAAACAAAGTGGTAATTAAACTCTGACGCACCACCTTCACACCGGCAGAGGGGGGTTAAGGACATAACAAAAGTACAAACTGACCAGAGCAGTATTTGTACTTCCTATCTTGCCATTTCCACCAACAAACAGAAAAAACAGGAGAATACAAGCGATTTTAATAAAACAAACAAGAACTGGAGATCAAGGATGAGCCCGTGCACCACTAATTGAGAAGTGCTGCACTGTGGCCATAAAAAACACACACACACAAAACCATGCAACGATACAGGAATCCCAGAAGGGCAGTGGAGAAATGAGTGCTATAGGCGCCCTGTTATATTAATCTCTCACCACGTGCTGCTCTCTGTGTGAGAGCGAGGCTCAGAAACAGGTCAAGGTATAACGGTCAAACACAACACCCGTCTGGGGAGCAGCACATGCGGGTCCCCGCTCGTATCAAGTCCTATGCCTTTACAATGGATGTGCAGTCAGCGGCATGTCGTCAAGTAAGCACAGGTTAGTAGTTGTTTGTGCTTTACATCTGAATCCATGTTTGGACTGCTAGGAGCCTTGCACTCCGACACTGACCTAACACGCTTGCAACCCCATCAAAACATCTTTCTTTCTTTATATTATTGATTTCGATACATACCTGTGCCGTCCAGATTGCCTTGCGCCTACATGGCTAACCTCTAAACCACAATCCTATAACAAAAGCAGCGCAGTGTTGGCCCCTTTCCAGATCGCACTATAAGTTCACCTCATAAGAGTTTCATATTTATAGCCAGTCCATAGTTTTATGCCAATGGAGAGAATCGTATATGCTACACAAAGGCTTGAAGGTAATGCATTAAAATGTGGGCGTGTCTATGTGCGGAGAAGCAACCATCAATGCCACAGGCTAATACTGTATCAACATGTTATGCCCCTCAGCACAAGTTCAGAGCATAAGAATGTGACAAGTGAACCCCCACTTTGACCAAGTGCATTTCCTGGAGTTCAGCTTCACCCAAATCTAAAAGGTCACAGCTTATAGGCCAGTGTAACACGCAGGGCCGGATTTAAGTAAAATGGGCCCCGGGGCTAAAAAATTTTCAGGGCCCGCCGTATGTCTGTCTGATTTCTGTCTCTCTACAATGAAAGGATAAATTAATGATTTTTTGTAATTATTTGAACATGCAGAAGTGAATTCTTAAACATAGTACTAGTTTAAAAAAAAAGAAACATTTTGTGAAAAAACAGTTTAACATAATGACCCCAATTTGAGCTCTGTGGCCCTCGCGGAAGAACCTTTGCTATTTTAATGGTGCAATTTGGTGCATTCTCATGCATTTTAACAGACCAATAGGTACATATTATTTCCCAGTGTCAACTCAATGAAAATGGCTCAGACCTGGTTTAGAATTAGTTTAGTCTTGGTTTAGTTCTGGTTTAGACCTGGTTTAGTCTTGGGTATAAAGTAATTTGATTAAGCCTTACATGTGAGGGAGTCTGCAAAGAGAGAGGGAACGCTCTCCTTTTCTCCTTATGGCCATGGGCCCCTGGGCTTAGCCCCTGTAAGCCCCTGCATAAATCCGGCCTTGGTAACACGTCATTTGAAAGCTAAGACCCACAAAACTCATTTTAACTGCTTTTTGTCACTATTTTGTTGTGTTTTCATCCTCATTTTCGTCGAATTTTTGTCGCTATTATGTCGCTAGCTTTTTTCAAGAAGCGTTTAGATTTGGGTAAAGCCAAACTGGAGAAAATGTGCTCGGCTCAGGTGAAGAGGTGAATCTACAGATATTCTTCAAATGTGACCTATCGTTTACGACAGCTGGACTGACATTTGACGACAAAAGCAAGAGGAAGCGTCTAAAAGAAACACCTTCAACTAAAGCAACCCAGTCCAGTTGACTAGACTTAAATCTCTACCACGAATGTGAACGGGTGCAAATAACAATTCGCAAAGACAGAAGTTGTTTAGGTCGTATCATATCCTCTGCAAGCAGCATTTCAAGTCTCCAAAGGGGCTTTATTACGATTCAAAGAAATCTGTTACGACCTCTCTCGACATGTTCTGAAATGCATAGGATTAGTTTAGCAGTTTATATTTCAGCCTTTCTCAAAAGTCAATGTCCCTGGATGTGTTTAAAATGCGCGAAATGAACTGAATCTTAAGTTTTAAACATTCATTGCAAATCTAATCCTAGTCAGTAGAATCACATTTAGATATTTTTTTCCAAATTTGTGCAGCGCTACATTAGTCATTGGGCAGTACTGTTTTTTCCATTAAATCATTGGTTCAAGTGTCATTTATAGCAATCCCAATTCTGCTTATTGTCCACGTCCATTTATTTAAGCTGTTAATAATAGATTTCTGCTTCTTGATCATTTGTAGTAGATGAGTCAGCATACTTGACCTTTCTCTCTCTTTTACTCAAGTTTTTAAGTTCAAACAACCCAAGAATAGAGCACTGTACGCACGTTGTTATGGGAATCTTAGCTTCATGAATAACTCTACCTGTTCAGGGAAGAGCAAATCTGTCGCATATACAGAATAAAAGTGAAACACACAAGGCAAAAAGACACTGACCTGACCACCAACATGGGCCTATAGACAAAACATATAGAAATTGCATAAAGCCGTCTGTTCCCTGTCAACCTAAGACCACACACAGTAACAGTTTAAATGATTCCCCCACCTGAGCCGAGCACATTTTCTCCAGTTTGGCTTTACTCAAATCTAAAAGCTTCTTGAACAAAGCGTCAAAACTAGTGACAAAAACGCGTATAAAAACTGATGGAAAAGCAAAAAAGTGAGCCACAAAAAAAGCCACAATAGACTGAGAAAAAAGTGACAAAAAACGTGACGAAAACACAACTAAAAAGCGTCAAAAAGCAAGGAACAAAGCGATAAAGAAAGCAAGAAAACAGAAACACGACAAAAAAACTACGAACACGAGACAAATATGTGACAAAAAGATGGTGACCACGCAACAAAAAAATGTAGGATCAGTTTGTAGGTCTTAGCTTTCAAATGAGGCATTACCCTGGCCTTTAGGCTGTAAGCTCCACTCAAGAAGCTTTTCCATGTGGGTCAAACTCAACTTAAAGGAGCTATATCATCGACTTTTTGGAGCTTTTATCCATGTTGTTATGCTATTTCCTTCTCAAAAACACCCCCAGAGCGGTTTTTGGCTTCATTCACGCAGTTCTTAGTAATCCTCCTGAATCCTGCTCTCTGAGCAGCTGCTCCGCCCTCTCCTGGTAAATGACTGAGCTGTTCAGTTGTGTCGTCACAAAGGAACGGAAGGGCTCGACCTCTGTAATGCCTTACGGCCTGATTTTAATTTATAAAACAGCTTTTTCATTATTTTTGTTGTAAGAGAGAAAACAAGAAAAAAATAAAATAAAATAAAAGGAACTCTCCGACGCATCTGTGCTGTCCCGGGAGAGTAAACGAACGCACCCCCGGAGGATCCTATCAGAAGTCATGTTTGTGAAGTCTGAGCTCTTTCTAACCTACTCTGGACACGCCTGTTCTTTTTTTTTTCAACCTTCCTAAAGAAGAGTGCACTCGCCAGAAGTTGGAATTTCTTTCTGGGATTCAGCGACTATATCAACCAACCTGATGGATGCTTGGTGAACCTTGGCCAGAATCAAAGTGGATTAACTTTTATAACCAACACGAGGGCCATAACGTAAACACCCGATGATGGGGAGGCCAGGCTGAGCGGTGAGTTAATCAAAACGCGTGTTGGCGTGTGTGTTAGCGTGTGTGTTAGCCATTTATGAAACTGTGTTGCACATGTCAGCTACTTATAACTGCATTATGTGAAATAACTTTGCTTTTTGCAGCGATATTTATATTTATAATACTGCAAATGTGGAATGAGCAGAGAGAGAGGGGGGTGGAGTTAACTGAATCAAAGCGTCTTGTCTTCCGGTTTGGGAAAATGCCCCCAGAAAATACTTATATTTCTCTCAAAAATGAGTACTCCATAGTGATAGAGGTACAATATATCATATAAATGCCTATACTTTACTTTGGAATGGCTAAAATAGCATGATACAGCTCCTTTAAAAGGTTTAAAGTTTACTCCTGGTCAATACAAAAAACTGGGATGATTTCACGAAAACATTGTCAAAAAGTGAAAAGTGCAAGTGTAAATTGACAAAGGCACGTCTTACCGAACAGGGTTGTTATTGCTGTCCGGGTCTCGAGCTGTCACCGTGCCCACTTCGGTGCCGCCGGGAGAATTCTCGTACACGTCCATGATATAATAATCCATCGAAAAGACGGGAGCCTCGTCCACGTCGCCGACCGAGATCTTCAGCGTCGCGGTGTCTTTGAACGCACCCAAGTATGAAAACCTGGGGTCCACGTGCGTGTTGGTGCCCTCGATGTGGAGCGTGTAGGTCTTCTTCCGCTCGTAGTCCAAAGGCTGTAACAAGACAAAACAATATACATATGAATGTGCCGCAATAGTATCTTTACCTTCACACAACAAAGCGTAGGCTACATCACCATGCACCATTTAAAAGAACACATTTAACGGGATGGAAAAGTGCTTTATAAACTGAGACCTATAGGTGACGTGGAGGGTATAACGGCCTTCACTCTGGCTCAGGTGTAGCTTAATATAATAGCAACACATCCTTCAAATAAATACACTTTATAGGTTTACATAAACAAACACAAAATAAGAGAAAAAAAAGAGTTGCATGTGTCACAGGTTTAAAATGGCAATGGGAGCCTACGTGGTGGTGCAATCAATGAAAACAAGGTCGGGTTAAAAAGGAATTAAACAATTTATTAAAAGGGCCTGTATAAAAGTCATAGTAAAACATTAAGAAGGACTAAAAATACTAAAAGGAAAGTCTAAAAGCGGTAAAAGCAAGGAGCTGGTGTGCGTGCTCGAAGGTGCCATATCGTACGGTGTCCCAGGAAGGGGGTCCGGCCGTCTCTGGGAGCTGTACCCCGGGTCCAGGGGTCCGCCTCGGGGCACGTGAGCTGGGGGAGCCTGCCGCCGCTGCTCAACCCCGCCGCGCCTGTCCGGGGGACTTCCCTCACCCGAACGCTCCCTCGCCGCCTTCACGCATCCCGACCCGTGTCTCGTCTATGTCCGGCGCCCTCCTCCGCCAGCCAGCCCGTCCTTGCTCTCGCGTTCAGCCTCTCCCCCGCGTTGACTGCGTCCTCCACCCGTAGCGGGCCGTGCCTCCCCGTTGCGTGTCCTCGTTCGTCCGTTCGTTCGTCCGTCCGTCCGTCCGTTCGTCCGTCCGTCCGTTCGTCCGTGCGTGCGTGCGTGCGTCTCCTCCGCCAGGCGGCCCATGGTGGCCGGTGGCCGGTGGCCCGTGGCCCCCCGCCACACCACACCACCTCTGCCTCGGTGTTCTCAGCCTCCTTTGTCCTCCTCAGTCTCTCTTCTTAAAAACCTTTTGTCGCAGGTGTGCCCAGTTAACCAATTAAAACCTGGGCGGGGCTACCAGGGGCACAAGCTTGGGTGGTTAAAACATGCATAAAAGCAACCTTAAAAACATGCACAATAAAACACACTAAAAACAACTTAAAACCAGTCTGCCCATGCCCGTGACACATGTGGCTCTTGAGCTAGTGGTTGCCTACCCCTGCTTTATAGGAGACTAGTGAACAATGATATAGATTCTTTTCCCCCTTTCTTATGCTACTCTAATGTCAGGCAGTGCTCTGTTTTGACAGTAACCACATAAAAACAATTTAATATCATATAATGTGGCTAAAAATGATTAAAATCTGCCCTCCATATTAGGCTTAAAGGCTCTGGATTTAAAAACAAAATCAGCATAAGTAGACCTGTCTCGATAACAGAATTCAAACTCTGATATATTGACGCCGAATTTACACCACTTGAATTACAGTGTGTAACCTTTTTTCATTTTAACCTATCATGAAATTTACATACGGGCGTATTGACGGGAGGCTAAGCGTAAATTAGAATAGAGTTCTAATTTGGACGAGTATCGATGCGTATTATGCAAACTCCGGCGTTTTAGACGGGAACATGGCACGGTTTTTCAAAGTAAACTTCCGATACCCTGTCAAAATAGGTTTCTCACACAGCATCTTTGTATTTGTGATGGACGACGAAAAGTTGATTGTCGAGGTGGAGAAGTGCACACATTTTACAAAGACAATCTCAAGAATCGTCACGAGTTTAGGTTACGGCAGTAAGTAAACACGAGTACGACCACTGAACACGTATGTGGAAATTTGCGCTTATAAAAATATGCACGTATGCCTAGGGTGACCAGATGTCCCAGTTTACCCGGGACAGTCCCAGTTTTTAGTCCTTGGACTGGATGGACTGTACGAGGCTGCATACCATAACAACACACTGCGACTGGCTAAGAACATCACTTCAGACCCCGGCCATGTTCTGAACCTCGAATATGCGCTGTTACCATCAGGGCGGCGGTACCGTGTGCCACACTTTAATAAAGTCAGATTGAGGAACTCTTTTGTCCATCAGTCCATCCTGAAACTAAACGAGGATCTTAAGTCATAAAATCAAAGTGTGTTATGGCGAGCGGACAATTGTTTATAATGTCTTTGTGAATTGTTTTATATCTGTATGTCTTGTTTGTATTTTTATGGAGCTGCTGAACTGTAAAACAAATTTCGGATCATTGTATCTGACAATAAAGCATTTATCTATCTATCTATTTATCTATTTATCTATCTTTGTCCCACGTCCCAATAGATTTCTCCAAAACCAGGGATTTGTCCCAGTTTTACTCGTAATCTGTCCCAGTTGTCCCAATTTTGGCCAATGTAGTCTCCGAAATAGCATAGCCTACACTTGAAAATGTATGTCTTTGGCCTATGGGACTATCAATTACCAAGTGTAAACCAATTCAAAATCTCAATTCAGGATGCAGATTGGTGCATGTCATAAGTTGTTGA
The DNA here is from genome assembly GCA_007210695.1 of Neogobius melanostomus. Lineage (NCBI taxonomy): Eukaryota > Metazoa > Chordata > Actinopteri > Gobiiformes > Gobiidae > Neogobius > Neogobius melanostomus. The sequence continues at coordinate 688,405 of VHKM01000062.1, forward strand.
TAGCTATACCATTCATCGTGGGTAAAGACAGTTTAGATTTGGAACCCCTGTGGCCTATTCCTGAATATTGTCCCAGTTTTTTAGTTGGAAGTTTGCGTTAAACGATATTATTGAAGACCTTTTAATGGTATATAAACTACAGTAACTCTGTAGTTTGAAACGTACTTCATAGTCCTGATAGAGTCTATAGATAGTCTTGATCTACAGCCTGATCAGGTTCAAGGATTGGTTTAGACCGAAATCAATCTCCTTTAATAGAAAAGTCGACACATTTATTGTACTGTATATCATACTTGGTGATGCAATTTGACCAACCACTTATTCAATCCTCACTGTTGCCTCGTATCTAATCAAACTTAAACCTCGCGAATCATTTTGAAATGTAAACAGCAGAGTCTGTTGTCTTGGGCAGGGCTAATGGATAATAATGGAAGCATCTCATGAATATTTAGAAACAGTTTGGTTCTTATTACGTTTGTTGATTGAAAATTATCAGCGCGCTTCAGAAAGAACAGCAGAAAATTGCCGACAATTGGTTTGTTCCCCGCACATAAATTGGTTCCTTTCTCCGGAGGTCAGAGGGGGTTTGCCGCTCGAGCAGCCTATTGTTATTCCAATTGATTTTAAATGGCTGCAGCTTTAGATATACGTTTGCTTAGTTCACTGTGCATTTCTAACTGCATGATACTCCTTTGTAAATGATCTGTTTAGATGACGCCTACTGTAGACTGTCTGAATTCAGAAATACATGTCTCTGAGTGACACTCTCTGACAAATTGCCCTTGAGCTACACACAAAGTGAAAATGTATCAGACTGCAAAACATGAGCGGGTTCCCCATGTCTTACTGTTTTCTGAATTCACACAGTAATAATTGTAGTCAAGGACAAATTCAAGAGTGTTTTTATTTTATTTTGTCTCATTTGATCCATGTCTGTGGAGCACATCAATTTCACTGCATGAAATAGGTTTTACAAATAATGTTACCTTGCCAAGAGAAACCCACCCACAAACACATGAGGGAGAGTTGAATACGACACTGATATCAGCTGATTGTATAAACTGTCTGGGCAGTTCTTGTACAGGAGATCACTAAAAAAGCATATATAGAGAATGATGAATGTAGTAAAGACGCCTATGGTTTAATCAAGGACATTTTAGCGCAGGGGTTTCTCATATACTTTGTGAGCTTCTTTTATGTAAATGAACAGAAAAGGAGAGAGATACTTCTTCTGAAAAGATCTGCACGCCCTTGAGTAACTATGCGACTTAGCTGGAGTTCCCCTTTGAAAGGTACGCATTAGCCAGGATGATATTTCAACATCATTCAGAAGAATTGTGTGGAGTCTCTTCTTACGCTTTACTATATGTATCTTAATGTTTGCAGACTGTGTTCAACATGTTAATTGTTTTATCGCCCTAAAAAGACAGTATTGCGAACACAGCAGACAGATACGGCTTAAGATTTTCATCAAAGAAGACAATAACGAACTCATTACGTTGGCACGTTTTTTGGGTGACGAGCTAAAAACATGACAAGACGTTTATGAGTTTACAATGACGAAACGAAAATGTAAGTACGTGGTTTGTCAGACTCAGAGGTTTATGCATATGGTGCTGTTCATAAAAAAATCTCGAATCAGAGGACGAGAAGAGCGGTGCACTTTTGGAAAAAGCCTTATAACACTTTGGTGGTGTAATCTGTGGCGTCTACCCCTTATTCCAACAACTCTCCATTTAGACAGCCCTCCAAACCAAAACCCTGTCATTCCGACAACCCTCCATACCGCTATTCCGACAATAGTTTTGAGCGTAGCCTCTTCAGTTTGTAAAAGTTTGTAAACCTTACTTTAGCTTGTAAAAGCTATGGTAAGGTTAGGGTTAGTTCTAGTAAACCCTTCCTTCCATCCATCCATCCATCCATCCATCCATCCATCCATCCATTTTCTTCAACTTGTCCGTTGCCGGGTCGTGGGGGCAGCTGTTGGAGCTGCCCGGATCATATTGCACCAGCCCCTATGGCTCCTCCTGCAGGTGGTGGGTCCACAGAAGGACGGCCTCATGGTTCTAACCGGGCCTGTTGGTCTCTCATAAGGGGCTTCTGAACAGCTCTTTGTCTGACCCGTCACCTAGGACCTGTTTGTCATGGGAGACCCTACCAGGGGCACCAAGCCCCCGACTACAGAGCTCCAGGATCATTCGGGCGCTCAAACCCCTCCACCACGTTAAGGTGGCGGTTTGAGGAGGGGTCTAGTAGACCCACGTATTTTTAATAATTACTTGGAATGGCAGGACGTTGCACAAAAGGTAAAGTGTCACAACTCTGACAAAGGGGGGAAAAAAATGTTGGAGTGCCAGGATGTTTGATAAAAAATGGAAATGCCCCCATTGCGACAATTATACCTCAATGTCGGAGTGGGGGGGGTGTCAAAAAGCACAGTGTAACCGTAATCTGTTTGTCAAAAGCTTAGTACAGCTTGTCAACAATTAATTTGTTTGTACTTACTTACTTTATCTTATGAAACTGACTAAAACTAGACTCAAATCTTTTTGAGTTTTCGTCGACTGAACCCAGACTAAACTCATATCACATTCCGAAATGACTAAAGTGTGACTAAAACTAAAACTAAAAGCATTTTCATCCAAAAGGCAAAGACAAAAACTAAGAGGGCTGCCAAAAACAACACTGCTTCAGGAGGGATTTTATGAAGTTAAGACACAAATACAGCCAAGCACTACTGGAAAACTGTTTGGTCTTCAAATAAAATGACATACTAAAGGACAGCTCGCAGTATGTGTTTTGTATCTTACCTTCTTGAGGCTAATGATGCCCTCCCTGGTGTCCCGGTCTGTGGCGATGGAGAAGGTGTTGGCTCCCTCTGAGTTGATGATGCTGTATTTTATATCCGCGTTAATCCCGATGTCTTCGTCATTGGCCTTGATTTTTCCCACCGGCTTTCCCACCTGCGCCGACTCCACCACGTACAGCTCGTAGTTTTCTGAAGGAAAGAAACAAAGGGCGTTGTTAATGTGAATGACACCAAGAACGTTACTTTTGCCACAGCCCAGAACAAAGATTGAAACTGTACACAGGAGGTAAAAGGGCCTATGTCAGTCCTGACCCCATCCCTCAGGAGGAAGCAGAGTTTAAACAGGCCTCTAAGCTTGTGTGTTCAACCAGTCTTACATTTGCAGCTTCTGAGGTTAGAAACATCTCTCTACTATTACTGTCAATGTGTGTTAAGTATTGAAAAGAATGTACATTAAACTTCCATAAACGAAGTAGGTGGATTCATTCAAGAAAGGTTTATTGTAATTACCACTTTCACACAGAAGTTTCTGGAGAAGTCAGTCAGATTCACAAAGCGTTCATAAGAAGCCCAAACCTCTTCTTAGAACGAGATGCCCCAAATTCACAAACGACACTAAGAACCATCATAGAAGAATCATATTGACTATGCAAATACAAAGACACGCCCTCTAAACATCCATATATAGGCATGACAGCATCGTCAGAGAACAGAAATACTCAGTTAATAGAAATTGTACTTTTTGTGGAAATTTTTATGAAACAGTATACTTTCTTATATAATTCAGAGAATAGAGTTTAAAACAGCTCTTTTCATGGTTTAGCACCAAAGTACATCTCTGACATGTTAGAGCCGTATGAACCATCTCGGGCCCTGAGAACTTCAGGGAGGGGTCTCCTGGTGGTTCCCAGAGTCAATAATAAACACGGTGAGGCTGCGTTTCAGTTTCATGCAGCTAAAATCTGGAACAGTCTTCATGAGGATGTGAGACAGGCCTCAACTCTGACAATGTTCAAATCCAGGCTGAAAACAGCTCTTTTTACCCGTGCATATGAAAACTGAAAGTATTTCTACACTTTTTACTTTTGTTGTAATTAATTAATTAATTTCTATATTGATGTTTAATGGATTGATTTTATCTGCTTACTAGTAATTTCTTGAAACTGTGAAGCACTTTGAATTACCTCGTGTGTGAATTGTGCTCTACAAATAAACGCTCTACTCTGCACTACAAATATATTTAAAAAATCTCCACAGTGATTAAATCTGTACATTTGAAAACTTCATGTGACATAAAGCTTTACAGTTTGACCATGTTTTCAAAGTCTCTTTGATTTTGATAGATTTTTTTTTTTCCATATTATTGTATTACATCATTAACATAAACTGATTACTGTTATCCTCTCAAATAACGTTATTTGTAAATGAAATAATTTGTTGTTGACCATAAGGAAGAAATACAAATGTTTGGGTCCATTTTGACCGTAATAATATTCTAAAACTGCAGAATCTTTGTGTCCTCATAACTGTTCTTAGGATTTGGTCTTCCAGTCAAACACGTTCAGCTAAAAACAAGATTGTGAATGGGAAAAATCTTTGCACCTTTAAGGCCTTAAAGGTGCATTATGCAACTTTTTTGTGTGGAAAAAAAAGTTTTTGTTTGTGCGTATTTGACCTTTCAGTAACCCAGCGGCCTTTATTTCACCTTTACTTTCCATCACAGAGGCCTCTATTATGCTCCAGGATCAATAGTTTTTTAGAGTTTCTGGTAGGTTTTCACTGCAGACGGACCCTCCCACCAGGAAACCTACAAAACAGTTGATCCTGGAGCATTGTCGAGACCTCTGTGATGAAAAGTAAAGGCGCCATAATAACCACCCATGCAGCCATTTTTATTTCCACATAAAAAGTTACATAATGCAGCTTTAAGAACACATTTGTACACAATGAATAAGGCCTCACTATGGCTTTAACCTAACGGTGACATATTGTGCACTTATAGCTTATACATTTTAGTGCGCACTCACAGAAAAGCCCGAGCTAAGCATTTTAATCGTACCACTGATTGTTCCTGGGGGAAGTCATTAAAAAATACTGGTTGCTGCCCGCTGAGACCAGGGGTGACGGCGCAGCGGCGGAGAAGACTAAACTCCAGGCAAATGATTATTCACTCAGTGTTGATGGTTTGAGTCTTTTTTTTTTCTTCTTCTCCCGCAGTAAAAAAAATAAAAAAGTCTTAGCCCAAGGGTGATTGTGCTTGATGAGGCACTCTGAAAGACAAAGAATTCTCGGCTCTGTTATTAGTTAAATTTGTCATTAAAATGGAAGAAAAACGTTGGGAGCTAAATGAAAGCGTTTGATGAGCACTCGCGTAATTTTGGGGTAATTGTGCCGTATCTATAGAGAGAGAGAGACGTGCGGGATAAAAGACTGCTGTGATGTGGGAATGGACCATCAAAACAAGTGCTAATGCCGGGGACCTTAATGTGCAGAAATAAGACGGCCTCGTTTCGCCATTAAAAGCATATTGTTCTTCCTGGAATGGACTATAAAAGTGTGGCGATCATTTCATGAGACTAACGTTTCACGGAGCCAAACCATATCAAGTATAAGTGGAATAAACAGGCGTAAAGAGCTACCACTGCTGTCTAGCACCACAAGAACAGAAAGTAAGTAGATCTCCCCACGACAAATCTAAACTGAATTAAAGGGACTATACGGAGTTTAAAAATGTTCAAATTATGAGCCCAGACCTGTTCACCACAATTGCCGCTAAAATCCTGCACTGTCACTCAAAAAGGTGTTAATTCGGGTCCGGATTTCCGTCATGCACGAGTTTAATATAGAAACTGCAGTTACGCGTAAGACCTGAGATGGCAGTAGTGAGTATAAAATGACCAACTTGCATCTAGTCCCTTTAAGGTGAGACACTGCAGGTGAATAAGGAAAAACGTTTGCTGAAAATTACATATATATGAGAAATAAATGTATTTTCATATTTTAAATAATGTAGGAGGAAAGACACACACATCCACAGCTCTCAATCAGTGTATCAAGGTGACACACCTTTATAATAAACATATACATGGGCTGGTTGTGTCATGTGATCACAGAGGACTCAACAGTATTAAAAAACAAATCTTTAAAATATTTTACATCATCAAGCACATAATATATATATAGCAAAAACATCAATAAAAAAATAAAAAAGGAGAAGAAGTGTGAACTGGAAGCGGCAGTTCACACCTCTTCTACTGTTTTTGGTAACACTTTATAACAATGGTACATGATTTCATGATACATTCATGCGTTACTAAATCATGAGGGAACAAACTTGATTACATGTTGGTTCATGGATGACTTCATCCCTGAATTAAACGTCTAACTACTGTAATGAATGTACATGAAAATCTTAATAATTCATCATGATCATGAGGTTCACATAAAAATACCATGAATTAAAAATAAAAAAGCAGCAATGAAATGACAATATAATAATCAACCAATCATGATCATGAGGATCATGCATGAACATCAGACTATGGCGGAAATCTTGTTTAGTTTTTGAATAAGATAAGCAATAGGCTGGGAATTATATATTAAAAAATCCCTCAGAAAAACTAAATATTGTTAGGTCCAAGACTGTAAAGTTTGGAGATTATAGGATCTACTGAAGTGAAGAAGTTGTTGTTGAGAAAACCGGCCCTTACGTTTTGTAACGTGTGTGCATGCACAACACCTATCTCTGGTCTTTCGTTGCAGGTGTATCCCATAAAGGAAATGACCATATTTGGATTATAGCGTCATCTTGAGCACACTTCGCCGTACATGTGGGTATAAAATGTCAGTATTTGTGAATGAATGCGCGTGGGAACCCGGCTTTTATGGCACAATATCGGAGTGGTATATCTCCAGCTCTCTTGTATTTTTTAAACTCTGACATGAAAACTACAATGTTATGGGAGAAAAGTAGCAAAAACAATTCTATATTTTCACCTACTTCAGCAGTAGAAGAAGGAATGACCAAAGAAAACAACGTTACTTGAAGTTGCATGAATGAAGTAAACCGCCCTAACATGCTTAAAAGTTTAAAAACAATCAATTTAAGCAGGCTTTTTACACCTATGCCAACATGGTGTACATTTGTCACAGCATCGCACCTACAAAACAGTTAACACTTTCCCGTTGAATTCAAAATGCAAATCTACGTGAACCTTTCCATTTTTGATGAAAGTAAGTTCTGTATAAATCTTAAACTTTGAGAAACGTTTACTTTTCCGAAGGATATAAAAAAGAAGTTATGCATCTCAAAGCCATTGTGCAGAAGCAACACCGTCACCTACTAAACCTCTCCCGTACTGTGTTAGTGGTACAACAGTCACACGACGCTCTCAGGTGATCTATGGCAGCGGCTGCATCTGGCTACATAGCTGCTGAGGGCGCACTGGCTAAGAATAGCTGCTCCTTGCTCTTTCTGTGCTTTATGCAACTCGCTAATGTATTCAGTGGAAGGTGAGATGTACTCGCACGGTACAACTTTAATTGGTTGCTTTACTAAATCTCCCCCTTTGGCAAAGCAATCATTAAAAAAAATCAGAACGTTGACACAGGAAGGACCTCAGCTTTGTTAGTTACTGCACAGGCCTTACTGCTGATGTAGCATAGTATGGTGTGACTTGGCTGAAATAAACTTTAATAATTGATGTATTGGAACATCACGTGAATTTTTCTCCAAGGGGGTGTGGCACGAGTAACGTTTAAGTCCTAATTGAGATTTTTAATAGACGTTTTACCTTTCAACACTGGAATTACAAGTCTCATTTATACAGCTCTAGTTGGGGTGGGTTAACCCTACAACTCTCTGCATGTGCAAATTTTGTCAGGATTTTGGTCAGTAAGACATTTTTGCTGACTGTAATCGGACTGAAACTGCATTGGAGGTGGCTCATGAGACTGACTGAAGTCTCATAGACCCATAAAGACTGACATTTTGGATTTGGTCGACGGAATTTACATGGGTGATTTTGTAGACTAGAACTGGACTTTACCACAGGGTATTAAAAAGCATTATTAGGTATTAAATGAACTATGCCAAAATTGAGGCCTTCAATGTCTGTATTTATGTATTTATCTGAAAATTATAGCTTAAAAATGTTCACTGTAAAACTTAATCAAAAATACCCCAAATTATGGTGTAAACAAATTCATCTGCAGTTTTGGCTGAAATTGACAACATGTTTTCTGCTAAAAAGTACGTTTTGTCCAATTCTCTGTACTCTGTTTGATGAAATGTTTCCAAATATTACGACATGAAATATGTGGTGATTTTGTTCTGTATTTATGGCACTAAAATATAGTATTTGGGCATTAAATAGCAATACATTTGACTTGCTTCTGCCTGTAAAAACCTTTCAAACCATACTTCTCTCTGGCTGAGGTTTAAATTACCGTATTTTCCAGACTATAAGTCGCACTTTTTCATAGTTTGGCTGGGGGTGCGACTTATACTCAGGTGCCACTTATTTATCAAAATATATCATTTCACATGTTTGTTATTTTCACACTGACAGCCGCAAAAGGGCGCTCTAGGCTTGTGTGCCAGTATCTGCTACTCCTGTACCACCAACATTTAAAAACCGGCAATAGAGCAGCAGAAAGTAAGTGTGGAGTGAGAGAGAAGCTTGTGAGGGACTGGCGAAAAGTGGAGGTTACTCTAATTGCGATGAAGAAAACAAAAAAGCTAATCGCGGGCTAAAGGCTAGAGGCCACAGCTAGAGGAAAGAGTTTGTAAATGGGTGCTTGAACAACATGATGCCGGTAGAGGCTTGTCAACAGAGCAGTTACGCCTCCATGCCCAGGTAGTTGCCAAGGCTGGTGCGACTTATACTCCGGAGCGACTTATATATGTTTTTTTCTTTTTCATTATGCATTTTTTGGCTGGTGAGACCTATACTCCGGAGCGACTTATATATGTTTTTTTCTTTTTCATTATGCATTTTTTGGCTGGTGGGACTTATACTCCCGAGCGACTTATATATGTTTTTTTTTCTTTTTCATTATGCATTTTTTGGCTGGTGCGACTTATATTCCGGTGCGACTTATATATGTTTTTTTTCTTTTTCATTATGCAATTTTTGGCTGGTGGGACTTATACTCCGGTGCGACTTATATGTTTTTTTCTTCTTCATTATGCATTTTTTGGCTGGTGCAACTTATACTCCGGGGCGACTTATATATATTTTTTCTTCATTATGCTTTTTTTGGCTGGTGCGTCTTATATGTTTTTTTCTTCATTATGCCTTTTTTGGCTGGTGCGACTTATATGTTTTTTTTCTTCATTATGCATTTTTTTGGCTGGTGCGACTCATACTCCGGTGCGACTTATATATTTTTTCTTCATTATGCATTTTTTGGCTGGTGCGACTTATACTCCGGTGCGACTTATATATGTTTTTTTCTTCTTCATTATGCATTTTTTGGCTGGTGCGTCTTATATGTTTTTTCTTCATTATGCATTTTTTAGCTGGTGCGACTTATACTCCGGTGTGACTTATGTTTTTTCTTCTTCATTATGCATTTTTTGGCAGGTGCGACTTATACTCCGGTGCGACTAATACTCCGGAGCGACTTATAGTCTGGAAAATATGGTAATGTGGATGGGGGAGGTTGAAGAATCACACCCTGAACTTGCAGAAACTAATATGGAACTTGATGACTCAGAAATGCTACTCAGCCATAGCCCAACCTATTTATTTCGGGCTTAGGTTTTGCAAACTGTGATAGTGAAATGGGCCAGACTTTGCATATTGAGTCAACCTTAGCCTCAATTTTCATCCTGGTTCAGTCTTAGGTCACCCCTGATTGAAACTCAATTTAGTTTTTAGTTTAGTTGCTGTAATAATGACTTTTCCTTTGCAAGGTGTTCTGAGAAAGTCTGTAGAACGCAGCCAAACTATGATTGATATCAAACAGCTTCCAAATTGCAACTCACCGCCAAATTGCCAGGAAGGAATATTAGCTCCGATCTGCAAAGTGCAACACTTGTTGGAACTTTTCGTTATTATAACTTTCTCCAATCCTACGTTTTGTGGCCTCTAACTTTGATTAACATTTAAATTATGCATACGAGTGTGTATTGTATTTACCATCACTCAGGAAAAATAATGATCGTGGGGGCTTTCATAATGCCATGTTTTGCCGCTCAAAATGCTGAAAAAGTCAATCTAATCTTTAAATGGCGTATGGAAATAAGAAGTTGACGCGAGGACACAGCCACTAGAATGGTTGCTTAATTTTATTTTTTGAGCTTTTAATCGTAATGTAAGTTTAAAAAAGGAAACATGATGGGTTGTTTTCTCCTCGGGACACATAGTAATTATGATTTGGACTCTCTAAATACGAATGTATTACTACGGAGAGCTGCTGCACTGTTATAATAGTATATGGGCTAAAAACAAATAGTCCCATAAAACCACAAATTGATGTCACATGTTCCAGACCTTTGCTTGACAATTGGATCAGAATGCCTTCGACAGACTTCCGATAATTTCAGCATTTAAGTTCCTTTAATACAAAGCATCCACCACCAGATGCAGCAAAATGTGTCTTTTTAAATTACCACAGGCATTGGGCTTCAGAGACCTTTGTCCATACATTATTTGAAGTAATACAGATTAAATACCAATGTAAAAATACCCAAAGCTATCTTAAGTCTGCATTTGCTAGTGTGGGGTGAAGTATTAAATAAAAACCATTACGCCTCCATGAATATTCAGTAAGTACTTACTTTGGGGGAACTTGGGCGGATTGTCGTTGACGTCTGTTAGCGTGATGTTGATAGTAGTCGATCCAGAGAGACCTCCGACTTGGCCCGCCATGTCTTTGGCCTGAATCACGACGGTGTAGTGTTCCCGAGCCTCGCGGTCCATGTTGGATAAGGCCGTCCTGATGATTCCTGCAACAAGAAACACGCAAGGGATTATGGATTTATTGATTATCGCTTGACATTTAACCACAGAGCTCTTGAAAGCAGCACAGACATTAAACAGAAAGGTCGCTGTGTAGCTCGAGTTTCTCAAATTAGATGTCACAATTTCAGACGCAGGGCAGGGGCCTGCGTTTGGATCAACGAGCTGATTATGGAAGATCTAAACAGAGAATCCACAATAAACATGTTCAATTGTGAATCTGAATTGTTTCCACAAACCTGCTTTTGGATACCTCTGTATTGTTATTTGTCTTTTGTTACTTATTTTCGGATGTATTTTTAAGCAGGTTATTCCGATAAGCTTCGTAATGAGAGATAAATTAATCGTGAGTCAGGTCAACAAAACATCATGGGCCCGATCTTGTGTTTCTAAACTCAGACTATAGCGTAGACTTTGCCGCATTGTGAGATCTTCCAGCTCCAGACCCGACGCATTAAGAAGGCTCTATGCGGGCTAGACAGACACCCATTACCAATGTTATGTAGAACAATTTGTTTCCTCCAACCAGACTCTTTCTGCTGCTGGGAAGGGGCGAGGGCAAGGGAGAGGGGTGGTGGGGGTGAACATGTGCTTTTGTTTGGAGCACGTTTCGGCCGAGTGCAGAACCGCGCCTTCTCTCGGGACACCTGACATGGACAGTGTTTAACTCACAGTGGGAAAAATAAAGTATTTTTTCCTCTCCATGTTTTCAAGGTTTTTGTCCTCGAAGAGCACCTGAACATTCTCTCCAACTCTGGACCCATTGATGCCCTCATCTTTAATCTTGATTGAAATAAAGTTTTTAGTTTCTATCTGTGAGAGCTTATAAAAGCCGGAAGACAGGGCCCCATGTCTCGTGAACTCAATTTATTGTTTCTTCTAAAGTCACTAGAGCAAACCACCAACCTGCATTTATGCACTAGAGATGCTGATTCAAACACCTTCCTGTATTTGTAGTCAAATCAAACTTTTAACCAGATTGTTTAAGATGTTCATGACCAAGATGGATTGGTGTAAATAGTTGAATACAACATGAACCCGTTTGAAAGAGACTTATTAGTCCTGTAGACAAGCGAGTTCATTGTTGCTACGCGCTGCATCACTGCTGTCAGAAGCGATGTTGGTTGTTCTGAACTGAGCAACCATAAGACAATGCAGCATTTTTTTTTCTTTCTCCCCTGAACAAATAAAGTAGTTGAGTGCAGAGCTTTGAAATTGAGACAGTATTTCAGTGTAGTCAGTGTCTTGGCAATGGGTTGTTGTCTGGACAAACAAAAGAGGAACAATGAATCACTCCCCAGCGCTTGGCGTCTGCTAAAACAACACAGTATCTTTCAGAAATGCCGTTTCAGTTCTTTTATATATTGTAATTACAGTTTAAGATGAAGGCTATGATAAACATTTCTATGAGGAAAGAACACCGCAGAGTTACTGTGTGTTATATTTAAATGTGTAGTTATGTAAGAATACTTTCTACATCAAATGTTGGTTCATTATACAAGTATTCTTAAGGTCTGTTTTGCTTTTACTTAAGGGCGCCTTTGTACTCATTTCCCATTCTAGACCAACATAAAAGCGAGATCTCTTTGTCAAGGTCAGACCTCCTCGCTTTTCATTATATTTCAAATGACTATGCAACCTTGCGTCACCGGGGAAGACAACTCTCCACGGCAATCGCTCAATCACGTTTATTACGACAATAACACGGGAAACACAGCCATGAACTTTCACTGCGCTAAGCCTGTGATGTACGGCCGATCCGCGAGGGTGTAACTCCCGTACGAGTAAATTGTAATGAGCGAAAAGATCCTGTTGAGATTTATAGGAGGTAGTTGTAGTTTACACAAAGTAATTGAGTTCTTAAAGGATATATTTTAGGGATGAGACAACTGCTATGTGATACAATGAAAGGCAAAGGAATTGTGGCAAAGGTAATGTTGCCATCAAAGATATTGATACTTTTTGGCAAACATTTTCCATGGTTGAAACTCAAAGCAAGGATATACTTGCCTTTTTTACCCAAATGCATAGCTTATATTAAAACTGTTAAGAATGTTATGTTATGTATGTGTCCAGACATGAGGTAAACATGAATTCAAATACTGATTTTGCTCATAATAATTGTAAGAGTTTTTGTTTTGTTTTTAAATGTTATATCCATATGTATATTTTATGTTCATACTTCTATTGCCATTTATCCTTAAGCTGAATGTACTTTGGGTTGCCAGATCCTGTGGTTAATATCATTTAGCACTAGGGCTGGGTACCTTTAAACCAGCCATTCCCAAAGTCTGGGACATCACGGCCCCCTTATTGATCAGAAAATCTCTCAAATCATAATAATTTACTCCATTTCTTATTATTTCACGGCTAAAATGACATGAACATCTAGCAATGATAGTAGGTTAATTACTAGTTTAAACTGGTGCATTTGTCCAAATAAATGTATTTTTCCTTTCACAATGAACTTTTTTCATTGGATTTGTTTTTTTGCTAAGCTTTGGGGCCCCCCTGTAGTGCGTGTATGGCCCCCCAGGGAGCCCCGGACCCCACATTGGGAACCACTGCTTTAAACAATACCAATTAAAAAAATTCAGGTACTACCGGTATCGAAAAAATGAAAGTATCGAAAGCAGGTACTGAATTATTATTATTTTTTTATATCTTAGATCCAAGTTTTGATGCTGTTGGTTTTTGCCCAATGTTTGCCCCATTTTCCATTTTTTCCCCCACATTTTTGTTCTTATTTTGCTGCCATTTTTATCCTGTTTTCCCGATTTCCTCACATTTTTTTAGCAACTTTTTCTCCGTATTTATGCCACAGTTTCTCCCAATTTTCCCCAAATGATTCCCCATTTTTACATTTCCTGACATTGGAGATGAACCCGATATTGTAAACACATTATTGTTCTGTTTTCTGGTTCTAGATGACACATATTATAGTATCGGTATCGAAATACGATCAGGTATCGGTATCTATAACTAAGTATCATTAAAGTACGCACTAAACCCAAAAGGCTCTTTCAGAACTGAATACTCACGATCCAAATCAATGCTCTGTTACGGAAATCTCACTGTATACTCCAAGTACGTCGGTAAAACTTGTATTTGAGTCCTCAATGTGGCAATCCAAATTAAGCTCTGATTGTAAATGTCTGTATACCTTCATCAAAGACCGTAATGATCGAAAAGACCCTCCAATCACCAGCAATAACAGCCACGCAAACTCATCCAAATATACAACATAGGTACAAATAAATTCTTTGTGCACATCCTTCCGTTGAAAAGAAAATAGCTATTAAAACCTGCTAAGGATCCTGCCCAGAGCTGTGCTGCATAATGGATCATATAATGAGCGTTTCTTAGACTTGTTGCTTTCGTATAATCCAGTTTGTGTCAAATCCCTAACAAAAGGAATATGGTTCAACGACTTTTCCTCTGAATATGGCCTCTGAAATCTTGACAAAGCTATGACAGCACCTTGGACTTCACGTTAAACAACACATTTACAATGCCAATTTGTCCTCATTAGTTCGCACGATGCATGTCGCAGGGCTGTAGGGTAATTGGCCATTAGAGTTGGATCTGCCACAGCACCGCGAGGGCTAATCCGATGTGTTCCCTCGTTCGTGAGAGAATCCGTCCCTTATCCCCCCCGAGGCGCGACCCTCTGGGCTAATATAGACCCCCAGGCAGGAGCGCGGAGAGAGGTGGTATCGACATATGAACTAATAAACAAAACCCAGTTAGTAGCATGTTGCGTGTACTATAAATATAAGCAATGGTTCAAAATGGGTTGCCTATAGTATGTCGAATTACTGTTTATATTGGTAATCAATAGCCTCGCGTGTTCCTTCAATGTTTTGCGTTAGTTTTCTCGAAGGAACACACCACATTTCACAATCCAGTTTCCTCCTACATGAACCATTACTCGCTTTTGCTTTCAGTTTCCCTTCCACATATTCACACAACTGAATTTGATTTATCTTGACTTTTTCCTCTTGATCTTGATCTTGAAATTGTGAAAGAAGTGAATTCCCTGTGGACACACAAAGGATGCAGACTGCAACACATGAAGATGCAGCCTTGTCTACTTAGCCCACAACAACTCAGACTTCGAAAATGTTTATTGAATATAAAAATGCTGCTGAGTTGTGTATTTTTTTTTTGCTATGATATGAAGTGAACATGTTTTGTGCTGTTGCTTCATATCTTGGGTCATTTCTTCTTCTACAGCAGAAGTGCTATGATATTTTCTCGACTTTGTTGCATAATGGGTATAATCCAGAAGTGTCCACCACATTTCTAAAGTCCATTAACCATGGACCCGTTCTGAGCTGTTCTGCACTCATTAATCAGCATGCCGTTGGTTAAAACGATGGCTTGTCATTTGTTTTTATCATGGTTGATTGTCCCTGCTGCCAGTGAGTGACGCTTCAAGTAGCACGAGAAGCTTAGAAGAGCAATCCTTACTCATCGAGTGTCTTTTCACACATTTATTTCAATTATAAAACATGAAACACTTAATCGTTATTATGAATAAGTGCCCTAAAGCATGTTCACAAGCCACAAATGTCCAATATTCACTGCATTTTCATTTCAAACTTCAAATCTATTAATTTCTCCTGTCAGAACTTGAGCTCCAATTTGAATCTCTAGATGAAATAAGAAAGAAAGAAATCCTCGGCTAAATTAGCGCGGTTTCACCATTTCCTAATTTCCCGGAGTCGCAGGGATGTCAGTCATTTACAATAGGTCATTTCGCCACTTCCTTTTCTTCCCGCAGACTCCGTAGAGAGAGCTAATCCAGACGCCTCGGGCCCGC
Source organism: Neogobius melanostomus (assembly GCA_007210695.1). NCBI lineage: Eukaryota > Metazoa > Chordata > Actinopteri > Gobiiformes > Gobiidae > Neogobius > Neogobius melanostomus. The sequence continues at coordinate 704,006 of VHKM01000062.1, forward strand.
GGATCATTAAAGTGGGTCACGCAGCCAAAACTGGAGAGATACTGTACGAGGGGGAGATGAGGTTACCCTTCACTATCACACTGAGTCCTGGCTAGAGTCAAAGGAGCTAACCTGCTTCATTAGTGCAGCCTATAGCAATAAGACATAGGGATAATATATACTGCAAAAGTAATGGTGTGAGAGTTCATTTCTTAAATTCAAAATCTTTAATAAGAGAAGTTTTGACTGAGCAGAACAGTTCTCAAGTTCCTTGAGCTTGCCCCACTAGTTTGTCTTTTAGAGTAAGTGTTTTCCGATGAGGGGTACTGAAGCACTGAGCAAAAATGCTGAGAGTAAAAGTAAAAGTATGCTAAAATGGAAAAGAGTTTGCTAAACCCATACCATGACTGTGGACGGCAGGAAAGCAAGAGATCCGAGGCACACTGTGTACAGAAACAAGTGGACTAAAAGTCCTTCATTAACTTGGTCGATACGCGTTGGCGTGCTCCAAGAAAATGAAGGACTTTTAGTCCACTTGTTTCTGTACACAGTGTGCCTCGGATCTCTTGCTTTCCTGCCGGCCACAGTCATGGTATGGGTTTAGCAAACTCTTTTCCATTTTAACAAACTTAAAAAACACTAACTGAAAGTTATTTTCAACTGAAAGCAGTTTAAAGCTACGTTGCAATAAAATATTTACATTTGACAGTGCTTTAGCCTTGTTTTAAAATAAGAGCTTTAGTTGACCTATATTGACATAGGGGAGCTGGTAGTCACTGATCTAGACTTTACGGTGTTTCCCAACCAGGGGTACGGGAACCTGGGGTACTTAAGCACTTGTGCAGGGGGTACTTGGAATTGCCTCAGAATGAACCAGAGTAGAATTTCAATTTTAATTTTCCTGAGCTGCTGCGACTGAGCCACGCTGCCACTGTGGGCCAATCTGACCAGCATGTTTTTGGAGGTCGGGGACACCGTAGAACATGGAAGATCGGCAACTTTGTGCATTTATTTCACCTTTCTGCCCCACTGAGCTTGGAAGCGACTTAGGCCAGTTTTGGCGGTGGAAACATCTTCCCAAACCGCTCCGAGTCGCTCTAATGGAGAGACGCCAAATGACCCACTAATTGGTTGAGCCAAGATAGCGGGACAGAGGATAATGTCATCAGTATAATCGACCAGGCTCAATACATGAAAACACCATACTGTATTTTTGGCTAAAGACAGAAACCCATTTATCCAAGCCAAAAAAGAGAGCGTACTTTGTAGCAGTTCAGTAGACATTGATATGACGTTATTATTCCTTTTCTGTCTCTGCAGTCAAATGGCAGAGAGAGAAGTGTGCTCCGCTCCGCAGTCTACCTCAAATTACGTTGAACAGTGCCATTCTGAATGTAACCTTTAAAATCGCTTGACAAGGCGCAGCGGTTTGTTTTAGAGCGAGAAAAATGTCAAAAAACGCTCGTCACCCGGCTGGCATTGTTAAGCGAAACTTTAGGACGGATTTTGATCTATTAGAAAGTTCCATTCACTAACGTTTGCGTTGTAAAAGTATGTAAAAAGTATGATGCAGTAATTTGTAAAGGCTGCGTTGGATATTCTTGATAAAACAAATAGGAACACTGATATTTACCAACCTAAAAGCAGGAGTAATAGCCACCATGCCGTCTTTGATTCATATGGTGCATGATAATGTAAACAGAGAATGGAATTGTTTCACATAAATGATCTTGTCATGTCGGGGGAACAAAAAAACAACTCCTACTTTTCTCAAGAATTTTGATAAGTTGTTGATTTTGTTATTAGGAAGTTGATTTGGTTCCAGGGAACCCAGTGAACACTGGGGACTTATGAGCTGTTGGCGGCTTGTGTTTTGGTGCTTGGTGCCTCGGAGATGCCAAGCAGACAGCGACAGATTGGGCTTCGTCTTGAAAACAGACCAAGTCACAAAATGTGGCTGTCATTAGCAATAACTAATGCCAAACTTCTGCCAGAACAATGCACTTATGTGACCTGCCAAAATGGCATAAAATAAATGGGCTTCAATAGATTTTAAAATGCAGAATATACTTTAAACATTTTTTCCTTGATACTTAACATATAAGCGATGAGTTCAGCTGTAAATATGTTAAATAGACACATACTGAATTTAATTTGATGATGGGAAATCCAGCGCAGGAGCATTTGTTGACTATGATAATATGTATGAGAATGTGGAGTAAAAAATAAATAAATATAAAAGTTTCAGAGGGAAATGAAGGAGTTTGGTGCGTTTGCGAACCATAATAATATAGCTACCTGCGTTACTTTGACAAGCAACAGGATTGCCGTTCTAATGTTGGGAATAGCCAATTAGGTTACTTATACTTAGGGTGACCAGACTTCCCACATTAGAAACTGGGACAAAATGCGAGTTTGCGGTTGGAGCCAAATTGTGATTTTTCCCAATGTTGAACGGTAAAACTGTTTGTCTGTGAACGTCTACTGTCAATTAAATGGACCAATAAGCAAAGAGGGGATTCACCTTTTGAGCTTTTAAATTGGTTCAGTCGCTATGGAAACGCTGCTTTGGGTATGACACGGGTGGGAAAAAAACGGGACACCTGGGACCAAAGTTGAGTAATACTGGGACACGTCAACTGTTTTGGATAAATTCACGGGGACATGGGACAGAAAGTTCAAAACTGGGACTGTCCCGGGCAAACTGGGACATCTGGTCACCCTACTTATACTGGAAAATCTAATGTAGTTACTTGTAAGAACTTTATCTCCCAATTCTGGTTTACGATCACTAAAATTTGCTTTCTTTTTCACAAACATCTGTGAGAACAATAGACTTCCAGGTGACAAAATGGAGTATTCTGAAACGGAGCACTGTTGCATGTGAGAGGCATTGACCTAACCCCCTACTTCTTTCTTTTCAAAATCAGAAGCAGTCTGGGCTCCTCACATCGGACAAATCTGCAGCCCTTTATTTGGACAAACCAATCATTGTTGACACCAGTGCATGCTTTCAAATAATGGAATCCATTATCCATTAGCCACTATACGGTTCAGAGTAACTTTACTAAAGCATTAAGTTGCAGTTAGCACAGTGTATCTTATTTCCCCAATCAATCTAAACAATCTTGCTTCACATTCAAGCACTGTGCTGAAAATGTCAAGTCTTAGCGGGGCTCCCCTTTTTTCCCCGTGGCTTCAAAACGAATCAAAGTGCCCACAGCCACTTTCCTGTAATGATTCTCCCTTATTGGAAGTCCTTTGTTATTAACTGGAGTCTTAGCATTACTTAACCTGGGGTCCTTGGGAGACGCAGCCTTGGCCAGAGTCCACACTTTCCATTAAAAGTGCACTAAGACAGATGATCTGACCTTTAGGGCGCTTATTAGTTCTTTACTCTGCGTCGCAGCGTCCGCCAACTGCGCAGAGAGGGACAGGAGATGAGCGTTATTCTCTTTTGGCCTCGGGAAATCCTTGTGTGAAAGTGTGTAACTTCAACAATACCACGGCAGGTTTTTTAACAATGCTCAGATACGTGCCAGCTCCTTCTGCTAACATTGTATTCCTCAACGCTTTACAACAAATGGCAAAAATGTGTCTTTGCCCATAATGGTATGCAGAGGTGGACATTACATCATCTACAAAAGGATGCTTGTTTGAAATACTATATATGTATACAGAGATACACTGTGGCTTATTGCAACATGTGAACCTGAACTGAAACCTTCTACGTGGCTTGGTTTTTGTGATTGAGAAAGCCCCAAAAATACGGATTGATTTTTAATATGTATCACCCACCCACTATTGGCATCTCTTAGCCTACAAAGTATATGCCAAGCCAGTAGGAACATCTGTCTTTTATCCATGGCATGAAATTGCTTATTTCATTTAGACGCGGAGGAAGTTTTCTTCATAACTGTCCAAAATTAAACTTTAGTCTTTCAGTATTAGTCTGAAACTTCACATTGCCCACACTCAGTGGGAAGGAAAAGGGTAATAATAATGTTAGCATGCTATTTTAGCTGTCAATCAAACTCAGTAACTGCATCTCCATTGTATAACTGGATTTAATGTTCACTTTAGGGCTTTCATAAAAGTGCTAATGAGAACTCTATCTATCTATCTATCTATCTATCTATCTATCTATCTATCTATCTATCTATCTATCTATCTATCTATCTATTCATCGATCTGCACAAGGCCTATAGTTACTCAAGTGTCATCAAAACATAAGCTGTCCCCTGTCATTTCCATTAAAGGGGGGTATTATGTAAAATTGACTTTTTCAAGCTTTATATCATGTTATTATGTCATTCCCTCATTAAACACATGCCTGGAGTGTTGCCTTGGCTCATTCACATATTTTTGAGTAATCAGTAAAAACTTAGACGGCAGCCATTTTAGGTGTAGCTATGCCTCAGTCCTCCTAGGAACGCCCCCACCTCCTGGAAACGCCTCTGGACCTTTCGTCTCCAGCCAAGCCACCAACCACTGCTCCTCAGCTCAGCAGAGCCCCCTCCCCGCACAGTAGTGTTGTTTAGATGCCACAGCAGTGTGCTGAAGGGGGCGTGTCGGAAAGCTTCTTAAAGAGACAGAGGCCTATTTCAAGACGTTCAGTACAGCCATTTTGAGAGAGCAATTTTATTCAAGGCAGTTATTTTAATTTACTGCATATACAGACCAACAGAAGGTTACGTCATCATTGTAGTATGCTATAGACTGGTGCTATGTGATTGAAAAAAGCATAATACCCCATCTTTAATGTTTAAATACCTCACACTTGGAAAATATATATTCTGAACCCCTGGATTGCACAAACATCTGTCTGGTATCCAACTTCTGTTTGGAGGTTGACACTATTGGGACTTAAATTTACTGTGTTCTAGTTCTGTCAAACAACTGACTGTATTTTGAAACATGGTTTCTTTTTTAGAGTGTGATCCTTCAGAGAGTGAGCATCCACTTCCAAAGTCTCCGCTGTACTGTCCCGTAAATCAAATTCTCCAGCACAATAGCACGCTGGGCTATTCTCCGGGCCACTCTCTCCTCCTGAGTGGATTGTCAGACGCTTTGACATTGGGGTCGGCACCTCTGCACTAGACCTCGCCATCTATCCCTCCATCCACCCACCCATCCCCCCGAGCGCAAAAAAAACACCTTCCACCGAAATGCTCCAAATCCCACAGGAACTCGGGCTAATTCAGAAAATAATTGCGAAGCGGTCTGACTTTGGTGAACTCCTTCTCACTCTGACACACGGAGGTGGTTAGCCTTTTCCTCAACCTCCCCGGTCTATTAGATCTGATACCGGAGCACTATCCAGCCTCTTTGTCTGGGTGCAAACTTCTAAAGCAGCGCAATCTCCAGGGTGAACAAAAAGGATTAGAGGAGATTACCAAAGCGATCGTATATATATCTGAGGAAACCAGCTTCTTCTTGGGGTTTCTGGTACAATGTTATCCCAGGCATGGCTTGACTACTTGGCCACGGAATTTGTAGACAGCGCAGATAGCATCAAATGAAGCTTTCTGCACGAGAAGGGCTTTGATTTTTAGAGAAGAGAGAACGGTTAAGGGGATCTAGTTCAAGGTAAAAAGTACAAAAGTCCTCACGTGGTGTTACAGAAAGGCCTATACCATACATCAGCATGCTAATTTTACCTTTTTGAGCTGTTAACAATGTTATAATATGAATAAAATTACCTACATAGAAATTAGGGTGAATTAACTACTAAGATATAATAAATAAATAATGTCCTAATTGACAAGCAGCATCTATTCTAACTCAAGCTGTGTCAAGACAGCGCCCCAGTTTCATTAAAATCACATAGAGGAATAAATATTGTCAAGCAAAACTTTATTTAAAACAATCTCAGGAGTGCAGGAAATGACTAACATAGCCCTAGCAGAAATGATTCCAACCAAAGTTCATCTTTGATATTAAAATGGAACCAAAACGATAAAACTGCTGAAAATATGACTTGCGCTTTTCCCTTCTGATCTGATACCAATCTGCTATTGATGATATTGTAATGATTATGATTCCGGCCTTTACAATAACAACTGTTTTGTTTTCTCCCTCTCTGTTTCTCCCTATCTTGTGTTCATGGCCAAACTGCAGGTCTAACTTGAGCTGACATTCATTGGCTTCGGTCCAATACAGTTCCTCAACAGAAACAGACAGACGTACAACAGAAAGTAAGACATCAATGGAATTCCCCGCGTACAGGAAGTTATCACACAAAGAGGAAAATGCTTTAACAACAACAGTGGGAGGGGCTTAATAAGGTGGACACATTGATTTGTTGTAAATTATAGCGGCCACATTAAAAATGATTTCATTCTGCCTATTTGATATCTTCTTTCAATGTATTAATATTGTCTGCAAAGGACACACTATCCACCAGGGCGTGCTGGAACACCCTCAGCACCCTGGGTTCATGGCCTAGCTGGTATTGAAAGTTTTGATGATGTGACATTGATCCACTCAAAAGTAGCAATTACCGAATACAAAAATAATAATAATGCGCTTAAAGGGATATTTCAGGATTTTTGACATTGGGCCTCATTAGTTATCCAGAGTGTTGTTGATTTCTGGAGATATTTTTTTCTTAAATTCATGCAGTTCTTATATTTGAAGAGTCTAGTGGCGCTAGGCTAGGACAAGGCTAAAGCATGTCTATGGTATCAGTTAGCCTGCGTTAAAAACAGTCTGACCCACTCCACAGTGCACCTGAGGTAAATCACTTATAACGCCAGACTAACCATATAAATGTCTGTGTTAATAGAATAATTTAAACAATTTTGCATTTAAAATAACTTATATTTGAGCAGCATCAGCTTCGTGGCTGTAAGCTAACGCAGCGGCGGAGTGATCTGCGAGAAAATAGTCCCTCAAAATGCGGTAATTCATGTGATACAAGGTCAGTTATATTTAAAAAAATATTCTATTAACACAGACATTTATATGGGTAGTCTGGTGTTATAAGTGATTTACCTCAGGTGCACTGTGGAGTGCGCCAGACTGTTTTTTAATGCAGGCTAACTGTTACCATAGAAATGCTTTAGCCTTGCCCTAGCCTAGCGCCACTAGACTCTTCAAATATAAGAACTGCATGAATTTAAGAAAAAAATATCTCCAGACATCGACAACACTCTGGATAACTAGGAAATGAGGCCCTATGTCAAAAATCCCGAAGTATCCCTTTAAGCGAACATCTCTCTTTTCTCTGTTGCGCAAATGTATCCAACCAATGTAACTTGAGGAAACTATAAATACAAATGTTACAAAAACCTCTTGATATGCGCCAGCTCCAGCCTCTGACTAACTCCCACCTCAGCAGAGAAATTAGCCTATTTCCGAGCCCGCACACAGGGGCCTCAGTAGTGTGCGCATGAATGAACAGTACTGGTGGGGTGGGGGGGGGGTCGGTGCCACTTCGGGAGTTACGACCCGACCGTAAAGGAAGGATACACGCATTTGCCCCTAGTTTAAGCCGCACTTCTGCTGAGAGATAGAACGCTCTTGTAAAAAAAACGCTGCCTTTGCACTTCTGAGATTTGCAAAGCCACAAAATTAATTGCATCCGTCTCTCTCTCTCCTTCTCTTTAAAAAAAAAAATCTTTTATACAGTTAGCGTGTCACATTAACATGCCACATCACAGCGCCACTTATAATTTCCGTGATATTATTAAAGTCGGGTTTGACAGGGCAAGGCGGAAAAAAGAAAGTGCCAAACGGAAATGCGGGTGTGCAGTAGCAGCGGAAATGGCTGATATGAGCGGGTATAGGTGAGAATTGGGCAAACTGGTGCGGCGGTGTAAGGGTCAGTGCTCTTGCATCACCGCGAAAAGGTGCCAGGTTTCATATCTGTGTAGAGTTTGAAGGTCCTCCCTTTTGAGTTACTCTTTGATTAAGATCGAACTCGAGATCTGAGGGTAAGTCCCTGACATTGTGGCTGCTTCCTGCTTCTGAAAGGGCTGCCCAGTGGAGCAGGTTGAAGGAACACGCGGAGGGGAGAACAGGCACAGAAACAAAAGCTGTGTTTGAGCTTGAAAATAGGACTTGTTGGAAGTGTCGTGGGGCTTGAAGTTGCAGCTATACCACGACTGATGTCTGGTGCTAGTGCTGTCGTGTACTTGGGCAAGACAGCTTCATATTTCTTATTTCTTTGAGTGTTTTTGTTCGTTTGACATAATGGGCCTGATCTTGAGACTCAAAGTGCAGACTATAGCGTAACATTTTGCGCTGAGTAGGAGCGCACTTTGTGATCTTGCCACTCCAGACTTAGCGCATTTAAATGGGAAGTACTGGGGTGGAGACACCTTTTTCCTCCAACCAGACCAGAGGGTTGTGGGGGAGTGGAGGTTGAACATGTGCATTTGTTTTGTTTCGCGTTTACACCAAGGGCGGGCCTGTCGGGCGGCTGTAGCACTTTCTCACTCGTGACATGTACATTGTTTATCTCACGATGGGGTTAATAAAGTTTGTTTGACCTGTGAGAGCCTAAGGCTTAAGGAAGAACACAAGGCAGCGCGATGTAAACGAGGAAATGAATGTCAGCGGTGATCCCATCAGAGCAGTCACCTCCTCTTGCAACACCCTCTCTCAAGTGGCGGAGGCGAATAGCGCATATCCACCACTCCGAAGATCTCAGTACGCTAGAGGACTGCGCACCTCGTGTGCCAGGCACAAGATCCGGCCCAATAAGTTATACCTGAACCTTACAGTGGCACAGTATGTGTATTAAGGTAAGACGCTGCAGGTGAATAAGGGGGGAAAAAATGATTGTGATATCATATTGAAACTTCTGCTGTAGATTACTGACATAAATGAGAAAAAAAAATGTATTACAAGTTTTCTGTAATTTTATGTTTTCATACATGTTATGCATACATATTGTCAAAGTTGCCTATAGTTTAAATGTATTGTATTATTTTATTTGCATAATAATTACTAAGATTTTGAATTGATTAGATTTTGAAGCTAATAATAAGTGGAAAAAAATTGTAAAAAATAATAATCTAAATTTGCCCTGTTTTTGTGTGTGGCTAGGAATTAGATATTAGAAAAATATCTCTAAAGAAAACCTTAAAAATATTGTTAAAGGGATACTTCGGGATTTTGACATTGGGCCTCATTAACTAGTTATCCAGAGCGTTGTTGATGTCTGGAGATATTTTTTCTTAAATTCATGCAGTTCTTATATCTGAAGAGTTTGCCCTATGTTCCTTTGTTTATGATTTGCTACCTTGTAAATATTAAATGTAATGTTATTATTTTTATTCTGGGGTGGGCGCTTATAAGCCTTTGGCTTCAGCCCACTCCCTTTGAGCAGGTTAACTGCTCAAACAAATAAATAAACTAAACTAAACTAAACTAAACGAAGAGTCTAGTTGCGCTAGCCTAGAGCAAGGCTAAAGCAGTTCTATGGTACGCTAGCCCGCATTAAAAAACAGTCTGACGCACTCCACAGTGCACCTGAGGTAAATCACATATAACACCAGACTAACCATATAAATGTCTGTGTTAATAGAATAATTTTTTTAATAAAACTGACCTTGTATCACATGAATTACCGCATTTTGAGGGACTATTTTCTCGCAGATCACTCCGCCGCTGCATTAGCTTACAGCCACGAAGCTGATGCTGCTCAAATATAAGTTATTTTAAACGCAAAATGGTTAAAATTATTCTATCGACACAGACATTTATATCGTTAGTCTGGTGTTATAAGTGATTTACCTCAGGTGCACTGTGGAGTGGGCCAGACTGTTTTTTAATGCGGGCTAGCGTTTACCATAGAAATGCTTTAGCCTTGCCCTAGCCAACGCAACTAGACTCTTCAAATATAAGAACTGCATGAATTTAAGAAAAAAATATCTCCAGACATCAACAACACTCTGGATAACTAGGAAATGAGGCCCTATGTCAAAATCCCGAAGTATCCCTTTAAGTCCAAGACTGGAACGTTTGGAGACTGTAGAAGGTAAAGGTGAGGTTCTTGCATGAGTGGAGCAACAACCTCATTTTGAGAAAAAGGACCCTGAAGTTTTGTAACATGTGCGCATTTCTCCAGTCTTTTGAACAGGCGGCTCCCAGAAAGGAAATGACCATATCTGGATAATAGCCTCATCTCGGGAACCATTCACAGTGGATGAAAATAAGCATCGTACTCTGACATAAAAAACTAAGATGTTTATGGAGAAAACAAGCTAAAAATCTCCACATTGACCACTGCGTGAAAAATCAATACTTTCACCTGCCATGTCTCGCCTTAATCTGCTCCGAGGCGCCGGTGTCTGGAGAGGAAAACCACATAACCTCTAATAGAATTTGCATTATAACAAAGCATATTTTCTTTTCCTGTTAAAGCATTAACACTCATTCTGAAGCGTAAAGGCAACAGCTTACAGTCGAGCGACGTCTAACAGGTCTATTTTATGCACATTTGAAGTTGTTATTACACTATGACACTGCAACAAAGCGCCGGCAAGCGGAAAACGCGCGGACCCATCAATCACCCGAACGGCTCCCTATTGTTTTTTTTCTTACAGACTTTGCAAGTGCTTAGACAGTCCATTTTATACCTGCTGAACTGGCCACTTGCATTTAGAAGCTGTTATTTAGTCATTATACAAAAAGGAATCAGACGCCCCGCGCAATCAATGCTTTGCGGCCTGCGGTGCCAAGCTCTCCGCAACAAAAGTGCCCGCGGAGTTCAAGCCTCGATTGTTGTGTAAGAAAAGAATACAACACTTTTGACATGAAAAAAAAAAAAAGCTGTAACGCACGGTTAGGAAAACATCACAGTTCAAAAAGCAGCACGTTTGTTTGTAGCTTCTGTCTGCGCCGTCCTCCCTCAGGCTGAACATCTCTCAGCCTCACTTGGCATTTTGCAAGACACTATCAGTTAGAATTCGGCATAATGTGATTGAATATTATTTGCAAATAAAACAGGACAGGGATCGGTCTTAATGTCATTTTCGCAAGTAATCAGTCAACTATATTTAATTTTTGGAGCAGGATGCAGCATTGTCAGCCGCGCGCCATTCGTCTTATCTCCCGGCGAAACAAGTTCAAGGGCTTTTGAGGTCGCAACGAGGAAAGATCGGATGTCTGAAACCTACCGCACTGGAAACATGATACGTATTTTTTTGGTATTTATTTGTAATACTTTGTAGTAAAACTAAGATAAGCTTAAGTTGTGGATAAGACTTCCTGTCACCCGTCTGTCACTGTCGTTCAGTCACAGCGTACTACCTTTGCCTCTCAACCGATATCTCCCCGTCTTCATCCTCCGGTTTCAGCTACTCTAATACTCTCCCTTCATCATGTCACTGACATCTCTGCCTTTCATGTTCCAAGTGTCAAAGTCTTTCCTGATTGATGGAATGGATTCATGAATCCTGCAATTGTCAGTGAAACACCATTTATTTCATTGTATTTGTAGGATTATTTGCCCCGTAGGATTCATTAGACAGCGTGAAAAAGGGTGGAAGAGTGTGGAGACACATTCAAGACAATCGTCGGACTCAAAGCCCAGACGCTGAGGACAGAACAGTTCTGTCAAATGTGCTGCAGACTTAACCAATAAGCTATAAGCTGCACAATTCGTGACACTATTGTGCACTACCCTTGATACATTGTACCTAACTAAATTTAGTAAGTTAAGTTTAAGTTTATTTGTCATGTGCATCCAGTACAAAGTACAAAAAGCAATGAAAAGAGTTTTGCCCTGGCGCTCTCTCCGCTGAACAAGAACTAGTCTACATATAAAAACATCAATACAACACAACACAATAAAACATTCCAGCAATAAAATGCAAAAACCTCAGCTCTCCTTAAGGCTGATGTTCATGAGCCTCACCGCCTGAGGATAAAAACTGTCTGTGAACCGGGATTTCTGAGTTTTGAGGCTCCACAGTCGTCTCCCCGAAGGTAGGTAGGAGAAAAGGGAATGTGTGGGATGGCTCGGGTCCTCCATAATACTGTGAGCCTTTTTCTCACAACGCTTATCGTACAAGTCCTTTATCTGAGGCAGAGAAGATCCAATAATCCGAGATGCAGTTTTAACTGTCCTTTTACAATGTAAAAGGACACATTACAATGTAATGTGCTCTGTAACAATGTGTAATAACTTGTATCTATGGGTTAGATACACAATAGAATAGTATTTGTAGTTTGTAGTTACATAATGTAATAAGACATAACTCTAACCCTAACCATAAGGCCTAACCCTAAGGTCTCGTGTCCTATTACATTATGTAAGTACTAATACAAGTTATTCCATTGTGTATCTAACCAATAGGTACAAGTTATTACAGATTGTTGCAGAGCACATTACATTGTACTAAATTTAGTTAGGTATCAAGGTACTGTAAAATAAAGTTATACCAACATCCATTTCAGAACACATTAAAGTTTGTAGACTTTACACTAAGTCCTTCTGTGGACCCACCACCTGCAGGAGGAACCATAGGGGCTGGTGCAATGTGATTTGGGCAGCTCCAACAGCTGCCCCCATGACCCGGCAACGGACAAGTGGAAGAAAATGGATGGATGGATTTTACACTGAATAAGACCATGGAAACCGGATATTAAGTTGTTTGCATGGAACTTCATAGGTCTAACCCAAATTACAGCAGCCTTTATGGTTTGCTAAATCAGGTTACATTCCAGCAACCACAGAAGCAATTCCCAGCGGGCTAGTATGAAAATAGACTCCAGATATTAGCTTGACATCTTCAAAAACCTGAATACTATGTTGGTAATGATACAGTTTGACTTTGCCTCCCACGGCGGCTCCGCATGACCTGCACCTGCTTACTCAGAGCCATTCATGAGGAAAACACAGGACCACATGTGGGCTAAAGCCTGTCTGCTCCTTCACTGCTGCTGCTGCTGCCGCTGTTGCCGCTGTGTGGGTTGTGTAACATGGAAATCAACCTGCTAGATTTTTCTTTTTTTGCATGACTGGCTTTATGCACAAATAGGATAGAAATGTCTCCCAGAAAATCCAGCAGACCAGGTCTAAATATGCTCAAGCATATGCTGTCAGCCAGGCCGCCATAGCACGAACTTTTAAGTGGAAGTGACTCTAGACATGATGGTTTGTTCTCTCGCTGCCAGGAGTTGTTGGTTTAGCTGGAACAATGGGCTGCGGTATTTCTCCACTGTGATGAAATTCTCAAATGTTTTTCTTTCTTTCTTTACTTCTTTGTATTCTACAAACCCACCCTTCAACCAGGGCCTCAGGGCAACCTGTCAGGAGCAATGGGCGCATCACCCGAGGACCCATTTCTTCTTACCACATTGGTCTCTTGCAAAATAGTCTCAAGTTGGACAGCGTTTTTAAACCTACATTAGGCTTCATGCGGGTCAACTGTCTTGCCCAAGGACACAGCAACTGTTTTAACATGCACACATGCATGTTAAAAAAAACATTTAAAAAGGGGGTATTATGCTTTTTTCAATCACATAGCACCAGTCTATAGCATACTATAACGATGACGTAACCTTCTGTTGGTCTGTATATGCAGTAAATTAAAATAACTGCCTTGAATAAAATTGCTCTCTCAAAATGGCTGTACTGAACGTTTTGAAATAGGCCTCTGTCTCTTTAAGAAGCTTTCCGACACGCCCCCTTCAGCACACTGCTGTGGCATCTAAACAACACTACTGTGCGGGGAGGGGGCTCTGCTGAGCTGAGGAGCAGTGGTTGGTGGCTTGGCTGGTGACAAAAGGTCCAGAGGCGTCTCCAGGAGTTGGGGGCGTTCCTAGGAGGACTGAGGCATAGCTACACCTAAAATGGCTGCCGTCTAAGTTTTTACTGATTACTCAAAAATATGTGAATGAGCCAAGGCAACACTCCAGGCATGTGTTTAATGAGGGAATGACATAATAACATGATATAAAGCTTGAAAAAGTCGATTTTACATAATACCCCCCCCTTTAAACTCACATTGTGACTTATAGTTCATCACAGAACAGCCAGCCCCCCACTTCCAAGCACCGCACGGATAGACGTTATGCATTAAAGTCCCTGCATAGCAACAGCATGGCTCCAGAAAGCCAAATCAGTGTCTATGCTACATCGCTATCCCATGTTTCGACAACCAGTCCAGAAAGTTGAGGGTTCCGTTTGGAAGGGAAATGATCTATAGTGTATAGTCTCTATCTGCTGTCGCGAGAAACAATAAAAACACGCCATGTGCTCTTAAAATGTTTAAAAACATAAATAAACGGAAGCTACTACTATCGAACTCCTCGATGCTGAACATATGTGGGTTATAATTTAGGCGATACGGATCTGGCGCGCGTTAAATTGACAGGCACTTTAGAAGATAGGAATCGGTTGAATTTGCATGATGGGATCAGATAAGCGGTCGTTAATAATCCAAAGCCATCTCCTTTCCCTGTTGGAGCGATGTTCCCGTAATTGGTTCAGGGCACACTCCAGGCATACAGCCCTCGTAAAAAAAACACAGTCATCAAAAAAATATGCATTGATTTTGCTCCGTGTAGCTCGAATGTTGTTAGCAACCGGCGAGTACATTTTTGCACAAAGGTACACGTGTTAATGATGGCGTAGCTGACGGTTGGCGCCGGGCTAATTACATGATAACTTACAGTTAAGAGTAAGTTATCATGGAACTTGCCGTAATTAAGCCGAGAGTGACAGACCAATCACTTGGCCTTTGGAGGAATGAGAGTCAAAGTCAGAATATAATATAGCCATAAATGTCTGGAAACAAGGCTTAATTAAAAATCGGTGTGAGCAAATAACACAGAGCCAGTCGGTGGTAATAGGTATTCAGCCGAACAAACCTGCTCTTGTCAAAGCTGCATTATATTAAAAAGAATGTGAACTATTTTATGGCTGTATTTGACTGATAATAAAATGCATCTAATCAATTGACTCAATAGGACAATAAAACAGTCTTACTAAAAGGGCTGTTTGATAAGGTGAGCGTTGGTCTTCTATCTTTATTTTAAAAGGAACAGGCCACCGTTTCTACACACTGAGATATGTTCTTACCTTGTCATGATTCGTCTTTTGTTCCCCTGGTTTTGTATGTTGTCTTTGGTCTAGTCCTGTGTTTTATTTTGACATGTCTGTTCTGTCCTTGTGATTTTGCTTTACTTCCCTTGTATACTGCCAGCCCCGCCCTGATGTGTTTCACCTGTGCCCCGTTTCCTCATGTATTTATACCCCTGTGTTTCCCTTGTCCTTTGTCGTGTCATTGTCTACGTCAGCCCCGGTTTGTTTGAGTTTTTGTCTTCTCTGGATTTTGTTATTCGTCATTCATTAAACTTCACCAGTTTTGTTGCGGTCCAGCATTTTGGGTTTATTTTCTTCACTCCACCATCACACCTTGACATACCTGAGCTTAGACGAGTTGATGCGTACCTGTCTGGTCTTTGTGCGTGCGCTCAGTAACGCAAAACAACCAAAGATGTTGTTAGCATTTGGTCTCTCCCAGGATATTCCTATAGCTCCAAACGGGGGTGAAGTTGGAAGCTACCACGCTATTCCATGGGCACGCACAAAGACCAGACAGGTACGTATCAACTCATCTAAGCTCAGGTAAGAACATATCTCAGTTTGGGGAAAAAACAGTGGCCTGTTCCTTTAAGGTGTCAAATAAACCTGAGACTTGTGTTAAAATCTCAGTCAATTCCCTATTAAAGCTCAAAAAGCTATGAGGAAGCTTTGGCATCGCCTCCCAAGTGTGGGGATTACCACTGGGCCCATCGAGGTAACTGTTTAAAAAGTTCGTGTCAGCCTGCGTATTTAGGTCAATCCGCGGCCGGTCCGGTGGGGCTTCCCTCAATGCCATATGTGCGGGCCAAATGCTATCATTACCCTCTGTCCTCGCGCCGGCCGGACCTGCTCCTCCTGGGTCTTGTACAAATGTGTGAGAGGTGCTGCGGGGCCATCGGACCAAAGTCACAGAGAGGAGCCTCCGAACAGCTGTGTGCTCTGCCATTGCTGCTAATATCACTGCACTTAGCTTTTGTGAATACGCCTTTTCACAAAACGTCACCTATTCCAAAGTTAAAATTCATATGAGGGGGTTAAAACGTCTTTTGGGGGGAATGATGGCGCAGCGGTTAGCGCCCTTGCCAAACAGCAAGATCTGAATGGCCCCAGTTTGACTTCCAGGCTCAGGACCTTTCAATGTGGAGTTTGAATGTTCTCTTGCATAGGTTTCCCCTACCACCACCAACATGTCCAATAGTCTGGAACAATAGATAAGAACATCATTACAATTTGGAATTGCCCATATGGTCATAGCTGAAGCAGCCAGAAGGGGAAAAACACTAAACTTTCTCCCATTACTCTGCCATTACTTTAACAAATGGTGAATTATGAATATACTTTCAACTAAATAAAGATGCAGAGACATGGAGGGGGCAAAATGCTTCAACAAACTAAAAAAAACAGACAATGCTAACCATCTGATCCAATTTTGTTGTACAGTTGTATAATGACAATGAAGTTCTTCAATTTTTCTAACTTTAGCTTCATGCTACGTATGCCAACATTTGCTACAACTGCCGTTTTTTCTCTTCTACTGAATTTGCGGTGAAAAAACATCGATATGGACCTAATTTCGGCTTGACTTTATTGGTGTGTGTGATGAAAATGTTTATAGTACACCAGAAAAAGGCTAAACATTGCTAAAAATTGTGATTCCCATGAGAGGCTTTCCTCCCCCTCGGTTAGGCCACGCCGCCTTGTATAAAGTGTTGCCATCTGTATACTCTATAATCACGTCACATTGGAGCCAAAGCAGTTAGTCTTGCAATCTCAGTTAATTTCTGAACTGGTAAATGCGATAGAAATAATAAATGTATGTGTTGAGTGCGTGCATGAGGTCAGAGAATACTTATTTTATAAGTATAGTTATATTACTATTTTGAACTATTTTCATGTCTATCTGCTGCTGTTATTTTGGACCTTGCCCAGGGACTACGGTTAGGAAAAAATCTTCATAACATAAATTAAAATGTTAATTAATGTGCTTTTTATTTACTCTCATAGGCTATACATGAGAATGAATATATAGCAAAACCAGTCCACACAATTGAACTTCAAAAGTCACATGAGTAAAAAAAGGACATCATCGGTTATCCTCGTTATTATACTTTGCACTTACTTTTTCGACTCCTTTCTATTTCTGAACAAAGATTTGGCCATTTGAACAAGGAGATGTTGAGAGAAATCCCATTAATCATGTGATAATGTTCCTTTAATGAGTCATCCTTTTGGGTTTGTTATCTTACCACTTATCATTAGGTTTTAAAAGGGCGTCCTGAGGTGGGCTCGCTGCTATCACCAGCTGAGAGTGAAGTACTCTTTTCAAAGAGCTGTTACAACGATTGTCTTTCAGCGAGGCAAAATGGTAGAAAATCTTGTAATCTCCAATCTAATGAAGATCTCCATTTTTCTGCCCTTAAAGTGGGTTAAGTAAGTAGCTATATTGTTGCGCTTGAATAGAACTTTGGATTTGCATTTGATTGTTCTCGGGCATGAAAGAGGAAAAATGGCCTCCTTTTTAAACCCAATACTGAAGCCTGATAAAAACACGAGACAATGGCACGGCTTAAGAAAACGCTCGTACATGCCAACGCAGCCGTGCCACAAATATTTAACTGGATACGCCATGCAAGAATCAAGGCCGTGTCACATCTATCACGCTGCAGAAAGACAGATGTCATAAAATACAACTTCCTAAACTTCCTAAACTGAAATGATGTATTAATGCATGACGATATCATGAATCATGAGTTAACATGACTTCATGTTCTTTCATAGATGACTTCATGCATGAATTAATTAACTACTGTAATGAATTCATGAGAAAATCTTGTTAGTATATCATCATCTTAGAATCATGATGAATTCACTAAAACATTTACATTGAATTCACTAAAACATTTCAAAAACATTAACTAATCGTAATTATAAAGTGTATGCATGAATATCATGATTCATCATGATTTAAAAAAAAATGTGTTTGCAAGATATGTAATACAACATTTACAGCTGTAATTAACTCATCATTAGCTAATCCTTAGTTCATTCATAAATTCATGATGATTGCGTCCCCTTTACTAAAGTGATGCACTTTTATGCTTTGGACAATAATCAAGGACAAAACAAACACAAACCTCACAGACATTATAATTTAGAACTGTCCACAATGCATTATGAGTTTAAATTAAGTTAATGCTTTGTGGTCCATTACATTTCACTTACATCAACATAAACACTGCCTATTGCTTATTTATGCTTAACTTTAAAAAAAAAACGTATATTAAGACTTATTCATGATGTAAATAAGTAAAAAATATAGCACTTTTTTACTCTTGCACAAATTTGTCCAAAGCATAAAAGTGCATCACTTTAGTATAGGGGACGCAATCATCATGAATTTATGAATGAACTAAGGATTAGCTAATGATGAGTTAATTACAGCTGTAAATGTTGTATTAAGGTATATCTTGCAAAGTGATTTTCTTAAAAATCATGATGAATCATGATATTCATGCATAAACTTTATTACTAATTACGATTAGTTCATGTTTTTGTAATTTAAAAAAAAATGTTTTCGTGAATTAATCATGATTCTAAGATCATGATATATTAACAAGATTTTCTCATGAATTCATTACAGTACAGTAGTTACTTAATTCTGGTCTCCAAGCTGGTGAGACAGACCCTTTATAGATAAAATACTCACAAAAGACTTTAATTATTTACTACAATTTTAAGACGGTACGTTCTATTACATGCAATTAAAAGAAACGTACCGACAACAGCAAAAAACATCAAATTGTGTAAAAAGACAGGAGCAAAACGAGGCTAATAAGAAACTAAATTAGGGAAATCATGGCTAAAATTGACCTTTTACCTAATTTTTAAATTACAGTGCACTTTTGTTTTAGGCAGAAAGTGTGTAAATGTCAGATGGAAAACCTCAGTGATTTTGCAATATATTGTACCTTCTTGTGTGATAGATAAGGAATGTCTTATAATTATCAATTGGCAAAATATTGTGCAGCAAACTGTGTAACCAAATTACTGTTTTAGATCGTATTGGGCATTTGGCTTGGATGAATATATTAGGCAGGTTTTAAGTTGATGATGGGAACCTTTTGTGGTACACACATACACAACCCTGTGAGCCGTTGAAAAAAGCGTATGGAAACAGTACAAAGCCGCGGTAAATAAAAGGAGCTAGGAAGGTATAACACAGTTTACAAAGGCACCAACCGCAGCTTCTTAAATGTAGCTGTGAATAAAAAAAGACTTTTAACACATGTGAGAGCGAAGCAGAGTCGTGTGCGTTTGGTGATAAGTGCAGGGTTTTTCCCAGTTCTGAAGGAAGAGAGGGAGCTTCTGTTGAAGAGGAGACAACACGCGACTTGTACAGAGCCAAACATGTGGGAGTGCAGCTGCCTCGATGTACAATCACGCCCTTGAATTATAATGAAAGACGCGTCAGCAGCAGTAACAGCGAAGGCAGACAAGACAACGCGGTTCTTCAAATTCAAGGTTTTAGAATGGACCTTTCTCCCGGCTAGCATTGTAAATGGTTAAGGATAAATTGTAGCATTGTCTAATCCTCCAGATAGGTCCGGTTTAGTGGGTAGTGTCTCATTTCAGATCTCCATTTTACATATGGGTGGGCCTTTATTTCAGGGACTTTGTGCAGCTACAGTTAAACATGGCTGCATTGTCAATTCTACCACATAAACTACTACTTTTACCTTCATCTTAAAGCATGTACTCATAGGGGTGGGAACCGCTGGGTACCGATTCAATACGTGATACATGGCTCACGATAACGACGACTTAGCGATACGCCGATGCTGTGATATTCTATATATTGGACAAAAATAACCAACGATAACATCACGATTTTTTAAGAAACATGCGATTTTTAACCTCTTTAACATAATACATATTAATCATCATTTACATTTGTTTTTTTATGTGCTTTGTACCCCATTTTCTTAAATAAATACGTGAATAAATTATCCCTGACTGAAAATGGGTCTACTGATCTGAATGTGGCATCACTTTAAATTTAAACAAACAAGAAACCACAGTCCTATTTCAAAAGGAATAAATTAACCCCAAATTAATGTTATTTATAACTATAAAAAGTAATATATTTCTGTGACAGTGTTTGGTCCAAGTGCTTAAAACTGTAGTGCTGCCCTCTACTGTTCTGACTGAATACTTGATTATTATTAGAATACTGACTGGGAAAGCAGTGGGGCACTGCTACCTCATTAATATGCATAACATAATCAAAATATCGTATCGGAATAACAAGTATCGTATCGTGCCGCAAAATATCTCGATATATCGCAAAATCGATATATTGCCGCACCCCTACTCACAAGCATGTCTCGGTTTTATATTGACGGCTTCAGTGTAAGAAGTGTGGAAGATCATTACCACAGGACTCATTTTACTTATAAATGATACACTATAAACTTGGGCAAAGGTACAATATGAGGTCATGTCAATGTTGTTCAATATTTCATTTACGATCCCTGGCAGGCTATAATGGATTTTAGTGCCTCAAAATCATTACATTCAAGTGTTTTCAAAGCGCCCTTGCTCCCGCAGGACCCGGAGAATATGAAGGAGTCTGTTGTGAGTGAATTAAAAATAGATATCAGGTGCAGCTGTAGGTGAGCGGCATATTTCCTTTACGTTGAGAGAGAGAGAGAAAAGAAACCCATTGCTTTCTTTCTTTTTTTTCTCCTTTTTCCGGACGCCGCTGCAAAAATGACTCCATCAATCCCCACGGCCGTTTCCCCGGAGGTGCCGCGCGAATATTCAGCAATTCATTTGTATCTCGCGCTTGGCAAAGAATTCATGTTTTACAGCGGCAGTGCGGTCCCAAGGGGGCCAAACTACTTGTTTTAGGAGGCGATGCATCAATTCCGACAAAGGCGAGCGTTGTTAGCAGACAACAGCGGGAGGTAACGCGCTAAAGTCGAGCCGAGTGCACTTACAAAGAGACATCAAGCAAACAGGCACTCACAATAGCGCATACAACACGTCCATAAAAGTTATATGTCCAGCACTTTGGGGGTTTATTAAACATTTAATAGACTTCAGGATGAGTCTCTCAGACAAAAGCCGCGCTGGAAATCACAACGGGACCTCCTCGTTTCTCTTTTAGAAACAATGGCTTTCTGACGTCTCCTCTACAAACGTCTCATGTGACCCTCCCAAAGAGTTAGTAATGGCTCGCAAAAAAAAGCGTATCGCGTGCTTCACAATATGGCGGTCACTCGGATAGGCCCATAACTCCACAGCTGAGGCCGCTTTGGCTTTTATGATGACGGCAGTAACACCATGGGAACAGCGGTGCGAAAAGACAGCGCCGAGAAGATACTTTGATATACACAATAGTTTAAGAGAACTGCAAGGAAGATAAAGATAAAGTTATGAAGTCCATTTATGAGGATGCACTACAGGCAAGACTTTGGGCAAGATCAAACATCCAGTCTTCACTATTGTCTGTTATTATTATTTTATTGTAAATTCATAAGCCGTTTTATAAACATGAATTTTTCTCACACTCTGGGGCCAACTCAAAATAGCTCTGACAGTTTAATGCAGGGGTGCGGCCCTCAGGCTTCTTGTTGAGTTGACACGCATCACGAGAGATGGTACTTTGTACGACAAGATTCATAGTTCTACACAATCAGTCCTCTTTTATTGTGGGAAAGAGCTGGTTTTAAGGTTCCAAGCTCAAATCTCTCGCTCTGAAACCAAAAAAATCAGGTTAGAAATCTGGGAGTAATCATGGACTCAGACTTGAACTTAAACAGCCACATCAAAGCAATAACATCATCAGCTTTTTACCATCGGAAAAACATTGCTAAGATCAGAGGAATAGTGTCAAAACCAGACTTAGAGAGACTCATCCATGCATTTGTCTCTAGCAGGTTAGACTACTGTAACGGCTGCTCACTGGCCTTTCTAAACCAGCTGTTAGAGCTGCAGAACATCCAGAACGCTGCTGCTCGAGTCCTGACAAGAACCAGGAAATACGACCACATTAGTCCAGTGCTCCGGTCTCTGCACTGGCTTCCTGTCACTCAGAGTATAGAATTTAAAACAGCTCTGCTTGTGTACAAGTCTTTTCATGGTTTAGCACCAAAGTACATCTCTGACATGTTAGAGCCGTATGAACCATCTCGGGCCCTGAGAACTTCAGGGAGGGGTCTCCTGGTGGTTCCCAGAGTCAATAATAAACACGGTGAGGCCAAAGCTAAAGATCTGGAACAGTCTTCATGAGGATGTGAGACAGGCCTCAACTCTGACAATGTTCAAATCCAGGCTGAAAACAGCTCTTTTTACCCGTGCATATGAAAACTGAAAGTATTTTATCTGCACTCTTGCCTTTTACTGTCATTGATTAACTTTATGTTGATGTTTTATTGATTGATTTGATCTGTTTTCTTGTCATTTTATGCAACTGTGAAGCACTTTGAATTGCCTTGTGTATGAATTGTGCTCTACAAATAAACTTGCCTTGTCTTGCCTCAAATGAAGCTGTGGGACACGACTTCAAAACCCCGCTAAACGCTCTCAGTTGAAGTTTTCACCGCATTGACCACTAATCTGTGGCCCTCCACACCATATACGCACGTTGAATTTGATTGTTTACTGTCGCTGATCCTGCACATGCGCACCACGCTGGAGGGCAAAAGGCTCTCCTCCACAATCAACACAGCCCACTCAAAACCTTGTTAATGTCTCGAACATCATTTTAAGACATTCACCGACAATAGTGGCTTGACAAACTAACAAACTTAAACTTAAAGAGTTGACTAATTTAGACCATCTTTGAAAGTGGCATCTCTGAATGATTATAAATATTTTACTTATTCATCTGCACCGTCATCTGCACAACAGTTTTGAGAACAGGATGAGCTGGTTTGCCCGCAGACACGCACCTGTTTTGGGGTCGACGGAGAAGTATGGCTGCCCTTGGAGGATGCTGTAGACTATTTTGGCGCTGTTTCCGTAGGTGGGGTCGTCTGCGTCAGACGCGGTGACCTGCATCACTGACGTACCTGCGGATAGAGCAAGGATAATAGGGAGAAGGAAGGGTGTTACAAAGAGAATCGCTGTGCATGATTCTGTCAAAAGCTATTTCTAAGTTGCGGTTCATGTGAGTCAAGTTTTCAAAGAAGCAGATACAGACAGCCAGACCAAAGATAAGGTTTTTAAGAGTTACCAACTACAAGCCAGGTTTCAAAATAAAAATCAGGCGCTTACAGATTTGTGGCGCACAGTAGAGGCAGCACCACAGCTCCACTTCACACTGTCATAGAAAAATGCTTAGGTTTACGTTGACAAAATTGACCGTCAACAACTGCACATTTAGTGGAGTCGGTAAAGACGAAGACTTATTCCATGTGTTCTATTGAAAGACAGCCTGGTACAGCTTGCTTTGAATTTGAGGTAAACATTTAAAACAATCAGATAAACATGAAGTGTGATATGTTAATCTCCTTCAGTGTGAGTGGAGAAAGTCGTAGATTGCTGCCAAATCCAAAACCATGGCGAAAACTCCCCAAACAAAAAACAGCCACTCTCAAACATTTTCTGGAGGGTAATCTAATCATTACCAGCTCAAATCCTACACTGTCTGGCCAAAAACAAAATGCTACTAATATTGGTTGTAGAGCCGTTTTGTGCTCCTCCATGGGGTGAACTTTACGATCGGTATTCCGTGGCAGCCAATCCATGTGTGAAAATGATGAACCACTATTTCACAATGTGAGTCCGATGAATCTTGACAGTGTCTTCTTGAAATATGCCTGTGCCATCAGGGAAGAAGAAATCCATTGATGACATAGGTTTTATTCAGGATGTTCAGTTCGTCAGCTGATCTCAGTCTTTGGGCTCATAGTTTTGTTGAACCTAGACCTGACCAACTGCAGCGACCCCGGATCAGAACAGTTAGTTAAATCCATGTGGGGACTTCATTTTGATCAGGCACCGTATTAAAATGTTTCTCTTCAAGCTCGTTATGGTGAAAGGTCCGAACCGGATCAGGTCCTTTTTTCAGTCAATTTTACCCAGAAACTCTCCCTCGAACGAACACGAGAACAATGGAGCAGGCGACACAAGTCAAAGCTAAATGCACTAAAAGCCTCTTTTTTATTAGTTATGGCGCAAGATTTTATTCACATTTTCATTTCAGATGATTTATATAAAAAGTGCGCCTTGTATCGCTCGCGCCTTGGATATTGTTATCTGGCTGGCATTATTAAAATTGTATATCAAAAAGAGCCCGTCTTTTGAACGGCTCTTTGAAATGAACGGTTTCCAAAGACTCGGCTCCGAGTAAAGAGCCGTAAATCCCATCACTAGATTTCTTCGCAAAAGCTTCTATGAATAAAAACATCAACTCAACCAAACTGAGTCCAGTCGACGATTTAAGCTTCACTACGATGCATACTCATAGACCGTTTAAACAGAATAGACAACTCCTCCTCACTCCTCCCCGTTTACCATAATGACCACGTTCGAGGGGGAAATCATGGCGGATTTACAGACTCCTCCCCCCCTGCTCTGACGAAGCATGTTCCTAAAAAGGGCATAAGGGCGGGATCTTCACTGTAGACTCGGCCCTTGCGTGACGTGTAGCTCGCGCAGCTCCAATGCTAACAGTCCGACCCTCATTAAGTACGAGATTTCTAAAGTATCCTACGATAACCAGCCTGGTGCCTCTGATTGTGTCTAACCCAGCGTAATCACAGGAGGAATATCTAGCTGTAGACAATTCCAAAAAATTAGGCACCGGGCATTAAAGTTGTTTTTAACGTGTCTAAAGTGCAATGGATTCCAATGGGGGCCTAGCGGGTATATGGCGGTACTACAGCAATGGCGGACTCCAGTGTCGTCGTGGCAAAGCAGAGCAGCCGGCGGCCCATGTGCATACCTCCTGGATGAATGACGGTCTTCACGTGCATATCTGACTGCTTGTCTTGTTGACTGAAAGTCAACAAGACGAGACTGACTTGTACTGACACAATGCAAACACCTCTTCGGGAACTTTATTTCAAATTGCCTTCAAGCTCTCAAGACAAGCGACACAGAAGCAGGGGGTGTTTATTTAAGAACTAGGCATGAACCACTGTGCTTCAATTTAACACTCGAGGTGCTGCTCAAATAGCATTACAGGCTTCATTTAACCCATTTTTAATTGCACTGCGAAGGCGCTATGATTGCACTACACGCTCATGTGATGGAGATGTGTTTTCCTCTTTCTTTCTTTCGTTTTTTTTATAACGCGATCGCTGAGCCCTATATGTTCTTCAGGATATAGCCGGGAGCGTGTTATTTTTCCTCGACACATGCTCGGTTGTTTTGCCTGGGGGAAATAAACTAAATTACACAAGTACAACTCCAGTGGTGCTCGACATGCAGTATAACATCCAGTTTTCCCGTGCTCCAAGTTTGGCAGCTCCAGATCGGTCAAAGTCACTCCCGGAATATAGTATGGGAGTTACGTGGATTCTACTGCGGTGCGTATCAAATTATATACGGCACATAATCAACTTCTCACAGTGAAATTTAATTCTGCTGCGTCGGAGAGGAAGTGCGGCAGGTTAAGGAAGGCTAATTTGAAGCTTTTGTGCATAGAAATTGACCTGTGCTTGTACCGTTCAGCTGAAATTGAATTAGTCGGGGCTTTTAAGAGAAGTGATTCGAAACCAGCGCAGCTCCCGGAGTACAGATGATTCCCAGTACGGGTTTTGACGGACATTCCCGAGTTACAGGGAGCTGGCCTTTACCGCTTTATACCCTGGTAATGAAGACTCCGATATGCTAGCGTGGCGTAATATCATTTTCTAACCGGGCATATGTTGTAATTTCCCGTCATCGGCCGAGAAATGGGCTTCCACAAGTCAACATGAAAGGTTAATGATCACGAAATCAGATGAAAAGTCTGTGTTAAAATGCAGCGCAGTAGCTCAAATTGATCCGTGTACAGGGAGGAAATGGTCAAGGTCTTCGGTTTGTGCTTGGATGATGGGGCAGAGTGTTTTATCCAAGTCATTCCGTAGTTGTGGGCCGTGGCATTTTAGTTTCCTATATTTTCCTGAGAGGGAAAGTAATATCCAATGAATTAACAAAATCAATATATAACCTGTGAACAATATAATAAGTTGTAAATGGATTGTAGTAAAGAATATATTCAGGAAACTCTTGGAGGTTTCTGGAGCAGAATATATGTGCGCATATGTTTGCAAATAAATTATGTTACAAAAGTTCAATTAGGCTTAAACAAAGGTTTGTATAATATAAGTGAAGCCTCTTTAAAGCAGAAGTAACTCATGCCCCTAGAGGCCATAAGCGCCACTGCAGGTGCCATAGCATGTTGCGTTTTTTTACTCATTAATTGTCTGTGAGAGTAAATAGTACGCTGACAGAAACGATAAAGGGAGAAAGGGATATTGTACATCCAGTTACACAATGGAGATTTTTTTCACTCAAACTTGGCTATAAATACTGTTTAAGTGGCGCTAGCCCACTGTTAGCTTTGCCCGTTAGCCTGTTAGCTTCTTCTTCGTGATTCCATTAGTGTGTATTGGGCCTCCGACCAATTGCAGGGAAAGTTGCAACTGTGGTTTTCTGGCTAGAGACACCAGGGGGAGATGAAAGACCCCCCAATCATCCCATTAACACTTGTATTACCCCCAGAGGGACGACGGAAAGGATTTATTAAGGTAAACAAGTTACTTAGTACTGCTTTAAGAGGAAAAAATTGCCCCACTTTGAAAATTAGGCCAGAATGTATGGAATGTTGTTTTTTTATCCACCCTTCATTTGCATTTTGCTGTTTATGGATTGATATAATATGAGTAAAGGTGAAAGGAAATGTTGTGGCCTCAATCTTTTTAATACATCTACCACCTAGTAGGGCAGTGCGATATGGCCTAAAATCTATATCATGATATAAAAACGAAATATCACGATATAATTGACAATGGACAAATTACTTCAAAATCCCAGCCTTACGCCTATTTGGAAGTCAATCACTGAATCAATTCAGTGATATTTCATTCTATTTATTTCATACGGCATACTAATTTCTTCGCAAATATGATCTACTCAAGCAGATTACATCCCTTTCATTTGACTTTTTAAGCACCTGTCCCCATGTTCTACAGTCAGTGGTTATGCTGCTTTGATGGAGCGTAACAAAAATTATATTGTGTCCACAACGATATGAAAAATGACAACAATATAATACGACATGGCCAACCCCTACCATCTAGTTATATTTCTATCATTGTGTTACCAGGCTGTGACATTATCCTTCATGATAAATGGTAAATGGTCTCAACTTATATAGCGCTTTTCCACCTTCATTAGGCACTCAAAGCGCTTTACAGCAAGGATCCACTCATCCATTTACACTCTCATTCATACACCAGTGTACGCAGACCCTGGCCAATTGTACATGTTTTGGAGAGGTAGGGGAAACCAGAGTACACGGAGGAAATCTACAAAGACGAAGCACGAGCGCTAACCGCTGCGCCACTGTGCCGCTGCACACACTATCTTCCTCTTTTATTGTCCTCCAATGTGAGATTTGAATAAGTTATTTGTGGTTTCAATTACAATTTCTCACACCCATGTCCCAGCAACATTAGTATTCAAAAGGGCGTTTCCGTTCTTTGACAGGAATACAAAATACTATCAGCATTATTTGTTGGCGATGACACAGATTTTGATTAAACTAATTTGGTGGGCGGAGTTTGTAAATAGCCCCGGAGAGAAGGCGTGGCTGTTCAGAGTTCAAATACGAGTGGTCTCTGTGGACTGCGCGAACCCAGATTCTAATGAAGGCAATTAGCGAACAACATGTCGGTGCAGCTGCAAAACGCGAGCGCATGTCGGTTTATCGCATGTGTTCTAATAAGCATGAGCTGCAAATTGCAATGCGGGGGACTCATGTGAAATAGATAGTAAAAGATACTGTTTACTTGCCCATTTACTCATATTATGCTCAGTTCAACCCATTGCACTTTTATTAGTTTCAATAGAAGCAGTGAAATTACATAAAGCAAATGCAAGCTAGTCCATATAGACGCCTCTCATGATTAAATGGGAAAGGCAGAGTCAGATACGAATAGATGTATGTTTAGTGCCCAAACTGCAGGGGATAGACAATGCTTTATTCCTTCATTATTTTTTAAAACTAAAATTTGAATGTGTATGATGCTGGCTTTTTCACTTTTGCTGAGAATGGTTGGTTTATGGGTCACGGGACAGGCTTTTTAAAATGACTTCTATATTAATCATTGGGTGAAATGTTAAATACAACTCCAGGTCTGTATTTCATGAAGCAACACTATAACAACATGGTTAAAAGAAGTTTAGCAGAAAACACTTCCCAAACTGGTAGACACAGTGTTGCACTTGATCTCTGCTTCTCGCCAAAAACTGCCTGGCACATGCCCAGGAAATCAATTTAAGCAGGAAGGGAAGACCATCACTGCCAATTAGCCGCCCGCCGCCCCTCACCGCTCCCGGGGGCGGAGATATTGACGGATGCTGGGGGATTAGTGAAGTGGAGTGTGGGACGGTTGATTGTTACGGACGATTTGAGGCAAGGAGACGGCGAAACCACAAAGGAATGATTCTAAAAGACACCAGGAAACCAGAGGGAGGAGCGCGCTGGCTAATTATTTCTCCCTTTACAGAGTCGGATTCGTCTCTGGGTCACTGATGGGGATGGATTCTGTTGTGCAGCAGCCGGTAATGGACAAGTGAGAGTGGACATGGACAAGTTTGGGAGATGGTTGGTTAGAACTAAATGTAGAAGATGCATAGGTACATCAAGCGGTTTGGACCACCTTGCCCACATCAGCATAGGTCAAATATCCTCCCGCCCACCACACAGTTCTAGAAGAGCCTTAGTATGGGGAGAAGAAGACATACTTGACACATCAGGCGCACAAACACTCACGGGCTGCTAATGTTGCGCAGCGTCCTCGGCTTGTGAATATAAATGAGTGTGAGCAGCCTGTTATTGAGTGTATAAAGAGAGAGTCTGGTCCGCTGGGGTTTGAATTTTTAACCAGATCTGCACATTTCCATTTTCTGGGTTGGAAAGAAATAGATGAAGTTATCCCCCTTTTCTCTTTGAGATGGCTTTAAATACAGTACAGCGGAATTGCGTAGATCAGATGTAGGGTTTGTCCAGAGACTTCCTCTTCCTCCTGTGCATCTCCATCCGCTCCCGTCCCGCCGCCTCCATCTCTCGTTCCTTCTCATCTTGATCTTTGTCCTCCTCCTTCTCCCCTGGCTCTGACGCCGTTCTTCACCTGAGGGTCACCTGTGAAACTCCGCCTCATAGTTGACCCAGGACTCAGTGAATAGAAAACCATCTTCTGGGAGGAGCATAGCCAACGAATATAATCCATCTTATTCTCCAGTGGACGAACTTTAGCTAGAACAATAGTGGGGAAAGGTTTGTGTGGCTTAGCTGCGAGTCTTGCCCGGATACCTCCTCGTTTACCCCTTATTTGTTTTCCTGTAGCGCCTCTTGTGACGCCTCCACTGTGCTGCCGGTGTGGGAGGCTGTTGGTGCCTCTTCAGTGTTTCAGAAGAAGACATATGTGCATTTGCAAGAGTCAAATGCAAGGTTTCCTTCATGGCCAGTAAGTGCTCTTAGCAGAAAAAAAAAAGAAAATCAGCTTTGCAGAAAAAGGCAAAAATGCTGCTGCGCCAATGGACCAATGGAGAGAGTAGAAATCAATAATTACTGGGAGATTCTTGAGGCATTGAGTGATTTTGACAAGTTTATTTGCTTCATGAACTTTGAATTATGATGCCTTAATCACTGTTGGAAGTATTGGTAATTTATGCTGATTTTGAGTAGGTTATCTTGAAATAAGTTTGGCAGCAGGTTTTTATCCCATTTGACTTGTCTCATTGTGTTGTTTTTCTTATTTTAAGTGGACACGTTTGTTTTCTTTCTTATCTTCAGCAAAACAAAGCTAATTCCATCTTAACGACAGTCCAGACCTACACAAAATCAGCTTAGTGATCTTAATTCAAGCACTTTTAAGTTAGTTATCTTATTCAAGACGGCCATTTTCTCAATGTGGATCATATTCCAGTCCCCCCTATAAATGCCACACAACGGGCCTTTTTGATTTGAATAAGCCACTGTCAACCGTTGCCTGCTTGACTGAATCCCTTTCCAACCGAAGAGTGTGCCCAAAATGACTCGGGCAGCAGTGTGCCCAGCTTTTGGACGAGTAACACACGATTTGAAGAAGCACTGTGGAAATATCTGAACAACACACTTCTGAGACCATTTTGCTTTTAGGCATGAGCCGGTGGACATGCGGGGGGAAAAAACAGAAGAAAACTTGCTTTGTTCGCTCGGGCTAAAAACGGCTCAGCGACGGGACAAAGGAGTGGAATATAGATGGACGCCACATGACAAAGCAAAGTGGAGAGTGTGCCGTGCTGTTTGGATATTGTTGCTGGAGGATTGCATTGAGTGCTTTCTAAAGAGTTGACCACTGGGAGACAAACAGCAAAGGCACAACAATGAAATCAGGAGATCAAACCAACGGAGGATATTCTCACACAAAGACGACAGAGGGAGGAAGCATGTGATGCACTCGAAATGAGGTGTGGATGGTGTTAGATTAGACTGGGAGGTTTGGCTCAGGTTTGGGATAAAAGCTAAAAGTCCACTCTGCCAACAAAAGGGAGGGGTATTTATTTGAATAACGCCTTTTAACTTTTCTTTCACTCCATTACCCACAGCTCTACTGCCCACGGCCCCAACCCTTAGCTCAGACCGACCAAATTCAAGTAACCATTCAGTCTAGTCATTTTTATTTAACAAGGATCTTGTCAATCTTTGAGGTACTCTGTGGAGCTAATGTTGAACCTCCGTCACGTATTTGTGGAGACTGTCTGTATGTTTTGCTCACGTACGTGCTTTCGTGGCTGCCAGATCCCACTCAAGGATAGTCCTCATCTAAACTGTGTTCCTTTTTTGGCGCTGTATTCTGAGATATACTACATGACCCGGAGATCACCTTATGTGACCATGGATTTCTCCTCCTTCTTTGCAGACCTTGCAAAAGTTAGTCAGAACTCCCTCTGATGCAGACTTGAGATGCGCAGTGTTCTCCATGCACACGTGTAAAGTAAATTAACCTGTTACCTGCCAGCTTAGGGTTAGGGTTAGAGTTAGGGTTAGCAATTGTCCATATCCAAATCTCAAAGCGCATTGACTGGAGAGCTTACAGCCTGCATGCCAGTGTGATACTTCATTTGAAAGTGTGTATGTGTGTGTAAGAGATCTGTGTGAGTGAAACACAACTTTCATCATATTTGCGGTTCCTAACCCTAAACCTAACACTAGCCCCGTGATCAGGCAAGTACCGTACCGTGTGGCGGCACGGTAGCGCAGCGGTTAGCGCTCTCATTTCACAGAAAGAAGGTCCCGGGTTTGATTCCCACCTGGACGGGGCCATTCTGTGTGGAGTTTGCATGTTCTCGCCGTGTTTGCGTAGGTTTCCTCTGGGTACTCCGGTTTCCCCTACCACTAAAAACATGTACAATAGGCCAGGATGAATGATGTCTGTGCGTGAATGTATGGTGGTGGTCAGAGGGACCGTTGGCGCAGATGTATGCAGTCATGACAGCGCTTCTGTCAGTCTCCCCCAGGGGAAACTGAAGCTACAAACATACCACCACTGAGTATGGAGTGAATGTACAATTGTCTCATGTAAAGCGCTTTGTGACTATGTCTGTGAAAGGCGCTATACAAATAAAGATCTTCTTCTTCATCTTAACAATCTTTATTCAGATTTTAACTCTCGCTTTATTTTACTTAACGATAATCAGTCTGCAGTCAAATAGAAGTTCCACAACAGATATTTATATTTATTTTCTTCAATAGAGTTCAAGATTCAAGTACAGAGTGTTAGATTGACTTACCCATAG
Organism: Neogobius melanostomus; assembly: GCA_007210695.1. Lineage (NCBI taxonomy): Eukaryota > Metazoa > Chordata > Actinopteri > Gobiiformes > Gobiidae > Neogobius > Neogobius melanostomus. Next base: position 736,032 of record VHKM01000062.1, read on the forward strand.
TGACTAGGCAGCTAACAGATTTATTTTTAGCTAATGTTAGTCTATTTGCCAACCTTTACTAGTTCCCAAAAACATGGCGGATTTCCATACTAATTGTGAATATACAACATTCAATTCCATACTCCATACCCAAATCCCAAAGCTTACAGCCTATATGCCAGAGTGATACCTCATCTGAAAACCAGGACCTTCTAGTTTCTAAAAATCTGCTTACATCACACTAGTCACATGTAACTGATTACAAACTGATGCTGAAGGTAACCAGCTGATGTTTATGAATTCTCACCATACTGGCTTATTTCAGTGGTTTATGCATAATCAAGATACACCAGGTGATAGCGTTTCATTCAGCTGTGCTCAGAGGAGACGATAGCAATCAAATCGGGCCAGACCAGTATCGGGTATAAAGCGTAGAGCACAGAGGAGCTCTACGGCAAAGGCTCAAATAACCCTCATCCTCCTATCTTCCACTCCAGATCCACCAAATTCAAACCACAATAACTTGACACCTATATAAGAAACCCCGCTGGTGGTTCGTTACTCACCCACATCCGACATCTCAGCCACATCTGCTTCGAAGGGTCCGTTGGGGAACTTGGGCGCGTTGTCGTTGATGTCCTGGACTTTGATGATGAATTCAGACTTTGGTTCTAGCGCGTCCTCCGTGTTGCGGTCCAAGGCTTGTGCGTGGAGGACGTAATGCGACTTCCTCTCGCGGTCCAGGCTTTTTGTGGCGTGAATGTCCCCTGTCACCTCGTCTATGATGAATATAGTCCCCGCTCCTTCGCCGCTCAAAATGTACCTGACAGTTCCGTCGCCCTTATCGGAGTTGGAGTGAAGCTGGACAAAGACAGACACAATAAGAGAAGAAAAGAGGTGAGTAAACAGATATATAAGACTATATTTGCAAAACGCACGGTTGTGGTTTTCCTAAAAATATGTATCAAGGTTGACAGTAATGAGACTGCCTTTAAGTCCTCAGTTTGGAAGCAGCTGAACTTATAAATAAATAACTGATTTTGCTTTAGAGAAGATGTGTACAGTAAATGGCAAGAATTTCCCTCGTTTAGTTCAAAATGTATCCCACACAAGCATTGGAAGGAGTTTTGTTAAAGACGTAAGTGAAATTCAAGGTCACATAATGCAGTATTTAGAAATTCAAGATGAAAGCGAACTACGAACACGACCAAGTAGATTTGAACAAGCGGGATGTTCTCCCCAACGTAACCACGGCCCTAATCAAAAAGCTTTCTCTCTCATTGCAACAATCCCAAAATGTTCCCAGTGTCTGAGCCCAATTTAAACTTCAATTTGGACACTCAGAAAATTGCTCCCTTACGGCTGCGCTATCATGCAGTCCTTGCAGTAACATTGAAAATTTTAGTCCATTTTTCAAAGTAGATATGAGTTGTAAACCTTGATTTCTAAATATGAATAGCCTTTCCGCCTACTTTAAAACATGTGTAGAAACAAAGGGTTGAACAGTGGCATAGGGAGATAATCCTGACATGATTCTTGGACGTATGGGGCCTTTCTGCAGAAGTGTTTATGTTCTTCCTGTGTCCAGTATCCCCCATCAACCCAAACACATGACCCAACACAGGGTCAATACGTGATCCTACAGGTTAACCTTGATCTTCTGGAGAACGGTTGATTCTTACCTCATAGTGGTCAAAGTCTGGAGTATGAGACACATGGTTCCCTTATGCATATAGCTTGAGAACTTTTACTTGTCTCTAAAACTATAAACAACAGATGTGCATTTCTGTGATGAGTCTGATTGAGTGTACTACATCTCACTTATCCTTCAATTATTTGGCTGCTCTGTGCAAAGTGCAAAAATAACATGGTCGCAGGATTGCAACAGCTTGGTAACTCATGTTATTACCCCCAAAAATGTACCCTCAGTCTTGATACTAGTTTAGGGGTAGTTGGGGTTAGCCATATTACCATGAAATAAAATACTGTAGGTGTGTTTTCTGTTTCCATATACCGTAAATGCCACATTATAACACTTTTAAGTACCACGTTAGGTCCATTCTATTATCATGATACTATAGATTTAGCATCACCTCAGACAATGGGGCGCTTGCTGAGGGGAAGGAAGTGTGTTTTGGGAAACACCATTTTCAGCCGTTTTCTAAACAAATATAAACGTATTCTTTTCACACAAACTAGGTCAAGTCTAAATCAGGTCCATATGGATGTTTTTTCACAGCAGATTGTTCAGTAGAAGCGAAAAAAACAGAAGACATAGCTAGCGTTAGCATGTCGGATGATGCTAACAACAAGCATCATGTTTGTATTCTCTGTTATTTAAGTATTTATGGGCTGTTGAACTACTATGCTCCTCTCCATGTTTTTGTACCTTTATTGGGTAGAAAACTATATTCATTTGTTTAAGTTATTTTGGAGTAATTATGGAAAGTTTCGATTTTTTTCTCCCCCCTCAACTGCTTCGAAACATGACCATATAAGGGTGATTCCAGATATGCCGTCTGTATCTATACTGTAAAGTAAGCTGCCAAGTATATTGACTATTGTTAATAATAATAATATCCAATGTTTTGTCCATTTTGTCATAACTATTCTGTGACAACATGTATGCAACTGACCCTGCAACATTTGGAGACAAAAACATATAAAGTAAAAGTTTATAGGGGAAAAAAAGCATCATTATCATCACAAAATAACAATAGTAACATTCGATATGGCTTGCCCTCTCAATCTTACAGAATATTATGATGTTTTCAAGAACCTGCTGCCTCTCTTTCAGCCTTAATTGATATTGAGAGGATTGGAACTTTGATGCTGATTGTTAAGCTGGGTACAAGACCCTGCAAACTAATAAATACAAATTCCTGCACGCATGCGAGCGCCAATTGTGAATTTCCAAACAGGGCGCCGCCATGGAAACATCATTATTTAACCAATTTCTCTGTCACACATGAATAAAACATGCCGTGCGACACATTTTTTCTCATTTTTGCCCCACGGGGAAAACATAACAGAACAATCCATTTTCTTTGTGCATTGCCAATGTGTTAGAGCATCGGAGCATTCCCTTTTATTTTATATTTCATTATTTTACAAGCACATCAATTTGTGTTTAGAAGAATGGCTTTGTTTTTGTCTGGACAGCGAGAGCTGTGTGTTAATAAAAAGAATAATAAATAACGCTTGTCTTTGTCTTTGAGGGACATGGAAAACCCATGTAAATGGCATAAATTATTCAGACTGTTTACAATGACTTAACGTGTTGTTTCCGCAATGTGTTCGTCACACGGTGCATTTTAAGCAAAGGAAAGGCACTTGCCAATCTCATTCCTGCTGTTGTAGATAAACTACAAACTCTTGTATGTGGATTAAAACACTACATAAATGACAACAACAAAAAAACCTGTAGACTTTGTTCAGTTCAGATAACATTGTCAATTTACCACAAAAGAGAATCAAAACTCTTCAAACTGTTTCCAAATAATATTTATATTTCTGATCAGGTTGTACATGTTTTTGGTGGTAAGGGAATCTGGGTTATGTACAGGTACAGTACATAGAAACTACAACAACATGCAAACTCCAAACTGAAGAGCTGCATCAGGCCAGGGATTGAACCGAGAACCTTCATGCTGTGAAGCGGGAACCCCAACTGCTCACCACCATGTCACCCAATACAATGCTGATTTGAATAGATATCCCTTTTAGTGTGTACAACAGGATGGATTTCGATTAGACAAGAAGAACTGAAGGGATTGGACAAAAAAAACTGAAGCTCCAACAAGGTCTGGACGTTCTGCGATCTTGGCCCGTCTACTGAGGGACTCTCATCGGCCCTGGGTTTCTATAGCCTGTCCGTCCATGGGAGTGGATCTCTCCTTCTGTGGTTCTCCCCGAGGTTTCTCTTTTCTCCCACTGGGTTATTTGAGTTTTTATTCGCCGTGCTGGAAAGTCTAAGGACGGGGGACGCCCACGCGGCTCGTCACCACCTGCTGCCGACACTTATTTAGACTTTATGTTTGCCTTGATACTTCATTTGCCTGAACTTTACGTTGTCTTATTTACTGTTCTGTTTTATTGCCTTAATGTTTGGTGCAGCCCTGTGAGGCAACTCCTGTTCTAATATTGGGCTATATAAACCATTGATTGATTGATTGAAAATGGTCAATGTCAAGTCCAGCTAGTAGTAGTAGCAGTTGTAGCTGTTGTAATTCCAACCTTTTTTATGTCTATGTTTGAAATATCGGTTATTTTACTAAGATTTAATGGCAAGTGACAGACTGTTTCCTGAAATGATAAGGCATTACATCCATGGAAGAAATGGAAAATCCCCCGACTCCAACTGCTCCTGAAAGGTTACTTTAAATGCATGGGTCAAATTTCCTCTTGAGGACAACAACCCGGGACTTTTTTCAAACAATGCACTCGACTTTTTAATGCTTCTTTTGATGGAACTCTTAGCTAGTTGCTCTCCACTCCAGCGCTACACACCGGCCTCCTGCAGGGCAAACGCTTTCTATTGATTTTACTGTGAGCTATTACGCGCGCACCACATAAGGTTTTCAGAAACAGAGCTATAAGTAACAAACAAAGCACTTCTGAAATTGAAACCCAAAGTATAAAATAGCAAAGGGAAAGCCCCGCAGCCTCTCTGAGTGGAGTCGGTAAATACTCCCTTGTGCTACTTTTGCATGTGTTGCGACTCAGTGATGCTAAAATGGCCATAATGGATTGATGCAGGCGCGAACGGCTGCCTGTGTACGTTCCTAAGAGCAGAGGGTCCCAAAGTAGGTAGTAGGTCGCGGGAAACAAGGGCGGGTTTCGCAAGATGATTTCAAGACAACATTTGTTAAAAAAAATGTATATTGTTGTTACAATTTTTTGAAAACTGTACATTTAGTGACGCGAGACAACAAAACATTACAAAGCATTAATAAACCAGATTTTAAATATTTTGCACCTGAAATTGTAATAAGCGCTAACTATACTTGGATTTTCATTTCAATTCGAATACCTTATTTATCCCATGGGGCAGTTTAACCTGTTACCTGCCATCTTAGGGTTAGGGTTAGAGTAATCCAAATCTCAAAGCGTATTGACTTGAGACCTTACAGCCTATATTCTGCTGTGTTACCTCATTTGAAAGCCAATACCTTCTAGTTTCTAAAACTATGTGTAAGATCTGTGTGAGTGAAACACAACTTACATCACAATTGCCGTTCGTAACCCTAATCACAAACCTGACCCGAACCCTAGCCCCCTGATCAGCAAGTAACAGGTTAAGCACAATAAGCAGTTAAAAAGTAAGAGTATGATAAATAGTACTCTATTCATTCAGAAGAAGTGCATTTTGTGCCTGTGCAGATAAAGTGCAGATCTTAGTGCAGCGGTTCCTCAGTGCCGTGGAGGAACCCCTATTAAACAGCGACTGGACAACAAGAACTGAAGCTCCAACAAGGACCAGACGTTCTTCCACAGTCTTGACCTTGTCTGCAGAGGGACTCCCATCATCCCTGGGTCTTTTACCATCTGCTGCTGACGCTTAAGAATAATAATAATAATAATGCCTTACACTTGTATTGCGCTTTACAAGCCTGTATTACCAAGTTTCTCAAAGCGCTACACTGTCGTCATTATTCATTCACTCCATACTTGGTGGTGGTAAGCTACTGTTGTAGCCACAGCTGCCCTGGGGTAGACTGACGGAAGCGAGGCAACCAGTCTGCGCCATCGGCCCCTCCGACCACCACCTACCACTCACTACATTCGCTAGGCTTCCTGGTGTTACCAAACGGTCTCCCATCCAAGTACTAACCAGGCCCTTCCCTGCTTAGCTTCCAAGATCTGATGGGATTGGGCAGAGCAAAGGCGATATGACCGCTTGTTTGGACATTATCTCTGTTGGACATTATATTTTCCCGGACACTACATTTTTTGTTCTCATTGTTTTAACATTTGTTGCATCCATGTGAAGCAATTGACTGATCAATTGCTTGAATGATTGAGTCATGGCTGGCCATGAAGAAAACAGCTTTTTTTAAGAGTAAACAAACCACTAGCTGATATTCTAAAGGTTTGATTGATTGACCGATTGATCAGTGGGACTTTCATCGGAACAAACTCATCCTTCCTCCTCTGTGTCCGACTACCGGGATAAAGCAGTCGGCAAACCAATGGTTAGTGGTTCCATCCCAGCTACGACTAGTGCACTGTTATTATTTCCTTGGGTAAGACTCCCCCAAAATAATAACAGTAAGTTAGACTACAGTAAAGATTAAGACTTAAGCAATTGGAGACCATCATAAAACAGATAAAAACAATCATCCTGAAGATAAGTTTAAGGAAATACAAACTTCACTGATTCACATTGTCCGTTATGGACTGATACACAGTTGGAGGAGTCACCAAAAGTTCTGCTAAGTACGAGTATTGATCCTAAAAAGAGCATTCTCCGTTAATTGTATTTTACATGTTAAAAGGGCAACCATTTTGTCATCTAATTTTCAACCCCGCATTACAAGTTTTTGTCAGTTGTAAGAAGGGCCTGTGTCTTGGTGGAACAGGATGTTACTGGCAAATGCAGCTAGAAATGACAGCAAGGGCAGCGAGGTGGTGGCAATTACTTTAGTCATCCACAATCACAAACGTTCTTGAGGTGAAGGAACAGAAAAAATGACTGTGGATCTTTGCCATACGCTTGTATTGTTACAGTTTCATTTTTTCTTACAGCCTAAACTCTTATGTCGAAACTATAGCGGCACTTTTGCTGTGACTAAAACACAATGATTTACTGTCACAGATTATTATGGCAACACTCACTTGTTTTCTGGCTGCGCACGGTCCACAAAATACTGCACGCTATTATCAAAGTCAAACGCCCAACGGCACAAATGGCAAAACACAACACACAGCAATCAGGGACAGACAGATGTAAAGTCTCTACTGACACCCCAAAGATATTTTGCAAAAAGATACACAATAAATGAAAGAAAACACAGCATTGTAGTTTATAGGCTAAGATGAATCCAGCTTAAAAGGAACAGGCCACAGTTTTTCCATACTGAGATATGTTCTTACCTGAGCTTAGACGAGTTGTTGCGTACCTGTCTGGTCTTTGTGCGTGCGCTCAGTCACGCAAAAAGACCAAAGATGTGTTTAGCATTTGGCCTCTCCCAGTATATTCCTATGGCTCCAAACGTGGTGAAGTTAGAAGCGACCACACTCTTCCACAGGCACAAAGACCAGACAGGTGCGTATCAACTTCTCTAAGCTCAGGTAAGAATATATCAGTATGCAAAAACGGTGGCCTGTTCCTTTAAGAAAAATAACACTTTAATAACACTTTAATTCAATTAACTTTAATTTAATTGTTCCAAAGTTGTGTTAAGAGTGGCTCTTAACACTTTCTGTAATTTTTTGTGACTTGAGGGATTTAGTTTTGCAAATGAAGCAAAGATGGTGCTACTTTTATAACAGGTTTCAGAAAAGCGCCAAAGCAATCACAAAAATGAAGAAGAAAAAGGTAGTGTGCCTGTTTAAAAGACCATGCATGCGCACTTCAATAGCATTAGTGTAAATTATAGTGGTGTGCTCACTTGATATTCAAAACAGCGAGTGTCGTCTGCTTCTATCACTGACTAAATTAAGGCGAGTTATACTTTATTGCCCCCTCAGGGAACTTCATTCTCTCCATTTAACCAAATGATCACGCAGTGCTCCTCGCCCTCACTGCATTACGAATTCTCCACACTTAACTTTAAATAAAAAAGTCGACTGTGGCAATGGGATTTAAATCTGGACAATTGTAAAGAATATTTAATACATAGCGTATATTTTACTTTCCCAAAAGGCGATCCCTGCTTTAATATCTAGCAAAAGTGTCACTTCTTTGTTTGGTACGACTTTAGACGACATAAAAAGTAATATGTGGTGACTGATCGTTCCAATATTCCCCCATTGGGCAAGGTCGGTTTACAATGACGGAATAAAAGGTGATCTATTAGTTTTGCTGTGAAAGAAATAACACTCAAAATGTGTATGTTTTTTTTTTTGGGGGGGGGGGGTTTGTAGAAGAAGCCATTTTATATTCAACACAACGAGATGCACCGATCCAGCTTTTTTTCTTCCGATACCGATACTGAGGGTTTGAGTATCTGCCGATATCAAGATACCAAGAGACTTTCTTAAAAGCAGCTCGTGTGGAGTGCAAAAAGTGAATGGTCAACTTTTCTCCATTGCCAGATCAATAAAGTCTTATCTTTTCTTGCTAACGAGATGGTACAGATCAATTATCCATTATATCTATTAATATTTGACCTTTATTTTATTAAACTAATGGAAACACATCAAATAACAAGGATCCGAGGACTGTTCTACACTAAATATACTTGGGTATTCACCTTATTCCGGAGGTTCGCATGGGCGTCTCCATGAATTGCGCCCGCCCCTTCACTCGTATTAGTTAACATAGGACTGGAGAAGTCAAGAGAAAATCAATTACTACACAAAAACAAAGCCGATTTCAGGCCGCGCAGAGAAACGGTGCAGTGTTGACTGGTTGGTGCAGATGAACGTTGGTCATTTTACACAAATCAATCTACTAAAAATCAGACTTTAGCGCCAAACATTTTCCCTCGTCCTCCGCTTAATGAACGCACTTTGCGCTCTACGTGTCAATACAATGGAAGTGACGATCGGTGGCAAAAACAGGGCAAAAGTGGGCGGGGCGGAATAAGGCGAATATGCCAGGCTATTGGGTTACATTAATATAAATAACTCACATGAAACGATCTCCATCAGTGGTCGATTTTATTTTATTAGGTTTCTTTAGGTGATCCAATCATAGTTTCTGTCCCAGCCTTGAGCCGTTTCCGCTAGCATTAGCATGCTGTAGCAAAAGTCCGGTTCTGAAGGTTAAAACTAACTCAGCAATTGAATTCTACAAGTATAGCATGCCCATATTCACTTAGATTTAACTGGTGAAAGTTGTTTTTAAAGTGGTGAGAGCCACTTAAATCCATCCATATATCCATCAGATATATGGAGCCGATACACAATATTGTATTTTTTTTACAGTTTTGGATATCCATTACCGGTATTGGATTGGTGCATCCCTAATACTGAAGTACCAAGTCTCTCATCAAATCACAGACAACTCTTGCCTTTACAGTATCATTAATGTAACATTTTGAGTAAATAAAACATTTTGGATTTTGATAGATTCAATATTTATGAATGCTTGTCTTATGTGTATGATGAAGGAACAATGCTATAACAATCAAGTCGACTTTGCACAATATGTCCCATTTTAAGACGCATCAAACTGCAATGAAATGTCCAAAAACCTACAGTAAATATAAACTAAAACAACCATAATCACGATGAGATATTGGCTGAATATACAATCCATTTCTCCACTTAGTATATTCCATATTCCATTGCTGCAGGTGCGTATAATGAAATGCTGCCTGGGATCTCCTGTGACATTGCCGTAAATTCTTCCCTCGCATTCAAAGTTGGAAAATAAATCGACGTATGACTTGATAACAGTGCTCTAACCGTAACAGCGGGGATATATTTTCTGTTTGGCATGGCACAGGCTCATAAATGTAATTTCACCTCCAAGTCAGCGCTAATTTCGCTATTGACTTCCCTTCCACCAGTCAATAAATCATGCCCGCTGCGCACTGAGGGAGAGCCAGCCGTGCGTTTGGCTGCGAGGGCCTTCCCCACAATCTATGGCAGATAAAAGTGTCAACAGGTTGTGCTCCATTACACCCGGGCATCGTGGGGGGGGGGGAGGATACGGCACTGACAGGTCCAATTCGAGGCACTCAAGTGGGTATTGGAGGTTTCATTTGGAGCTATGCATTATTGATGGTTATGTCTGGATAAATATTTGTGTTCTATTTAGTGTTTCTATCTGCTGCTGGTGTTTTGTGGATTGCATGAAGTTGCAGGTTGAAACGGAAATGCAATTGGACACAAATTACAGTTTTAATGGTTGCAGTTAGCGAAATGCAAAGGCTGCGATTTAGGAAAATAAATGTCTGACAACTAAATATCTCCATGGGGTCTTATTATGCATGAAACTAGCTTACTCTGTAGTTTAGATGTCTACAAACCTATTTTTCCCTTGTTAATGATGATGTTGGTCGTGACACTAGGGCTGGTATTGTTCCATGTTGTTCGGTACTTTAGTATTTTAAAGGTAATGTCTTGAAAGCTAAGCAGTGAAGGGCCCGGGTTAGTACCTGGATGGGAGAGCACAGGGGAATACCAGGAAGCCGGGGTTAGTGAGTGGTTGGTGGTGGTCGTAGACTATACCAGGGGAAACTGCGGCTGCACACGTAGCTTATACCCCCACTGGCTATGGAGAGCATAGAAATACCCTTCCCTTGTATGAAGTGCTTTGTCATGTTAAAAATTAAAGATTCTCCTTACCTTACGATACCAGTATCACTATTTTTTGTACCTATGCTGCATTATGCATGATCAGATTAAACAAACAAACTATAAATTATAAAGTTCATAAATATAAAACTTTGGCTTTTTGAGGGGGAGAAAAGTCATTCATTTGAGCTGGGACTATACAGAGTTTAAAAATGTTAAAATTAAGTATTCTCCTCCTCCTACATGTCCTAATGCATAGAATGAGCCCAGACCTATTCACAACAACTGCCTCTAAAATCCTGCACTGTCACTCAAAAAGGTGTTAATTCGGGTCCGAATTGCCGTCATGCACAAGCTTAATATAGAAACTGCAGTTACGCGTTAGACCTGAGGAGGCAGTAGTGAGTAAAAAAAATACCAACTTGCATCTAGTCCCTTTAAAGTGACAGTCTGGAAGTCTATAATTACACATTTTATACAATATGCCAAACCGACCACCTGGTCTTGCATTTTTATGTAAAGTAAGTACCAATATATTTATATTATATCCCTCCTTTCCGGATTCTACAGTCTAGATACTAGACTCCTCTCACATTGACCAATAAGACGAGCTTTCCCTGTGAACCAGTCTGTCAGATCCAATCAGGAGGGGGAGGGGGAGGAGCTTGATCGTTTACTTTTGAAAATTCTGTTCCTGCTCTCCTCATTTTGCAAACTAAGAAGGGCTTTCTGGTTGAAGAAGGGAGGAATTTGATAGTTTACATTCAAATTTTACTTGTATCTCTCCTCACTTTGCAGACTTACATAATATCACTTTAAGTGGTGCCTCATGACTCGTCTGACTTTATCTCTTGACCTACTTTTCAGTCTTATGAGCACAGGCTGTGAGTAATTTATGAATTTGTGGCTTATAGACCTACTTTTGAATGAATGATTATTGATATGTGTATGAAAAAAGACATTGGATGAGTAAAGACTGCTCTTTTAAGTATCTTGTGTGTTGCTTGCCCTTTACCCTGGCAGCAGGAGGAAGTAACCATGGTAAAAATAATAATAATAATTAAAAAAACGGGATACAAGTCACCAATTTATTGCTATCGCCATGCTAACAAATCAATAGCGCCATTATAAATGCAATGTGTGTGCACAACAGGTCCGATGACAGCTTTGAAAATGTCGAGAACACTTTTGTCTTCTTTTTATTATGCAACACAATCTATAACATCCAGATTGAAGCACTTTATGTGGAATGAATTACAAAAGTGAACAGGATTACTGAAACCTATGTAAAAATTCCAGAATGTTTTTGATGAGGCAACACCATTACACCATGAATCAAAAGCGAAAATAATCGATTTTGCTCGATATGCCCCCTATAAAGCTCTGTGTAGGATACATGTGGTTTACCTACATGCAACAGTACCCAAGATAGTTACGTCATTCACATTGTACATTTTCAGCATGTGCAAACAAACCAAAAATCCATATGAAACAATATGTGCTTCTGTCTCGCAGCTATAGTTGAGCCTTTCACACTGTTTTGACGACCACATCTGTTCCTCCTGTCACAACCAACACAAAGCACCTCTTCTCGTCAGCACACAGCGACGCACTTCAAACCTAAAAATCTGATGGAGGCTTCACTGAAATATCTCCGAATCCATCTCTACACAACTCACGGCTCATATTTAAGACGCCATCTGCGACCAACCATCTGCCTCCAGAAACAAGAATCCTCGCGCAGCTTTCCGCGGGCATATTCTCTTTTATTGAGTGTTGGAGATGAATTTTGGATCCACATATTTTCTCTTGTATAAATATAGAAAACTGTCACAGAGCTACATTTCTCGGTGCCATTGTGCGAAGCCTCGGTCCCGCCGGCTCCTCCTCGCTTTGCTTTCACGTCGAGGAGCATTCACAGTAACAAATGTGCAGTGCTTAAGAGCTGCGACACTGCTGCCCAGTAAATGGATATTCGGGGGTCTGACTCACGGCTGATGTGAAACTGTGTGAGGTAGAGGAGTGGACATCCTCCCAATGCTATTTACAACAGAAGTCAGCACAGACCACACCGACAGAGGAAGAAGCAACAGGACTGTTATGAGGTGTGATGTTTTGCAAAATGTGCAAAGTGTCTCCAGAAGAAGACAGAAAGTAAAACAGTTTGGTGAATAGTATGAGGTAAGGTGCACGTTATTGTCCTTGTCTTGGAGGCACATCCTGTAAGCATTTAATCCATCGTTCAATGACACTGGAAAAACCTGTCAGCAGCAACCACTCAAACTTATATCACTTGTGGTACTTCGTAGGGCAAGGCACACAGAAAGAGAGAGAGGTACGTATATGAGCTTGTCCTGAGACTTACATGAGCGCTTGTGATGAGAAAGATATTATTAGCCTTTAACCACGTTTGCAATGTGGTTTAATCTAGTCTTGGTGGTACTTGGGAACCCAAATATTTTACAAAGTGGTACTTGATGTGAGACTTTGAGAACCAATTAATGGGAGACACCGGATTATATGGAGTGTCTGCGTAGTTTTCTTCCGGTTTCCCCATCCACTAAAAACTAAATGCATAATAGGTTAATCCTCCAACAAGGGGTTTCATTAGCCTGGCTCCACATCTGGAGATGGGTCCCCGAGCAACGGCCTACGCTGGCTGCCCCTGCTCATACAGGTTGCCCCAGCAGCACTGAGGATGGATCAAATGCAGAAAATGAATGTCCAGTAGCGTTTATAGAGGGTGGCCTGTGCCACTCCTGACTTCTGCTGGGCCACCCCAGGTGCCACCCCACTCAGGGAGGCTGAGGAAGCATGAGGAAGAATATTTGTGGCAGTGTTTTCTCATTAGCACACCCCTCCCCCGCCTGCACAATCATCAGAAGAAGTCTTTTGTTATGCAGTGCTAATCAATGATTGTTAAGACTATAGCTTCTACTGTATATAGATTACAAAATAAAATGAATATTAATGCTATAATGGGGGCGACAGTGGCGCAGATGGTAGAGCGGGTCGTCTCATGATCGGAAGGTCGTGGGTTCGAATCCCGCCTCCTGACGGTGCACATTGTCGTTGTGTCCTTGGGCAAGGCACTTCACCCACATTGCCTCCAGTGTCTGCCTACACTGGTAGCCCCCTAGGAGAGACCAACAGGCCCGGTTTGAACTGTGAGGCCGTCCTTCCGTGGACCCACCACCTGCAGAAGGAGCCATGGGGGGCTGGTGCAATGTGATTTGGGCAGCTCCGGCGGCTGCCCCCACGACCCGGCAACGGACAAGTGGAAGAAAATGGATGGATGGATGGATGCTATAATGCACATTACTATTACTAAGCAAAAAATAATGCTGTTTGGCATTTTGTAGGTAACAAAATCCAACCCATTTTATTTTGGTAGTAGCATTAGTTAGTGGTGGCACAGTTTGGATTTTTGTTAGTTTTACCTGACTAATATTAAATGGCATTTGATCCAAAATGTGTTGTGCTTGTTACATTTCGGGACTGAATTTTTCCATAGTAATTTCCATTTCATTTTATTAATTTATTTCATTCAAAAGTGACATCATACAATCACAACAAAACCGCCACACCAATACAGTATGAATGAAAATAATATACAAGTATATTTTAGGAAGGAATGATTTTTGGATATTTTACACTGTGTATTTATTATGGAATGCATACTTATTTCCAGAATACTCAATACACTCATCATATAAAGTACTTCAATCCATGCTGCACAGATGCAGAGAAAGGGCTGCCTGAGCTGCCCAAAGCCAGGTTTGATGCATGTAAATATATGAAAATCCCCCCCGGTGCAATCCTATCCGTGAAGTACGCGGTGAGATCGCCTAGATATGATGACCTCTACACCACCAGCTGTTTGTCACCTCTACAACAATACGGCAAATATCCGCCATCTCCGCGGGGAATCAAAACAAGGGATTGTGCTTATCTCTCATGCGCTCAGGGAGACTTTATTAAAGACCAGTGCAATAGATGACAGGCAGACTGGCAGGAGGCTGGTGCATTTCTGCGGAATTTAAAAGGATTAAGGCAGTCTGGGGCTGGCTAAGAACACTCCGAGCACAGCGGGCATTTTAATTTTTTACACTAGTGACCTCAAAGGGAATTTATTTACTTCTTTTATATATTTACAAGACAGGGCATTTGAAACAAGGTAGATTTGAGTGTGCGACTTGTGCAAGCTACACAATGGAGAGTTAATAGCCAAGATTTCAACACAAGAAAACACATGTAGTTTTTCTCATAACACTATGTCTACCTAATAACGCAATAATTGGGTGCACACAGATAAAATGCATTCTTAACCTCTGAAGCGAGCACATTTTCTACAGTTTGGCTTTACCCAAATCTGAAAGCTTTTTTGAAAAAACTAGCAACAAAAACGAGGATGAAAACACAACAAAAAAAGACAACAATGTTACAAAAATGTGACAGTAAAGTGACAAAAAAGCAATGAAAAAGTGACCAAAATGTGTCAAAAATGTATCAGAAAATGTGTTGAAAAAGTGACAAAAAAGTGATGAAAATGTGTCCAAAATGTGTCAGAAAGTATGTCAAAAAAAACAACAAATATGTGACAAAAAAGAGACATCAAACATATTACAGTAATGTGACAGTAAAGTGACAAAAAAGCAATGAAAAAGTGAACAAAATGTGTCAAAAATGTATCAGAAAATGTGTCAAAAATTTGACAAAAAAATGACAAAAAATTGACAAAAGAGACAAAAATGTGACAGTAAAGTGACAAAAAAAGCAATGAAAAAGTGACAAAAAGTGACGACAATGTGTCAAAAATGTGTCAGAAATGTGTAAAAGAAAAGACAAAAAGTGACAGTAAAGTGACAAAAAAGTGTCCGAAAATGTGTCAAAAAATGACAAAAATGTGACGAAAAGAGCAACAGAAAAGTGCCCACAAAGTGACAAAGAAGCAATGAAAAAGTGACCAAAATGTGTCAAAAATGTATCAGAAAATGTGTCGAAAAAGTGACAAAAAAGTGACGAAAATTTGTCCAAAATGTGTCAGAAAATGTGTCAAAAACAACAAAAATGTGACAAAAAAGAGACATCAAACATATTACAATAATGTGACAGTAAAGTGACACAAAAGGAATGAAAAAGTGACCAAAATGTGTCAAAAATGTATCAGAAAATGTGTCAAAAATGTGACAAAAAATGACAACAATTTGACAAAAGAGACAAAAATGTGACATTAAAGTGACAAATAAAGCAATGAAAAAGTGACAAAAAGTGACGACAATGTGTCAAAAATGTGTCAGAAATGTGTAAAACAAAAGACAAAAATGTGACAGTAAAGTGACAAAAAAGTGTCCGAAAATGTGTCAAAAATGTGACGAAAAGAGCAACAGAAAAGTGGCCACAAAGTGACAAAAAGCAATGAAAAGAAATGTCAAAAAAGTGACTACAACGCGGCCAAAACGCAAGGAAAAAGATCCGTTTACATGAGTTTTGTAGGTCTTAGCTTTCAAATGAGTCATTGCACTGGCCTATAGGCTGTGAGCTTTTAGATTTGGGTGAAGCTGAACTGGAGCAGATGCACTTTGGGTAACAGTGACTTTACTTTATTCTAGTGGAATTGCCAAGCCACCCACAAGTTGTACTTCCTTCCTTTAGATTGAAATCCCACCCAAACACAGAGAACGTTGTAACGCAGAACCTCAGACAGCCTGGGATTCAAACACCAAACCGTCTTCAAACTGGGAACCTCTTCGCCAACATGCCGCCACCATTATGTGTCTTCGTTTTAAACCGGGGCTAATTGGGAATCACAGTCGAGCGCCAGGTGACAGGTTACACGGGGCTGCCTAAAACTACACCTGTCACACATCAAAGTCAATTACGAGGTGAGGAGATGTTTGAGGGAGAAACTGGGTCGCCAACCTGACACCAATCCACCACTTTGAGGGTAATCTGCATCCTTAAATAACACCAGCCTCTGTCCTAATGTTAAATACCCGTTAAATACAAGCCGTGGAGGTTCCTTGTCTTTCAGGTGTTTCTGTAGATTTTCTATTCTTTTAAATGTTCTTTTCAAATGCAGGTTTCTGAACAATTTAACTGATTGAAGGCACTATAACTGAATTTTTTTTTCTTCTAGAAGTTGAACACATTTATTTTTGCCTCTTTAATATATTGTAAACTCATAAAGCAGTTGTATCAATTTTATGATGTGACGATGACCTTGAAAATTGTGAAATGGTAAATGGACTCAACTTATATAGCACTTTTCTACCTTTATCAGGCCCAAAGCGCTTTACAGTAAGGAACCAGTCACCCATTCACTCTCTCATTCATACACCAATGTACGCAGACACTGGAGGCAAGTAGGGTGAAGTGTCTTGCCCAAGGACACAACGACAGTGTGCATTTGCGGGAGCTGGGATGTGCCTATAAACTCATCCCAGTGAAGAATCGGGATATTACAAATAGGTTAGAAAAGTTAGGAATGAGTTTGGACCACAACTAACATATACATTTAGTGGATTTTTCTTTCATTTTTTGTAATCATAATTTAAAAAACAACAGGTAAATAGGGCCTTTAACCTCTTGCCCCCCACCTTCACAGAGAGCATTTTGTCCAGTTTGGCTTCACCCAAATCTAAAAGCTTCCCGACTGGAGCTTACAGCCAATGTTGAAAGCTTCACAATTGATCTAAAATAAATTGATATTTTTCCTTGCACTGTTGCTGTGTTGCTGTCACTTTGGACCTTTTTCATCATCACTCTGTCACTTTTTCTCTTGCATTTTCATCACATTTTTCATTGCGTTTTTTTGTCACGCTTTTGACTTGTTTTGTTTTCTGTTGTGACACTTTTTTCGAGAAACCTTTACATTTGGGTAAAGCCAAACTGGAGAAAATGTGGTCAGTTCAGGTGGGGTGGGGGGGTGGGGTGGTCAAAATGTATCTCTGTACTTGACTTAATAAACCAATATGTCACAGAATCAGTGGCCATCAAAAAGACCATACGTGAAAGAGATCATTCTAGCTTGTCTTACAAAATGTCCATTCAGAATACAGTCAAGCTAAAAATTTGTGATGGGCAGATCAATACCAAGTAGTTATTTGGGCATCGATATTGGGAAACGAGTATCGATACTAATTACTATAAAGTAAAAGGCAATTATTGATACTTTAGAGTGACTTACTGCATTGCTTTGTGCCAAAACACCCACAGCAGGACAGTATTGGACTGATCAATGTGACGGGATCAACAAGTTTGTTCTGTTTGTCCTAAAAGCACAGTGTCATTGTCCATATTTAGTTATAGTATGAGTACTTAGATTTACACATTAACAGTGTAAAATGACCATTTAAATAGATTGAAATGAAGCTTCTGCGCAAATTCAACCAGCATCTCTTCGAACAGGATCCCCTTCTTAAGCCCTCTGGTCAATCACTCAGAGTTTCCCAGCCGTGCTACGACCCTCCTCCACCCCTTTCCTCGCCTGGCCTCTCCCCAGCTCTGCTCGTCATCGACTGGTCACCCCGGGTCTCCTTCTACCACCACCAGTGTCCAGGCTCTGGGGGAAGACTCTGGCTATCGTTCATCAACGCCGTGCAGCTCCTAACGTTCATTCAATCTTCCGCCGGGGTCTGAGCCCTATAGTCATGATTCATATTCGTTCAATAAAACGTTCTAATGCCTTTTCTGTCACTGTGAGTCTTTTCAGGCTGAAATGCATTTACAGACACGTTTTTGTGTTTTATTGCTAATTCATTACAAACAGTGCTCCCTATGTAAAAGTAAACAGCCACAGCTTCCCTGAAAGACATACAGTACTTTATCATTCATTCTTTTCTCCTATGATATCATGATAATGGCCAATCCTACGTACATCGCTCTGTTGAAACCCCACTCTGTTTTCGCTCTGACGGGATCTATTGATGTGAATGTGACAGTGATGTAATGTGGACCCGCTCCCGACACAGAGCAGCAGGCAGGCGGCACACGAAGGCCCGTGGGTAATAGAGTTTATATAGGCCATTATGAGTCGCCCTGGGAGCCCGATATGGAGACGGCGTACGAGGGCTGGCAGCAGTCCTATGCGGAGGGGCCCGCGTGGCAGAGAAATACTCAGAAAAGCCAGTCATATATGCACTTATTTTAGTCCGAATGGAATGAACTGACTTACGGAGGCTTTGCTGCGCTCAAGATAGGGGGAATGCACTGTTGGCGATGTGTGATGGGAGCTGGCAATTCCAATCACTGGAGAAAAAGTAATTGGGTCAAAACATTGTTATCTTGACTCTGGCATGACAAGTTTCGTGCAATAGTATAACGTAGGCGCGATTCATTACGCTTTGGCAAAGTAGGTCATAGGATTGAGGTTTGTCTTCCGTTGGCAGCAGTGATAAAATAGTGTCCTTGGGCAAGACACCTCCGACCTCGCCTTCGTACGAAAGTAGAGAGTGAGTGAGTTGTGGCTGCTTTCACTTCCGTTACTCCTGCAGCTCAAACACCAGCTTATCACCACTATTGTAGTGAGTACATAATGACAACAGCGCTTTGAGAAGCTTGTCAAGCACAACACTAGCGTAAGACATCGTTATTGTTATTTTGTCTGCCACGCAAGGTAAATATTTGATTTGGAGAGAAGCATCTAAACTCCCCATAGGAATAAAACAAAGACAGACTGCAGTTCTGAGCACTGGGACTTCGCAGGAACTAGCCCTGTGTTGCTCTGAGACATTACATTCACAGATGATATTGGATGTACAGGTCCAAGGTTGCCTGGCCCGCCGTCCACTGCTGCTTTTTGTACCAAGTTATGAACCACTGCCTTTTTGTGACAAACATAGATCGTTCACATTTTGTCTCCGCTCTTCTGGCCGATGCATCGTAAAACCACAAAGTTCCTTGTTTACAAAATATGCAGCATGTCGTTTGTGTCATATCCGGCTTTTCTCTGATTGGTTGATACGCTTGTCAGTCACACCCATTGGGAACTCGAAGAAACCACCCCTGATCCCAGATGCACGTCTTTAAGGAATAGGAAACTCAAACAAAATCAAACTTGTATTTATTCCCTTTCCCCCCAAACACATATTGTAGGATTTGTTTTGGATTGTTGATTGCTCTGCAGGGTTAAATTCGCCGGAACTTGCCCACAGCCAAATTGACTATGTGTTTACTTTGTCTGATGGACTCCCTTTAGAGCTTTAGAAATTATTAACAGCATAAACTGTTGGCTCATTGTTACTGATTATTTGTTTTCTGCAAGCTGCTCTAAAATGACCAGATTTCCCCGCTGTCTCATAATTTCGATAATTGCCTCGCCAAGATTAGTAACATACAGCAGGTCACTTGGTTGCATTGACAGGCTGACTCTGTTGACGCATTGTTCTTCCATTTGCTATCCATGCAGGATGTTCTTGAATGACAGTGAACTAGTTATGTTGCATTTCACAAATGTTTCATGCATGTGGCGTGTGAAGCTTTGATGCACACTTGTTACCGCAGTGTAAGAGCTCTAGCTATCTTAGCTTCCAGACAACTAATAGGACCCAGCAACATAAAAGGTTGAAAAGAAATACATACAGTACAGTATGTTGAACAAACTATAGAAAATGTCTGGGATTATATGTACTGCGTAACCTGTCTTTCTATTTACAGGCATCACAGAGAAAACTCAAATAAAAGTATACGTGACCTGTCTCAATGCAGTTTTGAGAGCTGAGAGCGATTTAAGTAAGCAAGCAAAAGTTTAAAAGAACGAAGTTTCTGCTTTTTTAAAACGGAAAAGTTACATAATTTGCCTTCTACGTGAAAACATCTACATCGAGACAATTCATTCATGCCAACAACAGCGCTCCTGCCAAATCCTCCTCTGAACACAATTAGAGCGGATCGACCACATGGTGCTCCAGTTTTCAGCCAACAAGCTTCTGACGGCAAGGACTCGCTATGGACTTCCATGTAGTTTAACATCCCACACAGTCGCAAATATTATCTATAGCCCTTTCGAAAGCCTCATTTTGGACCGCCCAAATGGCTGATTGTGACCCTTCCATTAAATGTTTCCCTATAGCATGAGGCTCTGTTATTTTGTTGAGTGCATAGCGTGAACACTTTCTGGCAGTTCCAAAGTCCTGATAATTCAAATAAGATAAAAGCTTGCGTCTACAGGCTGACACAAAGGCATAAAATGTACATCAAAACGATTAGATCAAAGCACAATATTGCGCTTTTACCTGTACATTACTTACTCAGATGCCTGATGATAATAGTGCATGATTTATTCACTTTTCTTGTTAACTGCAGCTGCTCTGTGGCTGACTGACAGAAGCATGAAGGCCAATCTGCACCAATAACGATCAAACTATAGTACTAGATGACAGCTCTTGCCCAAAGACAGAACTGATGGGGACTGAACCTTTAAATCTCAGGTTGTAGGAAAACTTACTGTAGCTGCCAACAGAACTTCCACTGCCCCCAAACAAGAATACAGAGATTAGATGGAAACAAACAGGGCTGAACAATAATGGAAACATATCACATCGCAATTTATCTGACAAGTCTTGAGGTCGTATTGTAGATTAGTTTAATAATTTGACTTTTTTTTTCATGAAGGCTCACAGCAATCTAGATTGACAGCACGCATTTGAACACAATTATAAGCTTCGACATTTGAAACATGGACAGCTCAGCTAATACAAGAATCACATTGCGGAACATTCTTGTCGAGATTTACTCTGAACTTAATTACTTGTGGTGGGACACGATTACATTTTTTAATCAAGTTAATTACTGGTTCTGTATTTAATGAATCGTAGTTGTAATTTTATTCAAAAAACAAAAACATTTTCAATTCAAAAACCCTTTCATTATTGAACAAATAGACACACGAGCTTAACAACACATATATTTATTACTGTTAATCTGTTAAGCTTCAACAGACAGATTGGTGCTGCTCATTCATGTATTTTGAAAACAGTTACTAAACAGTAATTATAGTACCACATAAAATAAATAAATAAAAGGGCGTAAAACATTGCCTTTAAGAGTTTAACATTTGCTGTACACAACAGTAGTCTTTTCTAGTAGTCAGGACGTTTTTGTAAAGCAAATTGTGTCCCCAGTCGCCAAGTGTCGTTTTTATCGTCCATCACTGTTGTGAGCGGATGTAGCGCGTGCGTCTCACTTGTGGGAGAACTACAAAGTCTTTGTAGTTCTAAGCCCTAACGACCCAACTCGCACCTGAGTTTCAGTAGGGCCGTTCTGACTGAAACTCAGGAGTGAGTTCAGTCGTTAGGGCTTAGAACTACAAAGACTTAGAACTACTAAGTTGTTTACCCACAAGTGAGAGTGGCGGTTAATAGAGAGGAGGGACTTAGCCAATCTAAACTCCTCCCAGTGGTCTATATATGGTCTGCAGGCTGAGCTCAACTTACGTGTCGCTGACGAAGCCTTTTGGATGAGAGGCGAAACGTTCGACACTTCAACTACAGAGTACAGAAGACGACTCAAGAACCTTCATTGAACATTTTCTTAAATGTGACCATTCAAATGATGAACAAGAAAAAATGTTTCCACTGTCACCAGCCACTGTTGTCCACTAGGCATAAGCGTATGTAACACTCACACAATGAAGGTTTGTGTAAGCTCTCAGTCGTCCAGGAATATTCCATTGTCAGTTGAAATGGGCTTGTGTGCTTTGAGCGAGAAGAAGCCTGTGAGGAACGAGGTGCAACAGCCTCAACTCAAACCTTTCACTCGACAATGAATCTGAACACTTCTACTACCACCCAATGAATGACGTCTGGCACCGAAACCTTCCTCTTACACGAAGCGCACAGTCCGCTAATCTCCACATGTGTTTCCCTGCAGCTCACAGAGGGGGCCGTCTCTCCTCTAGTGCCAGTGTGATAAATTAGCAGTCCGTGCGCACAGTTTGACCTTCATGTGCTCTGCTCCTCAGCTCCCTCTCCGACGCCGCGGCTTTTCACTGTCGCGATCCCCGTAATGTATGTGTCTGCTTGCGTTGTATTATTGGTAAATGCCCTTTTGTAATAACTAGGTCTAAGTCGTCGTATGCGGATCCGTCTAATGTATGTGGCGGGCCGCTTCAGTCTGCGCGCTGGTTTTCAAAAAAAGACGGTGCCGCCTACATGAATCGTGACTTCTCTGCAAACCAGGCGGGAACTGAGGCCAGAAGAACTCTAATAAATGAGTTGAGATGAAGATGCATCATTGTAATGAGCCAATACAAAAATGAGTCTTGATTCATGAATAAAGACTTGATTTATGAGTAAAGTCGGTTCTGATGAGTATAAGTAATCATGAAATTGATCCTGCTACAGCTTTAAAAAGGAGCTTTCTCTTTGGATAATCATCCGTGCAGCTCTCCAAACAAAGTACTTAAGATAACGGGGAAATGTGGACATGTTTTCCATCTATATTCAAATTTGCAGTGAGTAATTGTCTCTTTCAGAATAGAGGTTTTGATTGAATGTAATCATGTCGTGCAGGCAACACTTCGACCAGAAACCAAGGCTTTCCGTTTGGACTCCTATTTTATGGAACAAAACAGACTGTAGTCACTAACGCATCATCACCTATTCGTAAATTGTGTTTGTGTAAGTACTCAGTCACGCAGCCGTTGTCCATGGTACACAAAAGTTACTAATCCAGCATCTGTCATTGAGGAAATCTTTGAATGCAAGGCTGCTGCATATCAATCTCGTAGAGCGGGGTTTACCTTGGTTTTGGTACCACCCATCTGTATTCTCCAACTCATTCTGTAGCCTCTACTGTATAGTGAGTAAAAGTATCGAATGTTTTCTCCTCTATGTTCATGACCTGTGTGGAGTGTCAGGTTCCTGTCGCTGATGCCTTTTCATTTTATGGTCTCCACTTAGGGCAGAGAAGGCTGAGGCTACAGTAAATTTGGACAAGTTGTACTTAAGGGTCTTTGGAAAATGGTCTCTTTCACTCCTCTCTCTCAAACCCTTCCCAACTCTCAAAAATATCTTCCTGCAGGTAAAGATCAGTAGATGATGAAATGAAATCCTCAGCACTAAAACAGCCAAGTACAGATGAATTAAGACCTTTGGCATGTGATAAAATGTATCTTCATAATACCTACTTTTCGGCTCATGGCTAATTGTCCAGTAGCTGTATATTTGGGCGCCTAAATGAACGTGGTGCCCTGCAGATTGCGCAGCACTTATAGACAGAAGCTGCCCTTTTAGTGATGACGGCAAAGTGCAGTGGCGTTAGTGTAGAGAGATATCCGTCCAAGCGTCTAAGAGCTCTACATCGGGGATTAATTGACCGCTGTCCACCACGAGGGATTGACTTCAGCCACTCAAACTGCCCACAACAGCTACCGGCTCTGACAATAAAAGAATGTTTAACACATAATTTAATTTGACCCGTTCAAGAATTAGGTTAGGGAGTGGGTTAAAAAACATACCAGAGGAAGGAAAAGGAAGGAACTTTGTATTGAGATAATTTATGACTGATGGTCAACATGCTTTATTCATAGGTTTTGAAGTGCGGTCCTGGTAGGAGCTGTACTCTTTGCTCTGTACAGCTCGGGCTATTTCCTAAAGTGGGTCAGGCTTGTCCTTGTGATGGAGGAGCTTAAACATTATCAGAGGAGAGCTCCGGACTGCACTGCGCTGAGTTACTGACCATTGTGCCAAACAGCGCTTATCTGCAGCCGCAGTTCAGTTCAGACCAGGCTGATCTCACAAAGTGTACCTGCCCAATTGACAAATATCAGAGCCGGTGAAACAAAGTGTACCCTCGCTTCAATGGACTGCGTTCATCCAATTTAAAGCTACATTATGTCTACTTAGAGGCAATCACACAGAGAAATATAATTTCGATGTGGATGACTACATTTAAAGATTTGATCATTTTCTACCATTCTTTCCGTTTCTTTTTCCCCTGCAAAGGAACTGGACTCTTCTCCTTAAAATGAAGGGGATCTTTTTATTTTTTTAGAACTTTTGACATGGCATAAGTCACAGAAACGCTTGACAAGGAATAATCTTTCATTCACACCATATTTGAGTTGTAAGCTAATTATTTAGCACAGCTGCCCTTTGTTCCACACAGGCCCTACCCAGCCCAGTGCCTGGTCTATTCGGTTAGGCGAGCGTCCTCACTGCTCAGGCCAGGACTAATCCAGGCTGACCAGGAAGGTACAAGTTTTGGGACTGTGATATCGATTTATTTAATCCTAATTATTTATATATTTATTTATGTTGATAATCTATGATATTAGTGATATTTTAATATTTATTTCTAGCTTCCTTATCTGCGTTTACTTTTGGATTTTAAACTCGTCTGAGTGTTTTTAGATGGTTTCTTCTATACTCTCCCAGTGTTTCCTCTGAAAGGGCCCTCTGCAACGGGAGCAGCACCCACACAGCTGTGGCTGTGTAGGTGCTGTCCTGTGGGTGCTCAGGTGGAGGTGTGGTGTCTCTGCCGCGCCTCTTCTGGGCTCTCTTGGGTCAGTGCCCTGTAGCTGCGCTGGACTGCTGCTCTCAGTGCAGACGGCTCCTCAAATGGGGTTTCTGTACCCAGCCTTATGTATCTATTTATATTATTCTGTGTGCGTGTGTGTGTGTGTGTGTGAGAGAGAGAGTTAGTGAGTGAGGGCGTGTGTGCGTAGACAGTGGGGTAAAAGTTTGAGTGTGTGATTGAGAGATCTGTATATATTCGGGGGATGGGAGGGTGTGCCCGGCGTATTGTTTTAAATGTTGTAATCTGTAAAGCACTTTGTGATACTTTTCTGTATGAAAAGCGCTTTATAAATAACGTTTGATTGATTGATTGATGTAGCTCACCTTCATACTTCGTCTTTTAGCTGCTTCTTTCCTCTAGCATTTGCCTTTGCACCTCTGAATTATTCCATAAACCCCGCCAAAAGGCATTTGTCCACATTGTTTTCATCGCCGTTCTGTTTTCCTTCAGTAATATGTGTTCTAGCATACACATCTCTGCAAGCTCCACCCATAATGACTGCGGTCCATTATTTAATGGAAACCCTTGCATGTACAGGGTAGAGTAGATACGTGAGAAACCGAGTACTTCAACCGAACTGTACTCAATGGAAGCGTGCAATATGGAACCATTGCATATGCTACTATAATGCTGTATTCTACAGTATAAATTAGTTTGGGATTTTCTCTCTCGTTTTAAAACAAAAAATAACAGTACTAGCTAGCATACCATGTTAAAAAAAGAGCTCTTATAATAGTTCATTTATTTATTTTCTTAAATCATAAGCGGATATTTTATTTGGTCAAACACAGTTGAATTTACTGCCTTCTCGAATTGGACTTAATTAACCCATTGCACATTATTCATATGCAGTAGCTAAATCATTGTAAAGCTAACAAACTCTTTTGAATATCCCAAACTTTGGTGCGCCTGCATTTGCATGAAGATTGTACAACTGTAATCACAAATATGAATCCTGTGAAGGTTCGTGTCCTCTCTTTTCCCCTCAGATTGAAGCCAATGGCCTCAAGTGCAAAAGGTCTAGAAGGCAGCAGTTTCGAGGCGATTTGATTTCAAAGCAATCCCAGCAAACTGCGGTCATTTCCTTGTCATTATCGCTCTTTCGCTTTACCTTCCCCCGTCATTTTGAGACTGTGCAGTTCACCCCGCGAATTGAATCTGAAATAATGGGAGCTATTTGAACCTCCGACAACGCGCCCCGGCTAACGATCAGAGCCTTGGCTTCATATTCGCAATTAGCGCGAGGGCCGGGCATCTCTTGATTAAATCTCACCAACTTGACTGAAGAGGGCCTAATCACTGCGTAATGGGGGGTGTGCCTGATTGTGCGATTGTCGTCAGGGGTTTGGGCCGTAGCTGACGACAACTCTCTCCCAATTAATCCACGGCGGCTCCAGTCTCGGTGCCAGTCACAGTAAAAGCGAGGCGATAATGGCGTGGGAGTAATGAGCGGACATCGGGGTTTTCAGAGATTTCTACCACTATATAACACCCCCTCATGTTTTTTTTTTGTGACCGTCTTTCTCTCTGGCTGCAAGTGCAAGTACATGCTTCAGTATCGAGTGCCCTGACGGTGCTAATATGTTTAAACAATTTGGCTGGCAGACATAGAAATGCCTCTGAAGATTACCCAAGCCTTTGTGGACGAACCAGCACCATGTTTCAAAAAAAAAGAGAATTGGATTCCGCTTCAGCTGGCTCCCTTCAAAATGTTTGCCGTCAATGCTTAAAGAGGGGGTATTATGCTTTTTTCAATCACATAGCACCAGTCTATAGCATACTACAATGATGACGTAACCTTCTGTTGGTCTGTATGTGCAGTAAATTAAAATAACTGCCTTGAATAAAATTGCTCTCTCAAAATGGCTGTACTGAACGTCTTGAAATGGGCACACTGCTGTGGCATCTAAACAACACTACTGTGCGGGGAGGGGGCTCTGCTGAGCTGAGGAGCAGTGGTTGGTGGCTAGGCTGGTGACGAAAGGTCCAGAGGCGTCTCCAGGAGGTGGGGGCGTTCCTAGGAGGACTGAGGCATAGCTACACCTAAAATGGCTGCCGTCTAAGTTTTTACTGATTACTCAAAAATATGTGAATGAGCCAAGGCAACACCCCAGGCATGTGTTTAATGAGGGAATGACATAATAACATGATATAAAGCTTTGAAAAATTCGATTTTACATAATACCCCCCCTTTAACGAAAAAATGGTATGGAAACTGTCAAAACCAACAGACGTAATGTATCAGTTGGCGCATATTTTCATTTTACAGTGATGAATAATAGATAAAAGATGAGGTATTGCAATTTTACAAAAAGAGAAAGACAACCAGGGTTGAGTTTGTGACAGTAATTGCTGAGTGTAAGCACATGATACTGTACCTACCAAAACTTTCAATGATTTAAAATGGCCTCCATGTAGCTACCAACCTTATGCACAGCCCTTGATGTTGCAGCTGCTTTGCCTGAAGTCACTGTTAACAAACCACTGGCTGTGAAAGCATCCTTGTTATTTCAAAATTCCAACAAATCAATGGCCAGACCCATCCCCATCTTGCACTTGGAACAGTTTTATGCAAAAAAAAAAAAACATATTTGCACCGCTGTTTTGTCTTGCCTTCCTTACTGTTGAGCTATTACCACACACAAGACCAGACATTTGCCTGATTCTGTCACAGTCCAATCCATTTTTAGAACACATGAATAAAACATGTAGGTACCTTCCATAGAAGTTGCCACCGCGAGCTGCAAATGAGCGCCATGATAGGATGCAGCGCTCGGTGACAGTCTGCCTTTGAAGCACCATTCTGTTACACCCCTCATTATTTACAGTGTTTTTTTTTTTAAGAATATATTCAGCCAAATGATGCGGTGCCCACAGATTCTTTGACCACAGACCCAATTCATTTTGTCCAGCAGCGACAGTCTGATGGGGAGAAAGACTTTTGAGTTTTTACTTTGATGTAAGAGGAAGAGAGGTCACTAACAATGGAGGTGGAGGCATTTGTCACCGTTAAAAGTCACCTGTAAGGAAATGAATGTTTGTACACTGTAAAATGTAAAATTTGTTTCAACTCAAAAAACTAATTTCAAGGGCTGCCAAGAAATTTTATGTGTAACCAATAACCATTTTACAATGTAGTCGATTTGAAATTTGAGAATCACCTCTTTCCTTCAATTGTATTCTTAGGTTGACATAACTGTTTCCAGTTGTCTGAAGTGAAAAACGTCAGTTACAAATTAAATCAGTTGTGTCAACCTAAGAATACAATTGAAGGAAAGAGGTGATTCTCAAATTTCAAATCGACTACATTGTAAAATGGTTATTGGTTACACATAAACTTTCTTGGCAGCCCTTGAAATTAGTTTTTTGAGTTGAGACAAATTTTACATTTTACAGTGTACTGTATATTATTCTGCTCATGGGGTACGGCTTTAAGACGACACACTGCAAGTGTATGGGGAAAAGAAATAAATGTAGGAATATCAATTTTAAACTTTTGCTGAAGTTTTACTGATATAAATAGAAGAAAAAAGTATTGCGAGTTTTCTGTCATTTTATGTTTTCATATAATAGTAAGGCATTTTGTGCATAAAAATTGCCTATATTTTCAGCGAAGAAATCTTAATAATGGATAGACCCAGATTTAAATTTGTTGACAGATTAGTGACAACGATTTTGGATCTTGTTTCGTTTTTGAATAAGCTAATCATAAGTGAAAAAATCTGTAATCTGTTTGGGTTCAAAGCTGAATAAATCAGGCTGGGAATTAGATATAAAAATATCCTTCTGAAAAAACTTCAAAATATCGTTAAGCTCAAGAGTGTAAAGTTTGGAGTCCGTAGGTGCTAGTGGCTAATTTGTGGCATGAAGGGAGCAAAAAAAAACTAATTTTGAGAAAAGCAGCCCTAAAGTTTTGCACCGAGTGCCCATGCGTGACACATGTCTCCGCTCTTCCGTACCAGGCGTCTCGCTGAAGGAAAATACCATATTCGGATGATAGTGTCATCACGGGCACCCTTCACAGGACACGTAGATGTACAGTATAATATGTCAATATTTCTGAATGAATGCATGAGGGAAAGCCGGCTTTGCAAAGCGATCTCATAATAAAATAAGCACCGTACAAGGTAAGTTTTGTCATTTTATACTCTGACATGAAAACTACGATGTTTCATTCATTTCATTTATTTATTTATTCAATATGGACATAGCAATTAACATTGGACGAACCAGATGCATTGTTTAAAGTGTTATAGCACATGTGCTAATTTTCAACACCTGTCCATAGAGGGCTTTCAGGTTACAAAGATAAAACACATTATTAAACAAAGTTACAATAAAACACATTATTAAACAGTTTAAGGCACATTTTACACATGGGAACATGTTAAGGGAGGAAACTAGCAAAAACCTCCACTTCGTCCACCGTGTGAAAAATCAATACTTTCACCGGCCGTGTCTCACCTTAATTAGACATCTAAATAAAAGGGACTTTGATTTGCAGCAAAGCGATATAGTAAACCATGAGATGAAGGCACCACTGACAAAATCTCATATGCACTCACCTCTCTGTTACTATCCCTCCATGGACTATCTGCCTTCACCCTCTCACGTTTTGGGCGTGAGACGTTGCCCTTCAGCTTGTACCTTTCATTTCAAGTTGAGAGCCTCCCACTGAGCTGAGGAGCATATTGACATCCACAGGAGTAGGAGCATCTCATATCGGGACAGGCTCCTGGCTCTCCCTCGCGCAGGGACAACTGTCATCGACCCCCGCAGAAAACGGCGTCGCCGCGGATTACGGAATACTTCAAGGGGATTAAAATGCGCTTGACAGGCCCCGACTGCTTCACTCTGTCCCGGACTCAAACCTGAAGTTTAATGTCGCTGTGTCCCCTGCTCAGAGCCTGACTGTCCTCTCCTCTCTTAACAGCACAAAGCCAACTCTCTCCTGGTGGGACATGTCCAAGATGAAGTCAGCTAGTTTTCTCCCTTAACATCTTAATTCTAATGTCGGAGTAAAAAATAGACCAAACTCACCCATTGTGATGCTTATTTTATGATGTTTTGTTGAGTTTTGGAGTTTTCCAGGAATTGACTAAAACTGTGCAGCGGTCCCTCGTCTTTCCCACAGGTATTCATTCATCGATTGACATGTTTGGTATCCACATGTAGCACGAAAGGCAACACGGCATGGAATCTAAATATAAGAACTTTTTTGATATCACTATTTTACAATACCCTTGATACATTGTACGCAACTACATTTAGTACAATATAATGTGCTCTGTAACAATCTGTAATAACTTGTACCTATGGGTTAGATACACAATGTAATAACTTGTATTAGTACTTTGTAGTTACATAATGTAATAGGGCACGAGACCCCTAGGGTTAGGGCTTAAGGTTAGGGCTAGAGTTATGTATTATTACATTATGTAACTACAAACTACAAATGCATATTATTCCATTGTGTATCTAACCCATAGGTACAAGTTATTACACATTGTTACAGAGCACAGTACTGTGTACTAAATTTAGTTAGGTACAATGTATCAAGGGTACCGTAAAATAAAGTGTTACCACTTTTTCAACATCTCCACTTTGGGAACAGAATCCAAACTTCATATAATATATGAAGTTTGGATTCTGTTTGGAAATGGGTTTATTTTTGTTGATAAATTAGTTACAGATAATATCTGTCAACAAAATATCCATTATTTAGATATTGTGGCTGAACTAGTGCAATTAGGAATACAAAGGTTAATTTTTATATATATATATCAATAATCTACAGCAAAACTTTGAAATCTCTCTAAATGTTTTTGTTTGTTTTTCTTTCACATGCATTACCTTAATATGAAAATGCGATAACATCTCTGAATTCACTTTTTGGGCATTAAGTACATTGCTGAAACCTCTAGTTGATTTTGTATGATAATTAGGAACTTCTTTTCTTATTAATGTAGCAAATGTAATATTCAAAGTTGAATGAGACCTTGCAATGAGACAACTTACACTCCCACCACTGCCTAAAAAGTGTTTCCTAAATATCCACAACGGGTTTCAAATGTTTCTAACTGATGTGAACATTGAAACACAGCAACACATCTTAATACAATGAAGTGATCTAGTGCCACTTTAGGCTACGCAATTATAAATATATTAATGGCCACAATATTTAACACACCTATCTTATCGCGACACATCGGTTTAAAAGAGCTCGCACCTTCTGATTAAAGCAATTATCGACAGAGAAAGTGTCGGCTATTCCCCAAAGCAGGAGCGCTCCATTTGCAGCCCGCTAATGTTCAGGGGTTTTAATCAAGACGGGAATGAGGGGAAAACAATGCGAGCCGGGCGTGCCAAGTGCATTAATCCAACGCTACTCGGTGTTTGTGTGTAATTACGGGTCATTCAGTCTGTCGGCTGCATTAGGACACAGCGCGTCAGTCCCAGCCCACGTAATTAAATGTTTTCTGTCGCTAACCACCCAGAGACCTGAGTGCCTTACACACGCATGTCAAATTGATTCCTTAATAATGTTTATGACGCTTGTCAGCTCTTTATTAGCATTGTGGATTAGCTGCTTGTGTTCATACTGTACACTGTAGTGTTTGTCAGTGCCACACCCCAGTGCAGATTCAATGGTCAATAATCAGACTCTGTTGGGGTGTAATGTGTTAAACTTGCTAAACCTGTATAACATGTTTTGAAATGCATGGGATTCGTCTAGTTTAGAAGTTTGTGTTTCAATCTTTTCCCCAAATCTTCTCCAGGGTTTGTGTAAAATGTTTAATGCAAACCAATGTATTTATTTATTTAATTGTAACATAATACAGTTCAGGACTGTGATGTCATATCGCTAAGCATCATGGGATTTGCAGCAATAATAAACTCATGGAGATTTTAAAAGGTAAAATACTGGCTTTATCGTCCACAGTAAAACACTTGGACACAGTGTGTTTACCAGCAGTGACTCAACAGCTAACGGAGTTGTTCCACGGATTTTCTCTTATTTGTTTTCAGCTAATGTTACGCTATGGAAAATGTATGCTAACAACCACAAACATGGCGGATCTCCATGGTAACAGTGGATTTTCCCTATACATTTTATCATAAGGAATGATATGATTTTTTTATTTTTTATTATTATTTATTTATCATTTTGATTTTGATAATCCTCCAAAGTTGCAGATTTTGTCCTTATTACACGTTCTTATCAAGGTCTTATCAAGATGGTAAATGTTGATTATAAGCACATTTCATTATCCTCTTTGTAGAGTGTGCAGTCGCTTATATCCTGTCCTTAAACCAATATATATACAGCGCTTTTCTCAAAGACGCTTTACAAATCGAAACTGACACACAAACAAAGATGGAGTGCTATTGTAGGTTGTAGGCGAGATGAAACCGGTGAGTTTTGAGCAGTTTTCTGAAAGTGGTCAGTGAGTCACAGTAGAAAACTTCACATCCTCTTTCACGACAGCCATAATAAAGCTCTTCTTTGGTCTTCCTGCTTGGGTCAATATATTTTTTGCTTTATACGTGTCGTGCTCCTTTTGTTCAGCCACCGATCTCCTATTTAATAAAGCAGTGTGAAGTGTCTTGAACAAGGACACAACATCAGTAGAGATTTCATGAGTTAATCAGTCTCTACCGACCGAGTTACTGTGCTTACTTAGGTTTATTATTTGAATCATGATGTTCCAATTATCTACAGGACTAGCTACACGCCTTTCGACAGTATCTGATTCAACAGCTTCATGTTTAATGAAACCAAACACACATAACATTGCATCTACTCTCCGAATGAACTCTCCGAATATATAAAAAATGGGATCTGGGCAACACCGCTTAACATTGTTCACAGTTAGGTGGTGAATTATCAATATCATCACTGACGCATTTGTAAACTGTATGTTGTCCTGTTTCTCTACATCCTGTACAACAGTGTTTTTCAACCACTGTGCCGTGTCACACTAGCAAATAAAGTGCCGTTGTTGAGTGGCTGTGCTGTCTAGTGATCGGCAGAGTAACCATGTAATACTCTTCCATATCAGTAGGTGGCCATAGGTAGCTCATTTCTTTGATACAAGAGCTTTAGTGATGGATGGATGGATGGATGCAACAGGTGGCGGAGACAGTGTAGCTATGGAGCCTATACAGTGTTCACACTCTGATTAGAACGACTTTATATTGTGAATATAGGCTACAGAGTTTCTTTTTTTTTTTTACATTTTCTGCTGGTGGTGTGCCTCGTGATTTTTTCAATGAAAAATAAATGTGCCTTGGCTCAAAAATGGTTGAAAAACACTGCTGTACGCGACCTCTCTAGGCTTGTTTTTAATGCAATCCTTTCTTTGTGCGGCTTTCAATGGCCAGTAAAAAAAGAGCAAAGCCGTTGGTAAATTTCTGCTCTCCTTCAATGGAAAATAAAACTTTGAATTGAGCACAACCTTCTTCTTCTCTCTAAAGAAGTCTGGCCAACCTTGCTAAGACCATTCACAAAACACTTATGTCAGGACGATGACTCATAACTCTCCAAGGATATGGCGGACTGTTATTTCTCTCTCCCGTTTCTTTATTTTCTTTTGTGTCTCTCAGGGATATAACAGCTCATCCATGCATAGAAGGCATTATCAAACAACACAGTTCGATGAAGTAGACTTTGTCGTCCAGTGAAGTACAGCGACAGAGTGCTGTGGCCCAGGTGGATTCAATATACAAACATCGGAGGTTCAATGGTGTTTGGTATCGTGTTGCTTTCCCCGCCTGCGTCTTTCTTAAAGCATGTCATCCCTATATTTTCGCTTCAAATTGCGCTGTTGTTGAAATGCAGACATGTGCGGTATAGCGTCTCCCACACCGGGCCGCTCTCTCCCAGCGCAGTCGAAGGGATTAGCCTGCGCCTGAGTGCCTAGAATAATGATCAGAGCGGCGGAGAAACACATTTTCACATTTTGGGAGATAAGGGCCAAGCAATCTGCAAGCCTAGGACTTAACCAAGCTCCCTGTGGCTTATTGCGGAGCAGACGGGCGGGAAAAGTCACTTACATCTGCCAACCGTGCCCATGCCCCCTGCAAAACGGAGAGGAACACCCGCAACTAACAATCCGCTAAAACCTAAATTGCGTCTGTAAAAATGTTCCAACCACAAGGCGACTAGCTTAGCATGTCCAGTCTTGCACCACCGCATGCTAGCTTTTTTTTTTAACCGGCGTAAGAGCAGTTCTGGTTGGGTCGCCACAAGGAAATTCAATTAGGCACATATCAGGTATTACAGATCCAATGTGGTCACTGGTTGGTCAGACACATAATGCATTAGCAATGATTAGCTGGCAAAAAAAAGTTGTAAAAGCTGGCGCGAAGTCTATTGAGATTTCCATGGAAAAAAAACCATTAAAGGGAGGCTAACACTCTTGATGGCCATTGCAGGAGAAGTCATACCATTATATATATTAGTATTGACCAGTCAAGTTTGGCTGGTAGGGCTTCAGTTGGACAATGGTACCCAAAGAGAAACGGATCAATATTAGCAAGGGACACATTCAACACTAACCCCCGGCTCACATTAACTACGGTCCGGGTTCGGTCCTGATCCGGTCCGGGTTTGCCCCAAACTACCACTCACAGTGAGTCCGGCTGACACTGTGGCCAGCTCCGGCGCCAGATGCTGCCCTAGGGACAGAAACGGCCCTCGCGAGAACAGAAGTGCACGTGAGTTTCGCTCTTGGTGCGAGTTCACGTGATAAGTAGCCCCATATATAGGTAGTTTTTGTAAATAAAAGCCGTATTTGCCAGTACAACGACTCTCCCCAGTGAAGTGGATGCTTTGCAACACACTAGTGCCCCGTGTCACTGGTAATGGAGAAATGTTTACATTTCCGACGTTACACTCGTGTACAGGTGGTAAACGATACCAAATAAGTAGTGAGCGGACAGATTTTATTTTGAAATACACCGGATCTTCTTTTTTCACGAGACCTGACTTCCTGTTTGGCTCGTGTTTTTCCGTCAGCTTGATTCGTTGGGGCTCCGGTCTCTGGTAAAAATAGACTTCTTGCGGATTCTTTCCGTTGCTTCCGGATGGCCTCGGTAGCCGGACCCGGACTTCGCGGAGCAGTGTGAGTGTGCAACATTGGTTTTAATGACTTTCTAAGATCGCAGACGCCGTACCGGACCTTAACCGGATTTAATGTGAGCCGGGGGTTTGGTGGCAAAGAAGTGTCAGTAAGAACAGAATTGAGGTGTCGGTTACACTTCATTTTACACTACCTTGATACATTGTACCTTCCAAATTTAGTACAACGTAATCTGCTTTGTAACAGTCTGTTATAACTTGTACCTATGTAGCACATACACAATGGAATAATGTGTATGTACTCTGGAGGAACATAATGTAATAAGACCTAAGACACAAGTTATTACACATTGTTACGTAACATTACTTTGTTCTAAATTTGGTATGTACAATGTATCAAAGGAAGTGTCCTTGGTACTCCTGGACAGGGGATGGAAATGTACCTAACATATATTGGAATCATTGGCTTGAATTGAAGGCTGTCAGATTTTGAATGAAAATATAAGGTGACAGAATACCCTTTTAGTCAGAATCTAACAAAAATGAGAGTATCTCTGTCTGGATTTATGAACCACATCCATTCACTACCCTTTACATTTTTCTAAAATTTCTAATTTTTCGGGGTTTAGCACTCGGGACATTTGAAGACGGGCTACTCCCCTTCCTGGATAACATCAACAATTCACAATGAGCCTGTCCTACTTGCATGCATTTGTTTTATTTTATACTCGAAATATACTTTTACAATATACAATGTGACAAAAATGGTTTTACTCTACAAAGTCCAGAATAGGAACTTTAATCAGAGACCTACACTATTTCTGTGTATATAAGGGTAATGTGTTGTTTTTAAACCTGATTTGTACTTGAAAGGACAATATCACATAAATACAATATAAAAAGCGCACAGATCGGTACCATATCCCCATGTTAGACGATTTACAAGAAAGAAAGAAAAAACATATATAGATATGAAATTACGCTGATGCTGCACTCTGCCAGACTGGAGCAGCTTGCTCTTGTTCTAACCCATTTCTCAATAAACCAGGGGTAGGAGGAAAAATGCAAACTAAAGCAGGTTTCCACTGGGATCAAAAGATGTATTCCTGCATAAGATAGTCAAAAACCTCCCCCGTACGCTGGTCCCATGTGGTTTTCTCATACAAAGAATTGATCAAGGCATTTCATGAATTCTAATCTTGTCCCCAACCCAAATAATTTAGACATTAACAATATAAAATTGTGTGTGGCTTGTAAAAACAAAGTGATATAAGCTTTTCCCTCAAATGTCTGAACAAACAGTAGCCACTACGAAGACTCATACAAAGACTGAGAAATGAAAAAGTAGATTTTAACCTTACCTTTCCGACATACTGTGCGTCTGGCCCCATGTGTTCTTCTAAAACAAAGAACTGGTTCCAAATCCAGCCCCGTTTCGGTCGGTGGTGCACCTCCTTCTCGTCGCTGGGCAGCTTGGTTTGGTTCTTGGAGGAGGCGGGGACTTTAGCCGGGGCATGATGGCTGGCCCCGTAGCACCTCTGTATGAAGCAGAGGCACACCAGTACGGGGCAAAGGCAAGAGGTGCTGGGTATCCTCATGGCGAAGTTTGTAAAATCCCTTTGTCGGAAGGCGGAACGACCCTCCCACGCACTCCCATGCAAATACCGCCCCTATTAGCCACCGCTGCAAAACGTGGTCCAGCCAAAAAATGAAGTCGTCTCTAAATCCTTGTTATGTCCTGCTCAAGTCGACTAGATCCCTGGAGATGCATGGCCCAAAAGTCGAAGGAAAAAAAAAACTGAATCTTTTACATTATTCCGAGAGGGTTGGCTGCCGTGAAGAGTTGAAGTCAGCGTAGTTTCACCAAGAATTAATCCTGGACGCCATTTTGGATTTCCTAAAAGAGGGCGAGAGAAAAGAGAGACGTGGAGATTAGCGTGATGGATATTAGAGGAGCTAAATGTCCGCTAATTCCTTCCAATTAAGTCGCAAGTCACAAATCCGCCCAGATGAGGATGTGCATTTGCTCGCGATAAGGTACAAAGGAGTGGCAAGTCATTGCGGGTGCCATTCCGGGCATTCTGCGTGTTCGGCAAACAAGTTTCCGAGTCGGAGTGCTGTTCATAAAGGTTACTTAAAGGTTGCCGGCGCCTTTGAGGTCGAAACTGTCGCGCTAAGTGACAGATAGTGGCCCACGAGGTCAGGCGAGTACCAGACGAGAGTGCAAATGAGAGCTCGTGTTATTAAAATACATGAGCGATGTTTTAAAATGAGAAATCAAGTCTGACTTCCTCTTCCCCCGCGGTGGGCCTGAGATCTAATATTTGCGCTCAAATATGACTAAAGGGCTATTCTTCTCCCAAACTTAATCTACTTTTATGACACGAGGGCGCGCCGAAATGAAGACGAGTTCACGCTGTGGAGTTCTAACATTCAACATCCCTCGCCGTACAAAATAATGGTCCTGTCTGGGTGGATGAAATGACGCTTTTGAGACATTTTTTTTGAGAAATGTTTTCAATATCAAAAAGGCATGTAAATAGATTGAGGGCAGTGCCACAAAACAAGTTATAGAGGTATTCGTATATAGGCAGCACGTCACTTCGTATGTGATCGTGGACAAAAGTAGTAGTTTAGTCTAACTTCAGAACAAGAGAGATACTTTCATTTTCTCCCCATGTCTGAATAAGAAATGGTATTGGCATGGCATTGGAAAAAGCAACGCTAAATCTCCAACACACCAAGCCTCTTCTCTTTATTGAATTCCCAATGATCAATGCGCGCGCCTGTAAGGGAGTATTAGGGAGATGCGAGCAGACTAAGGTGGCTTGAAAGTATGCGTGCTTTCTCTCATTTATGTGCTTTCTTGTTTGTTTGTTCATTTATTGATTTCGCTTGATCAAACAGTCTGCGCCACGACAGCCGGGCCAGCGTGTATCATTAATTTAGCCGAGAACCCGAAACTGTCCGCGGCGCTTTTTCCAAACGCGACGTCTTTCATGATGTTCAAGTATTCCGCATGAAAGGGAACGGGGACATAAGAGAGAGAGAGAGAGAGCAGCATCAATCAATGTAAATGTTTTTGACCACTGTGGCGCCGAGTGGAGCGGCAGATTCTCTATAGACAATAACGTATATACAGGCTTCGGAATGTAATGTGATGCTGGATATGTACTTTGGCGCCTGGACAGCCCTCAATCAATCTATATAGCATGTATTTATCTCTTGGCGGGGAGGAGGAAAAGATACATAACAGAGGCTGAGGTGGCTGGTGGTTCTGCTGCTGCTGTTGTGGGGATGATGACGAGGTGAGTTGTGGTTGTAGCTGCATTGCATTGTACTGTATATTACGAGGACATTTTGAGTGGTGATTGATTGATGAGAGAGTCAGGTAGCAGGTTTTGATTGACTGATATTAACACACATTTCACACAGCACTTTTGTAATTGACCTTTTCCAACCTGGTTAGTCCCCTTGAGATTTTTGAAGTCCTAGTTGCAAACCTATAGACCGTTCTCAGGCTTTGTCATGTTGGTTGGCAAATCAGCTGTTTCAGGGTGATATGGCCTAAAATCTATATCACGTTATAAAAAAGAAATATCACGATATATTTGATGATATAATTGACAATGGACAAATTACTTCAAAATCCCAGCCTTACGCCTAGAAGATTAATTCAGTGATATTTTATTCTTTTTTATTTTAATGCCATACTAATTTCCTTGCAAATATGATCCTACACAGTCAGTGTTTATGCTGCTCTAACAAAAATTCAATCGTGTCCACAACGATATAAAAAATTACAACCATATCAAAAAATTATATGGCGATAACAATAATGCGATACGATATGACCCACCCCTACTACGAAGTTGTTATCATTTGATTTGGTCATTAATTTTAAGTTCCATTTTAAATAGGCCCAGTTCCAAACAGCTGATTGCCAACCAAATCGACTGAGGCGGGAAAACGGAGCTACAGAAGGAGACACGGGGTGAAGGCATGTCCTACTGAGATAAGGAGTCCTGCCACCCCTGAGGGTTACCTATTGTATCCTGGCCCCAGGTGGGAACCTTTGTACATATTTATAGTGGTAGGGGAAACCAGAGTACCCGGAGAAACCTACACAGACATGGGAGAACATGCGAACTCAACACAGAAAGGCAGAGGTGCCGGAAGACTTTTTCGGCAGGGGTGCGGGGGGGTTATAGAATTCTATAGATATTATGTAACCCAAGGCAGAGCAGGCTCTGTATTCTGCAGGCATCTAATGCAGCAGTTTAGTCTGGAGCATCAGCGCTATAAGTCAAGCTAAAGTTAGCATTTGATCTGTTGTACAAAAACAACTGGCCACAGAAAGGTTTTATACAGTCACTGACCAATGGGACACACCGGCAAAAGTGTTCATAAATACCACACACCTTTTCTCATCCCGAAGACTTCACCGAGGAGCACTTTGAGACGCAAAAGTGGGCAAGCGAGGTTCATGCAGAGCGAGGGAGGGGGAGAGCGCACATGGGTCGCACTTACAGCGTGCACATTTCTCGTTACACAAATCCACTTGTGAACAGTTTGTAGATTAACAAACAATGCTTTAGGCTTACAATGTTGTGGAACAGAATGAAACAGTTACCAGATATATTCATAAGCTATCATTTTATTGTCATTGCAATTTTTCAAGCTTCAGCACCAGGGGGTGCTGCAGCACCTGCTGCACCCCCACTTCCGCCCCCCCTGCAGAAAGGGGGCACGAGCGTTAACCGCTGCACCACCGTGTCACCCAAACATACATGAAACATCAGGAAACTTCCCTTTTCTTTCTCACTCTTTTTCTAATAAAACATAAAACATATATGGAGAGCAACATTGGCCTAGTCCACAACGCAATTCACAGAAGGTTTATTATTTACCATGTTCTCGTATGGATCGATTTAGCTCAGAAATGTTTTTATCCATCTAAGACCTCCTCCGCCATACTCTTATATTTGACATATACACAGTGTTAATCCATAGGGAGCCCCGGTACTGCAGCACATAGCCTGACAGGATTAGTCTAGTATGCACATTGTTTGCTCAGTGTATAGAAAAATAGAAGCTTTAACACTCGAGTCAGTCCGACGGCAGCCTGCTAGGGATTTCTTTGAGCACAAACACATGTATTTGATATTTAATAGGATATAGGCACTGACAGACTTCAAAGGCCTCAGCTTACTGCTCCTTACAATGAATGTGACAACATTTAAGACGCAAGCCGGGGCGCGGAATTAATGCAACTTAGCACTGTCAGACTTCGAGGGATAATCACTGAATTAGACTTTTATAAATACAAATAATTTCCCCCATCGCCCCCACATATACACGGTTTAAAGCATGCTCAGAAGCGCGGGTAATCCGAGTGTTTTAAAATATCTCGACATGCAAATTTCACAGCAGGGCTCCAGTCAATGGTGATGCCACCTAAGTGCACATATAATGAGTGTGCGAAGTGAAATAAGGAAGATGGAGTCTGTGTCTCGTAACGCTGGATTAGAGAACTGAAGGGGCGAAGAGGCAGGGATGCACTAAACATGTGTAATCTGGTGCAAATGCGTACTTAAAGGGAGTTACACCCAAATCCTAGTTTACCTGGAACTTACTGTAGGTAGATGACAGGAAATTTCAAAGTGTTATGCTTAGGTTGGTATCTCTTCAGAACGGGTGCATACCTATGTTCCCCGGGTGCGATTTTTTTTTCCGTAGGTGAGTTGGTACTTCAACCAATCACAAGTCATGAGAGTGAAACGTCATACATATATCAAGCAGCTTAACCCTGACCCTGCCCTAGCCACTAACCTTAAGGATAGTGGGCTGGTGCCTAATCTTAGTCAATAGAAGTGGGGGAACTAAAGCTGTCGTTCGAAATAGCACGAACCGGCAGTGCACGCCACGATCTATGTGCACGTATCGACACTAGCCCGCAGACCTTTCTGTTTCCACCACACACACACATGCATTTGTTGTGAGCGGAGCCGCACGCTGAACAGATCGTCATTAAAAGTTTTTAGAGCCGCGATGAGAACAAATGTGGACAAATGCTGCCTTCTGGTCGGAGTCATGGAATCATTCAGAGGTGCCAAGCTGTATTAAAACAGAAAAGAAACCACTAAATACAACTATGAAGGTTGTAAGAGAATCTCTACAAAACGATGATCGAAAGGTCGGGAAGAATAGGCAGCAGTCGGATGTCTTATGCAGGAGAAGTTTTATTGCCATCTTTGCGAGACCCGAGGCATGAGCTCAAAGCACAGTACAGTAGCACAGTCCTAACATTCAAATCTGTCCATCCTTCCACATCAAGAGAGTTAAGTAAACCTGGTGCCACGTAGGCACTAAGCATCTACCACTGGCAGTGTGCCACGTGTATTCTAGGCCACAAGTCATAGAAGGCCAAATTGTACTGTTTTGGTAGTACGATATGATAAGGCCATGTGTGAGGGCCGAATTAACTCTATAATTCCCCATCAAAGGTAAGCTACATGCAAATGTTATGCTAACACCAGCTAAAGCTGCGCTAACAGCGGCTAAATGCCATTATCGGCAAAATGCCCTTTTAGCACAGCGGTATGATGTTGTGAAATATTAAATCCATATGACCTGCGTGTCAATAGTGAGGGCTGTCCACTCTCTCGTTGCCAATCAGAGGCCAGCAGTCTGTTCACGTCACATCAGACACGGGTAGCCCGCTTTGGTCACAGCCAGAGGTCGGTCCCAAAACCTATCCCTGGTCAGACCAGTTTGGCCCTGGCCTTTGTTATGGAAAAACTCGACAAAGCGGGTGAAAGAGCCATTCGGCTGACACGCGCCTGCATGTGGAAAACAGCCTATAGGTACCAGGGAACATACTAGGTACCAGGGAACATACTAGGTACCAGGGAACATAGGGCTGACCCCCTTCAGAACTACATGTTGTCAAGGAGTAGGCCTGTTACGATAATTACCGTAAATTCCAGATTATTGAGCGCACCTGAATATAAGCCGCACCAACTACGGGATAACTCCTTCATATGATATTCTGGTCGGGCTCGTGCATAAGATTTACACACGCAGTTAGCAGCTTATAGTCCGAAAATGACCATGTAGACTTATCGTCCAATAAATTAGGCTCAATATTTATTTACATGATTCCTCATTTTTCATCCTATTTTTGTTAATACTTGAACAATTTTTGTTTCACTGAGTTTAATTTTCATTGCAACTCATGTGTTACAAAGAATATGACTGAGATTTCCATCCCACAGTTAGTTTCATTGGCATCAGGTGGTCCACAGTAATATCGTTTATCGATATCCCTGCCTCAATATATCGAACTCCAAATGTTGATACTTAAATAGACTAAATTATAACTTCAAGGAGATGTATCATAATTTTTAGCTTTTAACTATCTTGTAATGTTGTTTCCCAGAGGGACGTCAGAATAACATAATGAATTAATAACAGACTCACAGTTGTGCTATTCCAGTCCGCTCGAGTAAAGAGAGAAAACGGCAGTGAAGGTAGACAAGTTGTCAAATAAATATTTTTATCTACATAACTTGGTGCTGATTGTGGGGTTTTATCAGGCTCAGACTGTGTGTGTGCAGCGGCCCATGTAAAAAGTGGTATTTGATCCAGCGACCCTCCTGTACTTGAGACCAGCGCACTATTATGGAGCTTTAATTCCGGGCCAGTCTTACTCAAATTCCTGTCTGTCTGCAGGGGGATCTCCAGGCCAACTCCAAAATCCGCACGGACCCAGTCTTTCAGTCGTTATAATCATTTCACATTTCAAAACTACAATGCTGAGGTAAATGAACGTTTCAAGCCACAATTATGCATATGCTCACTTTGAATTAACTTGACGTCAGTTTACAAGTTGTGCCGAAAAGACATAAGCAATTTGAAAATCGTTTATATCCCAGAGGCTGATTGCAAGTCAATTTAATTAAATTTGTCTAATTATAAAAATGAGCAAAGACTTCATTTCAATTCTTCACATTATACCATTCTGAGGCTATGCAAATACACTATAGGGAAATAATGGATCTTTTTGCAGCTTGTTTCATGCCTTCAGTCTGACGGCGAGCATGTCTTCATTTGGCTATTTTAGTCTCCTCTCCCCCCATTTGCTGCTAAAACTGCGGAGAATAGGGCATGTCAAAGTGTCAGCGCTCCCAGGTTGGTGCCGCAGACAGAAGCAATGAC
This sequence comes from Neogobius melanostomus, assembly GCA_007210695.1. Lineage (NCBI taxonomy): Eukaryota > Metazoa > Chordata > Actinopteri > Gobiiformes > Gobiidae > Neogobius > Neogobius melanostomus. The sequence goes on from VHKM01000062.1 coordinate 779,245, forward strand.
ACAAAGCTCCGTGCGGTGTCTGGCTGCCACCTGGGCGAGTGCAATAGGTCATCTGCAGCGTCTTGATGAAGCCATCTGACGCAAACAGCTCATTTAAAACTTATTTTTCTTGCCTATTTCAGTAGCGCGTGTGTCAGGGGAAAAAAATGGGAAACAGTCTGCTATGGGAAGGATGATTTTGTTGTGGATTTATTCAACTATAACATCGCAGATTATGGGAGCGAGGCTGAGCTAGTTCTCCCCTCTCACAACAAGAAGGTTCTAGGTTCAATTCCCGTGTGTTCTTCACGTCTATGTCTGTGCCCACATCGGGCTACATACTGCTGACAGAATTGAGATTATTTAAGGTGATCAATGATCATTTCCATTAGGATTTCAAATTGGCCAGCGGCATCCTCTGCAGGAAGTAGTGAGAATGACACGTTATAAAGCAATGAAAAAAGGCTTTCACTTATACCAAATGGCATTCTTGCAAATAGTCGGTGCTGAACGGGTCTGGTGATGCTTTAACGTAGTGGTTCCCAACCATATTTGTCTCACGTACTAGGGCTGAACGATATGGACAAAATTTAATATCTCGATATTCATGCCAGATATCTCGATTTTGATACGATACAATATAACTATGGGTTCGGTGAAAACAGCATTTTTCAGAAAAATAAAAAGATAATAGAAAAGAGTGCAGTTTAATTGATGAGAATCTATATTGTTTATATCTTGCTTTTTCGATTTTGACATCTTGAATGTTTATATCTCTAGCAATACGATAACGATATATCTAATGAATAAATAAATGAATGACAAATGAAAATATCTAGCTTTTTCTATATAAATATCTTGACTGTTCATTATATCTATATCGATACGATAACTATATATCTTTCAGCCCTATCACGTACCCCTTGTTAGTTGTTCATTTACACTCTGATTACCCCTAAGATCCTGACAATATTTTTACAAAGTGATCCACTAAACCAGTGGTTCCCAGTGTGGTCCGGGGCCCCCTGGGGGGCCTCAGAGGCACTGCAGGGGGCCCCCAAAGCTTGCCAACAAAACAAGTAGATTGGGGAAAAAAAGATATTAAAAGGAAAAGTACATTTATTTGCACCATTATACTATTTTAAACCAGTATTTCACCTACAGTCATTGCTAAATTAGATTTTTATGTAATCTTAGCTGTAAAATAATGTCAAATTCCTCAGAATAGAGTAAATATATAATTGCTGGGGGGCCCCAAGAGATTTTCGGATCAATAAGGGGGCCGTGACGTCCCGGACTTTGGGAATAGCTGAGCTGATACACATGAAAGAAACCGTATGTTTAATATATATATATATATATATATATATATATATATATATATATATATATATATATCAGCCCAGCACAATAATAGCCTGGTTAGCCCATTCATTTTCTCACAGGAGAGGTGTGGTTTATGATTGTCCATAGCTGTTTATAGGGCGCTACAAATGTCTATCATAAGCGTCTGTACGTAGCCATAGCCAATCGTATCCGATGACGTATGCAGAGATGGTAAAGCCAAACGCTGTTTTTCTTTTTAAAAATAAACTTTCGAGCTAAACTATTTAGAACAAGGTCTAAAGCTTGATTGAAAGATGGTCTTGCTGCTGTCATGTTGGATCGGTAAACAAACTACAGGCGCCCATCTGTCGAATAGCGCGTCATTGTCTTGCCGTCCCTCACCGTTCTGTGATTGGTCCCCAAATCCATGCGCGGATTTCGGCCTTGGTCTCCAGACTGCCGAGCATTTTGAAATGATTCGAGCATGGGTATTCCCAGGCTAACACAATAAAGGTGAATAGAGAATTATGACGTGGGAGGAGTGCCTTGGTTTTGCGTTTTCTCTATGAATATTCAGTGTTTATCAGTGTTGTGTTGAAAATAAATTCCATACCCCTGGTTGGAAAACACAGCTGTAAAATCATAACGGGTTTCCTATTCAACCCATTATGCGAGAAATGCAGGACAAGAAGAAAAAAAAAACATGTCCAAGGATTACAGACATAATTAGTGTGAATAGAGTAAAATACTACTCCAGATATGTTTTGGACAAGAGTATAACATGACTAAAAAGCTAAAATAAATAAATACATTTGTCCAGTGGCAGTGATTAAAGGATGTGTCAAATTTCAACGGGCTACAAAATCAAAAGGGAATCGTCTCTCTGTCTATTGTTTAATTATGATGTTGGTCTAAACAGCCCAATGCCCACGGCTGCTTTTGCATGTATGTGCGTGTTGTGCTTAGCGATATAGCTGTATAGCCTCAAATGGTTCAGCATAAGCATCAAGGCTAATATTCTCTTTCATACATATGAGGCTCATCCATTATAGATGACTCATAAATGAGCACAGGGGTGAGTCACGCTGGTGATTTCTCCTCCAGTACTGCTTTACTGGAGGAGAACTTAACTCCCGCCTTAACCGAGTGCATTTTCTCCAGTTTGGCTTTACCCAAATCTAAAAGCTTCTTAACTGGAGCGTACAGCCTGTTTTTTGGTTGTGTTTTCATCCCGTTTTTGTTGCTCTTTTGACATGTTTTGGTCACATATCTGTGGCTTGATCACAGTTACATGAAACACACACACACACAAAATTAATGCGGCTAAAACGCTACAACAACAAAAAAGAAATGAAAACGTGACAAGAAACAAATCAAATCTGACAAATAAGCTAAAAAATAGATACATTTTGCAGGCCTCAGCTTTCAAATGAGGTGTTACACTGGTCTATAGGCTGTGAGCTCCAGTCGAGAAGCTTTTAGATTTGGGTAAAACTGAACTGGAGAAAATGTGCTCAGCTAAGGTGGGGGTTAAGAGGTTAACTAAAGCCATTTTGTGACAGTATATTTATTAAAGGAACAGGCCACCGTTTTTCCATACTGAGATATGTTCTTGCCTGAGCTTAGACGAGTTGATGCGTACCTGTCTGCTCTTTGTGCGTGCGCTCAGTCACGCAAAACGACCAAAGATGTTGTTAGCATTTGGCCTCTCCCAGCATATTCCTATAGCTCCATATGGGGTGAAGTTAGAAGTGACCAAGCTCTTCCACGGGCACAAAGACCAGACAGGTACGTATCAACTCGTCTAGGCTCAGGTAAGAACAGCCTATTCCTTTTAAAAATCAAGTTTTTATGTGGGCGTGGGAATCATCCATTGCTTCACAATATTATGAAAAAGACAACTACAAGTGTTTGAAAGGGGCAGACCTATATACCAGTCACAATAACCATCAAGTTCAGTTAGTTAGTTGTTCAGTTTAGTTACCCCGAGTTAGCCAAATGACAGCTTTCTACAACAAAAATATATTGGATTGTGTATGCGTCTGAGTGCGGAGGAGGGAGATGGTGTATAAATGATCAGTAAAACATTTGCAAAGGAAACAAACAAAGAAAAACACCACATGCTGTTGGTGAGGAAATGATTTAACGCTCAAAATGGTCACGTTTGCTAATTAGATGCTAATTAAGTCATGAAGGCAACATTTTCTGCGTTGGTAGAGCAGTGTCTTTTGTTGAAAATGTTATTTAGTTTTAACAATTTCAGATACATTTTGTCAACTAAATCTAATCTCGTTGCGTTCGTGATCATTTTAAATCACATTCCCTCTAATTACACTGCTTCACACATGTGCAAAGGACCGGACGTGTTTGTTACTCTTTCAAATTGTCACTGGAAACTTCGATGTTTTAGCCCCATTATGGTCTTGTTTTAGTCCCAATTAACTAATTTTAATCTGAAAAAAACATTACTTTGACTAAAACCATGCACAGTCATGTCTGATGATAACTCAAGCTGTGCAGAGTTATCATCATTTTTTTTTTTTTTTCATTACACACTCTCTGTTTCTGTCCTTCACGAACAGTAACAATCACTGCTGTCACATTTAGGAGCAGAACAGTGCATTCATTCAAAGCACAATGTTAAAACTGGCCTTTAAAATTCCTCTAAATATATTCATGAGTCAATTACAGATAGGAAACATGCAGTAGACATAGGTAACATTTCATTTTGTTGAGATTTTTTAGGAAAAAAATGGCTTAATGGCCAATGCTAACTGATACATGTAAACCAATGGACACCGCTAAGCTAACATTAGCCACAATCGCAAATTCTACAGTTAATAGAATATTTTTTGAAATATAACTGACCTTGTATCACATGAATTACCGCATTTTGAGGGACTATTTTCTCGCAGATCACTCCGCCGCTGCGTTAGCTTACAGCCACGAAGCTGATGCTGCTCAAATATAAGTTATTTTAAATGCAAAATGGTTAAAATTATTCTATCGACACAGATATTTATATGGTTAGTCTGGTGTTATAAGTGATTTACCTCAGGTGCACTGTGGAGTGGGTCAGACTGTTTTTAATGCAGGCGAGCTGTTACCATAGAAATGCTTTAGCCTAGCGTTAGCCTAGCGCCACTAGACTCTTCAAATATAAGAACTGCATGAATTTAAGAAAAAAATATCTCCAGACATCAACAACACTCTGGATAACTAGGAAATGAGGCCCTATGTCAAAAATCCTGAAATATCCCTTTAAGGGTTTAAGTGAGTACTTTTTAGCTCTAATTTAAGTTTTGATCGTAGCGCAGCAGGTTCCTTCCGGCACTCTGGGAGCGAGCGGGAGGGGGAGGAGGAAGCACAGAAGTATCGATACCTGCTCAAATGAATATCTAGGTTCGATACCACTTTTAGTATCGATTCAGTATCAAGGAATCTTTTTTTTTTTTTGACAACCCTACTTTGTCTGCCCGACTCTTGCCTAAAACTATCACAGAACAGTTTAGTTGTCGAAGTGAAGCTGCGCTGGTGGGTTTGGATAGAGCATAGACGTGCCCAGCCTTTAGGGAAGAGAGTGGCTGCGTGCGGTGTAATAGCCAGCGTTTTGGTCCGTCCTCACATCTCATCCAGTGTGTTTGATTTCACAGCATCAGCTCTCTGTGGATGTCGACCGCGAGCGAGCTCCAACCGAGGGCAGGTCACGGCGCACAATAACAGCGGAGGAGAAGAGGAGACGGGGACACTCTATTAAAGAGAACACACTCGCAACACCTCTCAGATAACTTCCAAAAATGAATACATCTTCTACTGCGGCAGGTTTGGAAGTGGGAGTTGGAGATTGGAGACAGAGTGAGTATACAGAAAGGCTTTGGAGATGAAGTGACGAAACCAAAGATGGCAGATATGAAGGGAATGCGACTAGATATACACCGACAATTTCATTAAAATCACAATGTGTGTGGTTTCCATTCACAAATCACAAAGACTGCAATTACTCACGCGGTATAAAATCCTTCCATCCTTCCTTACTTACAAACCCTGTGTTTTGACCCCTGCAAACAGTATCCGAAATGCATGAGATTTTTTAATTAATGAATTTATTCCTAGTTTTGCTGTTTGTTAGTCTGTCTTTGCTCAAATGTTTGGGCTCCTGTTAACAAGGTGCACAGTGAACTGAATCTACATTCTGGAATAAACATCAGAAATTGGAATCGCAGCACTAGACAAAAAAATGTAAATAGATATTCCCCCAAAACGGCGCTGCTGCAGTGGAGATAAGACGGAGGAGGGTGGAGGCACATGAACGCAGGATGATGAAGGAAAGAGAGTGTGTTTATATGAATGGTGACTTGTTTGGAGCTAAAGACAACAAACTACACTGAAAGTCGCCACACAAAAACAGGTCACGCTCGAGTATTTCGTTGGACTTTATTCTCTGTGGCATTGTTTCAATAAGCTCCTGCAATGTCAAAAGATCCAGTGTTGCATAAACCTCTTAACCCACGCTTTAACCAAGTACATTTTCTCCAGTTCAGTTTAACCCAAATCTAAAAGCTTCTCGACTGGAGCTTACAGCCTATACAGCCAAACCTCATCGAGAAGGATCTTTTTCCTCACGTTGTTGCTGTGTTGTCGTCACTTTTTTTGACATTTTTGTTGCGTGTGTTACATTTTTTTGACACATTTTAGTTGTTTTCGTCACACATTTTAGTCATTTTTAATCACTTATTTGTCATTTTTTTCATCACATTTGTCATTTTTAATCATATTTTTGTCATTTTTCATCACATTTTGTCATTTTTCATCATATTTTTGTCATTTTTAATCAGATTTTTGTCATTTTTCATCACATTTTTGTCATTTTTTCATCACATATTTGTCATTTTTTAATCATATTTTTGTCATTTTTTCATCACATATGTCATTTTTTCATCACATTTTGGTCATTTTTTTCATCACATTTTGGTCATTTTTTCATCACATATTTATCATTTTTCATCATATTTTGGTCATTTTTTCATCACATATTTGTCATTTTTTCATCACATATTTATCATTTTTCATCATATTTTGGTCATTTTTTCATCACATATTTGTCATTTTTTCATCACATATTTATCATTTTTCATCATATTTTGGTCATTTTTTCATCACATTTTTGTCATTTTTAATCAGATTTTTGTCATTTTTCATCACATATTTGTCATTTTTCATCACATATTTGTCATTTTTTCATCACATTTTTGTCATTTTTTAATCATATTTTTGTCATTTTTTCATCACATTTTTGTCATTTTTCATCACATTTTTCATCATATTTTTTGTCATTTTTTCATCACATTTTTGTCATTTTTTAATCATATTTTTGTCATTTTTTCATCACATTTTTGTCATTTTTTCATCACATTTTTAATCATATTTTTTGTCATTTTTTCATCACATTTTTAATCATATTTTTGTCATTTTTTCATCACATTTTTGTCATTTTTAATCATATTTTTTGTCATTTTTTCATCACATTTTTGTCATTTTTTTAATCATATTTTTGTCATTTTTAAATACATTTTATGTCATTTTTTCATCACATTTTGGTTACTTTTCTCTTGCTTTTTGTGGCTTTTTGTTGCATTTTCAACACTTTTTTGTCACTTCTTTGTTGGGTTTTTATGACTTTTTCATCCTCATTTTCTTCTTCTTTTTGTTGTTATTTTGACACTTTTTTCAAGAAGCTTTTAGATTTGGTTAAAGTTGAACTGGAGAAAACGTGCTCGGTTGAGAGTAGGGGCTAAGAGATTAAAGGAACTATACCTGATTTCCAGTAGTGGAACGAAAACGGTTTTCCCCTCCTTTAGTATACTGTAAACAAAAGAAACTCAGTGTATCTAATTATAAAGCAATTGTATGAATGTCATGAACTTGCAGGCTCGTTCTGTCTGTAAACGTGACCCTGGAATGTGATCCTGCTAGTTGTGTAATGAGAAAAAAATAACAAATAACTTAATGATTAAAACTGGATTGATTCCTGTTTTAATGACAAACAGTTGCATGTCCTTCGGAGGATTTGACCTAAATACACACAGTTGATTGATTTTGTAAACCCTCTCGTTTCATTTGTCTCTTCATCCCAAAGACGGCATTAACAAGTAAAAAGCACCAAAATGAATGATGCTTACAACCTACAGTATAGTGTATTAAATCCCAGGACTGCTAAAGAAACTCCCAAACTTGCAGGACAGATTTCAACCCCCTCTCAAAAAACCCGATATTAATGTATTTTCCCGACACACTATTATTTTCAGCATCGAGTGTCAGAGGCAGCCTGTCCAAGCTCCTCGTCAATATTTTACCAGAAACTCTGCTACATTAGCGCTCCATCTGATCTGCAGTTTGGAGCTGTGTGTGTGTGTGTGTGTGTGTGTGTGTGTTTTTTTTTCCTGGGGGTTTTTAAAGTGAACATGAACCGCATGTTTCAGCTGGTCATTGTATATGGGCAGAAAGCCTGGTTGGTGCACTATTCTGTAACACGATAGCAGGGAGTGCTCGAAGTCTTTATTCAGTTCACTCTACTTTGTTGCCAGGCTTTTAACTGGAGCCATTTTGAGATTAATATGATATGAACTGGGAATCTTGTTTCTGGAGCGATTGTTAATGTACAAAATAAACCCAAACAAGATCATTCTTTGTTCTCAGTTTATGTGAGTAGGGGCTGCTCGTCTCTCAGTTGCCCATATGGTCATGTTCGAAGGAGCCAGAGAAAATAATAATAATGCATCGGTTTTATGTAGCGCTTTGTTGGAAACACTCAAAGACGCTTTACATTGCACTATTCATTCACTCCATACTTGGTGGTAGTAAGCTGCTGTTGTAGCCACAGCTGCCCTGGGGTAGACTGACAAAATGCAAACGAGGAAGGAAAAAAAATAACTTTTTCTCATCACTCCACCATCACTTTAACAAATGCTTGAGTTATGAATATATATTTTCTACTAAATAAAGACACAGAGACATGGAGAGGAGCAAAGTGGTCCAACAGTCCATAAATACTTAAAATAAAGGACAATGCTAACCAGGAAGCTAACGTAAGCTTCATGCTACATATGCTAACGTTAGCTTAAGTGTTTAAAAAAAACCTCACTTCTACTGGACAATCTGCTGTGAAAAAACATCCACATGGAACCGCTTTTTGTTTGACTTTATTTGTGTGTGATTAATGTGTTTATAGTCCGCCAGAAAACTGGTAAAAATAGTTTTAAAAAAAGAAGCTGATTCCATTGAGAGTGTACGCACTTTTTCCTGTCTGTTTCCTGTCTTCCTGTCCAATGGTGTCGGCCTATAAGGATTATTCACAGTGCACAGTTTGGGGAATGTAAAATCGTAGGCTAGCACATTTGTCTGCTGTGCGATTCAGAGAATGACTCGTAGCCGAATTAGGTCAACGAAAAACGTGAAAGAGAAAGTCACTTGGCACCGTGGCTCTTTGGTTGTATTTTGGGATATTTTGTACTCGGCTTACAGAGATCGTAGTTGCAGTGAGAGGATGGCTCATTCTGCACCCAATACTCGGAGGGTTCTAACTTTAAACCTGACTCGCTGTGAGAGGAATTATTGAGCTGAAGATTTTCCACCCTATTGAGCAGGGCCAGCCCTAGGCATAGGCCACCCAGGCGGCCGCCTAGGGTGGATCTGCTGGACGGGGTGCCGAATTGCGCTTTAATTTTTGAACCCCATACTTTCGCCATTTACAACATCGCCGATTTTCGGACATAACTTTGGAATAGGAAGTGATAGAGACTTGTGATGAATGTTTGTTAATTTACTACAGAAGAAGAGGTTCCTCCTCCAATAGAACAGTTGTGAGCATTTCATGATGCACATGCTCTGATTTTTATTTTATTTTTTATATATGAATAGATAATCATAATATAGCAATAATAATCACAATAAAATTAAATAAATATCCAAAAGTGTCCAAAAAGATTGGGGAAAGAAAAAAACAACAACTAGTATAGCATGCTATTTGGGTCAAGAAACATGCAGAAATATAAGTAATTTTCCTCTTTTTTTTCAGAGGGGGGGTTCAGGGGGGGCGCCAAAGTTCAATCTTGCCTAGGGCGCCAAATTGGATAGGGCCGGCCCTGCTGACGAGTGATTTGTTTGTGTCGGACAGCCAAAATTGTGTCGTACCCGCTTTAAGACAGGATTGGCAGGGATAAATCTGAACCTAAACATGACAATCAAAGTAAATTAAGTAATTACGTGTCATTAAACTGCACACCCGTAATACCAAGAGTCACATAATGAGGAATTACATGTAGAGCTGAACATATTTTTCAACATTGCTTTTACTTTTCAAATTCGCGAGCATTGACATAGAGGTCGAGCCCTTTTTCACTCATAGTCGCTCATAGCCCTTCCGTGACCTGACGTGACTTCGTGGCAACTATTTCCTCCCCGCAGCCTACTTTACACAAATTAAATTACACGAGATTGACTTGTGCCAGTTCTAAAAATACGTCGCGTCCGGTTCATTGTTGTTACGAAAAGGGAAGCAGATTAGCGTTATCGGCCGCACAAGTGGGGCAATCCTGGGCAGAGCGAGGCGGAGGGCGGTCGGAGCACCCTGGAGCTTTGGGCCAAATTGGAGGAGACAAATGGGTCTGAGTGCAGAGCCAGAGAGGCAGCGGTTCAGACAATTCCAGCTCCGGGACGATTCACGCCAGGGACAGCGTCTAAAGGCATTGTGCAGGTTCGCTGCCAGGTGCACTGTGTCCTAGCGCCGTGTTTATACTGTTGTTCTCTATTTGTGCATTTGGCTGCTGCAAGTTTAGGAGAAAGGGAGTATTTACAACCGCAACTAAGAACACGTACGATTTGTATCTTCTTTTGATTTTACATTTTACAATCATACCATCAATCATACCACATCATTTCATACGTTTATTTGATTTGGAACTTATGACAACAATGATAAATTAAACAACTGACCAAACAGCATTTCCATGTATTGTCACAATTGTCAATTATTGTCCTTTTCATTGTGCCTTTGGGCAAGCCACTGAGCTCACCATGCCTAACCTGTTACCTGCCATCTTAGGGTTAGGAATTCTGCATATCAAGGCAAGGCAAGTTTATTTGTAGAGCACAATTCATACACAAAGCAATTCAAAGTGCTTCACAGTTGCATAACATTACAAGAAAACAGATAAAATCAATCAATAAAACATCAACATAAAGTTAATCAATGACAGTAAAAGGCAAGAGTGCAGATAAAATACTTTCAGTTTTCATATGCACGGGTAAAAAGAGCTGTTTTCAGCCTGGATTTGAACATTGTCAGAGTTGAGGCCTGTCTCACATCCTCATGAAGACTGTTCCAGATTTTAGCTGCATGAAACTGAAACGCAGCCTCACCGTGTTTAGTCCTGACTCTGGGAACCACCAGGAGACCCCTCCCTGAAGTTCTCAGGGCCCGAGATGGTTCATACGGCTCTAACATGTCAGAGATGGACTTTGGTGCTAAACCATGAAAAGACTTGTACACAAGCAGAGCTGTTTTAAATTCTATTCTCTGAAAGAGTATTTGCTTGAGACCTTACAGCCTATTATGCCAGTGTGGTGCCTCATTTGAAAGCCGAGACCTTATAGTTTATACAACTATGCGTAAGAGCTGTGCGATTGAAACTCAACTTACATCACATTTGCCGTTCCTAACCCTAATCATAACCCTAACCCTAGTAACAGGTTAAATGAAAAAGAGAGCGTTATTGTATAATAGAAGTGGTCAATTCGACAGAGATTATTAGACAATTAGACACTTTAGCCCCCCTCCTGGAACTGCCACGTTAACGTGGTGGAGGGGTTTGAGCCTGAATGATCCTGGAGTTCTGTTGTCGGGGGCTTCGTGCCCCTGGTAGGGTCTCCCATGGCAAACAGGTCCTAGGTGACGGGTCAGAGAAAGAGCGGTTCAGAAGCCCCTTATGAGAGACCAACAGGCCCGGTTAGAACCATGAGGCCGTCCTTCTGTGGACCCACCACCTGCAGGAGGAGCCATAGGGGGCTGGTGCAATGTGATTTGGGCAGCTCCAACAACTGCCCCCACGACGAACTGGAAGAAAATGGATGGATGGATGGACACTTTAGTCATTGCACAGTTTTCGAGGAGTATCGAGAAGAAATTACAAGTTTCTTTGGACTGACACTCAACTTTTAAACTGTTTTCTGCCATCTGAGGGGTTAGGGTTAGGTTTATGATTAGGGTTAGGAGCGGCAAATGTGACGCAAGTAGAAGGTCTTGGCTTTCAAATGCGGTATCACACTGGCATAATGGGCTGTAAGCGCTCCTGTCAAAACGCTTTGAGATTTGGATAAGCATAATTGCTAACCCTAAACTGGCAGCTTCACTAATTGCCGTTATGGAAATGAGAAAACTCTTGATATGGCCAGAGAAACTGACAATTTATTTATTCATCCATGCTCGAGCTCTATAACGCCCCAAACCACAGCAATAAGTGGACGTACTGTTCAAAACCATATGGTCACAAATGATTTTTTTAGCATGCAAGCAAGAAATCCTGATGACCTCATTAACAAATAATTTGGAATATACAAAATTAGGTCTGTTTTTATAGTGTACAAACCAATCAGTACTTTACTCTATAGAGTCGACTTTAGATGATCCAGTTTCATCCTGTTTAAGCTTCTGTCATTCAGTCCAGCTCTTAGACATTCAATTTAAATCCTCAGAGAAAGACATATTGTTTCTATACAACAGAAGGCTATGAAGGATTAAGATCAATGTCTACAGTGTTTGATGCCAGTGGAATCATACATTAAAAGTTATAGTCATATTATTTTCGAGGGGAATGTTGAAGTCATGTGTGGTTTGGGGTATTGGGGTATTTTGTTGTTCTTTTTATTCAGTCATTGTTCGTTACTACTCCTCGTCCTCCACTGGTAAATGTCATAATCTCTTCCTTCACGGCGACACTAGTACTGTAGGTAATTACGGAGCGCAGCAGCGGGTTTTAAGCACAGATTAGGCCTGGGGGTGATTAGGTCTATGTGGGATAAAAACACCCACCGAGTCAGATGGCACAGTTAAGGTGTGACAGTCTCCCCCCGTAAAGCCCACTAAAGTCCAGCGTCTTCCATCCGACTCCCGCCAACCTCCATCTGTCCGGCGCCTCGCACATGATCAAAGTGGAGAGGAGGAAGTGCGACTGTAGAAGTGATTTCAGGCCAGACACGGCAGGGAACTCTGAATGCCAACTTTCAAGTTCTGGGCCAGTTTAGTGAAACAACTTGGACACAAGAAGTTTAATCTACACATTAATCCCTTTTTAATGTTTCACTGAATAAATGTTATTCAATAGATTTGTGTGTGGATTTTACTTGGCTTTGTCTGCTCAGAGGCTCTGGTAATAAATGATAGTGTTTGAGCAATTTTTATTTTTAAAAATAATCAAATATGAGTAAAAAAGGTGCATGCACGCTCCCATTTCTGTTTATTTGCCTGAAATAAATTCTACTTGGTTATTATTTTGATGATTTGTTTTATTTCAGAAGTGACATTTTACATATACATCATTGAAAATATATACAATATATATCGTGAATAAAAAGGAGCAGAGGGAAGAGTAATCTTATGATATCTGCCCCTTTGTTAACTTTACAATCACTTCATTTCTGTTTTCTGTCTTTTACAATATATACAATTAAGTGGGTAATGTTTGTGGGGCGACAGTTTTGGAGTGGGCGGGGCACGGCCTTACTACAGCACGCACCGGGGGGCTTTATGGAAAAGGTTGGTAACCACTGAGAGTAGTATAAGTCCTTCTTGAGCTCTGTATCCTTTTAAAACTTCCTTTTTGAAAAGTGTTTTAAAGTGATGAATCTGTACATTCCTTAAGGTCTCCTTTTAAACGATTCCACAGTTTAACTCCACATAATGATATTCAAAATCTTTTTTTAAATGGGTTTTATGTATCTGGGGTTGCTTAAAATTTAAATTCTCTCTAAGATTGTAGCCCCTTTCTGCAGTTTGAAGAGTTACAAGGTCATGAAATGTATTTGTATGTTCCCTGTATCCTACCTTATTACTATTCATCAACATCAACAATGATCTCATCACACGGCAGCTTTGTCCGTCAGACGAGAGCACAGAGCTGCTTATCCAGATTACAGGAAGTGTCCCTTGTCACTCACACCTCCTCTCCACGGCAGCAGCTTGGGCATTAATCTGCTTTCTTCACCTTTTCTCTCAAATTAGTCAACAGCGCACTCGAATCGGCTCACCCTGCTAAACGTCGTTGTAGCTGTTTCGGCGGCGCGTGCTACAAATTGAGATCGCCCCATCTGTTTTTGTATCGAGTGGTTTGCGCCAGTCATATAGAGCACCCATCTGCTGGGCATTCGGGGTTAAAAAGAAACACACACACACAATTTTCACTTTAAATTTCCATCAACATCTCCTTCCTGCCACACTGCAGTCTTGCAAGAGCGCTAACTCACCAGGGCCCCGCGGTAATAAAGCATAATACCTCCAATGGCTAATGCAGAGAAAGAGGCTCCCATTTCCCCTCATAATTCCACTATAAATTAGTCTATAAATCACATTATATTACCGGAGCATATGGATATTATTATTAACAAGCCCGGAGGGATGTTTTTACAATGCGCCTTTTGTTTCGTAAACACCAACTGGATGTCTAATTATGCAAAATGAGACAAAATAAAAATGAATAGTCGCGTTCGGCAGCGTTGGAGACCGCATTGTTTGCACTAATAAGAATCCCAATGACCGCGTATAAGCCCAAATTAGTCCGAGACTTCTGCAGGAGATGAAAACGCTGGGTGATGTATGACACAGAATACAAGTGCACCACAAACGCATTAAGGTTCTCAAGTGAAAATGCTTTCAAAGAAGTCATCTTGATCATTTATTTTTATTGACGATTTAAAAGTTCGGTTTTATGCTTCATTCAGGCTTTTTTCTTTAAGACCATTTATCCTTGAACTTATGTTTCTAGCAAATACCCATGCAACTTAAAGGAATAGGCCACTGTTTTTCCATACTGAGATATGTTCTTACCTTAGCTTAGACAAGTTCATTTATACCTGTCTGGTCTCCACATGTGCCTTCCGTAATGTAAACACAGCACAGACGGCGTTAGCATTTAGCCTCTCTCTTCTCCTCTATAGCTCCAAACGAGGTGAAGATAGAAGCTACCAAACTCTTCCACGTTTTCCCTATTTAAATATGGTTACGTGAAGTGTTACACTACAAAGTATAATTACACAAAATTAAACAATGTGGATTTTCTAAGCGGATAAAAAAGGGGAACTATATTGTAAGGCGTAATAATACCAGGAATACTTCGGCATCCGCACAGTAAAGTGAAGATATCACTGTGCGGATGCCGAATTTAATTTTACTTTATGGTGTAACACTTCATGTAACCATATTTAAATAGGGAAAACGTGGAAGAGTTTGGTCGCTTCTATCTTCACCTCGTTTGGAGCTACAGTATAGAGGAGAAGAGAGAGGCTAAATGCTAACGCCGTCTGTGCTGTGTTTACATTACGGAAGGCACATGTGGAGACCAGACAGGTACAACTGAACTCATCTAAGCTAAGGTAAGAATATATCTCAGTATGTAAAAACGGTGGCCTATTCCTTTAAAGAAACAAGCCACTGTTTTTCCATACTGAGATATGTTCTTACCTGAGCTTAGACGAGTTGATACGTACCTGTCTGGTCTTTGTGCTCGTGGAAGAGCTTGGTCCCTTCTAACTTCACCCCCATATGGAGCTATAGGAATATGCTGGGAGCGGCCAAATGCTAACAACATCTTTGTGCGTGCCCTCAGTCACGCAAAACGACCAAAGACCAGACAGGTACGCATCAACTCGTCTAAGCTCAGGTAAGAACATATCTCAGTATGGAAAAACGCTGGCCTGTTCCTTTAAGTTGACACAATATGTATACATTCAAAACCTCAGCAGAGATTTCAGTGCTGCTGCTTCTACTTTTGCAGGACACAGGCCTTTCAAAATGAAAGTATCAACAAAAATAATAACTCAAGTGTATCTGCTCAGGGAAGAGTTTTACTGAGGGTGTCTCAAAAAAAAAAAAAAAATCTGGGAAACTTCACAGATTGATGTGATGTTTACTGGAGTGTGGGCATGTTTTGAGCATGAAAGAGGGAGAGGTGTGGAGAAGGGAAAAGGTGCAAATGAAACAAATCACCATGCTAGGTGTGATTTTCAATAGGATTTAACATTTCAACATGATTAAAAGCTCAAAAACATCCTGATATTATAGTATCATTTATGTCAACAATGGCTCATGCACAAAACAGGTATGGTCTTATTTTGTCTTTAGACCACATGTTGTGCAAAACAAAGGTACTGGCTCCATTATGACCCATTGATGATCACAGTAACTGTATTAGAACAAGTGGAATAGGGAAACTAGAGGTCAATTAACATGTACAATGGTGTATTATTTTCCGCAGTTACTGTGAGCTTGTGTACTTTTAGGTATACCTTTAAGACAAGTTAACATGAAAAAGTTTTTGTTTGCTAGAAAACTAGGCATGTCTAAAATGTAAAATTTAAGAGTGAAAACAGCTCGAAGCAGATTCAATCATTCATGTAATTCATCAGTCTATATCTTTTTTTTTTTTTTAAACCCCAAAATCAAAATGCAGAAATTGTTAAAGAGGGGGTATTATGCTTTTTTCAATCACATAGCACCAGTCTATAGCATACTACAATGATGACGTAACCTTCTGTTGGTCTGTATATGCAGTAAATTAAAATAACTGCCTTGAATAAAATTGCTCTCTCAAAATGGCTGTACTGAACGTCTTGAGATAGGCCTCTGTCTCTTTAAGAAGCTTTCCGACACGCCCCCTTCAGCACACTGCTGTGGCATCTAAACAACACTACTGTGCGGGGAGGGGCTCTGCTGAGCTGAGGAGCAGTGGTTGGTGGCTTGGCTGGTGACGAAAGGTCCAGAGGCGTCTCCAGGAGGTGGGGGCGTTCCTAGGAGGACTGAGGCATAGCTACACCTAAAATGGCTGCCGTAAGTTTTTACTGATTACTCAAAAATATGTGAATGAGCCAAGGCAACACTCCAGGCATGTGTTTAATGAGGGAATGACATAATAACATGATATAAAGCTTGAAAAAGTCGATTTTACATAATACCCCCCCTTTAAAACCAGAGCTATTCGCTACAATTGTATTAAATAATTAAGCAGAGCGAGCACACAGCACTATAGAATGAAGTATAATAAAAGACCCCTTGCACACCTGCAGTAGCTCAGGTAAAACCTACTGCAGTCAGATGTAGCCCTCGTCTCCAGAGACGACTGTGCAGGTTTCTGTTAGATCCAATTTCCTCCCACCGTTCTGCTGATGATTGAACAAGGACAAGAGAAGGACTCGCTCAAACTTCAGCCATTAGGCTCGCAGACAAATGCGGCTGACACTGGCTCGTAAACAAAGCTCTATTGTTGCTGAGATTTCACACGCACGCGACTGGAAAAACTGGCTGAATTGAAATGGTTTGGTGACATTTAGACAAATCCATTTTCAATCTACCCCTGTATATGGTTTGGAGATATGTGGGAGCCTGACCAGTCATCCGAATAATAATCCCAACAAAGGAGTATTATTCTTTGCTGGTTTTCAAAGAGCAACGTTAATCAAATGCATAGACACAGTTGGTAAATATGTTTGCCAGTAGCTGCATTTAAAAACAAATAGACCTTTGGCAAGACTCTGCTATCAATCTATGTCTTTTCTGTGTGACTGTGTAGTTGGATTGTAGAGAAATGTTCAGCCATCATCTGTACCGGGTGGCTAAAGAACTGACATGTGGTCGCCCTACTGGATCCAGGAAATCTGTCGTGAACAAAAACAAACTCCTTCAACTGCTTGGACAACATTTTACATTTTTGTATTGATATTGGTTATATTGGCTGTAGGGAGGTTTGTCATCAGCATTTGACCCATCCTTCAGACTGTGTCACATGTCATGAGCAGGGGAGCTACATCTTTAAATGTTGGGCCAGTCAGGGTTACCAAAAGCACCAGGAGGTTTGAGCCTTCTGTGCATGTTTGGTTTGATGGAGGAAACTGGAGCGCACAGAGAAAACCCATTTAGAGAAACAAAATGCATGAGGGGAACTGTGAAACAAGAGTGCCATCAAACTGCAAGTCATTGACGCTCCTTTACCATGAAATACTTTAGCAAGAACATTATCGCTAAAGAGGTATTTCAAAGCCTCTCTTTCACCTCTCTTCTTCATGAGCAAGACTTATAAAATTCCACTAAAGCTCTTGCCAGTAGCTACATTTAAAATAAAATCGACATGTTTCGATCACCACTAGAGGTGTCACGATTTAAATTTTTTTGAGTCACGATTATTGTGAGAGAAAATATTGTGATTTTACGATTATTCACGATTATCGACCGAATATAAGGAAATATATTTTAGTTTTTGTCTTTAAAAAGCTTTTTAATACTTGAACTTGTAAACATTCACCGTTTCTAAAAATGAAAAAATGCTTTAAGATTGTTTTGCATTAAAATAAAGAGGCCTACATTCAATAATACAAAACAATGTCAACTTTACTTCTTTATCATGACAATAATTATCATAATTATTTTACTATATATTATTAGGCCACAAGCTAGGCTAGGTTTCCTTTTCTCAAAAGTTCTGCTGCTGCTTAATTATTTGTCAGATGTTTTGATGAACAGAGAATGAAACGTGTTTACAAAATGACTAAGGAGACTCTTTTGAACAGCTCATTTCCACATGTGCGCGGTTTCACTTTCCTTTCTGTTACGCTGAAGCAGAGCGGAGCGCGTTAGATTTTTGTTTACATCCTGAGCCAGTTGTGGCTATTTCCGAACATTTGGACAACTTTTTTAGGAATTATGCAGTTCGTTACCTTGACCTGGACATTCACAGAGAAGGATTATCTCCAAGATGTTGTTTATATTCGACGTAGCCGATATCAGCGCATTTCGCTTGTCCATCGACAACAACAACGCCATGGTCATCTTTTGGATACCTAAAGAGGGGGTCAGCCCTATGTTCCCCAGTACCTATGTTCCCCCACTTCTATTGATTAAGATTAGGCACCAGCCCACTATCCTTAAGGTTAGTAGTATAGGGCAGGGTCAGGGTTAAGCTGCTTGATATATGTATGATGTTTCACTCTCATGACTTGTGATTGGTTGAAGTACCAACTCACCTACGGAAAAAAATCGCACCCGGGGAACATAGAACCCGGGGAACATAGGTATGCACCCTAAAGAGGTCCCACTCTGCTGACTTCAATCGTTTTTGGGTGGATACGACACTGGAGGAGAGCGTCCTTCTGCCTTGCTCAACTACCGGTGAGTTTACGAGCTGTTTATGTCGTGCAGCGGCTCGTGTGTCAGCGTGAAAAATTTCCGCGGTAAACCGTGGCTTCTAAAATTCTTACGGATAACCTACTGCGTCCTTTTTTAATCAGGGTAATCGTAAAACTGGTTAATCTTGACATCCCTAATCACCACAACAGGACCCTGCTATCAATCTATATGTGTCACATGTCATCAGCAGTGGGACCTGTTTTAAGTTAAATGTTGGGTCAGTCAGTTTTGCGAACAGTACCTGAAGGTTTTAGCCTTCTGAGCATGTTTGGTTTGATGGGGGAACTGGAGCGCATTTAAAACCTGTGGAACATGCAAAGTCCACACAGAAAGGCCTGACCTGGTCCGGTGAATGCACTTTCTTGCTTTGAAGCTAGATACTGTCAATTCACCAAACCGTGAGTCAATTACACTCCTTTGCCATGAAATACTTTAGCCAAAGGAATATAGCGAAAAAGGTATTTCAAAGCCGAGGATTGCTCTGGGTTCTTTAAGTTGAGGACATTTCGCCTCTCTTCTGCATGCAAGACTTTAGAAATACCTCTAAAGCTCTAATTAAAGGCATGATGCTTTAGGTGACTATGCACACAGCATGGGATATGACCACTGGTCCTTACAGGTTACCCCAGTGTGATGGAGAGATGGATCAAATGCAGGACACATTTGGCTAAAACTGGGGGTATTATGCTTTTTTCAATCACATAGCACCAGTCTATAGCATACTACAATGATGACGTAACCTTCTGTTGGTCTGTATATGCAGTAAATTAAAATAACTGCCTTGAATAAAATTGCTCTCTCAAAATAGCTCTACTGAACGTCTTGAAATAGGCCTCTGTCTCTTTAAGAAGCTTTCCGACACGCCCCCTTCAGCACACTGCTGTGGCATCTAAACAACACTACTGTGCGGGGAGGGGGCTCTGCTGAGCTGAGGAGCAGTGGTTGGTGGCTTGGCTGGTGACAAAAGGTCCAGAGGCGTCTCCAGGAGGTGGGGGCGTTCCTAGGAGGACTGAGGCATAGCTACACCTAAAATGGCTGCCGTCTAAGTTTTTACTGATTACTCAAAAATATGAGAATGAGCCAAGGCAACACTCCAGGCATGTGTTTAATGAGGGAATGACATAATAACATGATATAAAGCTTGAAAAAGTCGATTTGACATAATACCCCCCCTTTAAGGTAAACCAACTTTGATTCTGGAGAAGGGACTTGTTTGGTCTCAAAATGTCAAGCTGTACTGATTCATTGAACGCTGACTCAATACACAATTATGGTGAAGTCCAAATCAAATACTTGTCAAAACCCTTATGTATTTGCAAAGTCCAAGCAAGCCAAATAAATCCATTTAAGCCAGGTAACGTATTTCCATCTGTCCCTAGTATGAAACACTATGTACTTTCTGTGCTGAGGACACTGAGCCGCAGTGGTTTCTTGGGCGGTTGCGTTCTGAAGTACCAGGCTCCCTTTGTGCCAGCGCTGTCTCCAGTCAGGTACTGCGAGCTTCTTGGCAGACCGTTCCTTCTTCACACATGCTAACACGGGCTGCGGGCGGGTTTTACAGCAGGGAGCGGGCCCTATACTCTCCCATGTACAAAGTGGGGCTATCGGCATTAGCATTTCATGCATAAGCTCGCCTTTCTGGCTGCCAAGGTAGATTCCCTCGCGGAGCAAAAAGAAGCGAGAGAGATTCCGTGAGCTTTTTCGGCAGATGCTACGGCGCAAAGCTTTTCAGGGCCCCGGAGAGATTTGCAGGGGAGTAAGGAGCAGCGACAGGCAAATATGCCACCTCATCATCCGAATAAAGAATAAGGCGGTGTGCTGGGGACGGGATGGAGAGAGAAACAGAGAGGGAAGGAGGAGGAGGGGAGGGCGTGAGGAGATTGTACAGTATGTTGTGTGGGCGCGTATAGAACAGTATTCACAGCGAGATTTTAGCACTTTTCCCAACATGGCAACACTGTGAAAAAAGATGACAAAAAAAACATAGCAATTTGGATGGGATAATTTTGGATAAAACCTGAAGCATACAAAATAGGTTATTTTGTGAGGAAGACCCAAAAAAATGTGTTGGACCAGCCTTAAGTATTGATTATAAATATGTTCAAATTTGGTGTTAAGCTTTGTTACATATCGAAAACCAAAACACGCATGGTAGGCTAAAACCTAGATATTCAGAGGCTTCTTCTCAAGATAGACTTATTATTTGACTTGAGAGTGAGATGTCTTTAACTCAATCAATACGATGATATTTGAAAGTCTGTACAACAACTAACATTACACAAGCTATAATTCCGTGGTATATTGTGTAGCCCTATGAAAAATAGACCTTATTTGTCCAGTAACCCACTATTTTTAATAAGGATATATACCGCTGGTCGTAAAGGATACAACAATACAACATTGTAGACCTTATGACAGATAACAATATACAGCATACACTTCCTGACCATAAACAGTGGAGTTTCTTTATCTCTAACTCATTTTGTTTTCAGTTATGCGCCTCCCTCCAGCGGCTTCTTCTTTCACACTTTGAAAATCCAGACATATTTTTGCTATTATTTTCCCCAGTTCGCATAACAGTCTCATAATGCACACGCACACACAGTGAAAGAGCAGAGAGCCTGAATAAAAAACCTTGTAAATTTGAGGATAACTCGCATTGTCCTTGGATTGTTTCCTTCGGTATTTTGCCTGACTGTGCATTTGCTGCTCTGGTTGGTGCCGCATGGCCTTGGGATCCAGGCTACCAGCTGTTACTGTTGCAAAGTACAAAGACGAAGTGCTTGTTACTGAAAGTAATTTGGCTTTTTCTCCATAGACGTTAATGCAAGGCAGTTGCTAATGACATGCAGAAGAAGACAGCTGGTTTTTGGGGCTACATTTGTAGCAATGTTTTGTAGCTTCGCAACTCTGTATTGGACGCAATAAATCATTACAATGTCAAATAAATATCATAATTTTTATGGTTGCAATAAGCTACAATGATTGAGGTAATGTCCAGCAAAATAATATAGTCTCAGCTCCTAACCTTGAAGTTTACAGGTGCATTATGGAACTTTTGTTAGCGAGTATTTGACCCAGTGGTCAGTGTGGCGCCTTTACTTTCCATCACGGTGGCCTCTATGACGCTCCAGGGTCAATTGTTTTGAGAGTTTCTGGTAGGTTTTCACTGCTGACAAGACCCTCTCACCACAAAACCTACAAAACAATTGATCCTGGAGCATTGTTGAGGCAAACGTGACCGAAAATAAAGGTGCCATCCTAACCAACCATAGACAGTCATTGTTGACAGTTTGTTTGTTCATAAAAATAAAAAGTTCCATAATGCACCTTTAAGTCTCTCATGTGTCAAGTGGGAACCTTAATTTGAACAGACAAATTGCAAACCCAATACTTTGCAGCAATAATACTCTAGTACCGTATATATTTTGATTTAAGATCTGTGCCTTTTTGAAATTGCTTACAACTTCCACAAAGACGAGGTGTGAGGCAATAAATATATTAATAAATATAAAAGATTGTATGATACCAAAACTATAATTCAGCTGCAGTAGCCATGCAATACTTCCACTTCATTTTAAATAGTTACATAGCAGACAAATATAATATAACATGATCAGCAAAAAATAGCTTGCAATGTTTGTGAAAATGTATATCCCACCAATTCTCCATGGTGGCGCCACGCTTACAAATAAAACCTCAAGCAAAAACACTGAACAAGCAGCTCAAGCAACTCCCAAGGCCAATCATATGGTGATTTACAAACTAGTGTGAATTCTAAATAACTTTTTTTCTTTTTTTCCCCCCTTGCTATCAGATCGGCCCAAATTAGTCTCCTTGGCACGGCCTGGTCGGCTTGTTTAGGTGCATCGAGATCCATTTTAATATGTGGAGGGGCGGTTTGACATGTTGGCACTCAGTCCGGCAATCTGGCACAGGCAGCGCTCCACAGCACAGATGAGGAAGTGGGCAGATGCTGCTACAAAGTGAATGTTGTATGAAGGGTTCAGGCATGGGGCTAGCAGAGTGCACAGTGAGGTGAGCAGCCAAAAACGCCACACCGACTTTTCTGAGCCTTCAACCATGTTATGACGGCGGTCCCTCGTAGAAGACATCGTTGGAGTTGTGCTTGGTTTTATTTATGCCGTAATTCTGTCTCCTTTGTGAGAACTCAATACGGTCACTGCCCTGTGTCTGTGTTTCTTTCCATGTGATCTTTTCTGTGCTCAAAGTGCCTTTACAACAAAACATTTCAATTAACAAAATACGCAATTGTTGTAGATGCTCTTATCCTTGGACAAGTACAGTTTATTGAAGTGGTCGCTAAATACAGTAAAACATAATTACAATCCTGTCTCTCATACAATAACAGCGTACAGGAAGGACATTTTGACTGAGTGGAGTCAGAGGTGACGTATGTTTCAAGGACACAAGGCCTTTCATCAGTGGTTAAACGCATAAATACAGCATGAAGGAGGCAAACACTTCAGGCATCGACCAAGGTCTGCAGATCCCTGTGTGGTGGTAACTGGCAAAACATTCTGCATTGTAGGAAGCTCAAGAAAATTCTCTATTTTTACTTAGGCAGTCGACGCTGGGAAATGGTATTGTACGCACTGGCTTCCTGTCACTCAGAGAATAGAGTTTAAAACAGCTCTGCTTGTGTGCAAGTCTTTTCATGGTTTAGCACCAAAGTACATCTCTGACATGTTAGAGCCGTATGAACCATCTCGGGCCCTGAGAACTTCAGGGAGGGGTCTCCTGGTGGTTCCCAGAGTCAATAATAAACACGGTGAGGCTGCGTTTCAGTTTCATGCAGCTAAAATCTGGAACAGTCTTCATGAGGATGTGAGACAGGCCTCAACTCTGACAATGTTCAAATCCAGGCTGAAAACAGCTCTTTTTACCCGTGCATATGAAAACTGAAAGTATTTTATCTGCACTCTTGCCTTTTACTGTCATTGATTAACTTTATGTTGATTGATTTGATCTGTTTTCTTGTAATTTTATGCAACTGTGAAGCACTTTGAATTGCCTTGTGTATGAATTGTGCTCCACAAATACTTGCCTTGCCTATGTTCACTCTCTTATATCCCCAATGGGCACTTTCCTGCAATGGCTAAAGATTTTGCTCTTCCAACAAGGATAGCTGCTGCAAAAATGACCATTTCTTTGGGCAGTCAACAGACTCTATGGGGCCCAAGCATAGATATAATATAATAAAGATGAGCAGGTCTCATTCAGCCCCATTCATTGTAAAGGTTCCCGAGTTGTGTGTGAACCTTAATGGCCGCTCGGTCTCCTCCTACGCAGCCTGTTTCTCAAAAGGGCAAAAAGGCGGGAAGCCCTGCGCTCGCGGGGCGGGCGGAGCCTCCACAGAGCTCCAGAGCTTGATTGACCGGCGCTGGAGCCAGTCAATGCACTGAAAATGCATCCAATGTTCGGGCTTTTAAACAAAAAACAAGTGTCTCTTGGAGTCGCTCCTGGCCACCAGGGGGTGGTATTACAGCAATGTCAGCAAGAAGGTTTTACATGCCCCATTTTCTATTATTCTTAACCGTATATTTTGTAATTTTTTATAACAAATGCACTCAATAGTGGCAACAGCATTGCCTCCAGAAGCCAAATGAGTGTCAGTATTGAATGAGACACTTTTTTTCTTCTATCTAACAGTAATCACTTAAAAGTTGTAGCCATCTGCTCCTTATCCTTCGTAGTATATCTCACATATTTTGAAACCTCCCGTCCCGATCATTATTTCATATGACATTTCCAGCACAAGCAAACTGCGTGTACAGCGTTATGTGTGAATGCCTGATGGATTGATGATGCGCGGGGAATATCTGATCAAGGAGATAAGCACCCAATATGGAGGATCCTACTGTATATGTGTACATCTCCACATACTGTGAAGACCAAAGCGTGTCTCCCACATTTCAATCCTAGCCTCGCTCTTTGAAGACGTCTCCGAGCCGTGTTGAGTTTGCTCATGTTGGACAGCCCCCCCGCGTTTCCCCCTTCACATGTGCAGATCAGCGCAGACCCCCTCCGTCCATGCATCTCCTATACATTAAACATTTACCAGTGACGATGTTGAAATGTTAGACTTTATTCATTATAATGACAGATCATAGAAATATACTTTAGTTTAGGTACTTTTCTGATTTAGACAAGGTGCACACTCAGTTTGGTTACATTTATATTTAATTTAGACCAGGATTATTCTTGATTTGATCTTGATCTCAGCTTAGTGGTATTAGGAAAGTTTCATGAGGCGGTAATTGATGAGAAAAGTTTGATGCAAAGAATTATTATCTCGATGTATATTGTAGTGCAGAATTGTCCATTGATCTCACTGCAGGGGAAAATTCATTAAAGCCTTTGTTGATTTACTTTTCAGTCACACTTATGTGTCGGTGCAAATAAATTCTCCATTTGGAAACGAGGGACTACAGTAGCGGCATAGCTCATGCCAAGTTACATGACGCTAAGAGGCAGCTACGTAACTTAGGAAGTGCTCAGAACAAGTCCAATGAAGGTGTAACAGTTATATATAATGACAATAAATATACAAAGCTGCAGGAGGCAACTTCACCAGCCACACCACACACAACCATTATCAAACAGTGTTGGACAAGTTACTTTAAAATTGTAATATATTCTATATCAGTAGTTACACTTTTAGCTGCGTGTAGCTGAGTTACACTATTTTGAGTTACTTTTGTGTTACTTTTGGCAAAATATAAACTGAAAATAGTAATAATACCACCGAACAAAAGTGCAGTCAAAGTAGGGCTATATCGATATTTAAGATATATCGATATATTTTTAAATGCGATATGGAATTAGACCATATCGCATATATTGATATAGTTCATATTCAGATAAGCTATTAAATTAACAAAAAGAACCAGGTGAGGAGGAGGCTGGAGGTGCTCACTGGATCTCGATCGTGTGTAGTGGTACCAGGTGCTCTTCGGAAGAAAACGGGCAGAGTCAAATGAGTGAAGAAAATAAAGTTTCCGAAGCACAACTGGATTAAATACTTGTTTATTAAACGCCGACGCGTTTCCACCTTTGGGTCTTTGTCGTGGCAGTGTAACACAGCTGTGCCTGATTCAGGTTTAAATAGTACAGACATGTGACCAGTATCACGTGACAAGACAAAACATGTATATACTGTATATTTTACAGTTCGTACAAGAGAATAATATCAGTGTATGGTGGGAAAAAAATACCCGTAGTCATAGAAAACAAAAAAATTATATATACAAATATATACACAGAGCTCTGTATATTTGTATATATAATTTAACTATTTAAGCCTGAATCAGGCACAGCTGTGTTACACTGCCTCGACAAAGACCCAAAGGTGGAAACGCGTTGGCGTTTAATAAACATTTAATCCAGTTGTGCCTCGGAAACTTTATTTTCTTCACTCAAAAAGAAACAGGTATTTGAAAAAAACTGAGCACTTTATTTAGTTATCTCTTTATATATAAATGCTGCCCTCAGAAAAAGATTGACATTTTTTTTATAGGCTATTTATAATAATTTTTTTTATTTAAATGTGCACCTTACGGAGCTTTGTTATACAGTGTTTATGTTTACATTTTATAGTGAGTTTTTAATAAAACTACTCATATTTGGCTTTGACTTAACATTTAATTTCACAGCTCTCACTTGCGGAAAAAATATCGGGATATATATCGTATATCGACATTCAACCTAAATATATTGGGATATGACTTTTGGTCCATATCGCCCAGCCCTAAGTCAAAGACTTTCCCCATTCTCACACACAAGTGCAGATCTTATACACCAGTGTCCAAGTTGATTTGGTGCTGCATTTTATGTGGGTTGAGTTTGGCATTTTTTTGTTCATACATTTAAATGCACTTGTGACTCGAGTTACTTTGATTGTAATCAAATATATTATCACATTTTGTGTAATATGTCATATTCCTTAGTTACTGAAAAGTAACTAACTAACTAATATATTTTTGTAACTCGTTACTTTTGTAATACCCCCAACACTGCAAACAGTATTAGGGTTACTCGATCAAATGCAGCAAATTGCAATACTTCACGGCAAAAAAGCAAAGAGTATTTTTCCCCACAATCGTGCAACCCCTTATCTCGGCTCAAAGAGAGAGGCCTCTAAAAATCGCCTTTCTGAATAGTGTGTCCTCTGTAGTATCCAGGCGCTCTCCTTCACAGCTGCGTTTCTTTTTTTGACGTGAAGGAGGCTGAGGGGGTTTGACAGGAGCAGGGAGCACTAATGTTTTATCATGGACCCCATCCCGGGCCCTCGGCGTACATGACACAGACTGTTTCCACTCTGTCAGCCCCTGTGCCATTAAAGGCTGTGATGCACGGGAAGTGATAGGTGTCAGGAAATATGCTGTTCTCACCGAATGAAAGTTGAATGATTTGACGCTAAAAAAAGGCCTTGTACTCCAGAGATACTACAAGCACATTACAGCCGTGCAATTTTACTATCACCGCAAATCGTGTAGTTTTTTTTTTTATTCCTGAACCTGTCATCTTTCTTTTGTGCTGCCAAAAGTCGAATCTCGTTTTCTTAACATTTTTTTTGGCACAACTGACATCTTAAGAAAATAGGACACTCTCTTATATCTAAATAAAACCACCAAGTGAGCAATACCAGGCCAGTTTGAGGAGCACATTTTATAAACACGAGTTCCAGTGATCGTGCTTGAGGCAGCATTAAACCATCTAAAGAGTTTTTGCAAAGGGGCATTGGATTGATACCCACGTGGTGGTAATATATTAATGTTGCCACTAGATGGAATCAACATAACTCAAATTACGCATGTGTCTATTGTGATTTTTGACTAACAACCAGCTGACAAATCACTGGTGCCATGAAGAACACACTTCCAATGCAGAACTTACAGGTTACAATTCTATTTGGTAAATGTAATGTGCTGAAGTTCTAATTTTTGGCCCCGTCTCTGTCTCCTCTGCTTGAGAAACAAAAGCTGCTAACACATGTATTGTGACTCTCTGCCTTCCACACGGATCAAACGGGGGACGTCGGTGTTTGCAGGGAGGTGTTTGTCAGAGGGAGCGAGCTCAGAGGTGGCTGTGTGTCATGCTTCTCTCAGGGAGAAGTTGAACGCACAAGAACTTCTATCAAATACTATCATCTTTTATCAATTCATATTGAACACATTTGCGTATGGAATTGAAGAGCGTTTGTTCCATAAAGATTTCGCGATATGTCACGGGACGATACAATACCGATTTATTCTGATATCGATACTTTTGATGACATTGTGCATATTGATGAACAGTAGAGGGCAGCACTACAGTTGTAAGCACTTGTAACACTCTCGCACAAATACATGTAAATGTAAATGAAGTGATGCCACTGATGAATCAAATTTTCAGTGAGTAAGTCAGGGATTATTTATTGACTTAATTCAAGAAAAAAGGGGTACGATATGGAGGTTGATGTATCATACATTATTTTTGTGCAGTATATCGATTATCGCAGTATCTTTATAGTGACTTTATCGTGGGCCATGTATCGTATCGAATCGTAAGGTACCCAGAGGTTCCCTACTTCCTTTGGTAATGGAATATATCGTACAATTAAAGTGCTGGAACTCCAAATAAGTTACAAAATAACATTACGGTTAAATTGACATGGAGGAGGTGGAGGTGGACAGTACCTGGGTGTTCACCGCAACAATAAACTGGACTGGTCCCACAACACCAAGGCCCTGTACAAGAAGGGCCAAAGTCGCCTCCACCTTCTGAGGAGACTGAGGTCCTTCGGAGTGAGCAGGCCTCAGCTCAGGACCTTTTATGACTCTGTGATAGCCTCTGTTCTCCACTACGCTGCCGTGTGCTGGGTCCCAGGCAGCACAGAGCGGGACAAGAACAGACTGAACAAGCTGGTCAGGAGGGCCAGCTCCGTCCTGGGCTGCCCCCTGGACTCTGTGGAGGAAGTGAGGGACAGGAGGGTATTAGCCAAGCTCACTTCCATCATGGGCAACACCTCCCATCCAATGCCTGGGACTGCCAAAAAAAAAGCTTTGCATATGTCGTCTTTAAAATGCTTCAACATCCACCTTATTTCAACCAGTTTCATGCCATGAGTCAATTCTCAAAATCCAGGCCAGAATAAGTTACTGTAAACGCTAAACTTCCTTAAGGGCATGCAAATTGAGATTGCACTAAGGGTTTAGGCACGTGACTCCACAGCCCATTTATTTTCTATTAAAGAATATTAAACATCTTTAATACTGCCACAAGGCAAAGCCACAACAGTGCTTCTTTTAAACTAGGAATGAAAAATAAAAAAAAGTATCCTTAGGGGCAGCCGTTAGTATCAGAAACTCTTACATAACAGCAGTTCCTCTCCCAGCGCCGTATAAAAAGTCTCTGGGCAAACACGCGCAGTCAGATTGAAATCTAAGCCCTCTAATAGAGCATTAACTATTCATGCAGCGCATCGCCAATCAAATGGGTGTGGGGTTAGCAAAGACAGTCGGCTCATAAAGTACAGGCCCAACGTGCGAAATGAACAGGACCAAAAGACTGAAAACGTCACTGCGACTTCTTTCATAGTGTCGTCCGCCCCCCAGTGTCACATGCTGTATCACTTACCGCAATCTATTATTCATATGACCGATTGCCTGTCAATGTATCACGGATTGGCAGAAGCCTGTGAAATGCATTGCTCCATGTCGGCTGATGTATCCCCTAAGAAATTCACAGAACAATTTAAACCCGTGACAATGTACAGCCAGTCTCTTCCTACAGAAGCGTTGAGAAATATTGTCCTTCTCTCGGCGTTACACAGCTGAGAGCTATCTAACTCAGTGGCCCGCTGACAGTGACGTTTTGTCGGTGAATCGGCTTTTTTCCCCCCTCGTCTTTACAGTAAATTAGAAAGGCGGCGACATGAGCAGATAGCAAAGTGGACGTGCTGAGCTTGTGTCAGCTTGTCTGCGGTACTTTTTCAATGATTCGCAAACATTTGTCTCTTGAACAGGAGCCGGAGTGTATCTATGAATAACTCGGGAGTGCGGCCTGTCACTCCTACTAGCCGCCGGCCAACACAAGTGAGGCCCTCATCAGAGAAGGGTGCTTATAATCAATCAATACCACAATTAATTCACCTTTTAATCAGACTAGTCGCACTGGAAGCAGGTCTTTTCTCCCTTTTTTTAATACGTCTTTGGTGCAAACTGAAAAGCCTTCGATGTTAAAGAATTTTCAATCAAGGCTGAACAACTCTTATAACGTAAAGCAGGGGTCACAAATTAAAGTCCGAATTGAAAAAAACTTGTCAAGCAAAAGTCTGGAACATACTTGGTAATTCAACGTTATATGAGTATTTTTGAGCCTTTATTAAAAGATTATTGTTTTTTTTGCTCTAAAAATACACTGTAAAATGTAAAATTTGATTCAACTCAAAAAACTAATTCCAAGGGCTGCCAAGAAATGTTATGTGTAACCAATAACCATTTTACAATCTAGTTGATTTGAAATTTGAGATTCACCTCTTTCGTTCAATTGTATTCTTAGGTTGACATAACTGTTTCCAGTTGTCTGAAGTGAAAAACTTAGGTTGACACAACTGATTTAATTTATGACAGACGTTTTTCACTTCAGACAACTGGAAACAGTTATGTCAACCTAAGAATACAATTGAACGAAAGAGGTGAATCTCAAATTTCAAATCGACTAGATTGTAAAATGGTTATTGGTTACACATAAAATTTCTTGGCAGCCCTTGGAATGAGTTTTTTGAGTTGAAACTAATTTTACATTTTACAGTGTAAGTATTGGCTCCTAAATAGCAGAGTGCATAAGCTACTGGAGCCTCTATTATACACAATGTGCACATAATATATGACAGTGATGTGTTTCTTCTCTTTACTCAGTTCAACACACTGAGCCCTGCTTAGTCCAGGTTTCGTCCTGGTTTAGTCCTAGCTTAGACCAGGTTCTGACCTGCTCGCTGCCGATAGGGAAACAGCCGTGCTACTTGCGCATTACGATCACGCATGCATATTTAATTAGGGCGTCCACTGCTTTTTTTTAGCGAGCCGTATTTCAGTCATTCCGAAACTGTTTCTAAACATT
Source organism: Neogobius melanostomus (assembly GCA_007210695.1). Classification (NCBI taxonomy): domain Eukaryota; kingdom Metazoa; phylum Chordata; class Actinopteri; order Gobiiformes; family Gobiidae; genus Neogobius; species Neogobius melanostomus. Next base: position 810,119 of record VHKM01000062.1, read on the forward strand.
TTAAAAGTGTCATGGAGCTAAGACTTTCTCTTTCTGTTCATCTGGGCTGTAGTTTACAAACCTGCTGAAGTCAGAGAGGGAGAGAGAGAGAGAGAGAGAGAGAGAGAGAGAGAGAGAGAGAGAGAGAGAGAGAGAGAGAGAGACGGGCTGGCGTATGGGTCCGGATCCAGGCCGAGGTCCGCCGTTTAGTGACCTCTGATGTAAAGGGAAGTGGCTGTGTTTAAGTGCAATCAAGAACAACTGGCCTCCATGCGGTCAATTGGTGACCATTGTCAGAAAATAACAGCGTCTGACTTCCCCTCAATCAGCAGTAATTTGATCTGTGGTCAACGGGTTCAAGGTTTGGGTTTTCACTGGCTCCCTTTGATTCCAGGTCTAGACCTCAGAAATGTCACTTGCAAACTGGCAGGTGCTTGGGAACCTTAGGTCAATGGGAATTTCCAGAGAGCAAAAAAACGTTGAATTAATACAGACTTGTAAGAAATGTTGGTTGACTATCCTTATAACTGGCCATCTTCGGGTGCTGGGAAACAACCTCCACTGGCGCGATGGAAAGTGGAGACATTTAAATGAGGAATAGCTGGTAGCTGGTGAGTTCCTTATGAACAAGAAACAAAACACAGTGAAGACAAGCACTGAACAGAATGATTCATATGTTTGAAGATTTAGTGGATGTTTACCTAGCAATGCAGCAAAATAATTCATAACTATACATCGCTAACCGCTGCGCCACCGTGTCGCCCAACACGATATGTTCTATTCTAATTAAACACAAATTGTTTCACAACAAGACACAACAAGACTAAATTAGGAAATATTTTATCACCAGGAAGCCTAGCGAATGTAGTGAGAGAGTGAGTTGGTGGTGGTCGGAGAGGCCGATGGCGTAGACTGGTTGCCTCGCTTCCGTCAGTCTACCCAAGGGCAGCTGTGGCTACAATATTAGCTTACCACCATCAAGTATGGAGTGAATGAATAATGCAATGTAAATCGTCTTTGAGTGTCCAAAAAAGCGCTATATAAAACCAATGCATCATTATTATTATCGAAAACTTTCACTACAACTTTTACACATTTATAAATTCAGTGCATTTTTCTGGCTGAGTTTGCAAAATATGTGTCGATCTCAGTCAGATAAAGACTTTAGTGATGTTGCGATATATTGTGGCTTCTCGCGATACAGATATTGCATCACCTAATATCGTGATACGATATTTATTTCCGATATATTGTGCAGCCCTAGTTAAAAGCTCAAAACAGTTGAAGCATAGCGTAGAATCATGTGGGGTCCTCAAGTACAGGTTTAAAATGACCATCTACCAATGTTGTGTGTCCTCTGAACTAGCTCTAGATTAGTAGCTTTAGTTTTTTTGTACTGAACTCGACCATTAGCTCACACATCCTCGCTGCCCTTCCTTCCTTTCTCCTTTGCTTTCTTCTTGTCTTTCTTGCTCTTGATCCAAATGAATTGTTGCTTCCGCCGACAGGATTCGACGCTAAGTGCCTGAGCAAATGCACTGTGCCAGAAAGTATTAGCATCGGGAATCAGATCTGATCGCAAATTTAATGACAAAATCTCAAGCACCGTTTATCCCCCGTGAGCCAGTCTCAATAGCACCTCACCTCCGCATTAAAATCACAGGATTACTCTACTTGGGCGCCGTGCCTTGGTTTTTGTCTTTGATTTTATGAAATACGAAAAAAAGATATTTTACACTAATACCACCACTGCTGGTTCGTAGACGGAGCAGAAGGATGACCAGTTCTCTAACAATCTGTAGTCTGTCGGATAAGGCATGAATCAGCTCAGGCTTTTTACACTGCACTGTTGGAACAATAATACACTTTAATGCGGCGTCTGTCTCATGGTCCATGGTGTATCTGAAGAAAATCTACAGTCTATAATAAGTATTTAAACACACTGAATCTACCTAACAATATATGACTTGACAATAAACCAAGGTCATAGTTTCAGTAAGTTTATTGTTTGGCCATATAAGCACGTACATTTATATTTCAGTGGACACAAAAGAGAGAGAGAGGACAAAGCTTGGATTTACAACAAGGAAAGCAAACATCTCATAAATAAAAAATGTTCATAAATACATGCATCTGTTAGGCACAACTAGTGAGTTAAAGACATTCACCTCTCGTCCAAGAAGCTTTCTCAATTTCAAAGTTCCACTGGTAGAAATGAAAAGATGGTATAATCCACTCTAAGGAGGAGTGAGACAAAACTATCACATGCCAGTGTTTACAGTGACTAAGCGCTGCAGCCTAGTGGTGTAGTGGTGAGCGCTGTCGCCTTGGTCCTGGGGGACTTGCGGAGGGTTCATGCTCTCCCTAAGTCTGCGTAGGTTTCTTTCGAGTGCACATATCCTATAAATAGGTACAAAATCATACCATCTGGGCCCGGGATTCCTCTGAGAAGGAGATTCTGAATCTCAGAGGGATTTGGTTTAATAAAGTAACAATCTGAATGTAGGGCTGGGCAGTTAATGGAAATTGATCAATCTCAATAATCGTCATGAGACTTTATAATCTTCTTTGCCAGAAACAGCTCCTAGTTTTGGAGTTAAGATGAGACAATCATTTGTCCATCGATTCAAATTGTTGTATAAACATTGCATTTGGTCAACATATAGCGAAGAGGGTCTTTAATTTAACTTGCTGTTGTCTCATAGTGTTAATACGTGCTCAATGTTTCCCTACCGTCGTTGGTTTATTTTGTTTTTTACCATTATTGGTATATTGTCCATTACCATTGTTGGTATTGTTAATTTTTCTTAATTTTCCTTATATTGTTTGTATACAGTTATTTGCAAATTTTGTTACCTATGGTAATGCCGCCACAATATATTATTTGTAAAGTAATCCTTGAGCAATGCAACAGTGAAGTTGAATGTGGTGAGCTCTGAATGGGGAATTGGGGGTGGGATTTAATAAGTTATCTTCTTCCTACTCCCTTTCGGGTGGAAATGGATCGTTTTATTTGTATGCTGTATGTTTTTGTTTTTTGTTGTTGCCATTTGTCTGCCCGGAATGAATAAATAAATTAATGAAATTAAATGAATGAAAATTGAAGATAACTTTCAGGGTTCATTTTGTCAGACACTAGGATAAGAGATGTTGAAATCTTTACATGTTTCAGCCGCCATCTGCAACCAACAACATCTGAAACCAACAAATTCAAGCGCTGGATAAAAGAAGCAATAGAAATTAGGACCGCACCGAAACCATCAACCGTGACGAAGGAGCGTTTCTCCTATCCCACACCTGGGACACCCTCCTCCAATGATTACGCCCCCAGTCGCCCCGAATCCACTGGGCGGCAGGGGGCGTGACCAGTCTGACGGATCTGTTAGGACCGTTGGACTGGCCACGCCTCGGAAGTAAGAGCAGCTGATAAGTGACAAATGACGGCCTGCAGATGGCGGCTGAAACATGTAAAGGTAAAGATTTCAACATCTCTAACCCTAGTGTCTGAGAAAATGAACCCTGAAAGTTATACGGTAACACAAGTGGACACAATGAACGTTGCGAAGTTGACAACTGAAGATGTTTGTGTGTTAAATGGTGGAAAGCATTGTATTGTTTGAGTTGAGGTTTGTATATAATGTATGTCAAAGTTCATGAATCCGCTACCATTAGGTCTGTTAAACATCTGTAAACTGCAGAAATTAAGATTCAAACGCATCGTCAAAATACATACGTTTTTTTGCATATCCAACCATAACAAAGTGTTGCATAGTTGATTACATAAAAAGCCTGTCCCTCTCCGGTCCTTTTTTTTGTTTTTTGTTTCCAAGCCGGGGATTTGGATTGACAGCGACAATGCGACACATCCATTTAGAAGGCGGACATGTTAATCATTCAAAAGGCCTGACGTGACACGAGCCTTCCCAACCAGCTCAGCCCGCCAGCCCCTCTGTCAGCTCAAGTGTGAACAATTCTGCAATTATTAAATGTTGCTCATTACAGTTTGCTTGCAGCGAGGAAGACATTTATAGCACAGTGGGAAGTCAAGCTGCAACGCTGTTAATAGCAGTCAATACGAGATCACTAACATTTGCTTTAGCGGAACAGTAGTTTGTTTTTCAGATAGGTTTGGGGGGTTAAATGTTTTATGAATGGCTTTTCTCACTTTCTTGCCATCACTGCATTGCAACTGAAATAGTATAATGCAGGAGTTTCGTGTAGCGTTCTACAAGAATGGAAGAGTCACTGGCAATCTGCTCCATTCAAATTCATAATGGATGACTGAAGTGTCTCTGCCAGGGGATTTTATTTTCAAAAGCTCTTTTATTTTGCATTTACTGAACCAGGGAAGTCCTGTGAAGAAAATATCTTTGTCAGAGGAGTCCTGACACCAGAGGGGACCCTATTGTACATGTTGTGGTATTTTGTTTGTTTGTGGCTGGAGAAACCAGAGCGGGGACCTTCTTGCTTTGGAGAAGAGAGCACCCACTGCAGTGCCACGGTGCTGCCCAAGTCACTCGAAGCGCTTCAAATTATTCAACCTTTCCATAGTCTGGGTGGGTAAGCAATGTAGCCACGGCTGCCCTGGGGTCGACTGACGGAAGCATGGCTGCCATTGGATAATCCGACCACCCACTCCCGTATGCTACCTGGGATTCTCACGCATTCTCATGTCTGAAGAAACTATGCCTGCACAATTAATATCAATTTCCTCTCAGTTCGAAGTAGATTTTGTCCCTGATTTGAGGAACACATTTTAAGAAATATGTCCATGAGGAAGGTTTTTTGCACTTGAATTAAGAAAAAGTCTCTAAAAAAGCTTCCAAACGTGGCAGTGTTGTGACAGCAAGGGACGCTGTATAGGGCCAAGGACGTTCATATTGCTGATAGTCAAGCAGGTAAACAAACCTTCTGTCTTACTAAAAGAACAACCGGCAATAGTTCATAGATAGGGCATTCCTTTTAGCAGCTACTTCAGAGGGAGCTTGTTTGAAAGTTGTTTTGCACTTAAATTAAGAAAAGAAGAGGTTATCACACTCAAAAGTAGATTAGAAAAATCTTAATTTAGCTGAACTACGATAAGTCAATTAATTAAAGTATGAAAATTCTTAAAGGAACAGGCCACCGTTTTTCCATACTGAGATATGTTCTTACCTGAGCTTAGACGAGTTGATGTGTACCTGTCTGGTCTTTACGCGTGCGCTCAGTCACGCAAAAAGACCAAAGATGTTGTTAGCTCTTCCAAGTTTTCTCTATTTAAATATGGTTATTGATGATAAGTTAAATTGGAAAGTGCACATAAATACACTAAAGACTAAAATGTCTAAACTTATTGCCATACTGTGTAAAATAAAAACCTCTGTGAATCAAAATGCTTTATATATATTGTACAATTCCCTCATCCTTCCATACCTTAGCTATTGTGTGGAAATATGGGGGAATACCTATAAAACTAATATACAACCCATCTTCTTATTACAAAAGAAAGCAATTGGAGTGATCAGCCATGCAGAATACCTTGCTCCAACAAATCCACTTTTTATTAGACTAAATATCTTAAAACTGCATGATCTTGTTGATGTTTACACAGCAGTTGTGATGTACAAGGCTCACAATCTCAAGCTTCCTCACTGTTTCAAACTAGAGAATCTAGATACAACCTCAGAGGAGCTGATCTGCTACAAAAACCCATAGCGATGAGCAGCGGCGTCGCCAGGCTATTTTACCGGGGCTTCAGCCCCGGATGTTTTCACTCTAGCCCCGAATCTATTTTGATGGACAGATTTTTTTTCTTTTTTGCGCAAAATTACGTCTGTTGCATTGTGCGCTCTGCTCCAAAAAAAACGTCCTCGAGCCGTGGCTTGTCATCCCCACAGCGATGTTTGTAACCGGCGTAGAGCAGAATAAGTTGGTGATCATTGATCAATAGGTTGGAAGTTATTTTAACCCAGATGAATAGGCAAGACGTGTCTCCCCCCCCCCCTCTCTCTCTGTGCCTTCTCTCTCCGCTGTGACCGCGGCTCCAAAGAACAAACAGCAGCCCGCTAACCTTCTGTTTTAAACCTGTATTTGCTGATGTTTGTTTTATGTTTTGCCTGATGAACAGAGAGTTCATGCCTGTGCGTAAAGTCTGATGCTGGCCGCGTTGGCACACGTTTCTTTTACTCCTCTTCCTCGTGGTTTTCATTAAATACAGGCTATATTTTTGTTAAATGCATTAATAAAACAGCGACGCAAATACTGGTTAATGCCATTCAATCACAGTGGCCTCGGTCGAAGCGTTTGATGAACCAAAGCATGTGCGTATGAGCGGGCGGCGGCACTAGGAGAGGAGGACGCCTCATGCGCGAAATTTGTATCGGCCTTAGTGTGTCTTAGTGTAAAAGGCTCTGACACATGTCACGGTTAGGTTGTACAGTTGAGAACATTCTGAGTGAAATGTTGGAGGCGAAACCGTCCGAAACACAAAGCGAAAGCTGCAATAAAAAAAACATAACAAACATGATTTGGACTTACCGGTGAAGTGAAGTAACATAGGCGACATTATCATGGCCTCAGTATTTCCTCTTCAGCTGTTCGACAACACAAGAAATGGTCCTGATAAACTTGATTTAATCCATAAAAGGAAATAGAATCAAAGAGTAAAATCCATAAACTCGATCTGTCCGCTGCCGCAAAGTTTTCTCTTCCAACCAATCCAGAGAGAGAGGGACGCGAACGAAAAATCAGGCTGATTGACAATTGTGGCCTCCAATCAATTGAATGAAGACATGTCAGCCAGGCCGTGGTCCCGCCCTCATGCTGCACGACCTGTGAGCGTGGCCACACCCACACTAACGGTATGAGATGGAGAATGATGAAAGCGGTTTAGATGTTTTTTATATATATATATATATATATATATATATATATATATATATATATATATTAACAATGAATAATGAATACAAAACCCAAACAAAATAATTATTTAGAACACAATAAATAATGAGTAAATAAATAATATAAATAATAAAGGTACAAATAGGCTAAGCTTACAAATTATGCAGGCTTTAGAATTTGACCTCCCAAATAACTAATTTTGGCGAACATTTAAAGCTGAGACTACTGTGTATATATATGTTTAAATCAAAATAACTCATACATTATAATTCACTAAGAAGATGCTGTTTATAATTTACAGACAAGACGCACAAACAGATGCTCTAACATGGATACGAGCACGGCTAACTAAAGTCAACAGAAAAACAGTTTTAGTTAAAGGATAAAGCAGTTTCTAATACTTATTGTATGTATGTATGTCAGAGCACAGAGTCAGAGAATCAGAGAATCAGAGCACAGAGTCAGAGAGTCAGAGCACAGAGTCAGAGCACAGAGTCAGAGAATCAGAGAATCAGAGCACAGAGTCAGAGAGTCAGAGCACAGAGTCAGAGTCAGAGTCAGAGCACAGAGTCAGAGAATCAGAGCACAGAGTCAGAGAGTCAGAGCACAGAGTCAGAGAGTCAGAGCACAGAGTCACAGCACAGAGTCAGAGAGTCAGACAGACAAGATCAGAGCACAGAGTCAGAGAGTCAGAGCACAGAGTCAGAGAGTCAGAGCACAGAGTCAGAGAGTCAGAGCACAGAGTCAGAGATCAGAGCACAGAGTCAGAGAGTCAGAGCACAGAGTCAGAGACAGAGCACAGAGTCAGAGAGTCAGAGCACAGAGTCAGAGCACAGAGTCAGAGTCAGCAGAGTCAGAGAGTCAGAGACAGAGTCAGAGATCAGAGCACAGAGTCAGAGAGTCAGAGCACAGAGTCAGAGAGTCAGAGCACAGAGTCAGAGAGTCAGAGCACAGAGTCAGAGAGTCAGAGCACAGAGTCAGAGAATCAGAGCACAGAGTCAGAGAGTCAGAGCACAGAGTCAGAGAGTCAGAGCACAGAGTCAGAGAGTCAGAGCACACAGAGTCAGAGCACAGAGTCAGAGAGTCAGAGCACACAGAGTCAGAGCACAGAGTCAGAGAGTCAGAGCACAGAGTCAGAGAGTCAGAGCACAGAGTCAGAGAATCAGAGCACAGAGTCAGAGAGTCAGAGCACAGAGTCAGAGAGTCAGAGCACACAGAGTCAGAGCAGAGAGTCAGAGCAGAGAGTCAGAGCACAGAGTCAGAGCAGAGAGTCAGAGCAGAGAGTCAGAGAGTCAGAGCAGAGAGTCAGAGCAGAGAGTCAGAGCACAGAGTCAGAGCAGAGAGTCAGAGCAGAGAGTCAGGAGTCAGAGCAGAGAGTCAGAGCAGAGAGTCAGAGCAGAGAGTCAGAGCAGAGAGTCAGAGCAGAGAGTCAGAGCACAGAGTCAGAGCACAGAGTCAGAGCAGAGAGTCAGAGCAGAGAGTCAGAGAGTCAGAGCACAGAGTCAGAGCAGAGAGTCAGAGCAGAGAGTCAGAGAGTCAGAGCACAGTCAGAGCACAGAGTCAGAGCACAGAGTCAGAGCACAGAGTCAGAGCACAGAGTCAGAGCAGAGAGTCAGAGAGTCAGAGCACAGAGTCAGAGCACAGAGTCAGAGAGTCAGAGCAGAGAGTCAGAGCAGAGAGTCAGAGCAGAGAGTCAGAGCAGAGAGTCAGAGCACAGAGTCAGAGCAACAGAGTCAGAGCACAGAGTCAGAGCACACTAAACTCCAATCCTCAATATCTGTTCAAGACCTACCAAAATTCACCAGAATGCAGGAAATTGAGGTTATTGTTTCAAAAATTCCTGGGGGAGGACTTCCAGATCCCCCGCTAATTTTGTGTAATTAAACGAACACAGCTGGGCTGAGCCCCCAATCTTTTCAAACTCTAAAATCGCCCCTGGCGATGAGTAATACTAAGAGGAGGTGTTTATCAGTCAAAGGAGTTGATCTATGGAACGGTCTATCTATTCAACTTAAGGGCTCCAAAACTATTAAAGCATGTAAGAAAATGTATAAGTTAAATATTATGGAGAAGTATAGAACACTTGAATGAAGATCATTAGAAAAGAAGTTGATCGAGGATGCATAACATAATTTTGATTGTTGAAGTTTAAGTTTTGTGCTTACATGTTACCATCGTTGGTATAAGAGAAACTGTATAATGTGTCATCTTGGGATATAGTGTCTCAGTTGTAAAAGGGGTTAGGCAGAATAAGTCTTGACTTCAGCCTAAACCCCTTTCGGTCAGGCATCATTCAGCACTTAAATTCTCAATGTAAATATATATATATATTTTTTTTTTCTAATTGTATGATGTATAAGATCTTTGAGAATCATGTGACCTAAGATCTAAATGTTCATAATGACCGAAGAAACAAATAAACTAACTAACTAACTAACTAACTAACTAACGTGAGCAGTAACACGATCCAAGTATAGTTACACAAAATTAAACATGTCGATTTTCTAAGCGGACAAAAAGGGGAACTATATTGTACGGCGTAATAACACCTTAGGACTTCGAAGTGGGAAAACGTGGAAGAGCTTGGTCGTTTCTAACTTCACTCCCATTTGGGTTCATAAAGGAGAGGAGGAGAGGCTAAATGCTAACAACATCTTTGGTCTTTAGTCCGATTAGGTTCCCCAGACTGTGAACCGGGTCGAGGGGGCATACCAACTTTCCCACATCTGGGACACAGTTCTGAAGAAGTCGGACTGCAGATGGCGCTGTCAGCCTGCTACCACAAGCAGGAAGACAGTGCCAAAAACTGTATAAATCAGCTGACCAGACACGTCACAGCAACATCACGTGACAACCTCTGAGGAAGGCCACAGTTGTAGCCGAAACCGTCAGGTACGAAAAACTAACATTAAGGTCTGTCTATAGGAACAATAGCTACAACATCTTTGGTCTTTTTTGCGTGACTGAGCGCATCAACTCATCTAAGCTCAGGAAAGAACATATCACAGTATGGAAAACGGTGGCCTGTTCCTTTAAGGTATAGTTTATTGTCCCCATAGCGAAATTTGTCCTGCATTTGACCCATCAACGGCAGAACCAATTTCTCAATACACTTTTGCAAGGATCGATAAGGTAATATAATGCCATCTCTAAACACAGAACGAAAATATGTGATTTTCTTCGCAGTTTACATTTCAGGTCTTCTCTCACATGTTAATGCTCATGGACACACAATTACAAAAAGAAAAAATGAAAAAATTACAACAATTTGCGGCGCGTGGATCGAACCACCGGCGCCATTTCATTTCATGCAGATTTTTGCAGGGGGAAATAATATCCATATCCAGTTGCATAAATCATGTAGTAATTAACCGCGCGCCCTTTGCAACAACAACACAGTCACAATCCAGGACAAATAAAAGAGAAAAGGGACACCTCTGTCTGCTGTTCCCTTTGGAGGTGCGCCAGGCAGCATTTGGCAGGGCCTGAGCCAAGCATAAAATCCAAATATGGCGGGGCATTGTTAAATAATCAGTAATAGTGCCCTGGCAAATTGTGGGAAATCCATTTCAACAATAGAGAATTACAGTGCGGACAATATGCTGCAGAAGTACAGCCGTAAATCCCATTCATTCTAGTTTTTACATGCATTCACCAAGGTTACTCTCATGGTGCAGACAATCAGTACTATTGTTAGGGCTTGTACGAACAAGAAATCACAAGAAATCATTGTATTACAATGCAATGAGTTTGGGCTATGATTGGATTACACTGTCTACATTTGACATATATAGGGCCAGATACTATCGCCAAGTCAGAGAGCAGCCTCGGTTAGATGGATTGATTGAGTTTGTTGGTCTTAAGGCGAGACACTAGGGCAACTTTTTAAATTGAGGGATATCAGTGTGAAAGCTTTGCTGTAGATTACTGGCATGAATATGGGAACAAAATGTATTGAACGTTTTTGTCTGTTTATGTTTTCATATAGACATAAGGCTTTTTATGCCTAGTGACAAAATTTGAAAAACGGATTGCACCAGGTTTACATTTATTATCGACATTCACATTTATCGGCGACGGTAGAGCGGGTCGTCTCATGATCCGAAGATTGGGGGTTCGAATCCCACCTCCTGAAGGTGCACACTGTCATTGTGTCCTTGGGCAAGACACTTCACCCTCTTTGCCTCCGGTGTCTGCGTACATTGGTGTGTGGGTGGGTGACTGGATCCTTGCTGTAAAGCGTTTTGAGAGCCCAATGTAGGTGGGAAAAAACGCTACACAAGTTGAGACCATTTACCATTAAATTTATTTTGTTGACATATTAGTTCTAAAGACGTTTCCATAGGGGATTTTGGATATCTTGTTTGTTTTTAAAATAAGCTGTTTATTAGTGGAAAAATCTATTAAGAAAAACAAATGTGTTATTAATCAAAATTCAACCAGGCTAGGAACAAGATATTAAAACAATCCTTCAGCAAAAACCTTTGTAATATAGTTCATTCCAAGGCTGGAAAATGTGAAGTCCATAGGTTCTACTTACGAGGAGATATTGAAACACAGATGTGAAAAAAATAAATGTCGTTGAAATTTCCCAAATAGATCTATGAAGAAGCATTGAATCAGTGCAATACGTAAACATGTCGTTGAGATGAGTTTTCCCTGTAGTGTCTCCTCTTAATAGTGAGATCTGGGGAAATGTGTATAAAAGTAATCTTGACCCATTGTTTAAAGTTCAGAAAAAGGCAATAAGAATAATCCATTTAGCTGGATACCGTGAACACACAAATCCTTTATTTTTTAAATCGAAAACAATGACATTTGAGGACCTTATTGAATTTAAGATGGCTCAAATCATGTTCAAAGCCTCACAAAAGTCGCTTCCTGAAAGTATACAAAATATGTTCTGCAAACGAGAAGTCAAATAAAACTTGAGAGATAAGATGAGCTTCGATAAACAGTACTCAAGAACAACCATGAAAAGCATGTGTCCCACGAGACGTGGTGTTGAAATATGGAATAATCTAGATCAAAACATCAAACTTTGCAATAACCTGGTACATTTTTAAAAAGTTTACAAAGAGTTTATATTTCTTAGATATGAGTTGTAGCACATTCTTTTGTTGTTGTTTCTTTACTTTGCTGTTGTTGTTTTTTTATTGTTCATTATTTGTTGTTACTTTGCCCTATGTTCCTTTGTTTATGATTTGCTACCCTGCAAATGTTAAATGTCAATGTCAATGTCAACTTTATTTATATAGCACATTTAAAAACAGCTACAACTGCCCAAAGTGCTGTACAACAAACATTATAAAGTAATGTCATTGTTTTTATTTTTGGGGTGGGCGCTTATAAGCCTTTGGCTTCGGCCCACTCCCTTTGAGCAGGTCAACTGCTCAAACAAATGAATAAACTAAACTAAACTAATAGTGTGTTACATTTCAATCAAACATTAGTTTTTTATCTACTGCATCTTGCAAGCAGGCAGTGTTATGCAAGGCAAAGGAGAAAAACAAAACAAAAAAAACATGACAAGAGCTGGCTATGGTTTCAAAAGTGTTTGAAACCAAAACGTTTGACAACTCCTGTTAAAGACACTTTTAGTCAATTACCTTAACAGTAAGAATGTGTCACTTATAAGCGCTACATCAAATCCACCATAAGAACGAACAATTATGTTTTCCTCTGTCACATAGCACACTGCGCATTCTCCAAGGCTGGAAAGTGAAACATCTGACACATTTGACAAGCCATACTTAAGCCATACACATATTTTCCAGCTTGTTTTGATGACGGCCTCTCATTGCCACTTCCAGCGTCCCCCATTTGCAATAAATACAGCAATTCTACGACCAATGCCACCCAATTCAAGTGCCCACTATTAGAGGCTGTTCGGAGCCGTCGGCTGTCTCGATCCCCTCTGAACATAAGCTCATACTGTGCGTGTTTCTACATTGACCAGCATTTCCAACGGTTCTTTTTGAGTCGTCCGGGAAATACCCTTCAAAGATTTTTCAGATATGGGCTGCGTTGGTTGTTAAGGACATTTTGCCTCCATCTCCAGACACTTCTTCTCGCTCTTGTAGTCAAAATGTAACACTGGTTAACACTGGTCTATTTAAACGCTGCCACAACCAAACCTACTTCCTTACTTATTTACATTGGGGCAAAACTGGGAGTTGTTCATCACCAAAGGCCTACTGCTGCCTTGATCGGAGGAGTCCATTGAGGAGACAAACTGTGTCTGAGGGAATCAATGTAGATGAGATGCACAGATCCAACTTTTTTGCTTCCGATACCGATACTGGGGTTTGAGTATCTGCCGATATCCGATATTAACCGATACCAAGAGACTTTCTTAAAAGTGGCTGATCTGAGAGAAAAAGTGAATGGTCTTCTTTTCTCCATTTTAAGTTCAGTTAAGTCTTACAGATCAATGATCAATTATTTCTATTGATAAACTAATGGGAAAACATTTAACAAGGATCACTGGACTTTTCTACACTGAATATCATTGGGTATATGACTATTTAGCTTCCATTATAAAAACTCACATTTTTCATTCATTCAAACCTTTATTTAACCAGGAAAAGTCTCATATAGATCAATAATATATTTTAGCATTAGCATACATCCGCTAGCTTTAGCATGCCGAGGCATTTTGCGCGGCGATCAAAAATACAATTGCAGAGGTTAAGAAAAACTCAGTGATTGAGTTCTGCCACTCAAAATGACATACAGCATGTCCATACTCACTTATATTTAGTTGGTGAAAGGTATCAGTTCAGTATTGGATATTTGAAGCCGATACCCAATATCATATTTTTTCCAGTATCGGTTCCAATATCCGATACCAGATCAGATCGGTGCATCCCTAAATGTGGGTATGTGCTGTTTGGCCAAAATGACCTCTCAAACACTCCTCTCAATAGGTCTGTCACGATAACAAAATTTGAAGTTCGATATATTGAGGCCAGAAAACATCTCGATAAACGATATTATTGATATCATTTTACGCTGTCAAAACTGTATCTCTAAAGCATAACAATGACAATAAACGTTGGGTCTAATCCCATTTTAAATAACACACAAGTTGAAACTGTTTCCTCATATTTCTCTTTCACTAAAGTAAATTGAGTGAATGTACAGACGATAAATACTGAGGCCAAAAACATAATTGTTTCATTCATTAAAAAGGTGACAGGTCATCTTTTCTCACTGGCTAGAATCCTGACCTCAACGTTGGGCTTACAGTATATCATTGTATCCTTTACTTAAGCCCTGATGAAGACCTGGTGGTCGAAACATGAAGGCTAGGCCATCTAAATGAAGGCCTTTTAAGAACTTCCTCGTGCTGTTTTTTGCTTTTGGGCTTATATCACTTTGATTGTTTTGTGCAACTAAGCACATACTTGCCGTGTTAATGTCAGTAAGTAAGGATTCAACAAGATTTTTTTTTTTTAGGCAAAGCATTAAGCCTTCTCCAGTCACAGGGCCCAAGTCCAAGTTATTCCATTGGACAAAATCAAGTCTCAAGCCATACATTTTGTGACTCAAGCCTTCACAACAGTGCACCTCTGGTTCCACCTTATGGCATTAGCTGGTGCAACAGACGATACGGTTTTCTCAAAATGATGGCCCACTAGGAAGGCTTTAGATGAGGGAACCACATCATGATAAAGATGTAAGCTCCAAAGCAAACTGGGCGCTTAAACATCATCCCCCCAGTTCAGTGTTTTGCTTAATTCAAACTTCAAAGTCCATATCACAGGCGTTAACAGTGGCTCTCTTATTTCTATCTATCTAGCAGTCCTGAATGTGACATAGTGTCTGATAATGTGCTGTGAATTGAGGGGAAATTACCACATTGACACATTGATGGATGCCTTGGATGTTTCACCGAAGGGCGCCAAAGCGTGATTGGAGCCGCACATATAGACACCGTATACTTTTCACATCAGATGTTATTTACTGAAAGTGCAGGGTGATCAACAGAAAACTCATTCCAGAAGATAATTACTCGACTAAAATGTGCGGTGAAGTGCCACAACATGGACCGGCCTGTGTTTGAGTGACAGCGAAATGTTCATGGAATGCAAATGTGCGAGATTATAGATGATTCACGTCCTTTCTACAGGCGAAACAATACAGGCTTGGGTTTAAAAGCTGTCCAAATCAATGCAAACGTCTCCCATTGACATTCTGTGCGAGGTCTGAGTGAATAGTGAGTCACTCCTAGTGCCAAATTTCAGTGGAGTCCACCAACATTCAATAGGTCAACATAGTGGCTGAGATGTTGTGTTTGTGTAGGTAATTGACTACTTTAGGTCGACTTTAAGTTTAGGAAACGACCACACTGGCACTCTTGTAAAATATATTATTGATCTATATGAGACTTTTCCTGGTTAAATAAAGGGTTGAATGAATTAAAAATGTGAGTTTTTATAATGTAACCTAAATAGTCATATACCCAATAATATTCAGTGTAGAAAGGTCCAGTGATCCTTGTTAAATGTTTTCCCAGTCTCCTTTGTTATGTAAAATAGGTCATTTTGTAGAATAATTGGTCTAAATATGCAGAACAATGGAATATTGTTTCTGACTATCATACAGTTATTGCGTGATTGTTGCTACCTGCACAAAGGAAACCCAGCCAGACACAGGAGGAGTTTGCAAACTTCACACAGGAAGGCACCACATTAGGACTTGAACCCCATACATTTTAACTGTAAATTGAGTATATAACCCCTTTTCTGCTATGCCACAACAGTGTAACTATTGAGAGAATCATGTGTCTTACTTTGATCAAAGGATTATAAACTATTATCTAACCAGTGGTCACAAACCTGTAGATCATGGTCTAGAACTGCACAGTAGATCTCAGCCTGCATTCATAAAATTGTGCCTGTAAAGTATTTTGCCCTTTTTCTCTAATAGAAAAATCTATCTGGAAGCTTTTATGCAGATTTTAAGTGGCTTTTGGACTGAATTAGTGAGTTCTATTTAGAAACCTAATAGCAGCAGTGTTAGTCGTTTTAGTAGTAGATTAAATATAGAGCTTTTAAGTTAAATATCTATTATTCCCAAAATGGAATATTTGTAAATAAGAAATGCGTGTAAGGCAAAGCAGGGTAGGCACGCACATTTTACTAAAACTAAATAGCGTGCAAAGGTTTGAAGCCGCAATCAGAAACAAAATTAAAAACTCTGCACATGCTAATGAGCACCGAAAAATACTGATTTATTGGCACCATGACGTGATGTTTCAAGCATCCTAGCCCTTCATCAGACACGAAGGTTCATGTGACACAGTGTATAGTAAATATACACATACAAGAACCCTATATAGAATAACTATCTGGTATACAACATATACTCATGCGGGCCTGCATACAACCAACATTGGTAAAGGTAAATAAATGAATACAATCTTTTATGTGTGTATTGTCTATAGACCAATACAAGGATAGACTGGAGTCCAATTTGGGCCCTGGAGCCATGGTTTGGACAGCCCTGGTTTGGCCTAAAAGTACCTCTAGTGCTGTGGATATATTTCACCAAAGTTATGCACAAAAGCAGGACATTAAAATAATAATTGTGCCCAAAACTGTGAATGGTAATCAAGCTGTTTTCAATCAGTTAAGACACAATTCAGAGCAGCGTGATTGAAATCCCCCCCTAAGAATATCGAAATCGCACACATTAAGAGTCAGCAAGACTGCAAAATGAAAGGAATGCAAATGAATAAATAAAATGCTTCGTTACAGTAGACTTCGTGTTTAAAATCAAGCCAAAGATCGCATGGCTAGCCCTGCATTGCCACAAGACAGGTCTGGTCATAAATGATACATCAAAGAAAAAAGCAGACGCAAGGCACACAGACGTGCATGGATCTATATTTTCCACTGGGGCTGCTATGAAGAAGACACAAGCAGGTGAATGACGGGCGCAGGCAGCCCGAGACAACTCCCCGAGCTCCAGTTTCAAAACATCACAACTCAACGCAGCGCTTCCCCATCATGCGTGTTCATCACTTTCATGTTGCGTGTCCACGGTCCAGCGATGCACCAGCGCGGTCTATTTGCCAAGTTTCCTCCCTGTGCACAGCGCAGCCATTCACCAACCCGCTCAGCTGTGCCCCGAGCAGAGCGTGCAGCCTCCCCACCTCCTTCTATACATCTCAGCAACGCGCACGCTTATGTCGCGGCCACCTACAGCAGCAGCATCGCCTGTCATGTTCACTGGGGAAACATTTACAAAACATGCCCAAAACGCTGCGACAACACGGGGGTAGGTTTGGAGGGGCCAAGCTTCTCAACAGGGATTGGTATAGTCACTACTCCGCTTCAAGCATAGTATGGAGCAGGCTATAATGCAGCTTGGCGCAAGGCGAGCTGTGCCTTTTGAACCAGGGTTGAAGCTAGAGACATGGGGTATAGAGTCCGGATTCCCTGCAGTGTGCGTAAAAATGCCCATATTATGTGGATGTGCAACGCGTCGGGAGTGGGGAGATGGGATGGTTTGTAAGTCCCAGTCTCATATAGGTGCCTTGACTGGTAGTGAGAAGAACTCCACAGAGGTAAACCAGCATAGAGGTAGATACAGCAGCAGGAGCAGAAACACTACGGGAAGAGGCAACGGAAAAACCAACATCTTCTATTCAAACTTGCTTTACGCACGCACGACGCGGCGCCGTGCCACACACAATCCGGGAGAGGAGCAAGTTTGAACAGTCTCATGCAGCAGAATAGACGCGTCGAATAAACTTAATAGGACACGATTGTGACACGTTTATAAAGGCAAACTTCTCTCTTACCTCGGCGCCCGTGCCCCCGTGAATATTCCTTATCAGCAAAAAAGAAACCTTGACAAGTTGGCCTGTCATTTTACGCGTCCGGGGAGCATCGCACCGTTTTCGTTTCTTTTCCCCTCCCTCCCACTGTGAGAATAAGAACAACTTGCGAGCCTCCGACGCCTCACTGCCGCTCCGTGTCCGCCGCGCGAGTGTGTGTGAGAGACGGGACGAGGCGTGCGTTCGAGCGCCGAGCCCACTCCGCCAATCCTGCCCGGTTACCGCCCGCAGGAGGCGCGCCATTGGTCCGCACGCGCATCAATCTCGCGGCCAGCTTTAAACAGCCCGCCGGTTCGTGCCTTTCTCCCATCCCCTTCCTGCCCCTATCTCTCCCGTGCTACCTCGTTATCTATAGCGTCTCCTCTTCCTTTTAGTCTTCCTCTGTTAACACGTGATTACAGAAGATAGTCATCAGAAAGCAGAGAGGTTAGCCCTATCGCGTTTTCTTTACACTGATAACAGACTGCGGCAAGCCTTCGGCGCGCTTCCCAATGGAATTCAGAGCAAAGAGAGAAATGAGTAACCTAGACAGGGGGGAGCAACCTGGACTGTTGTCGGATGTTTGAGATGCTTTTTATGCAGTAATAAATGCATTATTTTAATCAGATTTTCTTTTCTTTTGGGGTGAAAAATATGGGCAGCAGTGGGGATGAAGGACCTGCGGTAGCCGTCGAATCCTGAACCCATTCAATTTAGGCGTTCAATCCCCATACAAATGAATAGGGAAGCCTGGCGCAATAACTATGGCCCCCAGATCTGACTTGTAACGGGACATCACCAGCTCCTCTTTATGGAGATGCTGCAGCGTTGATTTATATACGATTGTTGATGTTTGTGATGATGTCATCGCTCTACTTCCGGGTCCAACGTAACTTTAGTCCTATTCACTATAATGGGATCCTGCTGTAGGGTCGACTACAGGCACTTTCTAAATGTTTTGGTTTTTTTTATCTGTTGTTATTTCAGAAGGAGAGTCAGAAATTGTTTTGCTGTATTGTCTATGGAACTCTCAGTTGTTTGGACGTGGAAATATTATTGTGTGTGATGACACATTTCACAAACATAGGCAAACATCATAGAAATAAAAAGGAAAAGCGGCGTTCGATCATAACGTATGCGGACAGTTAGCAAGTCGGCTAGTCCGGGAAACTTTTCAGTGTCCGTTAGCCCGCTCAATGTATTTTTCCTATAGCCGTTAGAATTAGCCATGAAACGTCGCAAATTATGAACGACCCAGACGTTTTCTAGCCTGCAGCACACGCACTTATTTTCTGTGCGAAAGAAGGTGGGTCTGGACCAATGGCCGCTGGCTGCTCTGCTTTGCGACGACGACACTGGAGGCCGCCATTGCAGTAGTACCGCCATATAGCCGCTAGGCCTCCATTGGAATGCATTGCACTTTAGACACGTTAAAAACAACTTTAATGCCCGGTGCCTAATTTTTTGGAACTGTCTACAGCGAGATATTCCTCCTGTGATTACGCTGGGTTAGACACAATCAGAGGCACCGGGCTGGTTATCGTAGGATACATTTTAGAAATCTCGTACTTAATGAGGGTCGGACTGTTAGCATTGGAGCTGCGTGAACTACACGTCACGCAAGGGCCGAGTCTACAGTGAAGATCCCGCCCTTATGCCCTTATTAGGAACATGCTTCGTCAGAGCTGGGGAGGAGGAGTCTGTAAATCCGCCATGATTTCCCCCTCGAACGTGGTCATTGTGGTAAACAGGGAGGAGTGAGTATTGACGGTCTATTAATAATATGTCTATGGTCTGGACACACGCGGTAAACAAGTGGCTGATTGGCGGCTAAGGACCAATCACAACCGACACACGGATGTTCTAGTTCTATCAACTGTGACACAGGTAGAGGTTTTTAGCCAAAACTAATCATGGATGGAGGAGTCGAGGATTTTGCCTCCGCGCTCTGGTCAGTTTATATTCAGTTCATATTTTCTGAATTGGACTACAGCTGTCTTCTTGACGCACAGCTGTTGTCACGTCTACTAACTGGTGATTGGTTTACTTCCCTGTGTGGAACGGACATGGAATTCTCTGGCAGAACCAGGCAAGATGTTTTCTAGTTAGAAATCAATAACAGATGTACAGACCTTGTGAAATTTCAGTTTAGACACAGATTAGCGTAAAAGTGGACTTTGAGCTAAATGGCACTCAAATTCAGTTACGTTTTTGCTTTTTGTGGGGTCGGAATCACGTACATTGGCCACTAAACATCATCTTATACAGTATGTTAGGGATAAAGAAACTACAGTAAATATATTAATGGCATGAAAAGGACAAAGCATAACTTGCCATAGTTTAATATTGCACCTATCTTTCCTATTCATTTCTATGGGGATAAAAGGTTCAATTTGAACGGGTCCGGGAATCGACGGCTAACAAAATGTACGCATTGGTAGGAACAGGCACAGATAAAGCATTTGATTTCTATGGCCAAACATGAGGTTTAGATATATAAGGTCTTCCTACAGTACTACTTTATTTTGACAACCCACTGTCTAAATATCATTGTCTGTGACTAGAATCTCATCAGTAGTGTGTTTGGTATTGCAGACATATTTGCCTATTTGTTCACTCCAAGCTAGATAAGTTTGTCAAAGAGTGGATTAATTTACTACTTAATTTAGCTACTCCATAAGCATACAAGAATAAGGATGTTTGGGCGAAATATCAGGGTTTATATCTCCGTGACTGTGGAGAACTTTACTAATTTCTCCAGTTAGCGTTGAATGGGTGCCACCGAGCTATTAAAGTGTCATGTCCCGCCCCCCTCTCTCGCCCCCTGCCCCCCGTGCACCAGCAGCAGACGCTCCTCGTTTGTTCATATGCAAAATACCGGACCAAAATACCATGGGCTTTTCTGATATGTGTGTACAACATGAGGAGGAGAATAGCCATCTACAAAAGCCACAGATAAACCGTGCACTGACTTCTGACAGAATACTCAGATCTGGAATCGAACCCCTGACATTCAATGGTGATCCAAATAAAGATGTCAGTTGTCATAATCGTACAAAAAGATTGAAATTAAAATCAAAACAACCCAACAATATTAATTTAAACTCTGGTAGGGTTTCTATGCAGTTTCAGATGGAAACATTAAAAAAAAAAGCTAGTTTAGGCTGTATCAGTCTATTTAAATTGTATGACAATGTATTTAATGTTATTTCTTTGGCAACTTCCAATTGCACAGGCCCCTTGGTGAGACAAATGAAAATATGCCCCCGAGCCATATTTGTTTTATTCAAGAAAAATAAAAAAATAAAAACGAATAAAAAAAGATTTTTATTCCATCTACAGACATCCTTGTCCAGATTTAGGCGTACGCTCCAGCCGTGGACAATTTGTAAACAGTTAAATTGGTGGAGGGATAAGTCACACACAGAAGGCACGTTTCCCTCCAGGCCCAAGTTCAAATTAAACAGTTTAGCAAAAGCAACCTTGACAAATGTTCAATGGTAAACGTTGTGGCACCGTAAAAAAGGAAATGACAAGCAGTTTCTGTGAATAAAAGTTCTGACTCACACTGGAATAAGTGCATTGTGCGCTACAGTTCTGTCAAGCAAATTGCACATTTAAATGCTCAGTTATATTGAATGAATGAATGAAAGCGCAGGGTGACGGAAGATTTAGGCATGTGATGTGTATTTCAAAGAGAGTATGTGGAATAATGTTAAAGAGGGGGTATTATGCTTTTTTCAATCACATAGCACCAGTCTATAGCACACTACAATGATGACGTAACCTTCTGTTGGTCTGTATATGCAGGAAATTAAAATAACTGCCTTGAATAAAATTGCTCTCTCAAAATGGCTGTACTGAACGTCTTGAAATAGGCCTCTGTCTCTTTAAGAAGCTTTCCGACACGCCCCCTTCAGCACACTGCTGTGGCATCTAAACAACACTACTGTGCGGGAAGGGGGCTCTGCTGAGCTGAAGAGCAGTGGTTGGTGGCTTGGCTGGTGACGAAAGGTCCAGAGGCGTCTCCAGGAGGTGGGGGCGTTCCTAGGAGGACTGAGGCATAGCTACACCTAAAATGGCTGCCATCTAATTTTTTACTGATTACTCAAAAATATGTGAATGAGCCAAGGCAACACTCCAGGCATGTGTTTAATGAGGGAATGACATAATAACATGATATAAAGCTTGAAAAAGTCGATTTTACATAATACCCCCTCTTTAAATCAATGCACAGCGCATGAGTTATTCAGGATGTTATATACACAGAAATAAAAGGTCACGCAATCTAATATGTTATTCGATGTGGCATTGTTTCAACGGACTGCTGCAATGTCACACGATGTATTTACGGATAGTGTTGCATTATTTTTTCCACAAAGGTCTTGTATTGATGACGTTAGGTGTTGGACGACTGCAGCACATCCAAAAGACCATCAATGGTTTTGTATAGCCCAATATCACAATGGGAGTTGCTTCACAGGACTGTACAAGCAATGAAGTATCCAGGCAAACATAATGTCCAAATAAGTGTCGACCTAAGATAATAACCTCGGTTTTATCGGGGTGAAGAAGGATGTAATTCACAGTCATCCAGGTCTTAATGGCTTGTAGGGAGCAACTAGGCCCGTCTAATTGATCCGTCTGAACAGGTTTCATTGACAAGTACAGCTGTGTGTCGTCCGCATAGCAGTGAAAATGTATATTGTGATTTCGGATTATGTTACCTAATGGAAGCATGTACAACATAAATACAACTGGCCCGAGCACTGAACCCTGTGGTACCCCATAGAACACTCTGGAATACGGTGAAGACTGTTGGTGTACATTAACAAATTGGTACCTATCAGATAAGTAAGATTTAAACCAAGAGAGGGTTTAAATCTTCTCTTGAGGCCTACGTCACATTCTAACCTCTGCAAGAGAATATTGTGGTTGATTGTGTCAAAGGCTGCGCTGAGGTCTAACAGGTCATTATTTGGATCTAGATCGAGGTGGAAACTTTTGTTTTTAGCTACTCGTATGTTTTGAAAACTAGCAAAATGGAATCTGATTGGTCACACATTAGATTTTTTTTTTTAAACTTGAGTAAAAATTAGAGTAGATATTAGGTTGAGGGGTGAAATCAGAGCATGAGAAGGAAACTGTGCCGTTGTATCTATTACAATTGTAAGAATCAGGCACATTCCCATAGACGCAAAGACAAAAAGGGAGAGAGTTTGTCTATTTCAAGTTCAAAGTTCCTGCTTTTGTTGCTAACGACAAGTCATATACCATTACAGCCTCGACGCAGCTACTCAATATGCCACAGTTAGACACAGTTATATGCATACCGTACCACGTGTGCTGTATGTTTTAAAAAGAGACTTTGAACGGGTGCTTTTGAAGCCGGCGGCAGACACTCTCTCAGATCGGCTCAGCGGGAGCCCTTGTTTCTTCCTCATAAGTGAAAGAACAATTTACACTTCACTTCATCTCAGCGCTTTAGACACTGGCAAATGTATCTGTTTATAAATGAATATGACTAACTGTGTTAACCCCCATGTCTTTATTGACCAAACATTCCTCAAGTTTAACTTAACAGCTACAACAATCATTTCTTTCAGATACATTTCCACAGCTCGCTAGTGTTTTTTCAATGTTGTTTCGAAGCTAGTAAGAAAGGAAAAATGAAAAACGGTGCATGTCCGGAATATTTATAACACATCATTGTTTACTTGTGAAAGAAAGTTGTGAGAAGTCAAAGCCGAATGCCGTAAAATGTTCATCTGAAATCATTGTGAATGGAATGGGCTCATTCTGTTCCAATGAGTGGTCAACACCGTCTTGCACAAATCATTACATACTTCAAAATTACGTGCCGGACACGGTGGCGCAGCAGTTAGCAATTTTGCCTTACAACAAGAAGGTGTGAGTTTCCTGTATGGAGTTTCTCCTGGTACGATACACTAAAATATGTACTGTAGTTTGGAAACACTTTTTCATGTACCGCTTTTCCTTTGATTTCAAGACTATTTACATTGTAGATTCTTAAAGAGGGGGTATTATGCTTTTTTCAATCACATAGCACCAGTCTATAGCATACTACAATGATGACGTAACCTTCTGTTGGTCTGTATATGCAGTAAATTAAAATAACTGCCTTGAATAAAATTGCTCTCTCAAAATGGCTGTACTGAACGTCTTGAAATAGGCCTCTGTCTCTTTAAGAAGCTTTCCGACACGCCCCCTTCAGCACACTGCTGTGGCATCTAAACAACACTACTGTGCGGGGAGGGGCTCTGCTGAGCTGAGGAGCAGTGGTTGGTGGCTTGGCTGGTGACAAAAGGTCCAGAGGCGTCTCCAGGAGGTGGGGGCGTTCCTAGGAGGACTGAGGCATAGCTACACCTAAAATGGCTGCTGTCTAAGTTTTTACTGATTACTCAAAAATACGTGAATGAACCAAGGCAACACTCCAGGCATGTGTTTAATGAGGGAATGACATAATAACATGATATAAAGCTTGAAAAAGTCGATTTTACATAATACCCCCCTTTAATGAAGGCATTTATTTATAAATTAACACGTATGTGATTATGTTTTAAACTTTACCCTCCTTGAACTGTCACCTTAACGTGGTGCACGTGGTGCACGTTTGAGCACCTGAATGATCCTGGGGGCTCTGTTGTCGGGGGTTTCGTGCCTCTGGTAGGGTCTCAGGTCTTAGGTCACGGGTCAGACAAAGAGCGGATCAGAAGCCCCTTATGAGAGACCAACAGGCCCGCTTAGAATCACGAGGCCGTCCTTCCGTGGACCCACCACCTGCAGGAGGAGCCACGACCCGGCAACGGACAAGTGGAAAAATATGGATGGATGAAAACGTTTAAATGACATTTTCTCAATGAGCTTCACGATGTCGTCAGCAGAAAGGGTTCTGACATCGCTGGACTGTAGAAAACCATTTTAGGTGACGAGCTTATGGAGCTCATTGAGAAAATGCCAAGAATAAAGAGCGGCAATTTAAAATATAAAACACATTTTGAGTTGTTTCACCCTTCGTGTTGATTCATAGTTTAATGTCTTCAATGAGAATCACACAATGTAAATCATGTTGAAAATAAAGAAAAGTCAATAAAGTGTTTCCAAACTTTGGACGGTACTGCACAATAGGGAGGATGAATAACAGTACATAAGCAGGAACAACTGATGCACATAAAATAATTTAAAAAAAAAGCCTATTGGATGAGAATTTAAACATATCCAATTCTCGGTGACTTTTGCAACAATGGGAAACTCCTGGATGACTTAAAGCTTCCAAAATGTCTATCTGTCATGAAAAAAGAGTGTAAGAGTGGTAGAAGTAATAGGAGTTGGAGTAATATGAGTATTTTCAGTAGTACAATAGGATCAGTTGGAGTTTCGATGTCATCATCTGTCAGGGTTATTTTTGTGTTGTGGCTGTAAGTAACTGCAATGTTGTTTATGTGTTTTTCAACCAAGTTAAAGGTTAAACGGACTGTGGACACTCGAAATAGGTCATGGTGATTTCTTCATATTTTCTGTGAAGCGTTTTGTACCCACTGGATGAGAACATTCCTTTGAAAACACACATGAATAGTATTTTTTTTTTAAGCCTTAAAAACTTGAGTGTTACTTTTATCCCTGAAGAATTTTAATAGTGGTTTCAGCAAAGCATGGGCCGCAATTACTGCAGTGAGTTCAGAGGACGAGGCCCACACTCAGAGCGGAGGAATTTCAGAGCCACCGTTTATAAAGACTTGTATATAGTTTAATCTGACAATTCCTACACGTATGCGTTGTGAGTCGAGATATGGTATGCTCCACCAAGGCCTTCAAAAGAAATGGTGACAGACATGGTGGTAACATTTTGTACCTTGAAAGATCAGTAAGTCCGTTTTAAACCAAGTGGAAATGTCCTTGCTAATGACCAGTGCCCGCGCTTCAAAAAGAATCATTCACTTGACCTAACTCTTGGTAAACAAATTGCTTGGTAAACTACAAACCTTTGACCATGAACCGATAGCACTAAATCTAGAGAAAGGATTACTGGGCACTGTACTCAACAACTCATCTACTGCTCAAAACAGATTGTTAAAGCAGCACTGAAGGTTGGCACAAAAAAGATACTGAGTCGAATCGATCAAAAACTTCTGAATTCACCAACACAGCCCTGATTAAGCTGTTTGGTGAAAAAATGTCAGCTTTGATTCCAGTAGACTTAAATCCAGCTGAGAATGGTTTGACTAAATAATGAAGTGTATGATGGGTTTAACTATAAACTTAACCCTAACTACAATAGAGGTCGAACTGAATTTAGCATTTCACATTTTATGTATGAAAGGCACTCAAAACTTCAAGAATGTTTTGAAGCATTTTCAATAAAGCATCAAAAAAAAAAAAAAAAAAAGAAATATCTCGTCTCTCACAAAAGACACTGACTCACAGCACAGCAGGTAGGGTACGCGCTCGAGAAGGAGATACACAGTTGAACAATAACAATTACAAGTGCACAGTATTTGAAGAGGGAACAACGTAATAACATGATTGAAAGCTTAAACAAGACATATTATGGAACTTTCCGTTTGCACCTATCTTACGTCACCGCCCCCCCTCACCCTTTGTACCCACAGAGCTGCACACACACTTGATTAAACAAACACGCTCAGAGCTGCTGACAATTTTTATTTCTTGATTATTAAAATGTCTCCACAAGGAACATTTCAATGGCAAAGAGAAGCCCATGTTGTAGTTTCGAAGTGGCGCACAAGGCAAGATAAGTTGGAGTTTGTCTGTGGTGACTTTCGGTCAAAGTGTTCTTATTTGTGCTCGGCCTTTTACCGACGAATGCTTCGTAAACAAAGACTTGCTAGACAGCGGGAAAATACGCAGTTTGTGCCAAATCTGCCGCAGTTCCAAGATATGAGACGCTGCTGCTTCCCCAGAGCCTACGAATAACTACGTAGAAATGGTTTTATTTGGTTAAAGAGGGGGTATTATGTAAAATCGACTTTTTCAAGCTTTATATCATGTTATTATGTAATTCCCTCATTAAACACATGCCTGGAGTGTTGCCTTGGCTCATTCACATATTTTCGAGTAATCAGTAAAAACTTAGACGGCAGCCATTTTAGGTGTAGCTATGCCTCAGTCCTCCTAGGAACGCCCCCACCTCCTGGAGACGCCTCTGGACCTTTTGTCACCAGCCAAGCCACCAACCACTGCTCCTCAGCTCAGCAGAGCCCCTCCCCACACAGTAGTGTTGTTTAGAAGCCACAGCAGTGTGCTGAAGGGGGCGTGTCGGAAAGCTTCTTAAAGAGACAGAGGCCTATTTCAAGACGTTCAGTACAGCCATTTTGAGAGAGCAATTTTATTCAAGGCAGTTATTTTAATTTACTGCATATACAGACCAACAGAAGGTTACGTCATCATTGTAGTATGCTATAGACTGGTGCTATGTGATTGAAAAAAGCATAATACCCCCTCTTTAATAAATGATGAATGAACACTTAATTCATCATGAACAATTCAATAGTTAAGTGTGACTAACGCTTAATAATTACTGCCCAACTCATAATGAATCGGTCTTCACATACTACACTTATTCATTGTTAGGTAGTCATTAAGGCTAAAGAAGGTGTGGTTATTATAAAGTGTTACCAATATTCCCTCTTGCGATGTTTAAAGTGTTAAATAATGTTGTATGTGTGTAACTGAGGATCACATAATACCAGAAAAAAAAAAAAAAAGCATAATACGTATCATTTAAAAAGTCGGCTTAGTTTTCTTTAACTTACATACTGATTCAAACCCTTAATGTCACACATTACTCTCCGGACAGTTTTAGCTATCAAACCCTACCTGCTTCTTCAGTCCCTATGTCATTTTCAAACTGTATTCAACCTCTAAGCGCTCCTTTCTTCTCTTTACCTTGGTTCATGGCCCGTCATATTTCTCGCACTTTGTTGAGGCTACTATTCTTTCTGCTTTCAACTCCAATCCTCTTATGCATATAATGAGTCACTCGGCTGCACCGCATTTCAAAGTTTCAAAGGCGTCTATTACAGCTTTACTTTGCGAGTCCTTTTCTCAAGCCATTTACACTCATAACTCCCCACCCCCCACACACTTTCTTATATTAGCTTCTTCCTTTGTTTCCGTCAATCAATAGGAGACAGTCAGTCGCTTGGTCTTCTCATGCGTGTGTTCATATGCTCACAGTACTTCTAGACAAGCCCATATGAATTCAGTCCAGTGCCTTTGCTGTATCGCCGTGTCCAAAGGGAGAGGTCATGAATAATGAACAGAGGAGTGGGAGATGCTTGGAGGGAGTTGGAGGCGGGTGGGTGGTTGTGTTGGTGGATCGTAGGGTCTATGAGGGCTAAAGCAAAGAGAAAGCCCCTCTAGGACCAAAGGGAAGATGGGTTGAGCGATGGAGAGAGAGGAGTTGCAGTTGTAGATGGAGGGAGGGGAGTTGTTAATGTCCAACCATCAATTAAGATACACGGAGTGAGCTGAAGATGACAGGATGAGAGGAGTTGGCAAGTACAGTTGGACAAGATCGTACTGTATAACCCAGTAGGTCATTGCAGAGGATATGGTTGAAATCCTGATTGGATTCTTTGGTTTTCTTACATTATGCACTATAGACTTTTTATGAGTTTTTTATTTTTTTTATCATGTTTTAAAGACATATCTGCATGAGAATATACAGTGGCAAGAAAAAGTAAGTTTGGCATTTCTCACATTTCTGTCTAACTTGGTCTCTGAATGGGGTCTGATCTTCATCAAAATCACAGGAATGATTAAACAGTGTCAGGGTCAGCCAGCTATTTCATACTTATTCCACGCTGTTGTGAACCCCTGTATTAAATAACTGGCTGACCCTTCTTTTGCAGCAATTGCAGTTCAGTGAGATTCATGCGGTGTACTTACTTTTTCCTTATTCTCATGTGAATGTTTACGTGCTATGGCCAATAAAACTATAACATGTAAATGTTTGGTTGGTATTAGTTTAAGCAGACACTGTTTAATCATTCCTGTGATTTTGATGAAGATCAGACCACATTTAGTCTCAATTTAGGCAGAAATGTGAGAAATTCCAAACTGTGTACTCACGTTTCTTGCCACTGTATGTCTGATATCAGAAGCTAAGCCGGACTGGGCTGATTTAGTACCACAACCTTCCACGTTCATTGAGTTAAAACAAATTCTTTTGGAGGAGTGTTTTGGCTGAGAGGCAGCGAAAACTAGCAGGGTGAGTTTTCAGGCAAAACTATAGACGCAAGTTTCATTAACATAGAAATATAATTTAAAATACTCTCACATGCCCAAAATGAATGAAGATAACACATCTGCATACGAATATAAGACTAATGCAGTCATTTATTAAAAACGTACCTGGAGGATTTAGAGTTTTGCGTGATTCTTCACAGACATTTTAGTATTCCTGCAAGTCTGTCTCCTTTGTCCGCTCGGAGTATGCAGGGCGATCATGTAGATCAGGTTCAACACATATAGAATTGGTTTCCATGGCATAAATAAAGTCACAATAATAAAGAGAATACAAAAGTCATATGAGAGTGCCCCAAGTCAAGAAACCATCAGATTTCTTATGATTGTTTGTATTTGTATTTGACCTTTTTTTGCGTCTGAGATTTCTTTTTTCAGGGAAGTCCTGTGCATGAAACTCAAGCACCCGGAGATAACCTACGCAGGCAAACCGCTCAGAAAGGCCTCTGCTAGCCGGAAAACCGAACCCAGGACCTTCTTTCTGTGAGGTCCATTGACCTCCATATGCTTTCACAACAGCTGCTGACATTTATATCGGTTCCATCAATGCCTTTGTGTTCAAAAGTATGATAAGGACCAAAATCTCAGAGGCACTTGTTTTTTTTTTTTTTTTTTTAACTCAAACTACATTCGGCGGCAAGGTTAGCTTTCCCATTTCCCAGCAAGAAAACCAAGTTGGATTGCATTTCCTGTGCATTTCTGTTCTGTCCAAGTGCAATGGTTCCCCCGTCATCCTAACATAGCAGGCTAATCCTTCATGACTGACCAAGAGTCTAAGTGTGGTGTTGTACTGCGGTCACCCACTGCTTCTGACAATCAAAAGAAACACCTATTTATGAGCTTTCTTAGCGTTTAAAGAGTGCCATTTTATTGCCAGCTGCTGTGACAAAACTACAACAAATGCCAGCGCTTCAAGTCGGTTCCAGTCTTTGCTAAAAGTGGTAAGCGTCCGCATTAGGAGAGGCTGCCAGCCCACAGATGAGAGCCACAAACAGAGTGGACATGCAAAGCGTCAGTAGCTGCTCACTCTGCTCCCTGTGGCTTCATCTATCATCCAGCCCCATTTCTTTGCCAGCGCGCCTCTCTGGTTCACCTCCAGCTCTGGCACCGGGCTTCTAAACCACTTCTCGAGCTGTGCATATTTAAAGAATAAACACCGGCTGTCCTTGAGCGAGTGAGCACAGGTGTTGCTGCGTGGTCAGGACAAGGAGCTCTTTCCAAACTGGGTTTTCAACTTCCAAAGTGCAAAGAGCATTTTTCAACAAAATCACATGTTATTCATATAAATTTGTTGATGATGAGACGGGGAGTAATATATCACTTTATGCCGAGAGTACTCTTCCACTGCAGTCACTTCAAACAACCTGGCAGGTCTTTAGTGGTGAGCACTGGCAGACATATTTGGACTCCGACTTCACAGTTGTAAGTTGGTTCATTGCTACTCCTATTTCTTTTAAGTCTGCATTTAAATTCCGGGTTATTGTGGGTTCTGCTTAAAGTGCACATGACACATTAGACACAATTTTTAGTAAAACATAGTTAATACAACTATATTTAAGATTTTGTGAAACATTTTAACCAGCTTTCTTTGGTTTGAGCATTTTTGTGGTGTTTGTAGTTCCATAGCCTGGCACGAGCCAGACTGATCCTCCATGTTAAGAGATACATGGGGATACAGGCTGGAATTGGGCGATTTGAATCTCGTTGACTACAGCAAAACCAAGACGAGCCAATCATAGCACGGGAGGCGGGAGTTAAGAGTGCGTCATCTTCCGTGCTAGGATTTCCCATCAAACACCTGTGCTCCTCCGGGCCGTAACCAAAACAGTGAAGATGGCGGCCGCGACACAGCGATCCCAGAGCCCTTTCTTATGTTTTAAATGAGCTGGACTTGTCCTTAAAGCCACAGCAAGAAGCTGCTCCAAGGGCTTTAACCGGAATATTTACTCGACTGCATGTGTGGACTACAAAAAAAAAAAAAACATGGCGGAGGGCGTAAACGCAAAGCGTAAGTCAGCTTTGTGTTTCATTGGTTCTCTCTCGTTCAAACTGCGATCGTTAGCCCCGCCTCAAGTCTCGATTTGGAAATTGCGTCCCATTACCACAATTCCAGACTGTTTTAATATATATTATAAATACATAAATAAAGTCAGTCTGGCTTTATGCCAGGCTAGTAGTTTCACTTCTTTATTGGATGCTGACAGGAAGTGATATAGATAGAGGCAAACAAGTTTGAACTGTTGCCATGCCAACCATGTTAGGCCAAAGGGAAATGAGCGAGTCAAACTGCTGTGGAACTTTACCTCCATCTATGCGACCTTCCACTTTCCAACCCAGTTCCGCCATGATCCATACCCCCACATTGTTGTTTGGAAATCAGAATGAGGCTCTCTCTCTGTATGTCACTTCCTGTCAGCAGCTTAAAAAATAAAATAAAAATAGCTTGAAATGAAATTATGAATATTACTTACAACACATGTTATGCATCTAAATAAGTCACGTTTTCAAAATGATTAAAACCTGTCATATGCACTTTAAGGGCCATAACATGTACAATAGACCAATCTTTTTTGGGCAGCAACATCCAAAATGGCCTTGCAAACAATCCAGGACCTATTTTGTCACAAGCCTTTTGTGCTTTTACAAATACTATCTCAAGCAGCGAAATGTACTATTGTACTATTTTCTATTTTACATCTTGAAATCATCCTGGGACCTCTACACCAGTGCTTTGCGGCGTCAAAGGGGTCCTGTACCACAATTCGTGAACCACTGCAATAAAGTAACCCTCCAGCTGGGTACTTTTGACCACGCACAAAGCTCGAGCTCTGGAAGTGCAGACGACAAATTTACCAATAAGTAAAACAAACCTTTTCAAAGTACCGCTTGGGGCTATTTTTGTTTTTTGTTACATTTTTGACAGTTTATTTGTTATTGAATTCATATAGCGCCAAGATTCCCCGCCGCTTGATTCCACTTGTATGCATACCCCTCTCCGTCAGCTTGACATCCCTGTGCTTGGTTATTTTTCTTCCTTCTCAGCTTTCCACCACTCCAGCGACGCACTAAATACCAAGACAAGCATAAGGGCACAGAGCGAACCTATTAGATTTGGGATGAGATCAATAAAAGTGGGTCTAGGATTTCTCTCTGGAGCGCGGAGCAGTCGTTTCTAGCCGCGGGCGAACTCCACAGCCCAGGCTTTTAAGAGAGCAACCCATTTAGCCCGTGACAACCGAAGACTCATTGTTTTACTAAATGACAGAGGAAGCCTTTTGTTTCAGCAGTGCACTGGTTTTTAATGAAGTCTCTGATGTGGGCAGAAACACAGCCACGTTTCAGTCGTTTGATGTGATTCAAAACAGTGGGAATGAAAGTATGTCAATTATGGGATTATAAAGTTGCTAACATGTGGCATTAAATGATAATTATTATTTTTTCCCCTAGCTGATCTAATTGTGTCACTTTTGAGTTCGAGACAGCTGCCACGCGTCACGGGACATTTTGTGTGCAGTTATTAATGATTTATGAAAAGTTATATCAACTGATGCTAGAGCTAAAACTATTTTCACTCAATGACAACAAGAACAAAAATATCGTCTTTGAAAAAAAAAAAAAAAACTTACCAATTTGAGCTTCCAGGACCAACTATGTTACAAGATCCACTTATTAAATACATTCTTGGAGTTGTATTCCACTTTATCCACACAGCTTGGGAAAATCCTGTTTAATTTCGTGGTTTCATCTTCTCCTGCTGAGGCGGTCCATTCGGTGCTTCCTAGATTTTGTGGCAATACAGAGAGAACATGGTAGCTATTTGCTCAGTGTGTTCAATATGGCACTACCATGTGTTAGCTGAATATATAAAGTTTTTTTTTTTTTTTTTTATCTCTGTGTTTTCCTCACGTCATTCCCCCTGATGCCTGCAGAGGGCAGTCCAGCCCATTCTGAAATCCTGCCCTGCCCTGTGTCTCACTACTTTACCGTCATAGACATCATTTTAACTTCTAAAACATATAGAGTGTGTTTCTAAACCCAGACTGTAGACTAGACGTTCACACTGACACATAATCTTCAGCTGTACATGGACTCGACAGACACTCATGGCGATGTTATGTACAATAGTGGTCCCCACCAAACCTTTTCCGCTTATAGACTATATACATGTCTGAATATTTGAACGCAGAGCAGTGGCGGTGGGGGACAGCGGCACGTGCTGGTGTTTGGATCACGTTTCTGCAGCGTGGAGATTACCATGCCCTCGTTGATATATTCTCATTCTCTCGGCACACGGGCAGTGTTTAACTCACAGTGAGATAAAGTTTATAGTGTGTCCTGTGCGAGCTGAAAAGGGATGGGGCCTAAATGCCGAAGGAAGTGCAGCCACAATGCTTTTGCTACAAATGATAAAATAAAAAGAAACATTTTTCCTCTACCTGAATCTCAATATATGCAGAAGATGCTCTATACGGTACATACATTGGCCTTTGCTTATTGGCCTTTCTATATTATTTCCAGAGTTCCTCCATTGGGGATTCTAATATAATCTCAGTTGCCGTGGTAACATTCAATCCTTGCCTGTGTTATTTTTATTTTTTTTGCAGATAAAAAATAAATAAAAACTGCCCGAAGGCGTTTGTTTTTTACGAGGGAGTTCTCTCACCTTGTTTTTCTCAAGCATTTGATTTCCTGCGTCTCAGAGCACTTGATGGAAACGGCGTGGCATTTGCGGCGGCAATTCAAAGTGACACCAAACAGATGCGCCAATATCTCTGGGTGCTCTTTCTTTTAAATATTGATCACCACAACATCATAACTCCACACAGTTGGATCATAAATACCGTGAGCCGTCGCCGTCTCCCAGTGTCGTGGGAGTTGCATCCGGCGCTCTTTTTAAAGTTTGATTGATTTATCAAAAGAAGAGTGACATTGAAGACTCTCTGTGCAACTCCGGCCTCAGATGAACTTACTGAGCATGGAGCCGTTCGATTATGCTGGACCCACATTCAAGGTTACTGCGATGTGGAAAGCAAAGCAATAGAGCTCAGGAACCTACATCCACCCAATTGTGTAAATGAAAGATATAGAAAATGAAACAGCACTGAAACCGGCTCTACTCTGCAGGGACTCTGGACCCCTTTATTCATCTTTTCCACTTGGATAAGCAAGCATCATCATGTTTGTTCTTGCACAACTTTGTACAGAACAGAAAAAAGTCTGTAGTCTGGCAGGCCATGCAAAAAACATCAGAACAGCACTGGTTTGAACAAGTCATTATTCATCTTAAAATGTCCCTTGGTTTTCTATACACTCTGCGGGTGGTCTACTTAATGGCTTACAGCTTAATGCACCAGCTTAATGCATCAATTCTAAGTGAAAGTAAACTTGGCATCTTCTGCATTACAATTAAGCAAACACACGGGGTTTTATGCTTTTTGCAGGTATTCGGTAATCATTCACATCTTTAACACAATCATACCCTTTGTTGGCTGGGAAATGCAATATTGATCTAAAACAGATGAAACAAAAAAAAATCCAGTGGTTTCACTTCCTATTCATCCGAGCCAGATACAATAAGCCCCTCCCACACCCTCCTCCTCTTGTATTTTGCGATGACACGATTAAGTTCTAGACTGTTATTTGGGCGCTGGTGCCTCGATGCCACTGGAGAAGATCCTAAGATTGCTCAAAGAAGCTCGTAGCAGAACTCCAGGTCTGCCCCACCTTCTTGTCCCTGTCTGTTTGGAGCCAGTATTTGAAGATTCTTCAGTCCTCCACTCTCTGCCAGATCGTCCGTTACCTTATGTGGTACATACCTTGGCTCTTGATTTTTGCGGCCTAAAACTAGTTGATACTGTTTTTTGCAACTTACCTTTTTTTTTTTCCTGTACAGTTCTCCGTCCGGCTCCAGATTGTAAACTCCAGTCCTGTTTCCTATTTGTTCCAGTTTTTCTAAGAGATATTTGCTTTATCATCCTGTTCCCTCTTCTCTCCGCTTTTGGAGGGATCTGAAAGATTTCTGAATCACCTAAATTTCCTACCTTAATAACAGTGAGCTTTTTGCGCAATCACCCAACTATATTAGGCCTCGTGGGGAAGCTATTGTAACATCTATTTTAACCTCCAATGACAGCCTCCCTTTGAAACTTCTAAAACCTTTTTTTTTTTTTTGTATTCCTGGCTTCCATTTATGCCCCGTCACGTTACATGACCACTTTTTGTCCACAAATGCCCACTCTGAGTCTCTGGATAATACCCACGGTTGCACGATAATACCCACGGTTATTTCACCCAGAAATGTTGAGTGCTATCAATACCAAAAAAAAAAAGACATAGTAAATGGAAGAACATATTGGTAGCAAGATAACCATGCTCCGGGTCATAATTTTGTTGCTTGATTGGAGCCTGATCGTACCGCGGGCCATGGTGGAGGTCTAAGCGTGCTGATTGGCCTTTTAGCCCTAAATGGTGCAGGCACAAAATTACAGTTCCCTTTCAGCCACTGCCATTTTAGTATGTATAAAAAATCAGTGTAGCGAAGCCAGGATTACGGCGATTGTGGACACATTCAAACGGGTACATTTAGTGCCATTAGACCGCACTGGTTCTGTTGACAAAAGCCATACTATCTGTTTTATCTTAGTCAGGATTGAGGGGGCCAATAATAACGTCATTTAAATTTACAAAGCAGATGTGCATTTGGATAGATGATTACTAGCCTGGCAAGCCCAAATACACGCTTTCCCTATTCTTTTTTATTTATTGGTTTATTTGGTCGGGACAGTGCATGTTAATGAACATACATGGGTCTCATGCATGTAAACAAGCCACACCGGATTGTAGCCTTGGGCTAATTTGCGTCCGTCGTCCCCCATGCGCACTCTCAAACACACTCTCATTCATCCTGGCCTATTGTACATGTTTTTAGTGGTAGGGGAAACCGGAGGAAACCTACGCAGACACGGGGAGAACATGCAAACTCCACACAGAAAAGCCCCGTCCTGGTGGGAATCGAACCCGGACCTTCTAGCTGTGAAGCACGAGCTCTAACCGCTGTGCCACCGTGCCGCCTGATGGACATAAGTGACAAGCGTATTACCTAATCAGAAAAGCAGCATAGGACACAGGCGGCATGCAGCGTATTTTGAAGAAGAACTTTCTTTGTATAGCGCCTTTCACAGACATAGTCACAAAGCGCTTTACATGGGACATTATTTTACATTCACTCCATTCTTCCAAAAGTATCTCAATCATTAACAAAGCAAAGTTTTTCTTAAATTACAATGCATTATTTTTGTTATATAGTTCATTAGTTTTGCCATATCTAAACTACTGTGTAGAAGTCTGGGGCAATAACTATAAAAGCTCATTACACCCCCTTGTTATACTCCAAAAACGGGCTGTAAGAATTATACATAAAGTAGGATATTATGATCACACTAATATATTATTTCTGCAGTCTAAACTGTTAAAAATGCACGATTTAGTTGATTTCTCTACTGCCCAACTTCTGTTTAAAGCCAACAAAAATGTGCTACCTGCAAGGATACAAATGCTTTTTGCACGCACAGAAGGGGGATATAACCTGAGGGGGTGTGATAACTTTAAGACTCAAGCAGTGTCTTCCACTAGGAAAAGTATGTTTGTGTCTGTATGTGGAGTTAAACTCTGGAACAAATTGGGGGCAGAATATAAACAATGTCCAAATATTCATCATTTCAAATCAAGATATAAAAAAATGGTATGGTCAAAGTACCAGAAGGAGGAAATGGGTACTTGATTGCTAATGGGTGTCACAAAGTGCTGTATACTTTAAAGGTCAGATCTAACTAATAATGAAGTATATTGTGGTTGTTACTATTACACTATTGCAGTTGTTATTGCCATTGTTATTGCTATTGCTGTTGTGTTGTTATCATCACTATTTAAACTTTAAATGTAACAGTCTAGGATTAATACCTAACAATCTGTGGATTATTCTTAGAATCCAACTCAATCGATTCAGACAGCGGTACTGCTATTGATGCTGATGGTAATATAAAGGAAATAAACTCTTAGAAGTAAAACATGCACATATCTAGGTACTCCGCATTCAACATAACCCATAGTATAGGGCAGACATGTGGGGGCCGGCAGCTCGAGGAAACTCTCTTCTGGCAGCAGACTCCTAAAAATTGTCTCTTTTAATGCATAGTATAGGACACTTAACAAATGATGGTCCGGTTGCTCGGGGGCTGCTCCCCTCTGGCAGCAGGTCCAGACACAGAAAAGAAGAAAAAGAAAGAAAAGCCCCGAATCCCTTTTAACACATATCAGTAAGACCATTCTTGTTATCATGAACATCAATCAGTCTGCGATTACTGTACCTTTCATGAATAAATGTGGAGTATTTTATGTACCATTCAAACACTTTGATACAGAGTAATGCTATATGGGTTGTAATCAGGGTGCGATTTGTCAAAAAAACAGAAGGGGGATAATTACTTAATCACTTTATTGCTGTTGAACTTGAAACCCAGTGTTGTTAGATGTGTTCTATTCTGCAAAAAGATTTCAGTGCTTTCATGTTTTAACATGTCCTGCATGCTTTGGCGGGACTCAGTAAGGCCCGGACTCTGCATCTGACTCGCTGAGCGGAGCTCATTGCATCTTGTCTTAACAGCTCTGGAGGCGGTGGATCTGCCTTGTACATAGACGTCCGAGCTATAGGGGGCGACCCCAATGAGCGTGTGTGTTGCTCAGGGAGTTGGGCCGTTTTGGAAAACTCTTGATCAAACTTTGAGTGACCAGGGTAGTGTGACCAGGGCCACAGGTGTCTTTCTTTTTTGAGGGACAGAGCTGGAAATGTTACGGAATGCACAATGAACGCGCGCGGCTGGTACTTCTCAGAACCGGTGTTCTGTCGAAATCGCTTCCCTTGTCGAAATGTATAGCGTAAAGGTTCCTCATCCTGTTTGTCAAACGGTCGCTATTGTAAAACACACAGGATTTCACACATGGCTGGGGGCATTAACGCACCTGATGTGCGGGTTACGGGTTCCCCCGCGGTCCCCGCAGGGCCAGCTGCCCAGACCGTCATAAAATTCTCCTATGATCGCGGGTCGGGTTGGGGCGGGTTGGGGCGGTCGCTGCCACTCATTGCCGCAGTGCGCGCATTCATTGTTCAGCCACGATTCATTCTATCATCTTTACAGCGGGGTTTTGACATAAATATGCGGCGGATTTTCACAAAATAAGCAGCGTTTTGCTGAATGTGATCCAAAAAACGCTTTTGTGGAGCTTAATGTCTATTTTCCACGGCATGTGCGTCTGTGCACAACTTTTCTGCCCCTCTCAGCGCTCTGAACAGGGAGAGAGAGAGCGCGAGGGGAGCTCATTTTTGTATGTGTGCAAAATAGATTTAACTGATCATAAAGTCAATAAGGACATAACACAGTTCCCTGTGCATAAGATTTATTCATCAGAAATGATACATGCAGTAGCCTTATACACTTAAAAAGTCCAAGAAACAGCGAAAGGTGAAAGTGTTTCTGACTCCCCAGACCCTCGCTCTCTGTGCGCATCAAAGCCGCTAAAGCAGAGCTCACCCGCGTCTCATATAAAATGAAATCAACTGACCAGAAGGTGCACAGACCTTGAACACAGCCAATTTTACAATTCTATCCCCCCTACGTTTAATACAATAATACGCCAGAAGTAGGGATAGGGATTAAAGAAACAGAGACTGGGACAAGAAAACCAGAAGGGGGGAAAATCCCCCCCATCCCCCCAGCAAATCGCACCCTGGTTGTAATGGTGATGGTGAACAACGATAATGCCAACATGGTAATGAATTCTGTATGGGAGACAGAAATAATACACTGGTTGTAGCGTGTGAGATACTGTGAATGTTGAGCGTGTGAGATACTGTGAATGTTGACCTGGTATAATGCAGTGTCGCATTTGTTAATATGTAACCAACTCGGTTGATAGTTGTTTGTAAAATGGTAAGAAATATGCACTGTTGTCAGTCATTGTTATAGTTATTGTTATTGAAGTTTATGAACAGGGGTGGGAGTCAATAAGCTTGTCTTCTTCCCACTCCTTTTCGAGCTGTAATGTAAATTATTTTTTCTTTTTTTCTTTATTATGTATATATATATTTCTGTTTTTTCTTTTCTTCTTTAGCTCGAAATAAAATATTCAAATCAAATCAATTCTTGCTGGTGAGAAGCTACGTATGTAACTTCAGTTTACCTTGGGGGAACTGACAGAAGCGCTGTCGTGACTGCACACATCTGCGCCAACGGTCACTCTGTCCCCTTCAAAAAACTTTATTTTAATACTCCAATTCCAATCATGGCATTGTGGTTGTCTAACACAGAGCATTAGGAATTTCAGTTTTGCAGTGATTGCTCTTGTGATAGAGCAACATGGAACATATTTATTTCAAATTATTCTTGTTTTTCTTACTGTGTATTTCTGCTGCCATTAACAAAATATGTCCAATCTGAGAGGAATGAATTTGTCATTCTCATGGGCTTCAAATATTTGGTAATAATGACAAAGACATCTTCATCTTACACTTGATCCAAAACAGCTGAGACTAATATCCAGTGGTTTCTAAAATAAGCCCATCCCACTCCTTCCCCTGTTTTGCTCCGCTTTCCTCTGGGTACTCCGGTTTCCCCTACCTCTAAAAACATGTACAATAGGCAAGGATGACTGAGCGTGTGTTTGAGAGTGGGCATGGGGGACGACGTTTGGAAATTAGCCCAAGGCTCCAATCCGGTGTGGCGTGTTTACATGCATGAGACCCATGTATGTTCATTAACATGCACTGTCCCGACCAAATAAACCAATCAATAAATAAAAGCTGCAGAATATCCTCAACCTTGATTTTGTTTAGTGTAAGCTGTAGACACACTTGGAGAGTTGAGGAAAATCTACTGATATAAAATGACATTTTAAACTTTTGCAAAGAAAAGTTGTAGGGGAAAAAAACAAGAGAACTGCTAAATTGGTGATTGCTGGGATTTAAAAGAGGTGCACCCAGTGTGAATATGATTCTCGAGCTGGCTCACAGTTAGTTTGACTCTTTCCCGTGTAACTCCTTCCCGTGTTTCTCTGTCGTACACGTAAAGGTAGAAAGGTAGATAGGAAAATATGTATAGGATGGATAGATAATCAGGCAGCTCTAAGCAATTTTGCAGTCTTCTTTGTTCCCATAATAGTGTCAGGCACTGTATAGGTACCTAGCAGATTAAAAAGATCAAAACCAGCGGACTCATAAGCGGTTGCTCTAAATTCTCCAACTGAGCGCACATAAAAGTTGAAAATTCGGCTGTGTAAACATCTAATGAAGTGGAAGAAGACGCAAACCTCTGCGGAGCAGCTGCCAGCTCCTGTAGCGGCATCACACTCCTGTCTGTTTCCTCTGCTACGTCTGTGACATACATGCCCTCCTGCATAGAATACAGGCTTCACACTGTTCAAGGAGAGACACAGCTTTATGAGTGTGATGAACATTTAAAGCACTTTAGCGTGGCTCTGCATCTAAATATTTCACTTCTGAGGGCCTGTGTCACCGGCCTGGAGACTAGAT
Organism: Neogobius melanostomus; assembly: GCA_007210695.1. NCBI lineage: Eukaryota > Metazoa > Chordata > Actinopteri > Gobiiformes > Gobiidae > Neogobius > Neogobius melanostomus. Next base: position 850,681 of record VHKM01000062.1, read on the forward strand.
AGAGACTCGAGTTGTAGCTGGTCACGGAGATGTCACCGAGAATGGAATGGAATTGTAAACTGGTTTGGTAACCTGACTGTAAAATATAAAACACTAACTGTCAGACTTGTAAACTCCTCCAACCTCCCTGCAGGACATTTTTGATCAGTCCACATTGACCCAGGCTCATAAAATCATAGCCGATCCTTCTCACGTGCTCAACTGTCAGTACGAGCTGCTGCCATCTGGGAGGAGGTTCAGGATCCCCGTTTGTTCACACAACCGCTATAAAAACTCCTTTGTACCACACTCCATCAAATTAATGAATGAGAACAACAAATACTCTGTGACTGTGTTAAGCCGGGCCACTGTGGGTGTCTGTCTTTTTGTAATGTGTTTATGTTGTATCTGTATTAATGTTTGCAACTGACTCTCCTCCAAGTTGAATTTCTCCCTCGGGAGACAAACAATAAACTCAATCTGAATCTGAATCAAAGAGTCTCCATATACCTCTCTCTCTCGGAGACCATGCAAGACTACCTGGAGACTCATCGTATCTACAGAGGACGTCTCCAACTAGTTTCCAGGCCGGTGAGATAGGCCCTATGCACGCAATCAGTCTCTGAAACGAAACTCAGATTAGTGTGTGCTGTCAATAGTGAAAATGATACAGTTGAATAAAGGTTGACAACAGTAACATTATAATTATCAATATATATATATATATTTTTGGCAATTGAAAAGAAGACGATTTTAGCAACTTGGAAGTGTGTGAATGAAATTGTATAAATACTTAAAAAGCGTCTTTCGTCAATGTCAAAGTGACCTTGTGAGACCTCAGTGTGGTAAACAGGCTATTAACCTGCAGAGCAGTTGTGCAACACGCTGCAGTGATGGTTTATTTACGTCAGGAGATCTCAAAACCACATAAGCGCTTGTCTGTGTGTAACTCCGGTGGTTTTCTCTAAGTATACGATGCACTGTGCTTGAAGGGTTATTTGAGTATATTGATCCTGAGGTCCATTTCACCGTGCGATGTGTCTGTTTCCCTGATGGGGGGTAAATGACAGGTCCGTGAATCATTTGAGCCAGCAGCACGGCTAATTACTGAAATGCCTCCAACGATTCGCGAAGATTACAAATTGACACGGGGTCATGTTTAGCCAATACAATCTTTCAAATCCAATGCATTTTAGGTATATAAATAATAACCTGATATGCAACCCTTACGTGCCTGCTTTTGGTGATTAACCGTGGCTCAATACGTGTTCAAGAGGGCACACTATTACATCACTTTTCATCTGGACAGAGCCTTCATTGTTCTCAAAACAAATCAAACACTCATTTGGCTTCTGTCGCCATGCTGTGACATCATCCGCATACCCTCTATAGTGAACATGTATTCTTGGAGTGTGAATATAGAAGCACATTCAGTCTTCTAATCTGCATCCACAAGTATAGCAGCATATGTCTGTCAGTTCAATTATTTATGACTTCGCTGATATCTTCTAGTGCTGCCTGTTTTCATTTGTAACCACTTTTACCCAATTACAAATCAAAGGTTTTGGCAATGTCATTTTATTTTTTTGCAGATGGGGGGAAAAAAGGACATTCTTGAAATACTACACAATGTCTGCTGTGCAGTCTTTAGCCAATGTCACTTTAAAATGCTGTGAGCCGGTTCTGTGGACCAACACTGGAAACACATTTGGTCAATTAATCATAGCTAAGCAGAACTGAGGGATTACGCACTTGAGTGAATCTCATTTCAAGCTGGTGGTTCAAGCGCCGTGCTGCTTAGGACATAGACAAACGGAGGGAGGAGGCACACGTTTTCATATGTAGAGCCGACGCACAAGTAAAATGTTATTACATTAACACCATAACCAACTAAGATACTGTCAGCGTATTTATATGGAGAGAAGAAAAAAAAACAATCATTGTTTTAATATTACAATATCTAATCTTCAACGAAGGTACTTGAGTCATCTTCTGTACTTGGTAGTTGAGGTCTAAACGTTTCGCCTCTCATCCAAAAGGCTTCGTCAGTGAACAAGGTTTCCCTCAGCAAGCAGCGTAGATAAAGACCAATTGGGAGGAGTTGGCTCCTCCCCTCTAATAACAGCTACTCTCACCTGTGGGTAAACACCTTTGAAGTAGAGCGTCTGTAACGACCTGCTCCCCCAGTATCGGTCAGTCCTGTCCTATTCATGGCTGATCACTGCTAATTACCTGCCTATTGTTCTTTTGTTAGCTGAGGTATCGTCTTCTTGGACTGGCCGTGCTCTGGCCGTGCTCTGTCCGTTTTCCCCGAAGTACAGAAGATGACTCAAGTACCTTCGTTGAAGATGGACAACTCCTGTACGACTGAGAATTTACACAGACAATATCTAATATTACAATCTAAAACAAAAGTTACGCGGAGCGCTACATCTTGGTGATCCAGCGAGGAGGGAGAGAGACCGCACCTTTTGTGCGCGAGTAATTTAGGAACTAAATTATAGGAACAGGAAGTTATTATTATTATTACAGGAAGTTATTATTATTATTTATTTGGTAGGGACAGTGCAAGTTAATGAACAAGCCACACCGGATTGTAGCCTTGGGCTAATTTCCATCCGTCGTCCCCCATGCACACTCTCATACATCCTGACCTATTGTACATGTTTTTTTAGTGGTAGGGGAAACCGGAGTACCCGGAGGAAACCTACGCAGACACGGGGAGAACATGCAAACTCCACACAGAAAGGCCCGGTCCCTGGTGGGAATCGAACCCAGACCTTCTAGCTGTGAAGCACGAGCGCTAACCGCTGTGCTACCGTGCCGCGTAGGCGTCTCCTGTTGAACCAATCAGCACTCTTGGAATGTTCTTCCTCTGTACAATCTGACCCCTCCTTTTAACACACTGCCCCCAGTGGCTTCAACAGTAAAGACAATAACAATGGAGTAAGATGTCCGCCCAATTCAAATGAACCTTAAAACACAGATTACATTAACATATCAACATACAGTATTTCCACAATACACATTGCAAATTACGTTCAACTACGACCTTTGGATGGTTGAAATTTCTACCGTCTGGTGTTTTAGCACAACCCCAGACCAGCACTCTGACACCACTCGGGATATCTTGAAGTTTGAAGTTTGGAAAACCGAGTCTCTTGTAAAAAAAAATGTTTCCCAGAAATGTAGAGTATATGAAAACTTCCTGTATGCACTGGCAATCAAACCCAAGACCCTCTTGGTGTGAGTCCAGAGAACAAGCTATTAGGCCACCGGTGATCAGTGTCGAATTGAATTTATCTAATGCAGTAATATTGTATTCAGAAGCGTGATTGCTAACATTTTCTGATAACAGAAACAAAAACATCAGTTCATTTCAATGCACACTCTTTTTCTTTGCACATATTTACAGTACAAAGCCTGTCTTCAAAGCACATCAAAAGACTCATTCGGCGTCAGGCGCTAATCCTGATGCAACAGTTACGAGCACAGGTCCATTAGCGCCGTGTATTTCTCGGGCTTACATCTTAAAAGTGACTGGAAGGTATATTGATGCATTTTTCATAACTGCAGGTAAGAAGAGCAAGACGGAGCAATGTGTTGGTAATCTTTTGTTTTGTGTAAGGCTAACAATCACATTTCTTTACCAACTCAATTGCTTTGTGGCAGAAAAATGACACGCGCCACACTCAACTTACCAAAGCCACAGTTTCCTCTCCAGTTCTTCTATCACAGGCTTGCTTTAGTGAAGTGTTAGCTTGGAAGGTCACAGTTGGACAGTGGGTACTCACTCATTACATGCACTGTACGTAGGATATAAATACTTTGCGGTGGAGTGTCTCCTGCTGCTTTGCTATCAAAGCTCTTCGCGAGGAAGGAGCGCCAAATATCCGTGATAAATAAATCCACTTCATTTTGCCTCATTCAAACCAGATCCATGGTTCGGACATTTCACAAGAGGAATATTTTGTTTATCCGGTTCAGTGGAGCCTGCACTTCTGATTGGCTGGACCACCTTGCTCATGCGCTGTCATAAGCAGTTTTCCCCGGCGAGTAAAACAAAGGGTGTAACTACTGAGACACAGCAGGGACTGGGGGACGCGCTGTCATTGTACGTCAAATTTTGATTGGCTGATCATTCTGTCAGTCAATCATGTGTGAGGCCTGACAACACATGGGACAGCAGAGTCTGTGGAGCAGGCCCTGAGGTGTTTAACTCTTGCCCCGCACTAGAAGCAAGCGTATTTTCTCCAGTTCAGCATTTCCTAAATGTAAAAGCTTCTCGACTGAGCTTGGCCAACGCCTCATCTGAAAGCCAAGACTTGCGAAACTGATTCAAAACATTTTTGAAGTGTTTTCATCTCTTTTTTAATGCCTTTTTTGTTGTGTTTTCTTTTTTTTGCTGTGTTTTTGTTGGTTTTCATCGTTGTTTTGGTCACATTTTTGTCACTTTTTGTGACGTTTTTGTCACTTCTCTTTATTGTGTTATTGTTGGTTTTCCGGCATGTTTTTGTTGCTATTTTGCCACTTTTTTGTCACTTTTTTTTGTTTTGTTGTTTGCGTTTTCATCCTCACTTTCATTGCTATTTTGACACTTTTGTCAAGAAGCAATTAGATTTGGGTAATGCTGAACTGGAGAAAATGTGCTCGGTTCAAGCGGGGTTTTTTTAGTAGGAAATTTCAGTTACAGCTCAACAATATCAATATAAGCGACTCAACAGTACATTATACAAATACATTACTCATTAACTATACTTTAAAGACATTTCACACCTTTGTTTTTCCTTCATTTGGCCAGGGCTAGTGTTAGAGGATAACATTAAATCGCTATTTATCATACTGGGTCAAGCTGTACAGTCATACTATCTCTGTCATAGCCCTGACTGTGGTGCTCAGGCGCCCACTCTCAGCCACTGAATGTTTTGCTTGCATATCAGTATGACGCTCTTAGAGGGTATTTATCCCTCTTCGGTGGAAGTATAGACAGACTTGAATGGTAGGACCATAGATTGTTAAAAAGAATAGACAGCTCCTCCTCACTCCTCCCCGTTTACCATAATGACCACTTTCCAGGGGGAAATCATGGCGGATTTACAGACTCCTCCTCCCCAGCTCTGACGAAGCATGTTCCTAATAAGGGCAAAAGGGCGGGATCTCACTGTAAACTCGGCCCTTGCGTGACGTGTAGCTCGCGCAGCTCCAATGCCAACAGTCCGACCTCCGTTAAGTAGGAGATTTTAAAAAATATATTTCGAAAACCAGCCTGGTTTCTATTTTTTTGACTAACCCAGCGTTATCTCAGGAGGAATATGTAGCCATATTAAGTGTTGAAAAAATTGAAACCAGGCATTAAAGTTGTTTTTAACGTGTCTAAAGTCCAATGCTTTTCAATGGGGGCCTAGCGGCCAAATGGAGGTACTACAGCAATGGAAGAGCAATGGCGGCCTCCAGTGTTTGCGGTCACAAAGCAGAGCAGCCAGCGGCCATTGGGTAGGACTAGCGCAATGTCTCGAGTTCATGTCTCCGGGTCCCGTAACGATGGTAAATAAACTTCTCCTGCATAAGACATCCTGACTGCTGCCTGTTCTTCATCAATCCTCTCGAGCACCATTGTTATTTCTCTAACAGCTACAGTAGCAGAGAAGGAACACTGACTAGAGGAGTTACAATGAGGGTTGGAGAGTAGGGTTTGATATTAGAAGCTGTTTATCTAAATTACTTTCATTTGTTGTTGGTTTTTTTATTCCACACCTGAGAAAACAGTACAGCTGGTGGCAAAGCTGGTGGCTTAACCGGTGAAATAATACTGAAAAAACAGTGATTTTGTCTTTATAAAAGAAACACAAAGCTAAGTAGATAGATAGATAGATAGATAGATAGATAGATAGATGTTAACAGTGTCTTTGAAAACCTGCTTATGTCTATCCCTTTATCTAATTCAGCAGAGGGTACAAATGTAGGTCTCCTTTGTATATTTTATTGAACCACTCTCCTCTGAGTTCCAGCCGTTTATTGTAAACAGGGAAAGCCCAGACGGTGCTCCTTAATCTATTGTCAATCACGAGGAAATACCCGGGCGCAAATAAATTACAGCCACTGCCAACTGTCCATTAGCATGACCACCCACCAGGGCACGAAACAGCATCGGACAGCAAAGAAAAGTAATGACTTTGCATTGTCTCTTAATGTTGACCTTCAGCGCTAACAGCTCCTGGCGGCGGCAGGAAACAGATTTGCGCTGATTGTGCAACTTTTGGCGGTATAGCCTTGGCTTTGTTGCGCTGCTGGCTAATGCTGGACTCCTCTCAGGTGAAGGAAAAGAGGATTGATTGGTCTTATTTGAATGCAGGAGTGGACTTTGCTTGTGTAGAGTGTTATGCCGGCATTTGTCTGATAAAAAAAACAGTGTTTATGGAGACTAAAAACGGAATCAATTTACACATCAGTGACATTTAAATCTCGAGGGCTTTTTCCTATGGTACATTGTTGTTCCCTCATCAAAACTGTACTTTAAACTTTCACAGCACTTTCTCAAAGACCCATTGAACCTGGAAGCCAAGCCGCGAGAAACTTAGAACTGTTTTAGATCAATCTCGCATGTTCTAACCTTGCACAGTTTATGTCATAAAGTTAGTTTCTTGAGACGAGCTGTAACATAGTGAAAATCAGGACTGAATGGCTCCTGAATATCAATCATCTGCAGAGTGGTGATGTTAAGCCAGAGGAATAAGTAAGTAAAAAATAAATAAAGCCGACTGCATGGATCATGAAAGGAAGGAGAAATCAAAGACCACATTAATTTTACCTGATGGACGTTACCAACAGTCTATTATAAAGAGCCAAACCTATCGCAAACCATATGTGCTGTAACCTGATTGAAGAATAAATTAGTGATGCAGATCCACGTCAAGTGCAGAGCTCCCTTGGACATTAACACATTTCTGTTCATATTTAGTTTTCTGAAATGATTGGCACCTTGCGAAACAGCTTGATATTTCATAAAAGCCACTAAGCTCCGGAAACAGGAGAACAAAAAAGCTATGGGGAACCGAACTGCTAATGAGAAGCAGTGAGTCAAACTGTGACTGAAATAAAGGATCTGTATGTCAGAAGTATAAGATTGTCCGTGCCCATTTTAGAGCCAAGTATAAAAGAAACATTTAGTATGAGACATTTTGGCTTTTGTCTGCTCTTGTCCGAACAATCATGGTCTCGATAAAATGTCCAGCACTGAACATCGTCATCGAAGGCAGTGTATTGATCCAGGAAACGACCTTGGAAAGCCGTCTAATGCAATGAAAGAGGCTCCAGGTCTCAGCTCCAGTCTTAATCTCCAGTTTATAGCAGGAACGCATTACTTTTTGATGGGTGAAAATCTTCCCACCATCACGAAATTATCACAGCTTTAATACATATAGAAAAGTACAGGCCGATTGCAGTTTCTCATTAACATTGGTATTTTACAGAGATCAAATGTGGTTTGGGCAGAGGTGGATAGTACTCCTACATTTCTTCGAGCACATGAGTAACTTAGAACTACTGAACTATTGCAAGTAGTTTTTTTTCATACAGCACTATTTACTTCTACTTCAGTAACATTAAAATTAAAAAACTCATGACACCCTTAGTAAATCTTTAAAGGTGCACTGCGTGATATTTTGGATCCCACTGTTGCCAATCCAAAAATGGCCAGCTCGACACAGAAAATGCTGAGAATGGATTTGGCCGATGACAAAACCTGTTAATTTTTTTTGGCTGCCTTTAGTCAATGTTTCCCGCTCCCAGTAAAGTTACAGTCAAGTCTGAGGAGAGGCGAGGCGAGATGGTCATAGCAAACACACGGTGTATTCGGTCTTTATTTAGGTATTTTTTAAGGATAAAAAATATCTGTGATAAAATAAAAGTATGTTTCTTTCGTTGTTTTTAGTGGGTGAAATGTTACACGGTGTGACAAATCTTCATTTTGACTCGGAAAATATATGTTGTGTTTTGTTTACAAGGATTTTTGATACCTTACAATTTTCACATTATTTCATGTTTTGTTTGCCATGATTTATGTCAAACTGACTCGTGAATCAAACTTTCTTGCTCTTGAGTAAATAAATGGGCCCCTGGTCTTTACTTCTACTTGAGCAAAATAGTTTTAAAGTAACATTACTCTATTTTGGCTAGTCTACCCACCTCTTGGTTTGGGTCAATGATTCCAATGGTTCAGAACATGTTTGTGTCAGACAGTAGTTTTCCTTCATAATCAAAGGCTTTCCTAAGTATTCGTCTTTACTGGCCTCGCCGACAGGGAAGGAAGTATGTTTTGGATAACACCATTTTTCACTCTTTTTAGACGTTTTTTGGCAGTATATAAACTTATTTATCACACACAAATAAAGTTAAGTCTAAATCGGGTCCATATGGATGTTTTTTTTTCCAGCGGATTGTTCAGTAAAAGCACGAAACCGGCAGTCATAGCTAGCATTAGCATGTAGCATGATGCTTACATGAAGCATTCTCCGTTTTTTTATGTATTTATGGGCTGTTGAACTACTTTTCTCCCTCTCCATGTCTTTGTATCTATATTGAGTAGAAAACTATAAGTCAGCGTTTGTTGTAAGTCATTTTGGAGTAATTATAGAAAGTTTAGATTTTCTCCTCTTTGTTTCCCCCCTCAACTGCTTCATACATGATCATACATGGGCAAATCCAGAGATGCCGTCTGTAGATTTTCTGTTTCTTCTTGCAACACTCTGATTTGGACATATTTCTGCTGAAATGACCTTATCCGCCCATAGTTTCAGACGTTTAATAGTTTGTGCATCCTATTTTATTTTTTGGGGTGGATTTTATACTTTCAGACGAGGGCTCAATGTAGCATTCTGGGAATAAATTATAGAACATTTCACACTGTGCGGTACACTTCATTAGACAGGCAGTGTAGTGTGAAGAGCTCCTATATATGTGGCAATATGGACACACTGCAGAAGTAGTGTCTAAAGAACTACATTATTTCCAACTATTTTTTTTTTTTTTACAGTAACTTGAATTAATGTAAAAGGTCTGTTTGGGGGTCATCTTTAAACATCTGTCAGATCCCAGCCCGCAAAATTAGAGGCTTTAGAGCACACCGTGTAGTTATTTTTTGATAAGTGCTGCTTACGTATTCAGGAGTATTTGCTCAGTTAAATCATCGTGGTTTTTTTGGTCTCCGTTAATGATTTTAATCTGTACTCACGCAGGTTTAATAATGATAATATTCAAATTATAGCCATAAATCATCAGGAAATATTTACTTGATATTGAAACAGGGCTACAAGGCTCTGTAAAAATTCCACCCTAATGCGATGTTATTACTGACAAACGAACTGTTAGCAGCGTAGCGCAGAGCAGACATGTTTTGCAGGTTAATGTCAGCCCGGGTGCATCGCCGTGCTCCTGCCGCCGGCCATGTCCTGAGGAGCTCTGAGCCGGGCTGCATCCTGGTCTCATTTGGAAAGAGAAAGAGAGAGAGCGCCAGAGGGAGGGACGCTGTGGAAGAAGGTTCACCAGCAAAGTCGCTCTAACAGCCTGTTATACACATTCATTACATAAGGCTGTTCGGAGGTATGACGCTAACGGGATTTGACGGAAAGAGAAAATGAAGTGGTAGTGTATCCCCTATGGTTTAGTATGGGAAACAAGCGGATGTGTTTGCGGTGCTTATGCAACTTTGTTCAATTCATGTCAGTGGCGATTGCATTCATAAGCAGTGGAGTTGTCGCGTATTGCTGTTTGGTTAGCATACACTGGCTAACTGGATCAAGACAGGTTTGTTTGATCCTCCTGTACTACAATGGATAATTCTCTCTCACTCTGTTTGCATATAAAGTTGGGTCGCCCAGGGAGTGGTCAAACATTACCACACTCAGCTAGAGTTTGGCCCTGTCCACACGAAGTCAAGCTCAATGTCAACTTTTCCCAAAGTGCTTCACATGCAAGGAAAAAGACACACTATGAACAATATAAAGATAGAAAGTAGGGTTGCCACCTATGTCTGACAAAACACCTGGACATTTCGGCTTATACGCTATGGCGCCCTTCACATCTAACCCAAGACAAAAAATACCCTTCTGCAGCGAACTTGGACATAAGGGAAGGGAATCTTATTTGTATAGCGCTTTTTATATGACACTAGTCACACCCAAAGCGCTTCACACATGAAAGGGAGGGGGGTTCATTCACTCTATGCTGATGGTGGTAAGCTGCATTTGTAGCCACAGTTTCCCCTGGGGTAGACTGACAGAAGCGAGGCTGCACACATCTGCGCCAACGGTCCCTCCAACCACCACCAACCACTCACACATAGGCATTGGGTGAAGTGTCTTGCCCAAGGACACAACGACAGTCTGCATCTGCAGGAGCCGGGATTCGAACCCCTGACCTTCCGATCATGAGACGACCCGCTCTACCATCTGCGCCACCGTCGCCCCCAGCGCCATCACATAACTTTGTGATGGAGCTGTATAGACCCTTTAACTGCTGACATCATCAGTGACATCATCTGGAGGCAGGAAGTGATCAAGAGAAATAAGATTAAACTAAAACTAGTGATTTTAAGTGTAAAACTACAACTGAAAAATGTGGTCCTGTTGTGGCTTAAGGTGCAAGAACAAGAGGAATGACATTTGAGACGATAAAATAAGATTTATCTGATATTTCCAAAAACAGTTAGACATTTGTTTATCGTTACTATGGCAACAGCTACAATGGAAATAGATAGGAATCGAGCTTCCCGCCTCCAGCTAAGCCAGGAATGTTTACAAACAATTAAAGGGTCTATTAGTTTTGCTTTAAGTAGTTAGTTACTTAGTGGTTTATGTCCAGCGGTGGAAAGAGGACATATAATGTGTACTTAGTTTAGTTTAGTTTAGTTTATTTGTTTATTTGAGCAGTATATATTCTGCTCAAAAGGAGTGGGCTGAAGCAAGAAGCTTATGAGCGCCTACCTCCAAATTCAGTGCAATAAAGTACATTTCACACAAGGGTACAGAAAGAACAAAACATCAACAAGACATCATCCAAAGAGAATTTGATACATTTCATGCAGCTACATTAGCACAGGCCAACTTACAAAACAATATTTGAACTGTTATTAATATAATTAATTGAAACGAAGCACAACTACAACAACGATCTTGTTTCATGTACGATGTCTAGTACAAAGCAAGTAAAAAAAATGCGATCATCAATACATTTCTTTCAGATTGTTACTCTTGCCAAACATTACCGAGAGTTACTTTTATGTTATAAAGGTACATTAATACATAATATACTCCGAGATCTTGCTACTTCCCAGTTGTCATTACCATCCTCAATATAATTTTAATTTGGGTTTTAATTATCATTATTATTATTATTATATATATTTATTTAATTGAGTTATATGTGAAGTATGATGTAAGCCCTGCATAGTGTGGTGCATTAAAAAGCCAGTCTGTAGAGCGGGTTTGTTGATGGGGAGTTACTGCCCTCTTCAACTGGCCACCCAGCTGCCCTAACAGCTGATTTCGTAGCTGTACTCAAGTAAAAGTACAGTTACATGGTTGAAATTTTACCCAATTACAATTACAAGTACAAGAGTAAAGTGTAACTTAACTCTTCATAGTGAACTGGTCTAAATCGTTTACAATAATTATCATTGCAGAGATTAATTAAAAAATACATAAAATATCATACAACAAGAGTGAGCCTTTTGACAAATATCTCGTACTATTTACCAAGCGGCATTCAACAACCACTATCCCTCAGTTAAGAATAATGTAATTCTAAAAAAGTGTCAGCAGAGGCCCTTTCCCAAACTGTCTCAAGTGTTCTGCAAGTGGTAGTTCTATTTAGGAAGATACTAATGTTTTCTCCAGTTTGGCATTACCCAAATCTATAAGTCAAAAAGGCAAAAGAGCGACAAAAATGTGCCGGAAAAGCGACAACAACACAGTAAAAAACAATGGGGTCAAAAGCACATAAGTTATGCGCTCGGTTAAAGTGGGGGTTAAGAGTTAATGTGTAATTCCTGTATTTACATGTGTAATTACTCTCTTGCACTGAGATAAAGTGGTAACAAAGTTTTAGTACCACATGTATAATTTAGAATCATTATTTTTTTAAATGTACTGTATAGTTATATTTCTTAAGAATAAAAAGCTGACAAACTTTGCCAAAAACAAAGTCAAATGAGGACAAAAACAAGAACAACAATAGAAACTACAGAATATTTTTAGTTGGTGGGAAGTGAAAACCTTAAACAAAGGCGCTATTGTGATAAAGTGGCTAAATTATACTGCACTTTTATTTCCCTTATGTGTAATATAATATGATATAAAGCTCATCAGTTCTTTTGCATTAAACATGCCCTTTAAATTTCCCGCGTGATCAATGCCGTCTATGTAAACTCTTCCCTCCTCAGTTTGCTAATGTCCATTACGGTGCCATATTTAAATAATGAAGCCAAAATACCTTGTCCAACTTTAAATACAGGCCGTAATAATAATAGGTTTGTTTATCGATGGCTGCTTGTGGCTCTCTTTGCCCTTTGAATCATTGATGCGATCAATACAGAGACCGGCGAGCGCTGCGCGGCTGAAATCTAAGTCCGGGTGCAGGCGCAACCCGGACCGCAGCCCAATGATTCATGTGCAATAATAGCTGAATGAGAGACTGCGAGGCGGATGACGACCAACGCATGATGCATTAGGAAGAGAGGCGCTGGGGAAGCGTGGATTCATTTCCAAAAGGCAGACGACCCAATTATATTGTTTATTTGTGTCTGGATGACTTCGGAGGAATACAAACACAAATTGCTTTGGTGTTTGAAGGAGAAAGCGGGTAATGCGAATAGTTATATTAGACGTTGACTGTTGTTCACTCTTGCAATAATGGTGTGTCTCTGACTGGAGTGAGGCGTTGGGATGACGTGTCTTATCCAAAGAACCAACAAAGGAATAATGCTCAAATGGTATTCCAACTCTCGGCGTTCCATTATGAATTTGTTACGCTCAAATGTGGGTGGAGCCTGTCTGTGTGGAGTTTCTCCCTGAAGCTGAGCAAGGGAATGTTCTGGAGAAGGACCAGCATTAGGTTTATTTTTATTTTCATTTGGGTCAGGTTGGGTCAAGTGAGGTTTAGTGAATACATTTTGTCAGGGGACCCTCAGGGGAAGTGTAAGTAAACCTTATACCACTCACACCAAGCTTTAAAGAAATGATCTGTTTTACTTTGTTTGCATGGAGATAGAAAGTACTGGTATTTAGAGAAGTTTCAAAGTTAGTAAGTAAGTAAGAGCTTTATATGTCATTGTACAAGCGTACAACGAAATAGTGTTCAGATGTTAGTCCTGAGCCGCTGCAACTGAGCCGCGCTGCTATTGTGGGACGACCTGACCCGGAGGTCGAGGAAACCGTAGCACCTGGAGGAAACCTGGCCTGCTGCCTTTAGTGCTCCTCTGATTCTCTGAAACGATGCACTGTCTCTTGGGTGTGTCCCTGTTTCAGAGCGTGGTGTCCTGCACTGGTCAGCTCCTCCTTCCTCTTTCCTGCGCAGCTCCTTCCGCTCCCTCCGCTCCACAACAGTCTTTCACCATCTTCTGGGAAGAGCTTAGCAGATAATCTGTTTTATTCTCCAGTGAACGTCCATTAGCCAGAACACAGTAGGGACAGAAGGCTTGTGTGGCATTGCTGGGAGTCTTGCCTGGATACCTCCTCGTTTGTCCCGTTTTTGTTTCCTGTAGCTCCTCTTGTGACGCCTCCACTGTGCTGCAGATGTGGGGGCTCTTGGTGCCTCTTCAGTGTCTCAGAAGAAGAAATGTGTAGGTCTCAAATGGGTTTAGCTGATAAGATAGCTTGTGGTTTACTTTTAAAAAGCTGCTTTCTTCAGGACCATTATGGACTCTTTAGTAAAAAATTCCACCGGACCCCAAAAAACACGGCAAAGATGTACAAAAGTATCTAGTAAAACAATGTGGCACACAGAAACCATAAATGCAGCTTGCAGAAAAAGCTTTACCGAGAGAGAGGGAGATTGCTGCCTCTTTTCATAGCTGTTTGAAGATTCGCCGTATGAAACCTTGAAGTACTTAATTGAATGTAATCATGAGCAATACATGAAAGAATAAATCCAAGCACTTTTGCAAATGAAAGAATGCTATGACTAAACCAGTTTTCACCTTTTTGATTTTTTCATCAGCTTGATGCCGCCCCAAGAGGCGTCTTAAGTAGGCAGAAAGAATATCTTCAAGTTCCCTCATAGTTTTCTTTTCTTTAGAAGGCCAGTGTTACCTAACAGTTCACGGATGATTGCTGATGTTACACAATGAAACACAAGATGAAAAGAGGATCGACCTGAGTAGTCAATGGTCAGAACTATTCCCCACACAGCCCACTGGTGTCAATGTACCGGTGTCTCATTTTAATTGAGTGAACTGAGTGTTGCACAACAGGTTACAGATATTCAGCAGAGTGATGTGAGCGGAGGAATAAATTAACCAATTACACCTACTGACAAAAAGGAAAAAAAATATCCACCAAAAATCAAATTTGGATTTGAAAATAGAGGACATTTTCCAGCCCCGGCTGGAGCTGTCCCACCACCCCACATTTGTATGTCTTTCTGCCTACTTCAGATCCCTCTTGGAGCAGAAAACTAAAAACAGGTGGCCTTAGTCATGACATGCTTTCATTTGCAAAAATGCTCAGATTTGGTATTTCTTTTTCATCTATTGCTCATGATTACATTCCCTTAAGTGCGTCAATGTTTTAGAAGGTACATTTTCAAACAAACTAACCGTGAAACTTTTCTAAATATCTTTCTTTCTTTAAAAAAATAAGTATTTAAAGCTGGAGTCTATTGTATGTAAGTGGTATAAGGTTTAGTTACACTGCTACTCAGAATTTAACCCCAAGGCAAGGCAAGGCAAGGCAAGGCAAGTTTATTTGTAGAGCACAATTCATACACAAGGCAATTCAAAGTGCTTCACAGTTGCAGAAAAAATTACAAGAAAACAGATAAAATCAATCAATAAAACATCAACATAAAGTTAATCAATGACAGTAAAAGGCAAGAGTGCCTTTTACCCAAGAGGAAATAAATGTGTTAGTTTTCCGGCCAAAACGGGAAACTTGACAGCCATGCTAAGCTTGTGACAACTGCCGCACAGTCTACTGTAGGCGGTAGTTACTGCAAGGTTAGTGACAGAGTTCAGTTTGGAGAGACAGAGGAATGTTTGGTACAGCACGAGAGATTTATGGGATAATACTAATACAGAAGGACGGCAGGAAGGAGGGGTATCTCGTCTCTATCAAACACTGATCACGCTTGGACACGTTTATAAATTGTTATGGTAAAGTTTCTGGGCACAAGGGCACAGCATTAGTGTGGAATTTATAGAGCAAAGGATAATGGGTAACACTTTATAATAATGGTTCATGAGTTCATGCATGATTTTCATGAACTTATGCATGAATTAATGCATGATTTCATGATACAGTCATGCTTTACTAAATCATGACTTCACAGGAACATGATTACATGTTTGTTCATGGATGACTTCATCCCTAAATTAAACGTCTAACTACTGTAATGAATGTACATGAACATCTTAATAATTCATCATGATCATGAGGATCACATAAGAATACCATGAATTGACTAAAACGGCAATGAAATGATCAACCGATCATGATCATGAGGATCATGCATGAACATCATGACTCATATGGTGGAGATATACTTGCAAATTATGGACAACACAAAGTATAACTTCATAGGATAAAATTTACAGCAATCATGAACTTATCATTTGCTAATCCTTAATATGTCATGATTTCATTATGATTATGTCCCCTCAACTAAAGTGGTGCATTTTCCTAAACCTTTTAACCTGTTAAAGACCAGCTCTGGAGATCTTATTTGGTTAATGTTGTACTGGTAATAATTTGTAATAAAAGTTTTTTCCACACAAAAAATCAAATTGAGGAAACAATCCAGAAATCATTGCTTCTTCTTCAGGACAAAGGTAGTCTTTAACGGGTTAAAAGGTTTAGGGTAATGCACCACTTTAGTTGAGGGGACATCATTTGCAAGTATATCTCCACCATATGAGTCATGATGTTCATGCACGATCATGATCATGATTGGTTGATCATTTTATTGTCATTTCATTGCTGTTTTAGTGAATTCATGGTATTCTTATGTGATCCTTAGCCTGGCTAACGCCAGACTGCTGTGTGCGCTCGAATCTTTTCGAACTTCACAACAGCCTGGGGACCATGGCCGACATTTTTCCATGGATTTGGGCACCAATCACAGAACGAGGAGGGACGGTAAGACGATGACGCGCTATTTGACATACGGAAGCTTGTAGTTTGTTTAGGGATTAAAAAAAAAAAAAAAAAATTTACGGATCCAACATGACAGCAGCAGACGCGATGCCATCTTTCGATCAAGCTTTAGAACGTGTTCTAAATAGTTTAGCTCAAAAGTTTACAGCAGGTACGTCGTACGTCATCTGATACCATGATACGATTGGCTCTGGCTACGTGCAGACGCATGAGAGACATTCGTAGTGCCCAATAAACGGCTATGGACAATCGTAAACCACACCTCTCCTACGAGAAAATGAATTGGTGGTCCCCAGACTAAATATCACTTGTGATTTTAGTCTGGCGTTAGCCAGGCTATGTGATCCTTATGATCATGATGAATTATTAAGATTTTCATGTACATTCATTACAGTAGTTAGACGTTCAATTCAGGGATGAAGTTGTTCGTTGAAGCTGGGGTTGAGTCACCAGATGGGAACCACAATTATCAATACATAATTTGTTTGTTCATATATTCATCCGTTTGAAAAATATTAACCTTTGAGTTAAATTAAGCTTCTTATCAATACTCAATAAATGTATTTGATTTGCCTTTTAATGTAATGTTAAGTACTTTACCACTTCCCTCATACAGCACCGCTTTGTGTGTGAATAGCGCTCTACACCTAATCAAAGGATCTCCATATTGAACACGTCTCCTTTACATTTCCGTTTTGTTCTGCCTCTGCCTTCCCAATCATTACTGACCGCAACAGCATCACAATTGAACATACTCAATGGGAAAACTGAATTAACCTGTCATCTCTCCTACATATTTTTCTTGCTATTGACGGAGAGGGGCTCACATCCTGTATGGATTGTAATAAATATCTTATTGCATGTCATCTTCATCTAAGCTTAGGTTTTCATCTTTCTTTAAATAAATAATAAAGCATTGATTTCCCAGTGACACGGCCAGTGGCCCAGCCCTAAAAACGTCATGAGCATTTCGAGTTAGAATGGATGAGATGGGGGGCGGCAGCACTGTATGGTATGGTTGGAGTAATATTTATAGAGGGGCTTTATGTGTTGTTATGGGTCACAGGCTTTCACTTTCGCAGCAGATAGCAGTCTCCACAGTCTCTGGCTCTACTCCAGCCACACTCAGATTGACATTTTTTAACCCCGTAACCTTACTGTGGGAGATATGCGAGCTGCAGAAATAGGTTATATATGAGTGAAGTTTATCTGACACTCAATGGAATGCTGTTCAAAGAAAAGTGTAGCATTGTCAAAGTGCTACGTGAGCGTATGAGTCTCAAGCACAAAGCCACAAAAGGAATATTCATGTGTTGAATGACCACTAACACATGAGATTTTGCTATGCAAGAAGAAAGTGCAGTGTGCAGCTGGTGATGGAGAAAACATTTCACTTGCCATTTGTGGAGTGGGTCGTACCGTTAGTGTCATACCATCTGTATAGCCATAACGATAGGGAACTTTTGCTTCAATAACCTTTCACAAACTCATTCGGACAAACGTCTGGTGGCTCATGCGAGATCAACCTTCAGGTGATGTCTCTCTCTCCTTTGAGGGTAAAACGCCATGTGTTTGTGCTTAAGGTGTGTGCAAGATAAGGGACATTTTCTTAAAATTCCAATGTTTACAACGCTACAACTGCAATCTTTGGTCATATCAGTATTAGACTTGTGTCAGTAGGCTAATTCATGCTCCCATTTCATAAGTAAATAGATCCGTGCGTTCCGAGCGTAGTTACTGTCACTGCATTTATGCTTCCATGCGTTTAGAATGTTCAACCTGCGTTATTGAAAGTTACCACCAGAGGGAATATTTAACCAAATGGGGAGATGAAGAGCTGGGACCAAAACAATATGGCGCCACCCGCAATGTTTTTTTTACACCACACTTACGGGAGGATAGTCAAGAAAATGAGTGGTGGTTCTGTTTGCAAATGGTCCAAATCACTTTTAAGAAGTTTAGCCGTTTGTTCTGCTTCACCTGTTGAGCTGAGTGCAGTAGTGTCCCCGGTGGTTAGCCCATGTACTGCTCCGATGCTATGAGTCTGGATAAACAAAGGGTCTGATGGAGCGCACAGACAGAATCACGCAGGAGACAGACAGAAAGCCATGTGTGTATCTGTATGCGTTTCGTACGGAAAGCATCAACACGCCTTTAGTTGTCCTCCCCTGCTCCTGCGATACAAGAACTGGTTTATTCCTCTATCAATTCTGATAATTAATAAAAAACAAAGTGTTATGAACAAGGGAAGTTAATTTGCAATATTAGCACACTTTTAAGACCATTTGGGGATGATGATCCTCTCATCCCCTGCGACACACGGATGTACTCCTCATTTGTACACAAGCCTGACTTTTTTTTTACACGTATACACACACCTTAGACCAGGAGAACAAAGGGCTACTGACACACAAAATGTTACTTTTCTCTTAACGCGGAAGCATTGCCAGATTTGAATGGTCAGACTAGCACAAGGTCTTCAGGCAATGTCTTTGAGTCCCGTCCTAATGACAAATAAACATTTCCTAGAATATACAGTAGACTCCTGTTCAATTGTTCTCCCTAACAAGTGAGTAGTCTTTAACCTCTTAACCCCCACCATAACCCAGTACATATTCTCCAGTTCAGCATTAGCTTATTGGAAAAGAAAGTGTTGAAGTGACAAAGAAGCATTGAAAAAGTGATGAAAGCCAAAAAAGGCAATGAAAAACGCAACAAATGCAGCCACAAAATAGCAACAAAACTGTGACAAAAAATTGATGAAAAAGTGATGGAGAAAAAAAACTCAAAAAAGGAAAAGACCCGTTCCGATCAGTTTTGTAGATCTTAGCTTTCAAATGAGGCGTGACACTGGCCTAAGCTCCAGTCCAGAAACGTTTAGACTTGGGTAAAGCTGAACTGCAGAAAAGGTGGGGGTTAAGAGGTTGATATGATTTAAAGCAATGAACAGGTTTTTTTTAAAAGGAACAGACCACCGTTTTTCCATACTGAGATATGTTCTTACCTGAGCTTAGACGAGTTGATACGTACCTGTCTGGTCTTTGTGCGTGTGCCCTCAGTCACACAAAAAGACCAAAGATGTTGTCAGCATTTGGCCTCTCCCAATGTATTCCTATAGCTCCAAACGGGGTGAAGTTAGAAGCTACAGTACCACTCTCTTCCACGGACATGCACACAGACAGGACAGGTACTCGTCTAAGCTCAGGTAAGAACATATCTCAGTATGGACAAATGGTGGCCTGTTCCTTTAAGGCTCTGGCCAACACCCTTGTGAATATGGCATTGAGATTAGTTACCCTGAAGGCTTACTGCAACGACTTCTCCACACCAATGCCTTCTAAACATTTTGACGATTGTGCGTTGTTTCAGTTTCGGTACAAACTGGACTTCTCCATTCACGACTGCCCTTCTGTGAGGTCTCAAAGCTGTGTGGCACCAAAATGACAGTAACATTTTGAGGCAGGTGAAATTGCAATCTTTGGGCAGAATTGCAGGAATACACGTTGATTTGTTACGCAGGGGACCAATTATAATAATGTCCTATTCAGCGCTGAAGTCCCAGTCAGCGCCTGCCTGTGCCGATGTCACGAATGCTGCAACAAAGCTACGAGCGGCAGTAATAGGCCCGCAGATCATTTTCAATATCTTTTTACACCCGGTTAGACGCCTAAGCAGACTTACTTCAAAGGCGTCAACGCGGTGAACACCAGCCTCAGTTTATAGCGAGTTACAGGCCTGTCTGTCATTATGCTGAGTCAAGCGCAGTTGATGAAACGTGAAGTGACAAGCGTGGATTTTTTTTTTCTTTTCATTTCACTTTTTTTTCACCTGCGCGTGTGTGAGAGGCTGCAGTCTGGTGGAGCAGACGGGAGCGGGTAACGCGAGGTGATGTTGTTGGGTGTAAATCGACAGCGCCAGATGAGGTTCCGGTGAAGGCTGTGGACACCTGCGTCACTCACGCCATGTCATCAGGAGAGCGGCAGTAACACGCTGTCAACACAAGGAGAGAAGAAACGAGGAAGTGATAGAGAATACAAAGCAAGCTATTCTTTACTACTCTATGTTATACTGTTTAGTGGTTTTCGGCCTGAAGACTAGTGAGAGACTCGAGTTGCCGCTGGTCACGGAGATGTCTCTGAAACGTCCTCTTGAGTTAAGGCGAGTCTCCAGGTTGTCTCGGTGAGAACGAACAGATTTGATTTCAGCGGCGACTGCATGGAGACTTTTTCATGTATCCGACAGGTCTCGAAGACATTGCAGGGACGTCGCAGAAACGTCTCACATGTTGAGGACATCAAATAGTGTTTGCGACGTTGCCACAACTGCTTGAGACTGCGTAGACCTCTCTGAGACCTCTCGACGACTTCACTGTAACTTCCAACTCATTGCGCTTACTTGGAATAAGTTGTAAACCCGATGCATAATTATTAAGCCCAATGTTAAGCATTGATTACTAATAACGCTAGTATGATTAAGAGGGATATCACAGTATTCATTACTTATGACACAAGTTCTGATTACTAGACATGTTAGTACTGACAACTGGGAATTCCTAGTACTGATTACTTTTGTTACTTAAATATGGTCTTAACCTGTACTATTATTTTTAGTAATGGTTACTGGAATATTCCTGTTCCCTTTATGTTTTATTTCTTATTGCCATTAATGAAGTTGTACATTTTTAGTACAAGAAAAAAAAATTAAAGTTATAAAGTCAATTTATTTCACATTGAACAGTGTAAAACACTTACATTTTAAGGTGCAATTGATGATAGAACATTTCCATTTCTCCAGTTATAGTTTACATCAGTCCAAACAGGTGGATTAGTCTGTACTGAGCCGATGAAGCCGAGGAGCTGAAGTATCTCAGAAGGTTCCACAAACATGCAGCTGAAATCAGACCTGCTCGTTTTCACAGAGACTACCTGGACTCACCTTATCTCGGAGACATCGCCATGACCATTGGCAACTCTAGTCTCCAACTAGACTCTAGGCCGTGAGATAGGCCCTTTGTATGTAAGCAATCAATGCAAATTGTGGAGACGTTGCAGAGACTGCTACTCATGGCAGTCTCCGCAACATCTCCGCAACTCTCCTCAGGTGAGATAGGCCCTTGAGCAGTCTTCTCCAACTAGTAGTTCGACAGTCCTTTCAAAATGGACTCTCCAAATGCTTTCTATATTTCCACATAAGCACGATGAGCCACATTTAATTCCACTTTTTTGAGCTTCAAACCATGTTGTAACATTGGTCCTTTGCAAAAAACAAACCTGGAGTATTTCACTTTATTCACACAGTTGAGAGAAATCCTGTGCACTTTAGTTTGTAGTTACTTTTTCTTCCATTGAAACACTCCCATCTGTACTTCCTAGGATAAATCTGAACAACACACAACTGTCCTCAACATTTCTAAAGCCTATAATCCAACTTCGGATGTGTTTAGAGCAGTTCTGCACTGAAAATGTGTTCATACAAACTCCCCTCCACCTATGTGTTTATAGAGCAATAACGTATCATTATTTATACATTATTTATACATTATTCCAAATTATATGTAACTTATGAATGCTCTGGTATCCAAAATAAGATTTTTAAGCCCCACATGTGTGTGTATGATATGTCCACTTTAAGTCACGTTTATAGTTGCTCTTTCTGCTTAAGTTGCATGGCAAAGATTAAATGGCTCTCTGCTGTCTTTGATTTGTAAATTTAGCTCAAGGAAGATAAAAAAAAAGGCTGTAGACCCCTTATGTTTAGCCCATAAAGATGACTGCGTGTTTATTGTTTACAAAATGCAACTATTACTGTCACTGACAAAGTGAATATAACTTGGGGCATTCTCACGTTGTCGGAATATGAAAACTTAAAAAAAAAGTCCCTATAGAGAAAGTTACCGTAATGACAAAAAGTTGTAGTGAAAAATAAATATTTAGACTGCAGCGTGGGTTGATCAAGAAAATGAGATATCCGTCTCTCACCATAAAAAGACGAGGCTCATTCCCACATAACTCTCAAATGGTATAAGTTTAATGCTGATGATTGGCATAAGACTGTTAGACTTGCCTCTAACGATGGGAAAGTGACATTTTTTTAATGCACATAAGTTCAACTCTCTCGACTTCATCACTGAGCTACGGTTGACCTGTGACTCCGACACAACGAACCAGTCCTGATCTGAATCCAGCTTTTCTGCGCTCAGATGCCTGTGTTTTACCACCAATTTGAACACCCTGAGTAACAACAGTAAAACAGCACATACTCACCTGATTCGATACAAAATACACCATTTTCACTTCTCTCTCCCGTCATCTGTTTGTAAATTGCAAAGTTACTTGGGTTGTGAAGTCTGCATAAGTACAATCAGATGTCACCTTTGTTTTCATAATTAGATTTTTATTAAAAAGGCTACACTGCTAAAAGTCATATCTAGATAAGTTTAAATTACTACTAAGACTATTTTAATCAATGGCCGCTTGTAGCAGAGTTTCAAGATGACGACGCTGGGTGTCGCCATTGCCCTCCATTGCTGCAGTACTTCCATACAGGGGCGGCAAAACAAGCTAGTTTCGCATAAGCTACCATTGCACTTTAGACAGGTTAAAACAACTTTAAAGCCTGGTGCCTAATTTTCCTAAACGTTCTACAACTAGATTTTGCGCTGGGTTAGTTACAATTAAAAAAACAGGCGGGTTTTCGTAAGAAACATTTTAGAAATAAACTAATGAGGGCCGGACTTTGACTGACAGGCCGTTAGCATTAGAGCTAATGGCACGGCTATGACCGAACTACACGTCACGCGAGTCTACGGTGAAGATCCCGCCCTTATGCCCTTTTTAGGAACATGTTCCGTCACAGCAGGGTAGGAGGAGTCTGTAAATCCCCCTCGAAAGTAGTTATTATGGCAAACGGGATAGGAGTGAGGAGAAGATGTCTATTATTTTCTACAGTCTATGATTTTAACATAACTTGAGTAATTTTGACTTGCCAAGTAAATAAATCTGCCAATGGAATGAAAAAAAACCCCATCTATTTCAAGTATTTCAAGTTTTTTAGTATCTAATGTTAAGAGCAATAAGATCTTTTTTTTCTTGTTTTGTGTACAGAAATACTTTATATAACGAACCAACTTAAATGAAGGGAACAAATATACTTATTTCAGGCCAATTTTACCCATTTTTAGATTAGTTTTTGTAGTGTAAGAAGTAGACAGACCCTGTTCAAGCCGAAGCATCTCCTGGTCACCTGATTGAGATTGTATGCAGTGGGGCAATAAACAAGGCAGCCATTTGGAAATGTAACTCAATCAAAAGTGAAAAATGAGAATGACACTTTAATCTTTTGGATCCATCTCAAGCATCAATAAATAAAATATGTTTTGACCTGGCCATCTCAGTCCCCTGACCTGCATCCAACTAAAACATGAAGAAACATGAGAATAGATGCAATATGATGAATCTGGAGGAATTCAAATGGTCTTGAATTTATGCCCACGTTTCTCCAGCCTTAGCGGCAAAAACTGGACAAGATTCAGAGCTGGTATCTTGGCCAATGGAGACAACACAAAGCACTGACTAAAGGGCTGCCAATAATTGTGGTGCAGAAAGTTTGTCTTTTTCCGCACTTACATCTTGATTCTTTTCTCGTTGGTGAGCAGAGTCATTTTGTGAAAAACAAGGATAATGTTAAAAAAGTTAAACGGGATTCCACAGTCTCGCGTTACCTCAACGGTGTAAATTCAGTGTTTTCTCGTATTAGTCTCTTTCTGAAGCAAAAAGTAGTGATCGCCAATAAACTCGGAGCTCCGGAGCTTGTATCGCTCTTCCTGAAGCAGATTGCTTCGAAACACTGCGTCGGAGCCTCTATCAGTAACATCTGGTCACGTGACTGTCTTGAAAACTGCCTCATTCTGTGAGGTGCGTATCGTGTCTTAAAGCGGGTCATCGGTTCAGAGCGTCTCACTCTGCTGCCTTGAGCAGCGATGTGCTAAACAACGGATGTGTTCTTGTCCATATAGTGATGTAAATCATTAGTGATAGATACATAAATGTGCTGTATTTCACCCATTTCCCATGTTCATGTGGTGAAAGTGGCTGTGGGCCAGCTAGAATACATTGTATAGCCTATGTTATCATTTTTCTTATTCTTTACAAAGTCCTGCTTTTGAAGGTATACACAAAGCAGATGTGGATGGCTGACCAGGCGAGGGAAACGTAAGGAGGCCATCTACAGCAAATAGTGCCAAAGCTCTGACTGAATGAAGTAAAAAGATCGCACATTAAGCTGCCTTTAGCAGCAGAGCCGCAGGTGATGGAGGCCCCGCCCACTGGAGCTCCGTAGCACAGACCCACGTTAGTTACATAGAAAATGACTCTTATTTATCAGCCTATGATAGATTTGATCATTCAAACATAAACATTAGGCTGCAAATAATAAACTGCTGCACGTCTGTTTGAAACTTTTCTTGCACACGTGTTGGTGCTTCAGTCGTGTTTATGAGAAGTCACAATAATAAAGTGTATCCACAAGAGGTCAGTGTTCAAACAAAATGAAACAGCTCAGAGACTTCGAAGTTTACAACACTTTTTGCTCGGAAAGCCTCAAAGTGTTACAAGGCTTCACTTTCCGATCACTAGCAAAAAGTATCGATGCCAAGAAACAGTTGGAAAGATGCAAGTGTTAATGGGATAATTCATATAAATGGTGACACCAGCTGATAATTAGCTCCATTATCTAGCAAAGCTACGCTTGTGTGAAACAGAAGGTCTGTTCCTGAGGCTACAGCGGCAGAGGCCCGTAACACAGGGACATATTGTAAGAGCGTCACACCAGCCGGCCCTGGACCTGCAGTGAACCCAGTCTCTGCAATTAACATTCATTACAACGGAGGAAAAAGAACCCTGATGATACTGTAGATTAACGCAAGTGACTAAATGACAATGGAAGAAAAACTTGAACATTACTGCTGACTTATTTGGAATAGTCACAGATTATTAATTGAACATGTTTTTTGGTAATTCATAATCCACTTTATCCCTTACTTTGTTACGGATGGGGTAATAATAACCATGATCTAAATAGGTTGTGTCTAATTTTCAACGTTTACTAAGCGTTTGCTCATGTGCAATACAAGTAGCACGTTGCATTCTCTCCTTTGAATATCAGATTTGGAGCCTTAAAACTGGCCATTTCAAACAGTAAATTCCCATGGATGCGCATGCTAGAAAACACATTACTGAAGAACAACAGAACGCCAATGAAATGTTTTGTGAGCCACGATATGAACAATGTGGACAAATACTGCCTTTTGGTGGGGTTCATGGGATTAATAAGTGAGGCACTAGTAAACACTAGATGAAAGAAGCAGCTAAAAGACAACTATGGAGGTAAGCAACATGCTAACATTATGCTAACACCAGCTTAAGTTGTGCTAACGTGGCTAAATGCTATCACCGGCAAAATAAATGAGGGCTGTCCACACTCTTGTTTGCCAATTAGATGCCAAAACTTGTACCTGCTCAGCCCGGAATGGTCCTGGCCGGGGCAGTGGGGACGCTCGTCTGACAGGGCAGACCAGGCTCTTGGCTGGTTATGGATTGCCAGTGGAAACCGGGCATTAGTGTTCCTACAGTTTCATATTCAAGCATGATAGAAGATATTGTGCAAAACGCGAAACAAGAACGTTATTTATTATAACTGCTTTGAATTTTGAATACTTCTTAAAGCAGTACTAAGTAACTCAGGCCCCTAGAGGCCATACGCGCCACTGCAGGTGTCGTAACATGTTGCAGTTTTTTACTTATTAATTGTCTGTGAGGGTAAATACTACGCTGACAGAAAAGACAAAGGGAGAGAGGGATATTGTACATTGTACATGTTTAAGGGGCGTTAGCCTAGCTTCTTCTTCGTGATTCTATTAGTGTGTATTGCGCCTCCGACCCGTAGGCAGCCAACTTATATTGTGGTTTTCTAGCGAGAGACACCGGGGGAGATGAAAAACCCCCCAATCATCCCATTAACACTTGTATTACCCCCAGAGGGACTACGGAACGGATTTAATAAGGTAAACAAGTTACTTAGTACCGCTTTAACACAGTCGATGTAGGGGTGTTTTAGGTCAGGGTAACTCAACGATGGTTGGGAGATACTGTGAAGTGAAGGCCATTTCAGTGCTGAAAAAGTAAAAGGAGAGGAATAACTGCATCCCATAGAGAGGTCTTGTTAATGACATTTTCTTTTTTAATGAAACTGTTCTATATATTCACTTCACTTTGATCACCATCTGGCAAACGCAACATGCACATTTTGATATGGTTTATTACTTACTATAGGTGGAAAAGCTCAGAGAGCAGAATGGCATTTCTTCTTTGAAACCGCTTCAGATGCAGCATCATTTTGTTTCCAGTCATGGTGTCTTTGGCTCCATGCACCGCCGTTCCCTTTGAGAGGAAGACTCCGTAATGTGGAAGCACCGAGCTCCAAGTCCACCTCCCACAGCGCAGACGCCTCTATCAGCATGCAGGTCTGAAGTCTGCTCTTCTCCCACACGCCCTCACACTCCGGGGGGGAAGGGGCTAAAGCTCTCGCCTGGCTTGTCCGTATACCAAATTGCACTCTGCATTTGCACACGAGAGGTACGGATGATTTTGTTGTGTTGTTTGGCCGGGACATTTTAGCTCGGAGGCAGCGTCAGAGAGACAGGTTCAACACCGTGCAAAATGCAGTCCCACTTGTTCTGGCACTGGTAGCGAAAGAGTGAGGGCTTAGAGCTGTCAGCAGAACAGGTAGAGTTTAGAACAGCAAGGGATTATTTCTGTTCATGTTAAACGGCGCTGTAATTGGGGCTGAATTACGTGGTTAAAATCCACTTTACGGTTCTTGTTGGGACATTTGTTTGTGGCAACCTGTCCGCGGCCCCCTTGTTATTGAGCTGCGTTATAGTCATACAAATTTGCTGGAGGAATGTTTGCATATTGTAAATGTTTGAGGGACAAGGGGGAACTCAAAGCACCAGATGAATCCTGACAGGACTCCCCTGACAGAGGAATACATAAAGCTAAAATAACAGTGCATGTTGGTGCTACATTTGGTGTATATTTCAGTGTCTGCGTACTGTTTTGACAGTTTTTAGAGTTATCTAACTGAAACTAGTCACAAGCGAATACACAGACAGGGATGGACCATCTGGCTGCCATGCTGGGCCTTTTGGTCGGGGGCTGGGGAGCGCCGGCTTTCTACATCACAATGGACACAAAGACTCTGCGGATTGTTCCTATCTCGGCTCCCCTCGGCTGAAGCACATGCTGGGTTTCTGCT
This sequence comes from Neogobius melanostomus, assembly GCA_007210695.1. NCBI lineage: Eukaryota > Metazoa > Chordata > Actinopteri > Gobiiformes > Gobiidae > Neogobius > Neogobius melanostomus. The sequence goes on from VHKM01000062.1 coordinate 878,337, forward strand.
TCACACCTAAGACAATGGCCAAAGACGTGTCCTGGCTCAAAGGCCTTCCTGTGGCCCCTCCCATTTTGGTGCTGGGACGGCCTCTCATGTGTACCTATATAACCAGGGGAGAGACTTCGGCTCCCCAGAGCTAACCATGAGTTTACCTGTACTCCTGTGTGTTGGCCCTCCGCACGTGTGTTAAATTAAACTTACACTTTTGATAAGACAAATACTTTCACGTTTTCCTTTATAGTGGTGAGAAACTGCCACGACAGTACATTGGTGTATGAATGAGAGTGTAAATAGGTGACTGGTTGATTTTCCTGTAAAGCGATTTGGGCCTAATGAAGGTAGAAAAGCGTTATATATTTACCACATACAGTATATCGTAATTATGAGGACCTTGAAACAATACAGCCTCTTGGCAATCCGGTTGTAGGTTAAGTTCCCTGATTATTGTGCAGTTGAATACTTTTCAGTCTGTATATATTTTACCGTTAACTAGTGATGGGTCGGTCGCAAACGAGTCGGTACAAAGAGCCGGCTCTTTTAAGTGAACGGCGAGAGCCGAGTATCACCGGGGAGCCGTCTCAGAAGCGAATCCACAAAGGCTTTAGCTTTTAGTCATTTGTTATTTGACAACAACCAGCGTCATATTTTTGGTTCCATGCTTAGTCAAAAGTAAACAATACGATCACACAGCGTGGTGATGCGTCGCAATGTCGGCCTTTTTCACACATTATTAGAATCATTTAACAACAAAAGCATCAGTTCATGAGTCCTGGCTAAAGTTTTTTACTTTAGTGAGGTCTGGAGTCTGTGTTCATTCCACGACGCTGTAGGTCTCGGAGGGGACAACACTAACACAGGATTTTGACTGTAAATAAAAAGAAACTGCATGAATAAACAGTAATGCCAACTACAAACTGTGGGTTGCTATAATAATGATGCCACCACCTCCCAAAGTTTAACCTCTGAAGACAACATAAAACATCGACCACTGTAAGCCAAGTTATGGTGATGAAAAATCATTTCTATGCTTTTGAATATAGTTGTTGTTTTTTGCCAATGGGCAATCAAAGGTTAAGCAGACACTCATATCGCAGAAAACTGAAAAGCATGCAGGATCCAAAGAACTTGTAGATAAAGAAAGCAAAAAGATCCGCACAGCTTGAATGCTGCCAATCAATTTTTCTTTCGCACACCATGACCAATGTGGGCAATCATCCAACAAAAACATAATTCAAATACTTAAAAGTTGAAACTTTATCACCGAAATTCACTTGTTACATTGTTACACAATCCACAGACAGCTACGATTGCGTTCAAGTTACCAATTCGCCCTATGATATCTCTGTTTGAAAAGCTGGGAGAAAGCCTGGTGAGAGAGGGGCTTCAGCTGCATTAACCATGGCCTTTGCCTAACCTTTGCCTAAGCTCTGTGGGAATACTGCTCTGGACTGTATTCTCTGCAGGTCAGGGCCCCGTACAAAGAATTCAGCCGAGCAAAACATTGAGTTTATTCTGCGCTTGACTTAAAATGACTTCAGCTTAACTATAAGTTTTGTGTTGTTCACTTTTCTCTTTAGTCTTTGAGATTTTGCAGGATTCTTTGACATACTTTCTCATGTTATAATCTCCAAAATAAGGAATACTATCTGACTAAGCTCAAATCAACTGGATCCATTCAGGTTTTACTGAGAGGTTTTTGTAGTAATAAGATGTTGATTTTATTTTATTTATTTTTTGGTAATCATTAAGTATATTGTATAAGCACACACTTTGTCTGACTATAAAACCTTTCTTTATCAACCGGATTTAGCAGCTAGTTACTGTTTGATGATGGGACTCTATTGCTCCCTGAAAGTTGTAAAAGGTGCTTTTAAACTCATCCCTGTTGAGAATGTCAGAAATGTCACTCTTTCAGTCTTTGTTAACCAGAATTTAAGGCTTTTGTTAGTTAAAACAGTTTTAACAAAATCAAGTCATTTTAAAAGAACAGGCCACCGTTTTTTCATACTGAGATATGTTCTTACCTGAGCCTGGACGAGTTGATGTGTAACTGTCTGTTTTTTACGCGTGCGCTCAGTCGCGCATAAAGACTGAACTATAAGGAGCACTTCGACTTTACTGTGCGGACGTTGAAGTGCTCCTTACAATATAGTTCCCCTTTTTATTCGCTTAGATAATCGACATGTTTAGTTTTGTGTCACTAGACTTGGATCGTGTAACTAACTACTCACGTAACCGTATTTAAATAGGGAAAACGAGGAAGAGCTTGGTCGCTTCTAACTTCACCTCCAGTGGCGTACGAAGGGTACCAAGGGGCCCCAAGCAAGAATGTCGGTAGGGGGCCCTCTGTTGGCCGCCCTGTGTATTGCGCACTGGGAGAGAGGACATCTCGTGGGCAGGAGTCGGTCGCCGGACAACTCCCATAATGCAGTTCTCTGCATAAATTTCCCTCCGAACCGAAGGCTGAGGTTCTTTAGGTCATAATGAGTGTGACAATAAACTGGTTTCACTATTAGAAATATAATCTGGTGGAGACATGAATAAAAAGTATGTCCACTGCTCATTATCAGTTAACATAGGGAACCATGACTCACTAAAGCATGTAGCAGGATGGGGATAAACAGCGCCACGGCACATTGGTGGAGAAATGGTGTAATTGCAGCTCCAAAGTCTTAGGAAGACTGCGTATATCAAGTGTTTGATGCAATCCAATCCAATCCAACTTTATTTATAGAGCACTTTAAAAACAACAACGTCGACCAAAGTGCTGAACACAAAAAATTACATTAATAAACAAAGTGTATAAAATGGGTCAGTTCACGGGGCCCTTGCCTGTTGGAGGCCCCAGGCAGCTGCCTGCCTTGCCCAATGGCAAGCTACACCTCTGTTCACCCCCGTTTGGCCCCATAGAGGAAAGGAGTATAGAGGCTAAATGCTAATAACATCTTTGGTCTTTTTGCATGACTGAGCGGACAGTTACGCATCAACTCATCTAAGCTCAGGTAAGAACATATCTCAGTATTCCTTTAATAGCTCTTTTCATTTTTGTTGTTGTTGCATACAGCACCTATAGAGTTCACTTTATTTTATTTCCCACTGTGCAAAAGTGTCCAAGACTTTTTTTTATTCTCAGGAGTTAGGCCTGAATAACCTGTGCTTATATTTTCCTATTATGCGTTTGATTAGGTTAAAAAAAGCCAAAGATTAACAAAAGTGAGAGCCTGAATAAAGCATGAAAGGAAAAGGACCTTTAACTCGCGTATAGATATTCTGTTTTGTGCAGCGTAGGAAGTGGTTCTTTCAGCCTTTACTCTGACAACGGCACTGCTTTGATTGCTGACAGCTCGTGACAGGATTTATGAAAAGTTAAACAAGCCTAATCTGAGTTGAAGAGAAGGAGTGGGATTAGCGCGTCCGCAGTGGACTTGTTCTAATAAAAACAAACAACTTCCTCCTCGAGCTTCGGGAGGAATCACGATCTAATGAGGGCCATGTTTGGGGAGGCTGGAAATAGCACAATGAATATTTTAAACCCTTTGGCTCCAGCTGTTTACCACCAAGTTTTGTTTTAGGCCTCATCGTGTTATCAGAGAGTGCTGAGAGTTTCTATTCATAGGTAGGATACTGTATGTACAAATCGAATTCACCGCAAAACTATTCTGAAACACACATTTTGATTGCGCATTACAAAATATCCTCTTTGTTTGCCTACACACTGTCCTACGTTTGGTTGTACTACACAGTAATTTAAGCTTAAAACAAGATGATATATCCAGACTCTTTGCAGAATGTGTAAACTTTTAGGTGTCCTAACTTCAAATGTTGATTGAGTGAATGAATGTATAATACATCAACTGTACATACATTTGCTGTTCACAATGATAGAATATGCTAAATATATGTAAGCAAAAACTGTTGATGTCATTTCACCTTAAGTCTATCCTTCCATGTCCCATCACATTGTGCAATATGTCCTGTTGTCCCTCTGTGGTGTGTCCAACCTTTTGTTTCACATGGCGAGCTGCCTTTATGTCAGGGAGCTACATGTGTAACCATGCAACTTAGGAGGAGTTCACCCTGAAGAGCAGCCACGGTGATATTTAAGTGTGATTGTAGAAAATGAATCGAATTATGTACTTATACTTGATTGTATTTACCAAAATGTTTGCAGATGCCAAATGCCTCGGTAGCACTTTATAATAACTACACCGTATTCATTGTGTTCATCCCAAAGGAAATTTGTCTTGGACACACAGGCTGCCGCGCTTAAAACAAACAAAACAAGCCTTAAAGGGACTAGATGCAAGTTGGTCATTTTTGTACTCACTACTGCCACCTCAGGTCTAATGTGTAACTGCAGCTTCTATATTAAGCTTGTGCATGACGGCACTTTGGACCCGAATTAACACCTTTTTGAGTGATTTTAGAGGCAGTTGTGGTGAACAGGTCTGGGCTCATTCTACACATTAGGACATGGCTGGAACATGTAAGGGGAGGAAAATACTTAATTTGAACATTTTTAAACTCTGTATACTATAGTCCCTTTAATAAATGATGAGTTAACACTTAATTCATCATAAACAATACATTAATTAAGTGTGACTAACAATTACTAACTACTTAACATTGAATAAGTGCAATATGTGAAGAATTATTCATTATGAGTTTGGCATAAACGGTAGTAGTTATTAAGTGTTAGTCACCCTTAACTGATTAACTATTCATGATGAATTCAGTGTTAAATCATCATTTATTAAGTAAGGATTAAACAACTCGGAGCCGTGCATTAGACGGTTATAATGCACGACGCGGAGTCAAGAACACCACGACGCGCAGCGGAGTGCATTATAACCGTCTAATGCACGGCTCTGAGTTGTTTAATCCGCTTATACCATGGTCCCACAAACGTAACATTTTATAACAAATGTTGTTTTCATTTACTAAACTCGCTAAATATGCCAAACTACAGGGACTATTTTATGTGGGTTTTTAAGCGGCCACTGTCTGAACGGCGAGCATTCTCTCGCTGCTGCGAGGATCTCCGTCAGGCTCAACGAAACAACAGAAGCACACGCTGCCTCGCCAGACTCACAACACAACAGGACTAACCTTGCTCTTTTCCGTGGAAGTAAACACCGATATGCGGCACTCCTGGGCAGGAGTTATTTCACTTTTACGCTGTTTAACCTAAAGCTAGTTAGCTAGCTAGCAACATGTAGCTCAACGACTGAAACAGATGCAGTGGAGTCATTGAAGTGAGTGAAGTCCACTTACACCTTGGCCCCACGAACTGAAACTTTTATATGTGACTTTACTAATCCAGCCTAATATGCTTAAGTGCAGGGATCATTTTATATACGTCTGAAAATAATGAATAGTGCCTTAACCGTTTTCAGTAGAAATGGAAAGCTCATATTTTATTAACAGAAGCCTAACCTAGCTGCTTGCTCTCCTCTATTCCCCATTCATCAAAAGTTTTGTTTTGGCCAAAAACGTTGAAATTAACCACAAAATCCATCTCATTCGTTCATGTCAGTCAAGCGTTTGTCTGATTCAGCTGTGTTATGCGTTGCTATGGCGATGCCCGCAGCGGAGTGATATCCCAGTGATTTAACTACCGGACTACGTGTGCGGTTATACCAAAATAATGCACGCTTGTCAGCACCCACCAGCCAATCAGAATCGAGTATTCACCCAGACCATGGCATAAGGCTAAATAAGGTGTGGTTATTATAAAGTGTTGCCAGTGCCTCTATGTGACCTATCAAGTGTGTGTATAAATGTAATAAGTGTTTGTTAAGCTACCAATGAAGGGCTGGAGAACCTCTGGGTGTAGATCCCTGCTCTAGTGAATAGTAATCAGTGTTTCGTAAAACTTGTAGTAAAAGTACTAGTGATTCTGAATAATCAATAAAGTGCTAGTATTATGTAATTATAAAGGCTCTATAGAAACAGACATAATAAAAGTAGTAGTAGATTACTCTCTTCATCCTAACTCCATCTACACACTGCTGTTGTGTCCTTGAGTGAGACACCCACTGGGACACTCAGGGCTAGGATAGTAGCAGTTTTTTACTTTAATACCAAGCTGGTGACTACTGTTTCTTATTGAGCGATGTATTTGATTTAAAGTAACATTTGAGTATATGCTCCTACCTCTGCCTATTATCCACATGTCACTTCCCAGTCATATGTGCACCGCTGTGTATTGAGTTACCGCGCGCTAATCTTCACAGGGCAGATCTAGGGATTATAGATCTGGGATTATAGATGGGAGCGTGTCGGCAGGTAATCCGCCCCGTGTGTCTCCCGGCTCAGGTCAGGCGTGTCAGCGTCTAGGGCTAAACATGTCCGCCGGCTCCAGTCACAGTGAACCGTAGGGAGGAATCTGGGGATAAGCATTCATGTCTTTACAAGTGCACTTTAAAGCCCACTCTCTACTGAGGACTTGACAAGTTCACTTCAATGCTACACAGAGGGGACAGGTCTTATCGGGTTTATGTGGTCACCATGGGGAGTGTCGGGAAGAAGCATAACAATGGCTTTTATAAAACAGACATAACTTGCAAATGTAGGATTATCTTGAGGTGGGGACAAATCTCTTATTTCGGGAGATGCTCAAGACACAGTGTGGTGCGTGTATGATCCTGCTTAACACTTCTCAGTGTGTTGACCTATCGACCCGTTAGCACATACTGTAGAGTTTCCCATTTTAAATATCTATAGCACATTAAAACAACATGAAAGTTCCAAAAGAATAAAAACATAAAAAACAGTACACAAATAATACATCTCAATATAGCTCCACCAGTCAATAAAATAACACTGAAAGAATAAATAATTAAAAACAATAAGAAATAGTCTATTGAAAATCAATAAAAGTAATAAAACAATATATAATTAAAAATACCTTCCTGGAACCGCCACCTTAACGTGGTGGAGGGGTTTGAGCGCCCGAATGATCCTGGGAGCTCTGTTGTCGGGGGCTTCGTGCCCCTGGTAGGGTCTCCCATGGCAAACAGGTCCTAGGTGACGGGTCAGACAAAGAGCGGTTCAGAAGCCCCTTATGAGAGACCAACAGGCCCGGATAGAACCATGAGGCCGTCCTTCTGTGGACCCACCAGCTGCAGGAGGAGCCATAGGGGGCTGGTGCAATGTGATTTGGGCAGCTCCAACAGCTGCCCCCACGACCCGGCAACGGAAAAGTGGAAGAAAATGGATAGATGTATGTATGGATGGATGTATGTATGGATGGATGGATGGATGGATGGATGGATGGATGGATGGATAAAAGACATAGAGGACCACACGACACAGGCGGTGTTAAAAGTCAGAGAATAAAAGTGCTTCTGAAGACGAGTCCCCCCAGTATAAGACACAAAAAAGTATGCAAATTGTGCACTATCAAAGCTGATCCACAATAATTTGTGGCTGAGCACCTGTGGTAATTTTGACAAATTTAAATCGAGTTTTACATTTGTTTTAGTAGGAAACAAATATATATTTAATCTAAAATACAATTAGAGCAATGGTTCTCAAGTGGTCTGGCTTTGGCACTCACCATTACCATAGGAAGCCAAATAAAATGTAATGTATCATATGAAGTATTGTATTTTCCACACACGTTTTTATTGAACAAACTCGAGTGCTCTAAGATTCAAATTTAGACTTCAAACAGCATATTAAGAAAATGGTACATGTCATTAAATTCAATTCAAGCTTTAAGCATACTATAAGACCTTCTCTGACGACAGAGTCTGCAAAGGCTTGTACGCATGCAATGATCTTCAGCCATATAAGTCACTGTTACACCACACGGTCCCATACATCAGTCTCTCTTTATGAAAACATTAAAAACAAATCCTGCACTCACAGGTAGATTATCAGTGTAACCTCTTAGGCGTGTTATCTCACCTGTGACTGTCCTTATAACTGAGCCCTGTGACTGAAACTTTGTTGTTCCATGTACTATGTCTGTATTTCTCTTCTGTCAATTAATGTTTCGTTCACCTGCCTCAGGACAATGGATGCAATTTAGCTATTATGCTAACAATGGTACATTTACATTGTGTCTTTATGCTGATACGTTGATTAATGTGCACAGTCCTAATTCAAATGAATAAATACATTCATAGAATAAAAAAAGCAGTAGATGTGCCTTTAGGACTGAACGTATGATCAAAACAACCCAATAGCATTTTAACATTCTCCGGTAGTGTTTCCATGCAGTTTCAGCTGAGAAATATTGAAAAAAATGTTCCCTGGAAAAGGCTTGCAACTCACCAGTTAATTTACAAAGAGAGGAGACGACAGTAAATGTGTGAGAGTCTTTTTGGGGTGGTGCTTCGGAGATGGACAGAGGCAGGGCAAGCAGCAGCGAGGAACCATTCAGGCAAAGCAAATCGGTACAGAGGAGATAAAAACTGACCCCCGCTCCAACTAAGCTTGCAGAGCCAGGGCTGTGATATTAGATATAGCAGTAATGGTAACCATAGCCCCCTTTTAACAAATGTGCATGTCCCTGGGTGTTTATTATGTTTATTAAAGTCAGCTATAGACGTGAAGTCCGGAATCCGGTCTTAGTTCTGACGGGCATTTGAGCGAGCATTCAGTGAAATGTATGAAAACTAATACAAATCACACTGAAGATTGACAAACTGCACCATCTTCTCAACAGGCCTTAAACTTCATTCATTTACAGATGAGAGAAGGAATAAAGTTCACTGTGAATGATGCTGGGTTTCAGAAGAGTTTCCTACATTTAAGTGACAAATTACACCAGGGGTCGGCAAGTTGGCTTGGTTTCGGGCCATTTTTTTTATGCCGATAGGTGGCGGGCCAGCCGGTCCATTGTTAAAAAATAGATTTATTCATGCACGGGTATTCAATACTAGATAACCCCAAACTATACATATTTTTTATGTAAAAATAAAATATTGTTTGAAACAATACTATCCCCGAGTCTGTCAGATTTTCGCGGGTTACACAGCACTAGCAAAAAATAAAGTTAGCATCACAAACATGTCGCTTTCCAAAGGACAAAAAAGAAAAGTGGACAGTGAAAACAGGTGTTTTAGGGAGGAATGGAGACAAACATATGGTTTCATCCTACCTGGATATGTGAATGCCAAACCTCTGTGCCTCATCTGCAACGACGTCATCTCCGTTTGCAAAGAGTACAATATTCGGCGACATCACCGTTACACCGAAAACTGCATGACCGCCGAAAAATGCACCCCCTCTTACCGCGCACAGATGAAACAACGACAGGAAGGTTTCTGGGACTGTCTCTTAACAATTATATGCAGTGTGGCGTGAGAGTGTGTGAAAGCACTCAAATGCGTGTGTCTCACGGTGAAAGCGTGAGAGTTGGCAGCCCTAAAGAGGGGGTGCATTTTTAGGCGGTCATGCAGTTTTCGGTGTAACACTGGCACGCCGCAGTTGTGTGAGCAGCGCTGTAGCGCCTGGAGGAGGTAAAGTATGAGGATCGGAACAAACCACAATTTAACCTAGAAGTTAGGCTGCTTAGAGTTAAAATGCAACAGTGGAATGATGTTGTGCCAAACACAAGCAAAGATCAGGGGCAAAACATGTGCGGATAAAGAACAATGAAGTCTCTGTTAGGCTTCTTTTTTTATTTTTTTATTTATATCCTCTGGCGGGCCAAAAAATATTGGCAACGGGCCAAAGTTGTCCCCCGGGCCGGACGTTGCCGACCACTGAATTACAGAGTTGCATCTGTGATTGGATTGAAGCAAAACGTGCCAGAGTAAACCATGAGCTCTGTCCGACGCTCCTGCTTTAGGACAGTAAGTAGGATGAGGATATTGGCAGGACAATCGACCAGGTATTTCTGACAAAATACACAAGTTGTCCAGAGGCACAGGACACATTTTCTTATGAGGGTAATTCATAAACTGTCTGCATCACTGAGCGTTCGGTCCATCAGAGTGCAAAGAGGTCTTGCCAATAAGAACATCGCTGACCTCGTGCTGGAAGAATAAACAGCCATGTTCATAGCCCCAGTCTGTATGTCGATATCCTGAAACAGTGCGTAATCCCACGCACTGTACGTTTTCTCTGCATAGTCTCTGCATTTCCGGCTAATCCTCGGGAATTCCACAAATCCCATCGTAAGTGCTTTGCCCACAAGAGCTGTAAACATTTAATAACATGTAATCAATGCCAGGAGTTACAAGGTCAAGCGCTTGCCTTTTCTGCCTCACTCCACTCCCCGCTGCCATTCCCGTAAACCCTAAGATCTCCATCCTCTACGATGTGAGAAATCATCATGAGGTCAGCGGAAAGTATCGGCAATGGATCTGAGAATGTTTCACTCCGAGTGCCAAGCCAGATACGGATACAGCTCTCCAAATTGTCTCAAATTGTAGAAGAGGTTTTCAAGGTCGTCGACTAGATTTGATCGCTTGAGTTGAGAACATTTCCTCCAACAAAGAAGGAGAGTTTAATATCGGCTTGAAATTGGATGAGAGGCAAAACATCCTCGACTAAAACAACCGACTCCAGTTGTTGATCCAAAAACGCCAAGTGACAATGGGAAACTCTTGCACTTAAGAATCTCTTGAAAAGATTACACCAAAACAAGATGGAAAAATGTCTGAAAGAAGTAACAAAACGCGACCAAAACAGGGCTAAAATTAGTCTAAGAACAACTTAGAAGTCTTTATTTATTTACTTGCATTTTTGTTTGTGATCTAAGAGGATACACTCAAATCAGAAGCTGTTGGGATATGAAGCAAGCATGAGACATTGTGAATACTGGTCAAAAACAACAACAGAATCCTTATCTGAAATTGATGGCATAAAGGTTTTTCACTTGGGGATAGAACTGTCTGTGAGTTGCATTAAACCAGGACAGCAAAAGTAAAGGCATGAAAGGAGGTGCCTGGGCCGCAGTGTGGGAACCACTTTACTGATGCTTCGCCTGTTGGTTTTACACTTAAAGTCAAATCAATACGACCCACCCATAACCGCCCTGCAGTCACGATCCACCACAGTGACTAGAAAGCATCCTGACCCCGAGGAGGAAGAGGCCATACCTCTAAATAAACACTTTTATTCCTTATACCGCCTGTATTTTCATGACTCCCAGCAGTGCTCTTGTGTTTTAGCAGTAGGACTGACAGCCTGTGGAAGACTCTTCTGTGAGAGCTACGGTGTTTTCACATTTTTCTGCATGAGATTTTCTTTGGAATGGGCGATGAGTAAATGGGTATAATGAAGAAGAGGGGATGAAGAGGCTAAGGCATATTTATTTTGATATAAAAAGCTGATGTTGATTTAGTTAAAGCCACCCTGAGCTATTCCATTTGCCGGTCCGGAATAGTTGCATACTAACAAGCTAACTCTGTCCCGTAGAAGCAGAGACGAGCTCCACACCTCCCCCCGCTCTGCAGAGGTAAACACATACACTGTTTGAAGTAGCAGAAGCAGCAATAGTTAGCGCGCTAATGCAGCCAGAGTTGACAGAAGTTTACAAAAGATAAATATGACCGATCTGTTCTGATGCAGCTGAAATCATAAAATGGTTGTTTGTCAAATAAAATCGACAGGAAACCGCCAGATCTTTTCTTTGTTTACAAAGCACGCACCAGGAAGAGTAAGAGGAATTTGAGGGTTACGGTAAATATAGTTCTAAATTAAAGTAGTATGCTCTAAAAGCCACAAAAGACAGACTTGCATGTTCAGTTCAGTCAATTTGATTCATCCCACATGGGGCAATTCCTTTAGCGCAGAAAACATACAATATAAAACAGCCACACAAACAAAACAAACAAACAAGTGAAGCTCACACATAGATACAATCTGTTTGAATAACAGGCAAGAGACAACCTCAAATTAAAGAGACTTCAGGAGTCATATAGCCTCAGGGATAAAAGATTTCATATAAAGCTTTACCGCATGGCAAGGCATGAAGCCAACAATGAAAATTCACCATATAGGACATGCTCTGGAGAATCAAGAATTGTCTTGGCTTTCCTAGAGATCTGCAGATCACAGGAAGCACACAGGTCCCTTAACTGAACTCCAATGATTTTAGAGCAGGTTTTTACAACTCGATTCAGACTATTTTTGTCTGCGAGTGAAAGGTTTTTAAACCAGCAGATAAAAGAAAAACACAAAAGGCTCTCGATAAATGCTCCATAGAACCGCACAAGAATTGTGGGACAGAGAAAGAACTTAGAACTTAACACAGGATCAATGAGATTTCCTTTCCCATTGAATGCATCATCAGGGTAGCATGTGGAGCGGAGTCAGGGGAAAGCCAGGTGAGTGCAGAGCAGGGTTTACTACTGACAAAAATAATCCTAATAGGTTAAGGCAGCTTTAAGATGAAGCCAATTCATCCATTCATTCTGTTGGGTTAGTTTTGCTCCTCAAGTAAGCGTAACATTACTTGGAAATAAAATAAAAAGTTCACTCAAGTTTTATACAGACGTAATCCGCAGCGCTTGGAACCAGCAGGAGGCCCGCAAGAGATTTCATGTTGAAATCGGTGAGGAGAGAGTTGCAGAAATCGAAATTGTTGCGTCAGCAGCCTGGATCTTGTGTCCACTTGTCCCTATTTTCATTTGTGCAAAACTAATATATTGACACCAACCATCATGACAAAAAGATATTAACAAAATGTGGTAATGTACAGCATATTTGTATTTGTATTTATTTTGATCTCCATTAGCTGTAGTAAGTACAGCTATTCTTCCTGGAGTCAATCCAGCATGCTGCTCACAAACAATATTTACACCAGTTTTCAACACCGAGTGATAATATTACCCCCCCCCCCCCCCCCCACACACACACACACACACACACACACACACACTCAAATGTACTAAGGACATAGTGTATGCTATCAGTGAATACATAAGAGATGATGTAATGCCAGCATTAGTAGCGTAATGGTCAAGTTCCTTAATTAGACCACCATGGGTCACACAACAGGTTTTATCAAATTAATACATGAGATGCCTTTTCAAAAGGGCTTTAAATTGGTACTTACTGTTTGCATAAATAATGTCACTTGGCAAAATATTCCAACCAGACATGGCTCTATACATTACAGTACTTTTTCCATTGTTGGTTATCACTTTGGGAAGTTTAAATCTGCCCTCCGTGGCATGTCTGGTTTCATAATTATGATCATCCGAACTAAAATTTAACTCTTTGTACAGTACATTTGGAAGGTTAGTTGTAATTATATTTCTTATTAAATTCATTAAAGAAGCAGTAAATCTCTCTTTTACCTTGAGCCAGGACAGTGTATTATGCATCCAGTTTACATTAGTTCTGAGTGAGCACCGAAGTATACAACGAGCTGCTCTGTTTTGGACGGTTTGTAAAGCTTTTATATTTGTTACGGCTTGAATATATAGGTTGAATGAAAATAATAGCACACCTAAAAATAGGGTAGGAGGGATAGAGAGTATATGAAAGACTGGCAACAACAGACAAACCAAGCAAAAGATAATCATTTCACAATATTTTCAAATGAACAGTAAGCCTAGGCACTTTGTTCTATCCGGAAATAACATTATCCCCGCTCACAATAACCTCTTAAATTAACCGAGAGCTGTCTTTTCAACACAAGAGTTTAAACATCACGTAAACTACCAACTTCAAATCCCCGCTCTCCAAATTAGGGATTTGGACGCTAATCACCGGGCACTCCATCACTCCCAGCCCAAACAATGCAGCGGGAGGCAGGCGCGCAGTCATTTAAATCCAATGTGCTAATACAGCCTGTGCAGCGTGAGGGCAACATCTTAATCTCCTACCTCATTAGGCTGTATAATGTGAGTTAAAATTGTTATTCGAGGCACAGATGCGGAGAGACGGAGGAGTTGGGAGTCTAGTGTTGGTGGCAGCGGGGTAAAATCCCAGCAGTGAAAGGCGGAGAGAGATGAGAGTGTGAAAAGCAGCATGTAGTATGGTGTGAGATAGACCACTTTACCTCTGCCCTGCTAATGAGGCTAATAACGGACTGCAAACGGGCAGATAACAGCTTCTGACAACGTGCTCTGTACAAGGCAAGAATAATGACGGCACATTGCACTCTCGCCTCATAGATACAGACGGCATCTCTGGAATTGTCCACATATGGTCATATTTGACGCAGTTGAGGTGGACAACAAAGAGGAATACAATCTAAACCTTATGTAATTACTCCAAAACTACTTTAACAAATGCTGAATTATGAATATAGTTTTCTACCCAATACAGATACAAAGACATGGAGAGAAGAAAAGCGGTTCAACAGCTCATAAATACTTAAATAACAGAGAATACAAACATGATGCTTCATGTTAGCATCATGCTACACGCTAACGCTAGCTATGACTGCCGTTTTTTCGCTTCTACTGAACAAGCTGCTATGAAAAAACATCCATATGGACTCGATTTAGACTTGACTTTATTTGTGTGTGATGAATAAGTGTATATTCCGCCAGAAAAGAGTGAACAATTTTGTTTCCCAAAACATACTTCCTCCCCCCTCGGCGAGGCCACGCCCCCTTGTATGATCTATAGGAAGTTCTATCCTGGATCTGGCGTAGCCTTTCTGTATTGAATTGGGATGTCCTCAGTGTGCGGTTTCCTCTGGGAGCTCAAGTGTCCCTTCCCATCATAATAAACATGTGGGTTCCCCCCGGGGAGACCAAGACTGAAATTAGATAAAGGTCAAAAAAATACATAAATCATGTCCCTTTCTTTACAAAATTACCTTATTTATTGTCTCGAGTTCTGCAAACCTAGCCCCATTCTTCACTAAGAAACTGAACTATTTTCTGATACGAACCACAGCCAACACTAACTAGAAATTTTGCAATGGCTGAAGCCATTGCGATTGACTGCGGAATAGTTCTAATGCAGAAGTTATCTGAAAAATCCTTGAAATCCTTGAAAATGCTGTGAAACGGTGAAATACTTGAAAAATCATTGAAATTCCCAATGCCCTTGAATCTACTGATATCCTTGAATCTCTGAAAAACTCAAAACTCCTAAAATCCTTCAAACTGTTGTAACCTTTAAACTCCTAAAATCCTTCAAACTGTTGTAACCTTTAAACTCCTAAAATCCTTGAAACTGTTGAAACCTTTAAACACCTGAAATCCTTGAAACTGTTGAAACCTTGAAACTCCTGAAATCCTTGAAACTCCTGAAATTCTGTAAACTGTCGAATATCCTTGAAACTCCTGAAATTATTGAAAGTGTCCTTGAAACTGTTTAAATTGCCCACACCGCTGAAATAATTTATTTCCAGTAACTATGGCAACCTGGTCTGGACTTGGCCTGGCTTCTGTGGTTCGCCTCGATCTGATTTTGGTTCCGGAAACTATGGCAACGTAGCCTGGACTTGGCCTGGCTTCTGTGGTTCGCCTCGATCTGATTTTGGTTCCGGTTACTATGGGAGCCTGGTTTGGACTTAGCCCAGCTTCTATTGTTTGGCCTTGATCTGCTTTTGGTTCTGGTAATTATGGCAAATTGGTCTGGTCTTGGTTTGGCTCTGGGTCTTGATCTGGGTTCGGGTCTTGGTCTGGAACTTGGATCGGGTCTTGGTCTGGGTTCGGGTCTTGGTCTGGACTTGGCCCACCTTTTGTGGTCCGCCTTGATCTGATTTTGGTTCCGGTAACTATAGTAACCTGGTCTTGGACTTGGTCTGGTCCTGGTCTGAGACTTGGTCTGGATGTTGGCCTGGGTCTTAGTTTGGGTCTTGGTCCAGGTCTGACTCTGAGACTTGGTTCGGGTCTTGGTTTGGCTTTTGTGGTTCGCCTTGATATTGTTTTGGTTCTGGTAACTATGGCAACCTGGTCTGGGTCTGGCTCGGGTCTGGGTCTTGGTTTGGGTCTGGGTCTTGACTGGCTTTTGTGGTTTGCCTTGATAGTGTTTTAGTTCTGGTAACTATGGCAACCTGGTCTGGGTCTCGGTTTGGGTCTTGGGTCGGGTCTTGTTCTTGGTCTGGGTCTTGGTTTGGGTCTTGGTTCGGATCTTGGTCTGGGTCCCAGTCTGGGTCTGGGTTGGGGTCTTGGTCCGGGTCTCGGTCTGGGTTCGGGTTTCGGTCTTGGTTTGGGTCCTGGTCTGCGTCTTTGTTCCTGTCCTTGAAACTGCTGAAATCCTTGAAAATGTCCTTGGAACGGTTGAAAATCCCCATTTAGTTGTTGTATTATAGTTCTTTTATTGTGAAAATCCCCATTTAGTTGTATTATAGTGCTTTTTATTGTGAAAATCCCTATTTAGTTGTATTATAGTGCTTTTATTGTGAAAATCCCTATTCCATATTAAAAAATCCCAATTAGTTGTATTATAGTGCTTTTATTGTGAAAATCCCCATTTAGTTGTATTATAGTGCTTTTATTGTGAAAATCCCTATTTAGTTGTATTATAGTGCTTTTATTGTGAAAATCCCTATTAAGTTGTATTATAGTGCTTTTATTGTGAAAATCCCTATTTAGTTGTATTATACTGCTTTTATTGTGAACATCCCTATTTAGTTGTATTATAGTGCTTTTATTGTGAAAATCCCCATTTAGTTGTATTATAGTGCTTTTATTGTGAAAATCCCTATTTAGTTGTATTATAGTGCTTTTATTGTGAAAATCCCTATTTAGTTGTATTATACTGCTTTTATTGTGAAAATCCCAATTTAGTTGTATTATAGTGCTTTTATTGTGAAAATCCCCATTTAGTTGTAGTATAGTGCTTTATATACAAAAATCCCTATTTAGTTGCATAATACTTCTTTACATGCAAAAATCCCAATAAAGTTGCATAATTGTGTTGTAATTGCAAAAAAATCCCTATTTTGTTGCAGAAACTGTCTGGTCTTGGTGCGGGTCTTGGTCTGGTCTTGGTTCGGGTCGTGGTCTGTGTCTTGGTTTGCGTCTTGGTCTGGTCTTGGTTCGGGTCTTAGTCTGGTCTTTGATCGGGTCTTGGTTGGGTTTTGGTCTTGTCTTGGTCGGGTCTGGGTCTGCTCTTGGTTCGGGTCTTGGTCTGGTCTTGGCTTGGTCTTGGTTTGGGTCTCAGTTCGGGTCTTAATCAGGTCTGGGTCTGGTCTCGGGTATTGGTCTGAGTCTTGGTCTGGGTCTGGTCTTCGCTCGGGTCTGGTCTGGGTCTGGTCTTGGTTCGGGTCTAGGTCTGGTTTGGTTTGGGTCTTGGTTTGGGTCTTGGTCTGGGTCCCGGTCTGGGTCTTGGTTCGGGTCTTGGTCTGGGTCTCGGTCTGGTCTTGGTTCGGGTCTTGGTCTGGGTCTTTGTCCCTGTCCTTGAAACTGCTGAAGTCCTTGAAACTCCTGAAATCCTTGAAACTGTTGAATCCTTCAAACTTCCGAAATCCTTTAAACTGCTGAAGGTCAATCTCCATGGCTGACGCCATGGAGATTGACTGTCCTTGAAACTGCTGAAGTCCTTGAAACTCCTGAAATTCTTGAAACTGCTGAAGTCCTTGAAACTGTTGAAACCTTGAAACTCCTGAAATCCTTAAAACTGTTGAAACCTTGAAACTCCTGAAATCCTTAAAACTATTGAAACCTTGAAACTCCTGAAATCCTTATAACTGTTGAAATCCTTGAAACAGTTGAAACCTTGAAACTCCTGAAATCCTTGAAACTGTTGAAACCTTGAAACTCCTGAATCCTTGAAACTCCTGAAATCCTTGAAACTGTTGAATCCTTAAAACTGTTAAAGTCTTTGAAACTGCTGAAATGGCTTTAGCTGTAGAAATGGCTGAAAGGCCTGAATGTGCCTGAAGTCCTATTAAAATGTATGGGCCTATTAAAATGAATGGCAGAATTCTCAATACAAATGAATGGCAGAATTCCCAAGCCCGTAGAAAAAAAATGGAAAACTGCAGAAGGCCGATTTTTTCTGAAAACTGACAAGTTGCGGAAGCTGAACATGTACAAACTGCAGAAATTGCTGAAACTGTGGAAAAAACTGCAGAATCTGTGAATTTGCGGAAGCCCCATTATAAGTCAATGGGAAAAATCGGCCGAAGATCGGCCAATTGTGGAAGAACCGGAAATCGCTGAATTCCCAAAAGTAATAGCAATAATCTCTGAAACATGCTGAACATTTTTATGTATAACTTGTGGAAATTGCTGAAACTGTGAAAGCTGTGAAAACTGCTGAAAATCAGGAAAAAAATACTATAATAATAATAACTAGAAATTTTGCAATGGCTGAAGCCATTGCGATTGACTGCGGAATAGTTCTAATGCAGAAGTTATCTGAAAAATCCTTGAAATCCTTGAAAATGCTGTGAAACGGTGAAATACTTGAAAAATCATTGAAATTCCCAATGCCCTTGAATCTACTGATATCCTTGAATCTCATGAAAAACTCAAAACTCCTAAAATCCTTCAAACTGTTGTAACCTTTAAACTCCTAAAATCCTTCAAACTGTTGTAACCTTTAAACTCCTAAAATCCTTGAAACTGTTGAAACCTTTAAACACCTGAAATCCTTGAAACTGTTGAAACCTTGAAACTCCTGAAATCCTTGAAACTCCTGAAATTCTGTAAACTGTCGAATATCCTTGAAACTCCTGAAATTATGAAAGTGTCCTTGAAACTGTTTAAATTGCCCACACCGCTGAAATAATTTATTTCCAGTAACTATGGCAACCTGGTCTGGACTTGGCCTGGCTTCTGTGGTTCGCCTCGATCTGATTTTGGTTCCGGAAACTATGGCAACGTAGCCTGGACTTGGCCTGGCTTCTGTGGTTCGCCTCGATCTGATTTTGGTTCCGGTTACTATGGGAGCCTGGTTTGGACTTAGCCCAGCTTCTATTGTTTGGCCTTGATCTGCTTTTGGTTCTGGTAATTATGGCAAATTGGTCTGGTCTTGGTTTGGCTCTGGGTCTTGATCTGGGTTCGGGTCTTGGTCTGGAACTTGGATCGGGTCTTGGTCTGGGTTCGGGTCTTGGTCTGGACTTGGCCCACCTTTGTGGTCCGCCTTGATCTGATTTTGGTTCCGGTAACTATAGTAACCTGGTCTTGGACTTGGTCTGGTCCTGGTCTGAGACTTGGTCTGGATGTTGGCCTGGGTCTTAGTTTGGGTCTTGGTCCAGGTCTGACTCTGAGACTTGGTTCGGGTCTTGGTTTGGCTTTTGTGGTTCGCCTTGATATTGTTTTGGTTCTGGTAACTATGGCAACCTGGTCTGGGTCTTGGCTCGGGTCTGGGTCTTGGTTTGGGTCTGGGTCTTGACTGGCTTTTGTGGTTTGCCTTGATAGTGTTTTAGTTCTGGTAACTATGGCAACCTGGTCTGGGTCTCGGTTTGGGTCTTGGGTCGGGTCTTGTTCTTGGTCTGGGTCTTGGTTTGGGTCTTGGTTCGGATCTTGGTCTGGGTCCCAGTCTGGGTCTGGGTTGGGGTCTTGGTCCGGGTCTCGGTCTGGGTTCGGGTTTCGGTCTTGGTTTGGGTCCTGGTCTGCGTCTTTGTTCCTGTCCTTGAAACTGCTGAAATCCTTGAAAATGTCCTTGGAACGGTTGAAAATCCCCATTTAGTTGTTGTATTATAGTTCTTTTATTGTGAAAATCCCCATTTAGTTGTATTATAGTGCTTTTATTGTGAAAATCCCTATTTAGTTGTATTATAGTGCTTTTATTGTGAAATCCCTATTAAGTTGTATTATAGTGCTTTTATTGTGAAAATCCCTATTTAGTTGTATTATACTGCTTTTATTGTGAAAATCCCAATTTAGTTGTATTATAGTGCTTTTATTGTGAAAATCCCCATTTAGTTGTATTATAGTGCTTTTATTGTGAAAATCCCTATTTAGTTGTATTATAGTGCTTTTATTGTGAAAATCCCTATTAAGTTGTATTATAGTGCTTTTATTGTGAAAATCCTTATTTAGTTGTATTATACTGCTTTTATTGTGAACATCCCTATTTAGTTGTATTATAGTGCTTTTATTGTGAAAATCCCCATTTAGTTGTATTATAGTGCTTTTATTGTGAAAATCCCTATTTAGTTGTATTATAGTGCTTTTATTGTGAAAATCCCTATTTAGTTGTATTATACTGCTTTTATTGTGAAAATCCCAATTTAGTTGTATTATAGTGCTTTTATTGTGAAAATCCCCATTTAGTTGTAGTATAGTGCTTTATATACAAAAATCCCTATTTAGTTGCATAATACTTCTTTACATGCAAAAATCCCAATAAAGTTGCATAATTGTGTTGTAATTGCAAAAAAATCCTATTTTGTTGCAGAAACTGTCTGGTCTTGGTGCGGGTCTTGGTCTGGTCTTGGTTCGGGTCGTGGTCTGTGTCTTGGTTTGCGTCTTGGTCTGGTCTTGGTTCGGGTCTTAGTCTGGTCTTTGATCGGGTCTTGGTTGGGTTTTGGTCTTGTCTTGGTCGGGTCTGGGTCTGCTCTTGGTTCGGGTCTTGGTCTGGTCTTGGCTTGGTCTTGGTTTGGGTCTCAGTTCGGGTCTTAATCAGGTCTGGGTCTGGTCTCGGGTATTGGTCTGAGTCTTGGTCTGGGTCTGGTCTTCGCTCGGGTCTGGTCTGGGTCTGGTCTTGGTTCGGGTCTAGGTCTGGTTTGGTTTGGGTCTTGGTTTGGGTCTTGGTCTGGGTCCCGGTCTGGGTCTTGGTTCGGGTCTTGGTCTGGGTCTCGGTCTGGTCTTGGTTCGGGTCTTGGTCTGGGTCTTTGTCCCTGTCCTTGAAACTGCTGAAGTCCTTGAAACTCCTGAAATCCTTGAAACTGTTGAATCCTTCAAACTTCCGAAATCCTTTAAACTGCTGAAGGTCAATCTCCATGGCTGACGCCATGGAGATTGACTGTCCTTGAAACTGCTGAAGTCTTTGGTTTCAAACTGCTTAAGTCCTTGAAACTCCTGAAATTCTTGAAACTGCTGAAGTCCTTGAAACTGTTGAAACCTTGAAACTCCTGAAATCCTTAAAACTGTTGAAACCTTGAAACTCCTGAAATCCTTAAAACTATTGAAACCTTGAAACTCCTGAAATCCTTATAACTGTTGAAATCCTTGAAACAGTTGAAACCTTGAAACTCCTGAAATCCTTGAAACTGTTGAAACCTTGAAACTCCTGAAATCCTTGAAACTCCTGAAATCCTTGAAACTGTTGAATCCTTAAAACTGTTAAAGTCTTTGAAACTGCTGAAATGGCTTTAGCTGTAGAAATGGCTGAAAGGCCTGAATGTGCCTGAAGTCTATTAAAATGTATGGGCCTATTAAAATGAATGGCAGAATTCTCAATACAAATGAATGGCAGAATTCCCAAGCCCGTAGAAAAAAAATGGAAAACTGCAGAAGGCCGATTTTTTCTGAAAACTGACAAGTTGCGGAAGCTGAACATGTACAAACTGCAGAAATTGCTGAAACTGTGGAAAAAACTGCAGAATCTGTGAATTTGCGGAAGCCCCATTATAAGTCAATGGGAAAAATCGGCCGAAGATCGGCCAATTGTGGAAGAACCGGAAATCGCTGAATTCCCAAAAGTAATAGCAATAATCTCTGAAACATGCTGAACATTTTTATGTATAACTTGTGGAAATTGCTGAAACTGTGAAAGCTGTGAAAACTGCTGAAAATCAGGAAAAAAATACTATAATAATAATAATAAAGAACATGAAAACCAATTATTGACTGCGGAAAGTTCCGCAGTCAATCAATAAAGAACATGAAAACCAATTATTGACTGCGGAAAGTTCCGCAGTCAATCAATGAGTATGCTTACAGTGTAATAGCACTAAAACAAGACTAAACTAGAAACTGTTGCAATGGCTGCGCCATTGCGATTGACTGCGGAACAGATCTAATGCAGAAATCTTTGAAACTCCTGAAGTCCTTGAAACTGTTGAAACTTTGAAACTGTTGAGACCTTGAAACTATTGAAACCTTGAAACTCCTGAAATCCTTGACACTGTTGAAACCTTGAAACTCCTAAAATCCTTGAAACTGTTGAAATCCTTGAAACTGTTGAAACCTTGAAACTCCTGAAATCCTTGAAACTGTTGAAATCCTTGAAACTCCTGAAATCCTTGAAACTGTTGAAACTTGAAACCTGAAATCCTTAAAGCTGTTGAAGCCTTGAAATTCCTGAATCCTTGAAACTGTTGAAATCCTTGAAACTGTTGAAACCTGAAACTCCTGAATCTGCTGTGAAATCCTGCCTTGAAACTCCTGAATCCTTGAAACTGTTGAAACCTTGAAACTCCTGAAATCCTTGAAACTGTTGAATCCTTGAAACTCCTGAAATCCTTGAAACTGTTGAAACCTTGAAACTCCTGAAATCCTTAAAGCTGTTGAAGCCTTGAAACTCCTGAAATCCTTGAAACTGTTGAAATCCTTGAAACTGTTGAAACCTTGAAACTCCTGAAATCCTTGAAACTGTTGAAATCCTTGAAACTCCTGAAATCCTTGAAACTGTTGAAACCTTGAAACTGTTGAAACCTTGAAACTCCTGAAATCCTTGAAACTGTTGAAACCTTGAAACTCCTGAAATCCTTGAAACTGTTGAAACCTTGAAACTCCTGAAATCCTTGAAACTGTTGAAACCTTGAAACTCCTGAAATCCTTGAAACTGTTAAACCTTGAAACTCCTGAAATCCTTGAAACTGTTGAAACCTTGAAACTGCTGAAGTCCTTGAAACTGTTGAAATCCTTGAAACTGTTGAAACCTTGAAACTCCTGAAATCCTTGAAAATGTTGAAACCTTGAAACTGCTGAAGTCCTTGAAACTCCTGAAATCCTTAAAACTGCTGAAACCTTGAAACTCCTGAAATCCTTGAAACTGTTGAAACCTTGAAACTCCTGAAATCCTTGAAACTGTTGAAATCCTTGAAACTGCTTGAGACCTTGAAACTCCTGAAATCCTTGAAACTGTTGAAACCTTGAAACTGTTGAAATCCTTGAAACAGTTGAAACCTTGAAACTCCTGAAATCCTTGAAACTCCTGAAATCCTTGAAACTGTTGAAATCCTTGAAACTCCTGAAATCCTTGAAACTGTTGAAACCTTGAAACTGCTGAAGTCCTTGAAACTGTTGAAATCCTTGAAACTGTTGAAACCTTGAAACTCCTGAAATCCTTGAAACTGTTGAAACCTTGAAACTCCTGAAATCCTTGAAACTGTTGAAACCTTGAAACTCCTGAAATCCTGAAACTGTTAAAAACCTTGAAACTCCTGAAATCCTTGAAACTGTTGAAACCTTGAAACTGCTGAAGTCCTTGAAACTGTTGAAATCCTTGAAACTGTTGAAACCTTGAAACTCCTGAAATCCTTGAAACTGTTGAAACCTTGAAACTGCTGAAGTCCTTGAAACTCCTGAAATCCTTAAAACTGCTGAAACCTTGAAACTCCTGAAATCCTTGAAACTGTTGAAACCTTGAAACTCCTGAAATCCTTGAAACTGTTGAAATCCTTGAAACTGCTTGAGACCTTGAAACTCCTGAAATCCTTGAAACTGTTGAAACCTTGAAACTGTTGAAATCCTTGAAACAGTTGAAACCTTGAAACTCCTGAAATCCTTGAAACTCCTGAAATCCTTGAAAACTGTTGAAATCCTTGAAACTCCTGAAATCCTTGAAACTGTTGAACCTTGAAACTGCTGAAGTCCTTGAAACTGTTGAAATCCTTGAAACTGTTGAAACCTTGAAACTCCTGAAATCCTTGAAACTGTTGAAACCTTGAAACTCCTGAAATCCTTGAAACTGTTGAAACCTTGAAACTCCTGAAATCCTTGAAACTGTTAAAACCTTGAAACTCCTGAAATCCTTGAAACTGTTGAAACCTTGAAACTGCTGAAGTCCTTGAAACTGTTGAAATCCTTGAAACTGTTGAAACCTTGAAACTCCTGAAATCCTTGAAACTGTTGAAACCTTGAAACTGCTGAAGTCCTTGAAACTCCTGAAATCCTTAAAACTGCTGAAACCTTGAAACTCCTGAAATCCTTGAAACTGTTGAAACCTTGAAACTCCTGAAATCCTTGAAACTGTTGAAATCCTTGAAACTGCTTGAGACCTTGAAACTCCTGAAATCCTTGAAACTGTTGAAACCTTGAAACTGTTGAAATCCTTGAAACAGTTGAAACCTTGAAACTCCTGAAATCCTTGAAACTCCTGAAATCCTTGAAACTGTTAAAGTCTTTGAAACTGCTGAATCCTTAAAACTGTTAAAGTCTTTGAAACTGCTGAAATGGCTTTAGCTGTAGAAATGGCTGAAAGGCCTTAATGTGCCTGAAGTCCTATTAAAATGTATGGCCTATTAAAATGAATGGCAGAATTCTCAATACAAATGAATGGCAGAATTCCCAAGCCCGTAGAAAAAAACTGGAAAACTGCAGAAGGCCGATTTTTTCTGAAAACTGACAAGTTGCGGAAGCTGAACATGCACAAACTGCAGAAATTGCTGAAACTGTGGAAAAAACTGCAGAATCTGTGAATTTGTGGAAGCCCCATTATAAGTCAATGGGAAAATCGGCCGAAGATCGGCCAATTGTGGAAGAACCGGAAATCGCTGAATTCCCAAAAGTAATAGCAATAATCTCTGAAACATGCTGAACATTTTTATGTATAACTTGTGGAAATTGCTGAAACTGTGAAAGCTGTGAAAACTGCTGAAAATCAGGAAAAAATACTATAATAATAATAAAGAACATGAAAACCAATTATTGACTGCGGAAAGTTCCGCAGTCAATCAATTACACGTAAACAAGGACTAAAAAAAAGGACCTTCAGCTTTTCATTAGACAGCCAGATACCAGAGGTCTACATGGTTATATCAATTCTGACTCATCAGCGCCAATGATCAAACAAGACTGATATGGTATTAACAAGTGCCCCAATCCACAGGTCCCCAGAGTTGGGCTGCCTCCAAAAGTTTGCATTGATAGGTAAAAGTGTGTTAATTTTAGAGGACTAACCTTAGTAGCTGCTGTCCTCAGCTCCTCTCCCACATGACTGACTGGAGAGCAAGTTGAGTCAGCACAAAATTTCCCTCTAAACTTGGGATTAGGTGTGTTCAAGATGAGCCCACCAGCAGTATCTGCAGGTGGGCGAAGTTGCTTTTCACCGCCTGGGCTCGCTGGCCTGAACTACAAAAGCCAAAGGGATGCTGGGAAATGAAGTTCAGTCAACACGTGAGCTGACAGTGCACTGACAGATGATTGGGACTGACTTCTGTTTTGATCAGAAACGTGCCGCCCTGATGCTCGGCGGCCTCGTCACTCCACTTTCGTTATCACAGAGATCTACTTTTGATCTGCAGAAATGCTTCATATTTGACAGAAAGTGCCAAGGACATGGTACAAGATATACATTTAAAATGAGTCGTTTGTTGTCCATTTCAATCCTAAGATGTAAACTGTATGAGGGGCAGTCTATTCTATGTTCTGATGATGATAATGTATGTGGTGTGTGGGAGAAACAGAAGTGTGTTTACAAACTTGTACAATAGTTTTATTCACAAACTCACAAATTCTTTCTGACAAATGTGATGTCTGTGCTCCTGAGTGAGGCGCTGCGTGATCTGAGACTCCTCTCTGTTCTCAGGCCGTGATGTGTCTTGGTTCCAGGGTGTGTCCAAGTGTGACAAATCCAAGTGAAGGTGAGTCTGACCAATTTGTTTACAGGTTCAGGTGAAGATTCACAAACTTCAATCAATCAAACCTTATTTATAAAGCGCTTTTCATACCGAAAGGTATCACAAAGTGCTTTACAGATTACAGCATTTAAAACAATACACCAGGCACACCCTCCCATCCCCCAAATACAGATCTCTCAATCACACACTCAAACTTTTACCCCACTGTCTAGACACACACACCCCCTCACTCACTAACTCACGCACACACACATAATAACATTAATAGATATATATGGCTGGGTACAGATGACATGTTTATCATCTTCACCTGGATTTGAGACTAGCATGACTAACAGCATTCTGAGGATGTCCTAAAATGTACACTGTACCACTTCTATTGACGGGGAAACATTGTTCCCGGGAACATAGGGCCACCAAATGCCACCGCCTGGTCTTGCCGACAATCCAGGCGAGCTGCACTTAATCTTAAACAGTTAATATCTGGGGAAACTTGTCATGTGACTGTGGAGCTTTCAGGGAATTGACAAAGCATGGGAAATTCGAGCCTTACATGGATTGATTTTAATCCAGGATTACACTACTATACTATTTTTTAGAGTATATTGCCTTATGACATCAAAAAGAAAAAAAAAAAGAAAAAAACACTTTATTGTTTTATTTACTGTTTATTAATTCTCCAGTGCATTGACAGTATGCCAGCAATGACATTGAATTAAGCAGTCTTTCACATGAACGATAAATTATTCCCCAGGCAACAGACCAAAATATTCTAATCATAGGGACGGTATAATTTAGCTGATCCCACATGACGTAAGCTACAACATTTTCAATCGGAAACGAGTTGGAAACAGCAAAGTGCAATGGGACTAATTTTACCACATGCTGAGAGTTAATTAGCACAAATCACTTCAGTCAGATTAAAGTGTGTCTTTATCGTAGCAGAGGCTAGTCAATGTGTGATTAGTAATTACTGTAAATGTGCAAAAATGTGCAAAAAAATAACATGTAACTGTGAGATGCTGGGTTAGAATACATTATAAATATCTTCAGTCGAAAATGGCTAATGTAAAAAGCACCACATTTAAGACACATTTACAAATCCTGGGTGCATAAACCTTTTGAGATTTACTTTAAATACGAGTTTGCATGGTAAAGGAGTGAAATGCATAAATCATATTTGTTTACGTTTTGGCTTTTTGGGATTCAGATAATAGGCACCCAGTTGCCACTAAACCTCGTCTTCTAATGGAGGCGAAACCACATGAATGATGTCATGAGATGGAGATGCCATACTTTCATATAGGGACTGGCTTTCATTAATATGACAGTAGCTGATAGAAGGTCCATTGACATCTCTGCTCATCCTAATTTGGATTCAGTAAGCTTATGAAAATGAGCAATATCCCAGAGTAAATGTTCAGAAATCACTCACACTTCTGCAAACTACCTAATGAGCAGGAACTCTCCACCCGTTTTACTTTTTAATCAGTGGGGGGACTAATTTCTCCGGCTCATGTCTGAAATTTGGCGTGTGGTGGATTGAGACATGTTCAGAGTCTCGTGGTGTGTCGGCGGATGAATCACTGCGCCGTATCCGATGCTAATCAGCTCTGCACATGGGACGGATCAAATTCTATGACCGTAAACACACATACACACTGCCTTACAAAGTGAACATCTAGCTTCTGAGCTAAATTTAATTTCACTAATTAGATGGGACCTGGTGAGAGATTGGTTCGTATGTAATGGTTCTCAAAAAGCGCATTTTAACACGCTCTTTAAGATCATAACACATACAGTAACATAACTTGTGTAAAATTGTTGGATTTGCGGACATTTCACTCCCATCAAATGATTGGTAACCCAAAAGCTGGTAGCCTATTTAAACACTTTAACCTTGGTTTGAGAGAGGAAACACAGGGCTTCTTTGTAAACATTTGGGGGTTGAGACGCAAACGGTCTCCCCCATACAAATAGCTCTCCAGATCACGGGAGCAGCAAGGCATTGTCTATGTAAATGAGACCTCAGTGACCCAACGACTCTGTTTCGCCTCAGAACAAAGGTTACTTTAATGAGAGAAACTTGCTCTGTCTAAACAAGATATACATGGTGCTATGGCAGTTCCGCTCCCTTCGCTTAGGAAGGGCCAGGGCTTGTAATTGGCTAGGTTTGTGTGTTCTTATCATTTGACCGATGGGTGAGAAGAAGCCCATGATGGAAGAGGTGAAACGTCCTGAGCTCAAAGAACCCACTCCAGTCAACAATAACTGAGAACAATCAAATGACTCTGGAGGTGCTGAAATCACAGCTGAAAACAAGAAGAGAACAGGCGTTTGCTGTTGCGGCTCCGAGACTCTGGACCGGTTACCTGCCATCTTAGTGTTAGGGTTAGGTTTAGAGTTAGGGTTAGCAATTGTGCATATCCAAATCTCAAAACGTATTGACTTGAGACCTTACAGCCTATATGCCAGTGTATTACCTCATTTGAAAGCCTAGACCTTCTAGTTTCTAAAACTATGTGTAAGATCTGTGTGAGTGAAACACAACTTACATTTACCGTTCCTAACCCCTGATCAAAGGGGATGGCAAGTAACAGGTTAAGTGTTAAAATGGCCCAGTCTATTAATGTTTTTAAGTCTTTGTTGAAAACCCATCATTTTGTGCAGGCCTTAACACAAGCGGAGCAGGGCTTTCATATTATTATTTTTTCCTGTTGAATATTTTTTGTAACTGTTTTTATTAATCAATTGCACCCTATAATGTTTGTTGTACAGCACATTGGGCAGATGTAGCTGTTCTTAAATGTGCTATATAAATAAAGTTGACATTGACGTTGACATTGGATCCTGCAGCTCACAGCCTAAGGCAGTGAACAAGGTTTTCTCATATTCAAGTTTGCATTGACAGATGGAGCGTTACACCTCAAAAACAGACTGATTTGAACTAAAATTCTATGATAACAATGTCTTTGGTTGTGATGCATAATCAAATAGCACAGTGGCAAAATGTTGTGCACTTTTCCCAAACAGCGATAAGGTCCCAGGTTCGAACCCCGTTCTTTGTGGGTCCTGTCTGTGTGGAGTTCTCCCTCATGTGTCTGACTGGGTTTCCTCTTGGTAATCAGTCTGCCCCATGAATCTCAAACACTGACAGAATGCGGTCACCCACTGCTCCTGATACGTTAACCCAATGGCACTGAAGCCTACATTTCTCCTTCTAGTTTCTATATTGTGAGAGTAAGTTCAGTTCAGTTTTAGCTTTGGGCACACGCCGTCTCTCTTATGCAAACCCGCGTGTCGTCTGTGAATCCCGTCTCTTTAATCAGGCGCAGACAGGTCGCTTAATCTCCCCCGGGGGGCGTGTGTTTTCTTCAACTCCGTTCCCCCAGGCGCCCCGAGGACCCGCTGTGTCCGTGGCCTTACCCAGCCCCATCCATCTCCTGTGGGTGTGGAGGATAAGGAGTGCTACCCCCGACCACCACAGCTCATTGAACCACCAAACCCGACCATCCCACTCCCCTCTGCTGGGAAAAAAAAAGCAGGCTAAAATGGGTCCCATGCAAAATTGGTAACTAGTTTTCAAGCTATGGGTCAGGGTAAAACTGGTGGTACATTAAAGTTGCGACTCTCATGGGAGTTTAAATGTTAAATGGTCTCAACTTATATAGCGCTTTTCCACCTACATTATACTTTCTAAAATCACTTTGATTTAGATCCAGTTCATCCAGAGAGTTTTTATCCTTCAACTTTAAAGGGGGGTATTATGAAAAATCGACTTTTTCAAGCTTTATATCATGTTATTATGTCATTCCCTCATTAAACACATGCCTGGAGTGTTGCCTTGGCTCATTCACATATTTTTGAGTAATCAGTAAAAACTTAGACGGCAGCCATTTTAGGTGTAGCTATGCCTCAGTCCTCCTAGGAACGCCCCCACCTCCTGGAGACGCCTCTGGACCTTTCGTCACCAGCCAAGCCACCAACCACTGCTCCTCAGCTCAGCAGAGCCCCCTCCCCGCACAGTAGTGTTGTTTAGATGCCACAGCAGTGTGCTGAAGGGGGCGTGTCGGAAAGCTTCTTAAAGAGACAGAGGCCTATTTCAAGACGTTCAGTACAGCCATTTTGAGAGAGCAATTTTATTCAAGGCAGTTATTTTAATTTACTGCATATACAGACCAACAGAAGGTTACGTCATCATTGTAGTATGCTATAGACTGGTGCTATGTGATTGAAAAAAAGCATAATACCCCCTCTTTAATAACAAAAGGCTCAAATTTAGACCACATTTCACAAGGTTTGTAAGCATCTTGACTTCTTGGTTTGAGCTGGGGGAAAATGCGTTATATTTTGACACGCAACAGTGCACATGGACAGATTTTCTTTCACAAATGTTGCGTTTACAATATATGGTGCCAAATTAAGAAAATTATTTGAAGATGATGTATTTCCTTTATTTTAACAGGCAAAAGTTAAGAACAAATTCTGATCTACAATGTTGGCCTGGAAGTGCTTAGGGTGCACATAAAGGTGCGCTATGCAACTTTTTATGTGAAAAAAAAAAAAAAGTTTATGTTGGTGCGTATTTGACCTTGTAGTGACCCAGCGGCAGTATGAGTGGTCAGCATGGCGTCTGTTACTTTCCATCACAGTGGTCTCTAGGACGCTCCAGGATCAATTGTTTGTAAGGTTTTCCCTGCTGACGGACCCTCTCACCAGAAAACCTACAAAACAAGTTATCCTGGAGCGTTTTGCTAAAGGCGCCATGCTGACCACTCATGCAGCCGCTGGGTCACAGAAACACCATTTACGCACAAATATCAAGTTTTTCCTTCACATAAAAAGTAGCATAATGCATGGAAGGGGATACAAAACAAACACATAGCTACAGTATGTACAGTACGCTCATGAATTAGTAAGTCATTTACATGAGTCATTGAAAACAGCCTTTAGCCTGCGTTTAAAGGCAGCGAGTGAGCTCAGTGATTCCAGCTTTAGTTTATTTTGGGCAGAATTCCAATCGTAGGCAGCAGCCGAGCGAAAAGACATGAGCTTAGAGGAGGACTCTGGGAACTCGTAGCTTTATAATCTGTGACGATCGCGTGTTACACCTGGAGGGGACTTTGCGCTGCAACAGCTTGTTCATAGAAACAAAAATTATAAATGATGCGCAACAAATGGACTAATTGTGTAGATTTCGTTTTTTTCTCAAAACAACTCAACCTTGTTCTGTGAAGTTCTGTGTCCGTGTTTTACAACTTACCACCATGTGAACTGTGTGCCCTGCTTTTGGCATAATCACACGGAAATCTTCCCACCCATCCACACATTCATTCATCTTCTTGTGCTTATCTGGGCCCAGGTCGCAGGTCAGCATCTAAACAGGGACTCCAAAACTTCCCTCTACCCAGACACTTCCTCCAGCTTCTCCCGGCGGGTGGACTCCAAGGTGTTCCCAGACGATCAACACTTACATTCTCGTAAAAAAAACAAAAGGGAACATTTTCATTCAGATGTCCATGGCCTTAAACTGTTACGTCTAGACACATGCAAAAGTCATCGCTACAAACAACTGAAATACGACTTGAAAACTAAAGTGAATATTTGTTTGTAAAGTGATTTTTCCATAGCCGCGCGATCAATCTTAATCTTGTTATCCCGACTGAGCGGAGGACCATGACAATAAACTAAAACTGTTTAAGGGAATGAAATTATGTTCGTAAATACTCCAGCAAGTAAATTATTTGTGATGACAATGTGATTAAATCTAATAAAGGAGATGCCACATATTTGGTGTTATCCCATAATGCAGAAATCAATGTGAATTACGAGTCAGTCGGGGTGAGCTGAAGTCTCTGTGGGCTTCTCTAAAAATGGAGAAATTGTTGTTTTGAGGTTATGGAGATAAGAGAGTTAGAATATTACTGTAACTTATTTTGCAACACCAAAAATAGTACTAGAGGAGACATCATAATAAGTATTTCCCTCTTGGCGGTGCGCACCTTTCAGCAGGAGATTAAGGTTTAAGAGGGTTATGATGTACTTTACTGTCCCCTTAGGAAATTTTGTCCGCTGCATTTAAACTATCCAGCAATGCCACTGTGGGAAACCTGTCAGGAGCAGAGCAGTGCTAAACACACAAGACCCATCTCGATATCAATTACTTACAGCAGAGGTTGGCAACACCAAGCCCGAAGCAAAATCCGGTCCTCTAGCATAAAGCCACTGGTCCCAAGATGATTTTGAGAAATGGATCCTTCATTTGCCTGAACTTTACATTGTCTTGTGTATTGTTTTGTTTCATTGTTTCATTCATTTGTTTGTGCATCAGAAACATTATTACACACATCAGGTATGAAACACCTGTTGAAGTGCTCTGAAAATACAGTACTTTCAATTGCATTAACATTTCTTTGGCGCGGACTCCGCTGACGACTTCTCTTCAGTACCTACATGGTTGCGGTCACGCTGCGACAGAAACCTCCACCTTTACCTCTTTTGCACGCGTTTGTCCATCACGGTAAGTATTCATCTATGAAGGTAAGTATTTTCTATCAAGGTAAATATAATAGATATTTATATCTATGCTACTAATACAACACTTTGATACACATCACTTATACATTCTTAAAACTAATATAATTATATTATAGGACACATTTTAGGTTCTCCCAATTTCTTAATCCTTCAACTTGTTTAACAGGGTAAAACCCACCAAAACCACACTAGGCTTTGGAGAAAGGTCTACTTGGGCCACGATGGGGAAGTTTAGTCCTTGGACTTTTGACAAGGAAGAAAATTGGACCTCCACTAAGAAAACTTGCCAACCCCTGACTTACAGTATAGCACAGAGGTCAGCCTCTGGACTCGAACCTTGGATCCAAACTTTGGACCCGACCATGAACTGCAGCAGAGCGGTAAAGAAAAAGTCCTACATCTTAGCTCCATGATACTTTCTACATTTTAAGAAACGGTTTGAAAATGACTGAAATACGGCTCGTTTAACCAAAAAAGCGGAGGATGCCCTAATTAAATATCCACACACGATTGTAATGTAAAGAGCGTGGCTGTGTCCCGAACGGCAGCGGGCAGGTCTGAACCTAGACTAAACTGGCATGGACTTAGCCAGAACTAAACCAGGACTAAGCAGGGCTCAGTGTTGAACTGAGCAAAGAGGAGAAACACATCACTGATACATATTATGTGCACATTGTGTATAATAGATCCTATGCATTCTGCTATTTAGGAGCCAAACAATATTTCAATTAATTGCATTATTTTCAAACCACATTAATAGATTTAATAAAGGCTTCAAAATCCTCATACAACTGTGAATTAACCCCGTATGTTCCGGACCTTTGCTTGACTATTTTTTTTCCAATTCGGACCCTGGTGAAATGTAATTTGTGACTCCTGGTATAGAAAGTCATAGTGTAAGTGTACAGTGTAAGTTTTGTCTTAGGGTTAAGGTTCTTTATGTTGTCATTATACAACACTGTACAACAAAATGTGTCCTCTGCATTTGACCCAAGCAGCAGTGGGCGATGGCAGTACCGCGCCCGGGGACCCATCTCCAGACGTGGAGCCAAGCTGACAGTCAGAATCACCTGGCTGTAGGATTCACCTATTGTAGTGGAAGGGGAAACCGGGGTACCCAGAGGAAACCTTGCGCAGACATGGGAAGAACATGCAAACTCCACACAGAAAGGCCCCATCCAGGTGGGAATTGAACCCGGGACCTTCTAGCTGTGAAGCACAAGTGCTAACCACTGTGCCACCGATGGGAAACAGTGTGAGTGAGAGGTTGGTGGTGGTCAGAGGGACTGATGGCGCAGATTGGCAGTGCTCCTGCTACTTTTATTCTTCCCTCCTTCAAAGGTAATAGTGCAGAAAATAAACATGTTGACCTTCCATTCCTCATGCAGCAACCTTTATCTACTTGGATTCTTTTTAAGTCCCTATAACTTGAAAGATGTGAGTTAATAATTAGCCCGTGCATTAATTGCCGGTGATCGTTACATCAGGCGTCGTCATGGTAACTCCGAGAAGGGTCACATGACACACACACACACACACCATGCTTCACGGCGTGCCAACTTCCTCATCGCTGATTCGGCCGGCGCTCCATGGCTGCGGTTTTGAGACGGAATGCATTGGCCACACATCGACAAACAGCAGCAGCGACCAGGGCTGGGATCGGACACGGTCTGCAGGGGTAAAGAGAGAACGAAAAAAATGACTTCTTTGTGGAGGCTACAGAGAATTTTCGCTTTTATGTACATATTTTTTTTGTTCGTGGTCGCCTCCGTGCGTTCGCTCTTCAATAGGAGTGGGCCCTGAGTGGGAGGAAATCCATAGCGTTGCTAAAGCTGTGTATGCGGTTTGGTTGTAAAAGAGGGAAACCTAAATGACCTCCATCGATGTCTCTCCGTCAACAAAGTGTAGAAGTAGCAGTGATAGAGCGAAAGGAGTGATACAAATGATTTTGATTACTAGCAGTCTTTCTTTTATTTAAACAGCCTTGACAGAACTCCATAGCTCATTTCTTTGTAATTGCAAAATCATGAATGCTAATTGACAGAATACAGTTGCTTCATAGTCATTGCCATTTGTATGTGTGTCCAAATGTAAACTCGACATAGGGATTTCTGAATAAATCCTTTGCATAAACACCACACCGCAGGTAAATAGGAACAATAAATATTAAAACAATCAATATATGTCAACGTAAAACTTAAACTACAAGCATTAATTTAAAAGAAAAAATATAGCCATTTGTACTACCGTCTTCTTAAGAAATATGGCATGAAAATGGACTAAATTAAAATCCAAAAGAGCCAGGTTTGAAATGTTTGGTTCAATGCCTCTAAGACGGTGTGGTGTGTCTGTGCTTCACAAAGCAATATGCCAGCCGCTTAAACAACCAGGCTGTGTTTGAGGGTCAGACCATTCCCTTCTCATCTGGGGGTCATTCTTACGAGTGACCTCAAATTTAAGCGTCACATCGAGGAGACTTGCAAAGCAGCTCGTAAGGACATCTTTGTTCTGAGACTTCTTAAGACAAAGTTGCCACCGAGAAGCAACAAACTACTGCTGAGTATATACAGATCTCGATTGGAGTACTGCTCAGTGCTGCTATGTGGTATTGGAAAAACATTGGTGAATTGTTTAGAAAGCCTACAGCGGAGATGTATGCGCATAATTCTCCAGCTGCCATACCCTGCAGAAATGGCACCTGAGCACTATAGAAGGCTGGGTTTGATCACACTGCAAACAAGACGTAATTTTGCGCTGTCATGTTTTGCTTATAAAATGTATCATGGGCTTTCACCCAAAGCTTTGGACCAATACTGTCCTACACAAAAGGTTCTACCTTATAATGTGCGCCGACCAAACTATGTGCTGCCTGATGGGAATGGGAACAAATGCTTAACGTCCTGGACTATGACTGTGTCACTCAGCATCGGTCTATGGGGGAATTTAAGGGGTACCTGACAAGCAATTTCAGAAACTAGCAGTTTGTGAATTTTCTATTTTGTTCTTTTCTTTTCTTTTAACTCTTCCAACGGTCTTATGGCCACGGAATCTAAATTTGTATTTTTAAATTGAATTGTCATATTTGTGCATACATTTTAAAATAATAAAGGATTAAAAAAAAAATATATGTATATATATTGTTGGTCTTTTAGATAAACATTCTTCCAGAAGGGATTTTGAATACTTTTTTTAGTCTTTGAGTAAACAATCTCTTTTTTTTCATTGAAAAACTAGTATTAAGTATTCTTCTGTATGTAGGTAAAGGATCTCTCTCCAACCTTTTCTTTACGCGGTGAGCTACTTTTACATAACCCAACCATTAGAGAGCTACTATGCTTCAAAGACACGAGTGTAATGCGACTTAAGAGGAGTTTGTAGCCTTATTCTTTAGTTTTGGTTAAAAATGTCCAGAACAAAAAGGAAATATGTCTTAAATGTGACTTAACAAGCGCGTGTAGAAATGTAGAAAGTCTTTGCTGAGCTACAGTTGGAGATCCCTTGTGTAGGTGTTACTTTGGGGGGTATTTGAGGCACTTTGAAGTTATACATTCCTGTTTAAATCCAGGAAAGAAAGTTGATTTACTGGAATAATAAAACACCCTTTTGTGAAGATTGCAGGTGCAAGTTAATATGCCCCCAATAATGCCCCAAACCCTGAACATTGAAACGATTGAGTTGAGAATTTCTGGCCGAGTTTGTCCCATCATATGACAACATCATAATTTGTGGGGATTTTAACATTCATGTGTGCTGTCCATCTAATACTTTAGCATCTGAGTTCCTCTGCCTGTTAAACACTGTTGACCTGTCACAATCAGTACATAAACCCACACATAATCTTGGCCACACACTGGACCTTATTATCTCACATGGTCTACCTGTAATACTACAGGAAATATCTCAGACATGCATCTCAGATCATTTCCCAATTCTTTTTAATTTCTCTGTACCCCGTTCTGCATCCAACCCCCTCACTACACCCTCCTGTCGCCGCATCATTTCCTCCTCCACCCCTGCTCAGTTTGCCACTGCCTTTAGGACCACTGCTCTGTACACAGGGACAGTTGTGGCTCCCCATGTCTGTCCAGATGATGCAGTTTCCTCCTTCCACTCTACCTGCGCTGACATTCTGGACAGTATTGCACCATTTAGGTGCAAATCTACTAAAATCAAACCAGACCCGTGGCTCAATGAAACCACCCGAGCCCTGAGGCAGCAATGCAGACAGGCTGAGCGCAGGTATAGGAAGGACAAGCTTCAGGTGTCTGTGGAGATCCTGAGGGAGAGCCTTGCCAGCTACCAAAAGGCAGTCAGGGAGGCTAAATGCCAATATCTATCAAATATTGTCTCCTCCAGCTCTAGCAACCCTAGGGTGCTTTTTAACTCAATACAGTCTGTGATTAGTCCACCTGGCAGTGTGCTAAAGAATGTTTCTGGGTCTACATGTGATGGATTCCTGAAGCATTTTGTGGATAAAGTGGCATCAGTGAGGATGGGCATTGGCTGTAATGCTCACTCTGCTGTCATTTATACTTCTCCACTGCCCCCTGCTGTTCTCGAAGAGTTTGAGCCTGTGACACTGACTCTCCTCTCTGAGGTGGTCCAGGGGATGAGACCCACAAGTTGTCCTCTGGATATTGTTCCATCTAAGGTTCTCAAACATGCTTTTGACACAGTGGGCCCATACCTTCTCGCTTTGTTCAATAGCTGCCTTAGCACTGGATCTGTTCCTGCAGCCTTCAAGCATGCTGTGGTTAGGCCACTGTTAAAAAAACCTAATCTAGATCCTGCTGTTCTGTCAAATTTTCGACCTGTCTCTCACCTGCCATTTTTGTCTAAGGTTTTAGAGAAGCTAATCTTCATTCAGTTGCAGACCTTTTTGGAAAATAATTCTATTTTTGAGAAATTTCAATCAGGCTTCAGATCGCGTCACAGCACGGAGTCAGCTCTTCTTAAAGTGCACAACGACATTCTGCTGTCTTTGGATTCGAAGCAGCCAGTGCTTTTGATGATGCTGGACCTGACTGCGGCGTTTGACACCGTGGACCACTCAGTTCTCCTCTCCCGGCTGGCGGAGCATGTTGGTGTTCAGGGCACGGTCCTGCAGTGGTTCAGGTCCTACCTGACTGACCGGAGCTTTGTTGTGATGGTCGATGACTATTCCTCCTCCTCTGCCCTGCTGTCATCTGGGGTGCCACAGGGTTCCATCCTTGGCCCGGTCCTGTTCTCACTTTACATGCTGCCGCTCGGGTCCATCATTGCCAGACATAATTTATCATTCCATCTTTATGCTGACGATGTCCAGGTTTATTTACCAGTGCTCCCTAACACTGCCACTGCCCTTGACTCCCTCCACCACTGCCTTTCGGACATTAAACAATGGCTCACGCAGAATTTCCTCCACCTCAATGAAACAAAATCCGAATTCATTATTTTTGGCTCCGGGGATGTTCCTCAGATTCAGTCCAGGGTCGTGGGTCCAGTCCGTGATGCCGTCAGGAACCTGGGAGTTGTTTTTGATCGGGAACTGAACTTTAAACAACAAATAAATGCTGTTGTCAAAGCCAGCTTTTTCCAGCTGCGCCTTTTGACCAAGGTGAAGCCCTTTCTCTCACGCCAAGACCTCGAGAAGGCAACGCACGCATTTATCAGTTCTCGGTTGGACTATTGCAACGCTCTCTACTCTGGCCTCCCACAGTCGTCACTCCACCGGTTACAGTTGGTGCAGAATGCAGCAGCCCGTCTTCTCACCGGTTCATCCAGATACAGCCACATCACTCCCGTCCTCTCCTCCCTGCACTGGCTCCCGGTCCGTTTTCGGATTGATTTTAAAATGTTAATGCTTGTTTTTAAAGCTCTTCATGGTCTCGCTCCGTTATATTTAACTGAGTTGTTGACCGTACATCGCCCCAGCAGAGCTCTCCGGTCTGCCAATCAAATGGTTCTGGATGTGCCCAGGTCCCACTACAAACAGTGGGGCGAACGTTCCTTCAGGGTTGCAGCGCCTAAACTGTGGAACAGCTTGCCCCTCAGTCTGCGTGTTCTCACGGACCTGTCCCTTTTTAAGTCCAGATTAAAGACTCATCTTTTTAAACTTGCTTTTAATACTTAGGGCACACTGAATTGTGTCTTGGTTGTTTTCATTTTGTGTTTTAAATGGTTTAATCTCTCTGTGAAGCACTTTGGTCCTCCTGGTGTTGTTGTAAAGTGCTATACAAATAAACTTTGATTGATTGATTGATTGATTGAAATAATCTCATTAAAGGTCAAAGGGTTTAAGAATAGACATGTGCCCCCACAGCAGCGCGTAAACGGGATGTCACCACGGTCTGTTGTCATTCACTCAACATACTGTGTTTTAATTAGCGCCCGAGCAGCCCAGCGTGCCATCGCACTCATTTAAATCAGAGCGTGCGGCCGACGCCACGGGATGGGGACGCGGGTCCAAACACGGGCAGATTAACACGAGTCCTGCTGTCGGAGGGGCTCCTGGTTCAGGGACGGTCAGAGGTTTAAATGGAGCCACCACTGAGACACAGATGCTTCTGGCTGAACACACAGCAATAGAGATGATGATAGAAAAAGAGCCATGTTCAGCTCGTGAAAGACTTAATTCAATAGACTGTGGGTCATGAATCGAGCTTAAAATGATGGCCAAGGTTTGTTCCACTTCTGACCAGACTTCATCAATTAAGTAGGTAAGTAATCAAGTTAATTTATGTAGGGAATAGAATATGTTGTATAGCGCTTTTTCACATGACACATAAGTCACCCACATTTTAAAGTGTTGCAAGCACATTATACATAAATTATGGTAAATGGTTTAATTTCCGCCTCAAAAGTCAGTCAATTCACCGTGTGGGGTTTTGGTGGGTGACGTGTCTTGTCCAAGGACACAACATCAGAAGGCAATAAAGGCACTATACCTGATGTTTTTTTCCCTTCTAGTTGTGGAACACATTTTGGTTCGCCTCTTTAGTATATTGTAAGCTCAGACATATGTGGACAAATATAAAAATAAAATAAAACACTGTGCACCTAATTACAAACCATATGTATGGGCATCTCAATGACACTGAAAAATGACCCTGCAAGTTGTGAAATGTGCCTATAAAAATCATGATATTACAAATATGTTAGGAATGAGTTTGAACCACAACTAACATTTCAACCTGGATAGACTCAATTAGAAAGACTTAGCAATTAGAAAGATGTATTAAATAAATATTTTGGCGATCAGACCTCGGCAGTAGACATCGATATGTGCATAATAGTTAGTGTGGATGAGTAGGTTAGAGTTAGGGATGTCTTCCCCCGGAGCCTCGACACTGGTGGTGGTATGGGAGACCAGTGAAGGATGCAGCAGGGTGAAGCCGTGGACAGAAGAGGTGGTGAAGGGCAGAGGTGGGTCGCAGCACATCTGGGAAGCTGACGAGCCATGAACCCTAGAGCTTAAATGCAGGACCACCGGTGATGATTGGCTGCGACAAAGGTGTGTCTCTGCGCTGGTAGGCTGAGGTGTGACCCTTGCAGACATGATCATTAGCTGGAGGTAGGTGATGCTGAAATTAGTCTTCCAGGCTTAATTTACGCCTAGGCTTCATATTAATTCAGTGGCTTCCTCTTTTGGGCCTTTAACTTTTAACCTATTATATTTATTGCATAACATTTTGTCATTTCATTGTAGTTTTTGTAGATAAGTCACCCACCCCCTCAAAAAATATAATAAAAATCAATATGGTTGCCTTTTCCCAAGATTTCTGATACTTACACTGTAAATAAGATGTTGATTAATACCGAAAAGTAAACAATCTTTGGCCTCATCTGCTTTGCTAACAGAAAGTTTTGGTCCAAATCTGAAAACAGGTTCATATTTCATGCAAGCTTCAACTGATCCTGGTTGCATCACAATAACTCTGGTGGTAAAATTTCAGATATTCTTTCTCCAGAGTGAGGTCCGTTCTGCCTCCCAGACGCAGCTGCAGGACTCAAATCGATGCGGAGCGCTCCTTTCTGACTCCTATTACCCTAACAGGACCGTCGTGATGGGTCTCGCCTGTGCGGCCTGCCCCAGAGAGGGTCACCGCGGGCTAAATCTCTTTCATTTTCTCATTTTTCAGTCAGCCCTGGAACTTCAGAGGCAAGACGCGAGTCGTTTTACCTTCCCGACAGCGCGCATCGGCAAAGAACGTCTGGTTTACAAGACGGGCTTGGATTACCGTTTGGGCAATCTGTATTGACGCAATATCACAATGCAGAGACTGAGTTTGCCAAGTTTAAAATGGAGTTTTGGATGGTGTTAATATTCTGGCTACACAACAAAGCACGCATTGGCACACCCTACTGTCTTTGTTCGTCTACATTTAAGTACAAGTAGGTTAGAAATGGCCGTATCAACTCTGGGATGTCACTTTGAGAACAATACATACAAGCATATACTTTGTTTTGAATTTGCTTTGTTCATTTTCATCACTCTGGACCTATTGATTTGTGTCATGGAGTTTTGAGCAAGTGTCTGAAGAAGAATTGCCTAAAACAGTTCCAAACAGTATGAATTATATAAAGATAAGTTGAAACCTCGACTCGGTGCGCTGAGAAAGTGCTTCTTTCAGCAGCATAGATCACTGTAAGCTCTTTTGCTCTGGAGCGCTCTGACATTTAGGCCTTGTCCCTGCAGTATGGACCTGACCTGGACTGCCCTGAAGCCACTCGTAGGAACTCTGACTACAGT
The DNA here is from genome assembly GCA_007210695.1 of Neogobius melanostomus. Classification (NCBI taxonomy): domain Eukaryota; kingdom Metazoa; phylum Chordata; class Actinopteri; order Gobiiformes; family Gobiidae; genus Neogobius; species Neogobius melanostomus. The sequence continues at coordinate 919,175 of VHKM01000062.1, forward strand.
GTGCTTCAACTCTTTCTTAAACTGAAATGAAACAAATCCCGGTTTCAAACAGAGAAAATAAGAATCTTCCTACAAGCTCAGAAGGGGGTCAGCCCTATGTTCCCCGGTACCTATGTTCCCCAGTACCTATGTTCCCCGGTACCTATGTTCCCCCACTTCTATTGATTAAGATTAGGCACCAGCCCACTATCCTTAAGGTTAGTGGCTAGGGCAGGGTCAGGGTTAAGCTGCTTGATATATGTATGACATTTCACTCTCATGACTTGTGATTGGTTGAAGTACCAACTCACCTACGGGGAAAAAAAAAATCGCACCCGGGGAACATAGGACCCGGGGAACATAGGTATGCACCCGCTCAGAAGTTTCACAATGAAGATATTGGACAATGGAAAGTCAATGTAAACTTTATATTGACTTATCAGGATCGGAGTGTGGTGAGAACCGTGGGCAAGATGCACTGATTGTCACAACTTAATGTATATTACTTTATAGTTATTTCATATGTTTATTGTACAGTATATATATATATACAATTTAAAAAATAAATATGAATAGGAGTATATGGCGTAGGTCCCCCTTTCCTACATGTCCTCCAATAAACTCCGGGGTATATTTATCAAGACAGGTACTAATTATAGGCATGTTCCTCCTAATTTACACCGTGGTCACACCTCTCATTGTTCAATATACACTCGGCACATGGAGAGGAAAGCTTTATGCAGCAGGAAGAGAATGAGGGGGAGGAGAGACATACCTTGATGATATAAAGTTGATTCATTTTGTCTCCGCAGAGCAGTAATCCAGACGTCCTGTCGTGCAGCGCGTATTCATTAAAAATAAGTTCTCTCTTCGTGCAATAAAGAGGAATGAAAGTGAGAGTAGTTCAGCTCGAGGTCGGCCGCTTTCCCACCACACCCGCTCCGCCCCCGAGTGCGAGAGGAGCCGCTCCGAGACCACCTGTTGAGACCGGCTGTTTGGACTGGCCTAAAGTGCTGCGGTTGGATTCACACTGACCCACACTGACCCACTGGCCGCTACCAGGTCGTGGCCCCTGTGTGAAAAACGACCTTTGTTGCTGCATGCTTCTCGTTTCCACATGAGCGCCGCTTGGTAAATGACCCCCTGAATGTACATACACTGACAAGGCCGGGATTGTGGTGCGTGTGAGAAGCAGGTGCCTCGTACTACCACGCTTTATACTGTGTTGTATTAGTTTAATATCTGTGAAAGGCGTCATTCAAAGAAAACAGTGCGTTTCACATAAGTGTCACATTTGATAGACCCCCATGGTCCCATATATCGAACTGGACGATATGAAAACAATACATCTATTTTTCCCCCCCTCATAGACACACTGTGCAGCCTGTTGAGAAATCAAATGGCAAATGGCATTGGCGGGACGGTATGGCGTCAAACTAGGGTCTGCTTTAACGTAAACATAAAAGAGGTATTGTAAACTAAAATCGTATTGTAATCGTAAAGAGAAAACTGTAAATGTAACTCTGAACTCCATAAACGCAAAATGTATCATAAATAGAAAAAAAAAGTGTAAACATAAAACTTTCATTTACGCTTATTCTTTTCATTCTTCATTTCACAAGTTATGTTTACAATTCACAAGCTGCGGTTCTGACCCTTTTTTTAATGGGGGCGGGCTCAACGCTCATTGGCTGGAGTGACAGGATGTGACGTCATCACTATGAGCTGAAATCAAACGCACACTACAGAGGCTGTGTCCGAATGTCCACCCTACTCCCTAACCCCTCATTCACTACAAAGGCCCTATATAGGCACTATATAGTAGACTGTATTCTATATAGTGTGTCGGAACTCCGAACCCCAGCAGAATGAGTGACTACTTCTACTGTAAGTTCACTAAAATTCGGGAATAATGTATTTCTGCAATAAAGACCGACTAAACTCAAAGGACAGTGGAACATTTATGGATAAATATAACTCAAATAATTTACGACGCGACCTCTTGACTCACCAAACTGTAAACAGCGCTGCTTGAGGCTTTTGGCTGAAGATGGCGTCAGACTGCGGGAGATGAATGAAACGAAACAATCGGCCAACACTCGAGCTCCTCGTTTTAGCAAAGTCCTACTGGGTTCGTGGCTTGTGTTCAGTCAAAGCAAGTCGTCCACTCCACTGAACTGAATGTGCGGGGTCCTGGCGAGACGAGAGGCTTTCCGTGCCAATGCGAGAATGAGCCCGTACTTGGAGGGTGAATTTTGAATAAACAGGATAATAACGTAAATGGACCGACTTGTCCGAATGGTTTCAAAATGCTTACTTTTTGTATTACATGCAGAAGGATCTGACGGTGGGCAAAGAAATGTGCACATAATTGAGCAACATCAAAGTGAAAAAAGGCGATAAATAAAAACGATCATTTTGAGGTTGTTAATGTTTCTTTACTGTCTGAAGCGCTCTTTACTCATGTTCAACAAAAGTCTGGGCTTTTTTTTATCAGCATGAACTGCCAAGCAAGCTGATGTGACTCACCAATTGTATTAGAGAAAAACAAGGAACAAAGGACACAGAATCTTGTATAGATCCATTCCGATAACATTTTAATCCACAATGTGACCAAGCATTATCAATGAAATGTATAATTTATCTTCAGGAGCGTCTAGTTTGGGGGTTAGTCTTTTGTTTATGTTTAATGGAAAAAATGCAGCATGTTTAGGAAAGACGCAGGGAAGAGTCAAACCTGTGACTTTCTTGCCACTTTGCCGCCACATGCGTAGCACGTTTCCCAACTATAAAGAAGCCATCCAGTCCAGAGAACGTGAAGTCACAGGGTCCTGGGGCTATAAGAGGCTTTCTGGTTTACACGGTTAATCCAAGCTGTAAGTCGCCTTATTGTCGTGCAGCTAAATAAGAGGACAGAAGCAGTACAAATGCAATTACTCAAAGTGTTTGTTACAATTGGAGGTAATTAGCAAAGTAGCATTACAGCAAAGGGAAGATTGGTGCTGCTTTACGGCACCAATTTTAAATGAACTAATATTTACTGAGCATAGCAGCGTCGCGTAAACACAGGCAATTACGCCTGATTAACAACATGAATACCAATGCACCGCCTGCATAAATGTTACTATTTATTCTGCAGCGGCACTGGTGCCAATTTCAGCCATGTTTCTAATATGTTTCTACTGTGTGCTTTTTCAGGATCATGAATTGTACAAAGAAACCCTACAGAAAGCAATTACAGCAAAAGTGCTTATACATGTGCAAATGTTTACCTGTTTACTGCCGCCTACTGGCCTGTGCACAAAAGTTACCCACATACCTAAATGCCATCAACGTTTAAACAATGATCTTACAGCCTAGATGCTTGTATGATACTGCATTTGAAAGATGAGGCCTTCTGGTGACTTATTATATGCAGGGGGAACAACAAACTTAGCATTTTAGCTGTTGAAATATGTAAAAAATGTGGGTTTTTTTCACTCGGAAAAACATACTTCCAATTGCTAACTGCCAAAAACTGTGGTAAACTTCAATGTTATCATGTGAAATTCACTACACTCAGTCTACACCATGTGGACAACATCTGTGTAAAGTGGCTTATCTCACCAAAGGGTTTTGGTGCTATGGGTCTTTTTGTGTAAAATAGGCTATTCGGCACAAACTGTGCCAAATGGCACAAATGTGCTAAACTATGTTATTTTCATTTTATGACTACTTTGACCATAAAAAAAACATTTTCATATTTTGATTGAAGCAAATTACACTTCTAGAACTTTTTTCTTTCAATTTTTCAAACATTCATATTTTAGCATTTTGAAGCTGAGTTACATTATTTTTTAGAAATATACATTATAATATATAATTATAATAATATACAATAATATACCTATATATTATCACTATCATCAATAATAAATGTACGTCTATCCAAAGAATACAACGTTTGTACTCTTTTCAGTGTCCATAATTGGTACCATCAATAGTACAAAACTATAGACTAAAACACAATAATTATAACATTATAGTTGAATTATTATAAATGGTATGACACTAATAACACGTATAAAGTCCATGTGTGCGATAAAAAAGCCTTGTTGTACATACCAATTGAGTAGTGGATCTGTTCCCTGAACAAACATGTCATCCATCGCTTTTTGTCCTCCATTTTGAGGCCCGCTTACTACACTCAAATACTGTAGCTACACTCTGTGTGTAGAGCGTCTTCTGATTTATGGTCAAAAAACGTTATAAAAAGTTGAAGCCGAATTTAAACAGCGTCGCGTAAATCAGGTCTCTCAGTCACGTACGCAGGCTTCTGAGAGCCTCATTCTGGACAAAGACTACAAATCCCAGACATCCATGGGAAGCTGAGCTCATTGGCTACACGAATATATGAGTCACGTTTTGATACGAAGCTGACTTCACCTTCAGTCATTGAATAAAGAGGAGCTACGCACTCAGCCGTAGGGAGTGCTTGTTTTGTTCACCGGGCTGTACCAGCCGACTCCGTGTACGGAGAATTTTCCGTAAGATGTCATTTTGAAGCAAAGAGGAAGAGGAAACCAAGCATACCCAAAACCAAAGGCAAAATGGCGACTATCGGTTCACAGCGAAGAGATATATAGAGAGAAATATGCTAATTGGCCATAGACCGTTAAAAGGAATAGACAACTCCCTCTCACTCCTCCCCGTTTACCATAATGACCACGTTCGAGGGGAAATCATGGTGGATTTACAGACTCCTCCTCCCCAGCTGTGACGAAGCATGTTCCTAATAAGGGCATAAGGGCGGGATCTTCACTGTAGACTCGGCCGCGTACAACTAATCTTTGACACACAAACCTTTGTCCTGGGTGATAAAGTTAGAAGTTATATAAAGTTATAAAATGTAAAATACCATTGACGATTTCTTTCAGAAAACCAACTCTATGAGGCTAAACATCATTTTGACATAATGGGAACGCACAATTCCCTTAACTCTGGGATTGAGCAGTGAGCTGGCACCCGATTGGCAAAGAACCAAAGCACATGAAGTCGTTTTAAACAGCGAATTTTCCAGTCACTGACCAACAATTTGTATGCTAATAGTTTAATATCGCCTTTGACATAAACCTATGCTATGAAAGGTCAGGATTACTGATTTGAATTGATTTGGATTGACCAAGAGTCAAGTGCGTCAATGGCGTTCATAACCAGTGCATCAGAGGTTAAGGTTTCCCAATAACATCATCATTATTCAGGGAAATTAAATATTCAATGTGCTTCATTTTATAGCTGATAAAATAGGTATGGGATATAGAGAATATTGGCTTGCAGGAGTGTAAGTCGGGGAGGCAGCAATTCATCCCATACAAAATTTAACAATTTTTTATAGCTTGTAAATGCCTTTTTAATTCCGTCGTGGTTAATGGTTGTTCGGAGGCCTGTGGAGCGTGTGGCAGCCTCTTCATTGGAAAGTAGTTGAAATATTGAAAAGTCCAATTGCGAGACGTTCTTAAAGGGGAAGCGGTGGAGGTACATGCGAAGCGGCAGGGGAGAGAAATGGCTTTCATTAAATTACACTGAAGTTTATACATCAGCGGTGATAAGCTCCCCAGAGGCCCAGGCGCAGAACGAGAGAGGAGCTGTGTCTACCACAATACGGCGACGCAAATGAAATATTCTATTCATTTTCTCACCGATGCAAATGTACAGGAGGGAAATTAGATCCGTGCGGGAAGACAAGTGGCGTGCAGGTGCTGTAAACCCGAATGTTTCCCAACCAGCCATGTGGAAGGACAATAATGTAAAGTGACGGGTACTTAGAATTATATTGTCAATTATTAAAGTTAATAAAGACACTTTTTATTTATATTTGCAATCACTTTTTAATCTGGATGTAATGTACCTGTTTCCACTACAAATTTAATACAAAGTAATACTAGCTCAGAAGCCCCTTATGAGAGACCAACAGGCCCGGTTAGAACCATGAGGCCGTCCTTCTGTGGACCCACCACCCGCAGGGGAGCCATAGGGGCTGGTGCAGCTCCAACAGCTGCCCCCACGACCCGGCAACGGACAAGTGGAGGAAAATTGATGCATGGATAATACTAGCTAACTTTGACAGGAGTAATGGCTTTTACTTGTATTGTAATGCACTCATTTATAAGAGAAATACAAAAGAATTGGTATTTTATTACACAAATTGCTAAAAAAAAAAAGAAAAAAAAAAGAAGCTGTTTAAAATTAATGCGGTTTACTTTTTAATGATATTATTTTTTAGTTTGGTTTGACTTGAAATATTTGAGCTATTGATTAGTAAAAACACAAACTATTATTAAAATAAATTCAATTTTAAATGAAGTTAAACCTTTTAAGTTTTGTGTACCTGAAGGTTTTAGTCAAAATAAATCAAAAATGTTAATTATTAGAAACATCAGATTTCGGGGTGAATTCTACTTAAATGTATTCTACGTATTAAATCAAAATCCGATTAATTTTTCTCTCTTTTTTAAAATTGTAATCAGTTTCATCAACATATTTGAGTAGTACTAACTTGTCAGGGTTTACAGTGTAGGCTATAGGGATTTTAAACATTATAGACCGGAAAGTTATACAAATGTTTAAAGTTATAAATATATTTAACTGTATATGGTACTGTATTTGTCTTTCACTAAATAGTTTAGTTTTTTGTTTATTTATTTATTTATTTGAACAGGGACAGTGTACACTATACATTAACCTCAGAGAGGAGAGATGCATTGTACCAGGTTGTAGCACTTGTGCTAATTTCCATCTGCAGTCCCTGGGCAGATTGATGTCAACAGACAAAGTCTTAAAAAATGCACATGTTAAAAAATACATTTCCCCCCAAACAGCATTACAATGAAACACACACTTCATTCATTCCTAAGCATTAATTTGCAAACCCACTCTTGCATACACACAAATTACAGTACATTATGGGAACAGGTTTGTTTTAAAAGAAGCCATTTTTGGCCTGGTGTGAAAAAGTGTTAAAATGTACACATGTGGTCAGCTCTGTTGGCAACTTATTCCACTGTCTGATGGCCAAATACTGTATGTACGTTATGATCAGTGGTCAGCACATAGCTGATTCCTCCATCATGCCTTTGGTATTTGAAGTTTGAATAGGATTCTTACTTCAGGAAGTGTGAATCGAGTTTGACCAGAATGTTGAGCTCCAAATAGTTATTATATAATCCATGAGTCAGGCTTTTAAAATGTCCTTTGAAATGAACAGATCCCAAAGTTTCAGCTCCCAGTGAAGAGCCTTAAATTCCGTCATTACCCAAAAGTTTATAAAAAACAAAACAATGCATGAATATAGCATAACAAGTCTGCTTTAAAGACCCTGGGAGACAGGGCTTTGCGGATGCGGCTTCCACAGTTAATTCTGAACCAATTAAATCCGATTGACTTTGCTCCGGTTTGATTGTCAGCTACACAGCGAGCATTGGATCTCCATCACCAGTAATTGCACTTCAGAGAGAGGCTAAGCGCGGGAGGGATACGCCGTGACAGCTCAGGACACGGGGCGCAGGCAGCAATCCAAAACGCACTGATGGGGAACAACATTGCAAACAGGCTACAGAAATGAGCCTAAAAATCTGCTGTCACGCGCCCGCCCCTTCATCATCGGAGCAGTGACACGGGCAGGGCAACTTAAAGCAATCCCTACATGCCAGCCCCCGGAAAACATGACTGAAGAACATGAACGTCACCGATGGAACGAATCAGAAGTGTCTCAATTACAGTCACAGCGGATCACAAAACAAGTGTATCAAAACACTTTCAAAAAGACTATGCAATGAAATCTTTTACTGCATTACTTGGCAAGCATTTTCTAACAGATTGTTGCTGTAATCAGTCACATACTGCCTTTACGGTCTTTAAAAAGGACATCAAATGGTAACAAATGAACTCCCACAGAAGTGACAGATTGTTTTAAATGATCATCTTCTGTAAAGCATATGGTTGTTCATGAAAAAAAAAAGGAAAGAAAAACAAAACAAACACAGACAGTTCCTGAAGCTAAAAAAGAAGTATTGCTTTGTTGGTATAAATTCTTCATTCCGATGGTTGCTTTGATCACCTAAGGTTTGTCTTCAACATGGCTCTGGATAAAAAAAGTGTCAGAAAAAAAACACATGAGAGAGAAATAAAGATGCTAAATAAACCTCCATTCATTCATCCATTTTCTTGTGCTTTATTCGAGGCCGGGTCGTGGAGGCAGCAGTCTGAGCAGAGATCCCCAGATTTACCCTCCCCACGCACACTTAATGCATACGTAATCCTAAAACAACACCAGGCCAGTTCAGAGACATAAACCCTCCAGCATGTTCTGGCCTCCGCGGGAGCCTTCTTCCAATGGGCCATGCCTGGAAAACCTCCTGAGGGAGGCGTCCAGGAGGCATCCAAACCAGATGCCCGAGCTCCTCCCGTGTGACTGAGCTCCTCACCCTTCAAAAGAAATCTTGTCCTTCCGGTCATTACGCAGATCACGACCATAGGTGAGGGTGGGAACGTAGATCGACCGGTAAATCGAGAGCTCAGCTCCGTCTTCACCACAACAGTTCGATACAGTGACCACATCACTGTCGACGCTGCACTGATTCGTCTGTCGATCTCCATCCGTCCCTCACTCGTGAACAAGACTCCGAGATACTTGAAATCCTATACTTGAGGCAAGGACTTTCCACCGACCGGGAGAGGGGGAGCCACCTGTTTTCCAGTGGAGAACCAAAATAAAAAATAAACCTGTCATGCATAAATGAGCGGTTAACTTGATCAAGAATAACATGTCAGAACAAATACTACAGAGTTGTCTGGTTTCACACAAACAAATACTCCATCGAGGGTGTGATATTTTAACTGTATTTTTGGACAATACAGTAACTATATTGAGGGGTTATTATGAGGAATTTCGATTGAAAAAGAGTAGGTCAATTCAAAGGCCTTGCAATGTGAATTAGAGGTTATTGGTCACGTTTAAAGAGGGGGTATTATGCTTTTTTCAATCACATAGCACCAGTCTATAGCATACTACAATGATGACGTAACCTTCTGTTGGTCTGTATATGCAGTAAATTAAAATAACTGCCTTGAATAAAATTGCTCTCTCAAAATGGCTGTACTGAACGTCTTGAAATAGGCCTCTGTCTCTTTAAGAAGCTTTCCGACACGCCCCCTTCAGCACACTGCTGTGGCATCTAAACAACACTACTGTGCGGGGAGGGCCTCTGCTGAGCTGAGGAGCAGTGGTTGGTGGCTTGGCTGGTGACGAAAGGTCCAGAGGCGTCTCCAGGAGGTGGGGGCGTTCCTAGGAGGACTGAGGCATAGCTACACCTAAAATGGCTGCCGTCTAAGTTTTTACTGATTACTCAAAAATATGTGAATGAGCCAAGGCAACACTCCAGGCATGTGTTTAATGAGGGAATGACATAATAACATGATATAAAGCTTGAAAAAGTCGATTTTACATAATACCCCCTCTTTAAATAGCATTTTCCTATTTGATGGATACATTTTAAGGCTTTGTGAACCAGTTTTCAAAGACTGTTATTTTGCACCGCCCTAAGTTTGTTGTCCCACAGTACATCCACATGAAGCGCATCAAACTTGAAAAAGCTGAGCAGAACGGACAGGACGGGGGATATTTATGAAGTGGATTGATGAGACGCCATCGGTGGATCACTTCTCAGGGCTGAAAACCAGACGCTCCCCCGTGAAATTTACAGCACAACCGAGCCGCGTGTTGCACAAGAGAAATGCAACCGATAATTTTGAAGCGTCGTCATTTCTACAGGTTTTTGCGCGAGGCCAATAAACAAGGAGGCCTTATGAGGACACAAGAATATATAATGAGAGAACTACAGGTAGATAAATAGAAAGGGCAGGAAAACATCGTTTTTTATAGAATAACTGGTTGACAGTTGCATTACTGTAACTCTTCAGACTTTTTACATCCCATTCACATACCCTTCGGCACAAGAGAAGTGTAGTTTTGCTCTATCGCTTTAACAAACATTACATGTTTTCTGTGTATGAAACAATTCTTCTTCGTTATTGTCAGGAAATCTGTAATTATAGGAACTAAAGCACAAGAGAAACAACAGAGTGCTCTCTCGGTGACTATACGGCTCACACACGACAAACACTGAACATTCACACAAACTGTAAGTGTCTCTCTGTGGGCCATGCTCCACCAACAAAACATACAGATATGTATGTGATGCACAACAATTTGGAACTGTGTGTTTTCACAAAATAGGCTCATGGTAAAGAATGTTACCATACCATTTTATAATGATGATACTAATATGTACACTGCATAATGAAACATTTTAAATGAGCCATTTTCTGATGATATTTCTTGGATATAAAAAGTAGAAGGAATGAATAATCAAATCCACCCTTCTGTATTAAATAAAATTATACAATATTAATACAATGGAATAATAATAATAATAACAATAATAATAATAATATTGCCTTACACTAATGCGCTTTACAAGCCTGTATTATCAAGTCTCTGTCATCATTATTCATTCACTTCAGACTCGGTGATGGTAAGCTACTGTTGTAGCCACAGCTGCTCTGGGGTAGACTGACAGAAGTGAGGACACCAGTCTCATTCACTCACTCACCACATTCACCCAAAACAAATAAATAACTAAATAAAGCTTAAGGTGCACTTTCAAATTCGTTCTTTGCATTTGATTTGACCAATAGTCGTGAAAACATAAATGGTAAATGGATTCAACTTATATAGCGCTTTTCAACCTTTATCAGGCCCAAAGAGCTTTATAGTAAGGAACCAGTCACCCATTCAAATCTCTCATTCATACACCAATGTACGCAGACACTGGATAAAAAACAGAAATAAGGAGCAATTCAATGGTAAACATATCTAACCAAGTAGTAACATTAGCCATGCTATTTACATGAGAAAGTAACTTCCTCATGTAAATAGCATGGCTATTGTTTGCTTCCGTTTTGTTTTGGATAAATTGTACGTCATACTGAACATAATTTTAATTTGTTGCACATTACATAATCAACACAGCATACTTTCTCTCACTTGTTTAGGGTGTTGTGAGCTGCCATATTGTCTTTTTTGTAATGAATTTTGGTCTGTTGGTTTTGTTATACAGGACAGCTCGGGGTGAAAGGCGGTGAAGAGTCGACATAGAGGCATTCAGCAAATTGTCAGCACCAGGACTCAAACTCCTGACGCAGAGTTTGGAACAGCAGCTCAAACCACTCAACCATCGGCTGCGCGGTGAGTCGCTATTTTCCGAGCTAACGTGCTAAATGGCCATCAAAGCCCGAGGCTCACCGTGCTAATAAGGCTTTTGGCTTTGTTCTCCATGACGAGCGGTCCCATTTGGAAATCAAACAAAAGCAGATGAAATGGATGATGTTGTTTGCTTCCCCCTGATGCGAGGGCAGGGAAACATCGGCTTCTGTTTGTGCTGCAGTTGTTTAACATCCAATTAGTCCACGGGTTCAAACTTAAATCATGTTACGGACTGATCCAATAGACGTCCAGGGGGCACTCAAAATGACAGAAAATAAGAGGGTTTAACTAAAGTGAGCAACTGTGGGACGCAGCCAAAAGGAAATCAACGCGTGGGATTATGTGACAAATTAAACTGACACAAGATTTTTTTCAAAATAGAAACAATTGGATGTAGTTTTTCCTATGATGAACATGATAAGATAGACAAGACAGACCTTTTACATTAACCACAGCTCAAGCACAAATCTTACATTGCACTCCTCCAGAGTCCAGGCCAGGTCCTGTTACTGCCATGGGAAGTGGCAGATCTGACACTTACAAGCCCCATTGAGACCAACTAAAGTTGGGAATGTGATTTATATTTATTTATTCTGAAATAGCATTGATGATGTGTCAGGGATACAACTCTGGTGACGGTAAAGAGGAGGAAATGGAGAGGTAGAAGAGGCTGGATATCAGAGGGGACAGAGTGCATTCATATGAATGGATCAGGAGATGATTATTAGAGACAAAAGTAGCTGATGTGTTGACTTAGAACAACAGACAGTTGACAGTAGTTGGGAATAACGTGATGTTGCACATGATGTTGTTAAACATCATTATGTTCTTGAATAGTACACTGCAAAAAGTCGTCTGGAAACAAGTAAAATTGTCTTTGATTTGAGAGTCTAATTTCAATAAATCTGTCCATGGGGCAAGATATTTACACTTTAATTAGGATAAAAGAAATCACCACACTCGAAACAAGATGAATCTTAATTTAAGGTTAGGTTAAGATGCTTTTGTTGTCTTTAAACAACAACTGTACAACAACATTTCTCCTCTGCATTTGACCCATCCTTTGACACCGCCAGGAGCAGTGGGCAGCAGCAGTACCAGGGACCCATCTCCAGATGTGGTGCCAGGCTGATTGTACATGTTTTTAGTGGCAGGGGAAACCGGAGTACCCGGAGGAAAGCTACACAGACACGGGGAGAACATGCAAACTCCACACAGAAAGGCCCCGTCCAGGTGGGATTCGAACCTGGGACCTTCTAGCTGTGTAGCATGAGCGCTAACCGCTGTGCCACCGTGCCGCCAATTTAGTTGAAATAAAGCTGTTGTAGGTGTTTTATCTTAATTGAAATGTAAATATCTTACCACATGGACAGATTTCTTGAAATTAGACTCTCAAATCAAAGACAAATTTACTTATTTCAAGAAAATGTCACTTATTTCTAGATTATCTTTACAGTGTAAAGATTTGGTAAAACTTAACTATACAATTTATAACAAAATTGCACATGTGGATGTTGAAATATTCAGCAAACATTTGGCTCCATCCCACCATGGTGAGGCTGCCACAATGTCGGTGTACTGACATGTTATTTACACGTCTTCATGCGTCGCTAAATCATATCTATATTACAATGCGCAGCACACCTCTGAAGTCACGTCGACAAAGGAACTTGAGCCATTTCATTGTCCACGGTAAATGTTGTGTCCACTGGCCGATCACAGCTTATATCTCGCGTCTCCTTCAGCCTCTCTCCGTCTGAGCCGGTGTGACAGGTCTCCTATTCCCTGGGCCTCTCAGCGCCACCATTACGCGTTACGGCTGTCACACCAAATTGCAACGTTGTCGAGAGAGAAGGGACATAAGCAGCGGTTAGGTGACGGAGAGAAATGGATCAGGGCCGAGGCAGCAGAAACCTTTTGTGCACGGGGGAAATATTGCTGAAGAAGCGATAGAAAGTTTCATATAATAGAGTTGCTGCCGTTTTGGACAAATGCACTGGTCAGAAACACAAAGTCAGGATCCTCTCACTATATAGACAGGAGAACTTAATCTCTTTTTTTACCGATGTTAGAGGAAATGAAAGTAGTCAAATAAAATATCAATTGTTATGTAATAGCTTTCTTTCATTTAAATTGCAATCAAGAAGAGAGAAAAAGATTAGACCAAGCAGATTTACTTTGCCATGGTGCAGTGGCGTGTGATCTGTGAAAAGTGAAAGCAACAGTTAATAAAATAAAGTACCATCTCTCCCCATGGAAATGTCTCTCTCCCTCTCGGCAGACGCCCCTGCCCTCAGCATATGTCGCGAGGCATAAATCCAGATTACCTCCTTCACTCGCCTCGTCCTGAGCCATCTGCTGTGATTTAAACAGCAGACCACATCAGCGTATCAGCGTCAAAAAAAAAAGAAGAAGGAAAGATAGCACCTGACCAGCAAACCAAAGAAGCCCGTACACTAGAAAGAAACAAAGTAAACACCAATAGCGGGTGTTTACTGACTTTTTCTGTTTTTGCACTTTTAAGAGAATAGATACAAAATAACGTACTACAAATGAAACATGTTACATTTACTGTACAAGAACATGGCTTAGTTGCAGTGATTACCACCAAGACTACAGGGTATATTTGAGCACTTGGGATTACTTCAAATTAAGAAAAAAATACGGGCCGTGTTACTTTTGATTAAGGTGTCCTCATTTAGTATTAATACGCATTAGTAATCATTTTAGGGTTAGGGTTAAGGTGAGCTTTAGGATTAGGGTTGTTTCTGAATAAGCATTATTATTCATGGCCTATTAACATGGTAGTTGATAACAATATAATGATCAGCTATTCATATCTTTATAAACATATTATTGATGTATTAAAGTATAATAAGAATCTTATTAATACTTTATAAGCATTTTAGGTGCTTATGAACACCTAATAATAGTTACCTTAAAGAGGGGGTATTATGCTTTTTTCAATCACATAGCACCAGTCTATAGCATACTACAATGATGACGTAACCTTCTGTTGGTCTGTATATGCAGTAAATTAAAATAACTGCCTTGAATAAAATTGCTCTCTCAAAATGGCTGTACTGAACGTCTTGAAATAGGCCTCTGTCTCTTTAAGAAGCTTTCCGACACGCCCCCTTCAGCACACTGCTGTGGCATCTAAACAACACTACTGTGTGGGGAGGGGGCTCTGCTGAGCTGAGGAGCAGTGGTTGGTGGCTTGGCTGGTGACGAAAGGTCCAGAGGCGTCTCCAGGAGGTGGGGGCGTTCCTAGGAGGACTGAGGCATAGCTACACCTAAAATGGCTGCCGTCTAAGTTTTTACTGATTACTCAAAAATATGTGAATGAGCCAAGGCAACACTCCAGGCATGTGTTTAATGAGGGAATGACATAATAACATGATTTTACATAATACCCCCCCTTTAAGGATAATAGTTGTAGTAGTATGAACAAAAGTTGGTGTTTTAGTTCTCTACCTTTTGAACAATGCGCAACATACAAGTGAGACAAAACAAACTCATTACACTACTAAGATAGGGCACAGTGAAAATATCTGCACGACTAACTAAACACTAACCTTTTTGATGATCTCTATCTCTTCTCGCACACTTCATGAGGCTGGCGTGCGACTGCAGGACAATGGAGGGCACTTAACCCATGGCTCCAACGCGTCCCGCTCATTCAATTGATCCTGTAATGATTTTTAAGAGACATTCATGTATCACCATTCAACCAAGGCTACGACTGAACTCCACTCGTCGACGGACTTTCTCTGAGGCTCGTATCGCTCTGGCCGCGGTTAGGCGAGGACAATGGTGGAAAGAATCGGCTGCCGAGATCCCCGCGGCACACGCACACACTTCTGACAGCGGGCCAACGAAATCAAACAGAGAAACAATGGCCGCGGTTCAAACAGCCTGTAGAGCTGGCGCGACACAAAATGCTCTCATCTAATCTACTGTCTGTGCCGTGTCTGCGCAGATAACCAGCGCCAGGACAACTCTCCAATCCACTTCTCTACCTATAGATGAGAGCAAGACCTGACTTTCAGTTCTGTTGCTGGCCCAGTTTTGTTTTGTTTTCATCTCAAGACCTGATTTGTGCTGGTTTGTCTTGTCTCCACAAACACAAGGCCATGTATTTTAAGCATGCTAGTTGACTTTTATAGTCATTTAACAAGGTCCACGATTCCATGGCATAATATAGTTGAAGTGCATGGCTTTGTAATGAAGACTACACATCTAAAGCATGATCTTACCTATTTTAACGCAATGATTATGTCTCGGTTTTATTATTGTATAACATGCTGGTCCCAGGCGAACAAAACCACTATGAGGCCGTTGGAAAGCTTGCACAAACAATCACTCAAAATCCTTGACCAAAAACCACAACAACACCATCACTGTTTAGTCCTTCGAAAATACAGACTGTTAAATTTCAACAATATTCAAAGATTTGCTTTAATACGATTGGCCCATAGAATCCTAAATAACACTGCACCAACACCACTTAAGCATTTTATCCAGTACACATCTGCTGTGACAACTAGAACCACACGAGCCTCTGCCAGGGGCAGTGTAGCATACCCAAACGTAAAACTGATTTTGCACAATCAGCTTTCTCATATAAAGCAATACAGGAATGGGACAAGCTCACAACGGACCTGAAAAGTCAAACAGACTATTTTCAGTTCACAGTAGAACTTAAAAAGTGGCTTTGGCGCACTCAAAGCTGTTCACACTGAGGTGGACACTATGTTTGAACCACAGGACAACTTATGTGTATATATTCATGTACGAGAACATTTATGAAATTTGAAATGTATTATTACATTGTGTTTAGTGCTTATGAATGTGAATGTGACGCAGTAAATGAGAGGTGTGGCTGAATTATACAGGTGTGATGCTGTGTATGTGTGTGTGTGCGTGAGGGTCAGTGTCAGCGAGAGGGCTTGTTCTGATTGCTTGTTCATTGCATGCTATTGTATATATATATATATATATATATATATATTTTGTTTTATCTGTACTTTGACTAAAATGTTACTGTATATTATCTATGTAACCAGGGACTGCAAATGGAAACGAGCTATTTAGCTATAATCTGGTGCAGAACATATCTGTCTTTGAGCTTAATGTCTCTGTACACTAAACTAAACTAATCTCTTTGGTCATAAAGAGTATAGCCTTGAAGATGGCTCAGTCTTAATGAAAGCGCATTGCTGTATGTTTCTGGCCTTTACACTCCATGGCCTCTCAATATTTTATTATTATTATGTCCTGAATTGATCCTTTATGCTGATGTACAATTGAAATCTACATCTCAAAACATCTGAAAACAAACAAAGAATAGCCCCATTCAGATTTTAATTCGCTCTGCATTCTGAATCAGCATGTCAAAGCATAATATTTATTTAGTCTTTAGTCAAACTCGGCTGTTTCCTCTGCGGTCCAGGGGCTGAAAGAACGAGATGTGCCTGTAATTCTATTCCAGAAGCTGCGATAACCACCGATAATAATTCCAGGACCTGATCCAGACACCGAACACGTACAAATATATAAGAACTAAGGAACTAACATCTTACTTTGCATAACTGGTGCCACTCTGCAGTCTTGTTGAAACAGGTTTATCTGGGCTTGGGACTAATGACGTATTTTCCTTTTTTGGGATTTGACACCTGGGAATGAATGGACTTGCTTTTCAAATTCATGTGCGTTTTTGTATATTTTCTTATATGTCCAAGGTTTCTGTGAAATAAGCAGTTGATTTCAAGATCTTGTTTATATCAGCATTCTTTTGAGTCATAAATCCCCCCACTTCACCAACTGTCGTAACCTGTTTCAGTGTTTCTCCGATCAATAATCACCATGATCAAATCAATACAGACCAGTGCTTGTTATAAGTGTTTTATGTTCATGAGTTGATCATGTGACCGATCCAAAGTCCCGAAGCAGGGACTGAATGACTCATGGCAGAATCCACCAATGAAGAGCCACCTATGCTGTGACCAATGAGTTTTATTTTTGTTTTTGTTTGTTTGCTTGGCTTAATATATAGCTGTTATAAAGCAGACTGTGGCATCCATTTTCCCTCACATGGTGGTCCCTGGCCAGGTTTAGCTTGTACATTTTGTATTAAAATAAATCTTTTTATAATTGGTTTGAAAATTCATATCATGAGCTTCATATACAGCTGTGCTCAAAGGTTTACATACCCTGGCAGAATTTTGGATTTAAAAAATAAATAAATTCACTCTTAGTGGTTCATTTATGGTGAAACAACTGAGTTTGCTATTTTTAAATCATAATGAAAAAAAGTACAAAAATGACCCTGATCAAAACTTTACATACCCCAGTTTTTAATACTGTGCATTGCCCCCTTTAACATCAATGACAGCTTGGATTCTTTTGTGATAATTGTGGATAAGGTTTTTTCTGATGGTAAAGCGGCCCATTCTTTTTGGCAAAAAGCCTCCAGTTTCTGTAAATTCCTGGGCTGTTTTGCATGAACTGCACGTTTGAGCTCTCCCCACAGTGGTTCAATGATACTGAGGTCAGGAGCCTGAGATGGACACTACCGGGGCCTTCACTTTATTCTGCTGGAGCCACTGGCATCAGCGAACCAGCTCCATATTTCACAGTAGGTATGGTGCACTTTTTTGTTGTCAACGAGGCCTATGATGAAATTCTGCCAGGGTATGTAAACCTTCGAGCACAACTGTTTTTTATCTCGTTACTAAATAAACAGACGCCTGCTCTGTGGCTGTACAGGCGCCTGCTTATGGTTCTTGAAGAAGAAATAAGGGAATACAATATCTGATGTCAAACGAATGTCAAATGAATGTAAATAATTACTCCCTATGGGAATTGTAAGAAGCTGAGTACATGCGTTCCAGTCGTGTCATTCTTTCTGATGTAAATGCCTTTAGGACACCTGTCTACTCAAGGAAGAGACTAATTTGTGCTGAATTCATATTTGTTGTGGATACACTCCTCATGTTATATCACTGTGAAATGTGTATTACGTCGAATGTGGGGTTGGCGCTCATCAGCTTTCTGGCTTCAGACTCTGTTTGAACATCTATAATGGTATAATGTTTAATTCTGTAAAGTAGAAATGTAAACTGCTCAAATAAACTGAACTCTTCAACACTTAAACGAACATTTTTGAGGAAATTCTCAACACCTCCTTTTTAGACGCAAAGTGCAAATACTAAACTGACAAAGCCACAACCCACACAAGTCGCACCATCCATTATTTATTGCTCAAGGCGCAGCAGTTAGTTTTATGTTGAAAATGACTGCAAAACCCCTCTGCACACTTTGAGAGACCTCTAAAATGGTTAATCACGCCATAAATAACGTTGAGAGATATTATGTGCCGTACATTACGTTTATTGAATTGCTCGGTGCAATATAAACTTTCTCTGAGCCATAAAAGCCAATTGGACTTTTCTGTGATTCGAGCTGGACCTGCAGGTCAGCGCACAAACATCTTAAACACCCCCAAACTTCGAACCAATAAAACATTGACTGCCTCGAGTGCCAGGCACGTTTCAGCACACCGGCACTGGAACTGAAACTGCTTTGTCTGTGCTTGATACGGTCCTGTGGAGACGTCGCGTTCGTCTTGCAAACTCATCACTGCCACAGCGTGCGACATCTTCACAGTGGTTTTAAATGTCTTATTCATGTGATATCATCGTCCCCCATGAAAAAGAACAACAGAATCAGGTTATTTTATTCATACATGCACAGTCAGTCTGTCTGTCATAAGAGACTATGTTGTTTCCCACAAATTGTCAATGTCATGAGTTGGTGTTCTCCTGCACCTGCAAGGAAACGTCAGGCCCAGGGGCAAGATCCGACCCTCCAGCATAGCTTCTGGCTTTTTAAGATGGTTCTCCTTTGACATTGATGAAAATCAAAATATGATGCTGCTAATTGTATGATTTATAATGTAATTGCAATAGGATAAAGTTAAATACTTGCTCTAAATTACTGTACATTCCTTTAAAATTTCCTTGAGGACACCCTCCTTGTTAGGTCATTTATAATGTGCAACACTGGGATTTGGAGAGAGTGGTGCTTTCGGCCATGACTGGGAAGTTAAGCCCCTGATCTTTAGATGAGAGGGAAAATTGACCGGCTATCAAGCGAACTTGCCTATACCCCTGCCGCACATCTTTACCAAATAATTCAGCTTTACTGAAGCTAGAAACTATTTCACCCTTATTTAAACTGCTTCACGACAGTTATATGCTGTCTGCTGACAACAGTATGGCTGGGTACGTTGAACAATACCAGTATAGTATGTATGTATGACAAAATTAAAAGTGTAGGCACTACTGGTATCGAAAGCAGGTACCGGAAAAAGAACAAAACTAAAACACATAATAAGAGGAGAGTTTTGATGCCTGATGGTCCAGAGACAACATTAAATAAAGTTACTTGGTTGTTTCACCTCCAATAAATGATGCAAGTGTAAAATAAATTGTTTTTAATGGACATTATTGTTCTGTTTTCTGGCTCTAGATGACAAACATTTTAGTTCAGGTATCGATATTGTAAACCAAGACTCGTTAAGGTACCGAAAAATATTATACAGCATTCAGCCCTAGGCAACTTTTGATGCACAGGTAGTAAGTAAGTAAAGTTTATTTATAAAGCGCTTTTCACAGATAAATCACAAAGTGCTGTACAAACAGGAGCAGTAAAATGACATAATAAAATTCACACAATAACAAAATTAATATAAAATAATTAACAAAAAGTGACAACCCATCAACCAAAAGCTTTCCTAAATAGCACAGTCTTCAAGTGCTTTTTAAAAGTATCAACAGAGTCAAGCACATGAAGGGACGGGGTAAGTCATTCCACAGTCTTGGGGCTACAGCCTGAAAGGACAGGTCCCCTCGAGTTTTAAAGTGGGTCTTGGGGACTTTCAGGAGACTCTGGCCTGAAGATCTGAGTGTACGCCCAGCCACATAAGGGCACAACATGTCAGCGATATACCGAGGGGCTTGACCATGCAACGAAAGTGAGGACCAGAACTTTGAAGTCAAATTGAAATTTGACAGGTAGCCAATGAAGATTTGACAAGACAGGGGTGATGTGGGCTGATCTGGGTGTACCAGTCAGAAACCGGGCAGCAGAATTCGGTACCACCTGAAGTCTGCTAAGAGCGGTCTTATTCAGGCAGGTGAGGACAGAATTGCAGTAGTCAAAACGAGATGAAATTAAGGAATGCATGATTGTCTCAAGGTCTGATTGTGTGACCCTCCAAGGACATGGCCTGATCAAACATAACCCCAAGGTTTCTGAGGCTGGTTTTAACGGACGAGCCCAAAGCACCGACGTGGCTCTTGATCATGGGAATCGTTTTGTCAGGAGTGAGATAGAAGAGTTGTTGGTAACACTTTATAATAACTACACCTTATGTAGCCTTCACAAATGATGAATTAAAGGGATATTTCAGGATTTTTGACATTGGGCCTCATTTCCTAGTTATCCAGAGTGTTGTTGATGTCTGGAGATATTTTTTTCTTAAATTCATGCAGTTCTTATATTTGAAGAGTCTAGTGGCGCTAGGCTAGAGGCTAAGGCTAAAGCATTTCTATGGCATCAGCAACCCTGCATTAAAACAGTCTGACCCACTCCACAGTGCACCTGAGGTAAATCACTTATAACACCAGACTAACCATATAAATGTCTGTGTTAGTAGAATAATTTTGGAAATATAACTGAACTGAATTACCGCATTTTGAGGGACTATTTTCTCACAGATCACGCCGCCGCTGTGTTAGCTTACAGCCACGAAGCTGAAATATAAGTCTGGCGTTATAAGTGATTTACCTCAGGTGCACTGTGGAGTGGGCCAGACTGTTTTTAATGCAGGCTAACTGATACCATAGAAATGCTTTAGCCTTGCCCTAGCCTAGCGCCACTAGACTCATCAAATATAAGAACTGCATGAATTTAAGAAAAAAATATCTCCAGACATCAACAACACCTATGTCAAAAACCCTGAAATATCCCTTTAACACTTGATTAATCGTGAACAATTCATTAGTTCTGCTACTTAACAATGAATAAGTGAAAAACTACTCATTATGAGTTAGGCATTAACTGCAGTAGTTATTTAGTTATTAAGGGTTAGTCACACCTAACTCAAGAATTGTTCATAATGAAATTCCAATTCATCATTTATAAGGGTAAATAAGGTGTAGATATTATAAAGTGTTACCGAGTTGGTTGTCAATACAAATAAGAGTAATAAAAGGAAGACAGCAAGCGTTTTGATCAAGGTCAACTTTTTTGCCCAATGTGCTTCACTTAAAATAGATTTGAACAATATGTAAAATGTAGCAATTGTATACTGCAAAACATTATGTAAAGGAAACTACAATCTACAGATATGTACACAAGACACGTGCAAAGGGGAGAGTTCAGCTTCGTCACCAGGACCTTGCCACACAGTGATGCGGCTGGACATGATGTAAATACCCATTTACGAATACAAAATACATCACGACAACCCGCTCCTGTGGCTTGATATTATTACCGGCGCAACCTTCTATAGTGTCCGTAGTAAAGTGGCTGTAGAATAATTGAGCGCACCCTCGGGAGTGGATCGATGATAAGGCCCAATATGCCCTTATGCATTAGGTTTGACACGCGCCTCGGTCCTCGGATAGATTGTTATTGTATGACCGATGTGCCGCAGAGCGCTGACGTGATGACCAAATGATTCTGTCGCAGAGGAGGAGGAAGGAATGACATTGTGCCACCTTCTGTAATATTAAACTTTGATGACGGTGACTCAGAGCAATTCGAAACACAAAAGAGGCCGGGATATAAATACAGTTGTCTTGGCCTGTGGAAGTTGGACCCGAAAAGCAGGCGGAAAGCAGGTGAGAAACATAATTTATTTAACAAAACGTGTCATGGTTTGGGAGCAGGGTGATTGGGCAGAGGTTGGAATGAAGAAGAAGTGGAGGAGAGCTCATGCTTCAATGCTGCCTCCATTATGAGTTTAGTGGATGCAGATGAGCCAACAAGGGACAATATAGGAGCAGTGGGAGCAGCCACGCCTACATAAGCATAAAAACAGGTGAAACAGAACACCGGGACAGAGACAGTAATAGTATTGTGGGTGTGTTTTCAACTGCTGATTGAAAGAGTGGAAAAGTTGTAAGATTGTTTTTATTGCTAGGAGTACCAAGGGAATGTCCACATCCTTGCAGTTCTTTTATGAAAGTGACTGTTCTGTTGTAGTGCAAAGTAAGGGAAGGAAATTCGATTTGTAAAGCGCTTTTCATAAGGGAAAATTATCCATTCATTACATACTCGGTGGTGTTATCTGCCATCTTAGGGTTAGGGTTAAAGTTGTTTTCTTCAATTATGCACAACCAAATCTCAGCACATATTGAGGAGCGCTTACAGCCTATGTGCCATTGTGATGCCTCATTTGAAAGCCAAGACCTTCTAGTTTCTGAAAATATGCCTGAGATCTGTGTGAGTGAAACACAGCTTACATCACACTTGGCGCCCCAATCCCTAATCATAACCCTAACCCCTTGATCGGAAGGAGGGCAAGTAACAGGTGAAACTATGCAACTGCAACTGTCCCGGGGCTAGACTGTTAAAGAGGGGGTATTGTGCTTTTTTCAATCACATAGCACCAGTCCATAGCATACTACAATGATGACGTAACCTTCTGTTGGTCTGTATATGCAGTAAATTAAAATAACTGCCTTGAATAAAATTGCTCTCTCAAAATGGCTGTACTGAAAGTCTTGAAATAGGCCTCTGTCTCTTTAAGATGTTTTCCGACACGCCCCCTTCAGCACACTGCTGTGCAATCTAAACAACACTACTGTGCGGGGAGGGGGCTCTGCTGAGCTGAGGAGCAGTGGTTGGTGACTTGGCTGGTGACAAAAGGTCCAGAGGCGTCTCCAGGAGGTCTAAGTTTTTACTGATTACTCAAAAATATGTGAATGAGCCAAGGCAACACTCCAGGCATGTGTTTAATGAGGGAATGACATAATAACATGATATAAAGCTTGAAAAAGTCGATTTTACATAATACCCCCCTTTAAGAGTGAGGCGGCCAATGGATGCCATCGGATCCTCTGACCACCACAAAATACTCACACCCATTATGGTAGATAATAGGCAACACCCTACTCTGCCTACGTCTCATGCATTTGATCCATCCTTCTAGATAGTGAGGGGTAACCAGTGAGGAGCAAAACACAACGAGTCAACCCAAGATCCATCTCCAGATCTTGAGTCATGATGACATTGAAGAGTTATTAATCCAATTCATGATGTTGTTGCACCAAATTCATTCTAATTAAATTGAGTTGAAATTGAAAGGCAGCAAATTTCTTTTTCTTTAAAAGAGTCAAGTCATATTTTATGTTGTGTCCCTCAGGCTGCGTTTAGACTCAAAATACTCAAAATGATGAAATATGGATTTTTAAACTGACTTTAATCACTTAATTGATGCTTGAGAAAGACACAACTGTTTATGCATCACAAGCTGTCTTCAACAAACAGTCACAGAAGCCTTGTGCATAAACGCGTGTTGATGTGGGATGCACTTGGACCATTGTGCCTCTCACCCAGAGTTTGAATGGACTTCTATGGGAGGTACCCAGTTTTTGAAAGAAATCGCCAAACAGAAAATCTCCAAATGTTGAACCTGAATATTATTTGCGAAGGATTAAGACTCCAAACCCCCCACATTAATTAAAGATTGAGTCATTGCAACGGGCCAACAGCACACTACTGATATTCTATTCTATTCTCGATGCAATTATATGATCTATACATAGCAGTCTGAAGTGTGAAAGCCTGTTTGATTGACGCCGTGCCTGTCAGAATAACTAGTTACAATGCAGTGTGAGAGTTGACCTCCTGAGATCCTTTAAACACAAGAGAAAATGCACTGATTGCTTTTCATGAAATGCATATGGATCTCAAACATAACCCTGAGTATCTGTGACATTATCTGCAAATGCCTCGTGTGCTTTCACATCACTGCATGTGTCTTGGTCAGTAATTGCATGTCGAACTGGATTTATTTAACTTATTTATGATGTTTTGTTTTGGTTTGCTTGTTTTCATATTCGCTGCTGAAACGTTTTTCACAATTGCCAGTTACTCTTGCAGATTGTTGGAGACGGCACCGCTGAAGTTGATTCATGCTACTGCCGTTCCTTGACTTCTCTTCAGGGTTTAATGAGGGTTTCATTTTTACAATAGGCTGTGCAGACTTCTGTTGACTTAAAACATTTCTTATGAAGCCTGGGCGTAAATTCAGCCTGGAAGACTAATTTCAGCGTCACCTACCTCCAGCCAATGATTGCGCCTATTAGAGTCACACCTCCACCTCAGCCTATCAGCACAGAGCCACACCTTTATTGCAGCCAATCATCGCCCAGGGTCCTGCGTTTAAGCCTCCAGCGTTTATGGCTCATCCGCTTCCCAGCTGTGCTGCAACCCACCTGGACCCCTTCACCGGCATTTCTATCCACGGCTACACCCTGCTACATCCTTCCCCTATACTAAGCTAACCTTCCCATCCATACTAACTTATTACATTACATATTATACATGTTTTCGGAGGGGAAACCGTGCTGTGAAATACCTTCCTTTATTAACTTTATTTACACTACATACGATTTAAATGTCACCCAAAAAATAGATTTTTATTTGTGAAATACAGTAATTATGCTTCATGGACATCTGGCCATTATACACGTTTGCGAGAATACTTTACCTGTTACAACATTGGTCCTCACCTCATTAAAGTATTCATGCACTTGTGAGCATCTTTGTATAACTTCTGCACAAATGTATCCCCGTATGCATAATACCGACTAAACCTTTGTCTATTAGAGCGCAGTTTCAACTTTCCATGGTCAGCTCTAATTATCTAAATAATGCATCAGTATGTACCGTAAACATTGACAATATTAACATTTAATGATAATGGATTTTGCTGTAATAACGTTCTTTCACTCGACAATGGACCATTAGATTTATTTATCATCAAATAGTTTGTATTCAGACCTGCTGTGGTTTGTTATTCTCTCTTGTACAGACAGAGCGTTGTTCCTTTTGAAGCATTCATGAAATCAATGCACCTCTTTAAATGATTCATTCTGTTGCTACAATGCTATAAACAATCCCTCACAATACGGGGATTTGTAATGTGCAACCAATCATACAAGTAATGCTCTCTGTAGTTGATGCACAAGCTTTTTTTCTTCGGAGTCCGTATGATACAGCGATTACAACATCTGACGTGGAGATGTACAGACGGAATATGAATTAGCTGAGAGTGGCAGGAGCACCAGAAGTGCATTATGTACATTATGCACATGCACACATACTGCTGTGGGGTATACACCATGGTTCAGAAAGGCTGTAGAAGATACAAATCACAAAGTGCAGTACAGAGAGTAATATGTAATGAGAAATGATTGGGTCAGAAAGTAGGAGTGTCTGAGAGCTAAATACAGGAGTGGGAAACGTAATATCCAAGAGTTTCCAAGGATTTTCCAGGAAAAAAACAAACAAACTCGCCTTCAGCGTATTGATTTAATGTGTAAATCCTGGATTCAAATATGATATATGAGCAGACTGCAGAGAGGAGAGAGAAGCAGGCGGTTGATTAGAAACAGGAGAAAGTTTTAGTATTACACAATAAAATGTGGCAAGGCGTAGCGGTATAGCATTTTTTGAAATAATATAAAGGCCAAATTAAATAAACTAAAATTGACAATGCCACCGGAGAAAAGGCTCCGGACGTCTACAATAGGTTACTATACCTTTCGTTTCAATAAATTAATTAATGTGTTTCATTTGTTATTAAAAGTCGGTTCACAGTTTGACAAACATTTGGTGACAATTAATAGCTGGCATTTAATTTTGACAATTTGTTTGTCTTTGACCGTATTGCCGGTCCGGCACTGTTGCATCTCCCACATTGCATCGCTAGATGCGCCACACTCGCAAACAGCAGTGAACTTTGTGCCGCAGAAGGAGACCGGCAACGCACCTGGTCCGGTGTGCGGAAACAGAGTTTAGTGGCACTTACTGACTAGCTGCCTACTTCTCCCCGCTAGCTTCTCTCCACTGTCTGCTCTGTGTCAGGGCTGAGGTCCGTTTCCTTTTCTTATTAAATCTACTGAAGTATGTCCAGCTTTTTTGTGTCGCCGACTTTTATTTCCCTTTGACAGAGCTATAAACAATCCGAAGGCCCGTAGCCTGCAGCACTGAACTGTGTTGTGCTGACAGCGATCACATAATAATAATAATAATAATGCATCGGTTTTATATAGCGCTTTTCTGGACACTCAAAGACGCTTTACATTGCACTATTCATTCACTCCATACTTGATGGTGGTAAGCTACTATTGTAGCCACAGCTGCCCTGGGGTAGACTGACAGAAGCGAGGCTACCAGTTTGCGCCATCGGCCCCTCCGACCACCACCAACCACTCACTCACTCACTACATTCGCTAGGCTTCCTGGTGTTACCAAACGGTCTCCCATCCAAGTACTGACCAGGCCCTTCCCTGCTTAGCTTCCAAGATCTGACGGGATTGGGCATAGCAAGGCGGTATGGCCACACATGACATTGTTGACCAATCCGGGCATGCACGTGTTTCCCACGCTCACAAACAGAAGCCTAGCTTTGCTGATCTGGGGTCAGTTTTTCTCCTCCAAAGAGAGAAATGAAGCAGGGGAGAGGACAGACGCATCGCTGTATTAAAATACACCAGCATCAGTGCAGTGTGTCCGGCGTCCGCTCTTACAATTCTCAGTCGCTATGTGTGAACGCCCAGTCGTTCTATAATTGCGCTAAATCCAGTTGTGTAGCGTTGACGCCCATTCTATATAAAGTCTTAAGAATGAAACAAAAATTGTAATTTGTGCTGAGCTTTAGTTTATTAGGGGAAAAGCCCGCCGCAAATCCCATGATGCTTAGCGATAAGACATCACAATGTTGAATTCTATTAGCTAAATGTTGTAGCATTAGCCGTATTGTTTACATACAACTTTATTCATCTGGAACGCTCTGAGGTTATAGGTTGTACTTTTCAAGTGAGAAAAATCCCTGTTAGTTGCCTGGAATCTAGCATTAGAACTCTCAAAGTGACGTACCGAGTGTCAAAGGAAACAATAACAATGCGGATACTCATTTGGAATCTGTTGCCGTGCTGTTGCTGCGTCATCACTCGCATTCCCACATCTTGGAGAGAGACATTAGCACTTCTACACCCAATGTGCAATGTTAAAACTGTAACTTTTTTGATGCCTGTCTCTCCCCGTGTCATTTTGGTAGAAATCAAAGCGTTTTTTAGGAGATGGACATTAGTTTTGCTCTGACAGACGCAGAGATGTGTTTTCATGGTTGGAGTCTGGTCGGCCGCGATGAGACGGGGACTTCAAAGCGCTGCTCTAATCTGTCCCTGTCTCCGCTGAACCTGCAGCCAGTTCAAGGTGGAACCACGAAATGCTCAAAGTAAAAAAAAAAAAAAAAAAGAAAGAAATCACAGGAATGACGGATGTGGGGACGCATTAACATTTTACAAAGATGAACTCAGATTAACCTCTAAAACATCAGTGGATTTACAAACAAAACTTTCTTTCCCCGTTTGATCAACACAGTCTGAGGTAAATGCTGCAAACAGTGAAAAGATCATGGGTTACTGATGTTTTTATATATCGATAATGGCAACGGCCTTCTGTGTAAGAGAAGACACCACAGAAACTAATAAAGGGCAAAGATATCAGTGGGCACTCGTTGATCTGTTTGATAAATGCCATTCAGTCAAACGTGTCTTTTTTTCAGAAAACAAGTAGGTTTTAATAGCTGCATTGTTGATTCATATTTGTGACGGCGTGGTTTCGATGGTGCCATGCCATTAGTCCGACATCTCATTATTCCAAAAATTTACCATTGAGCAGAGGTGCCATTAGTCCGACATCTCTAACCCAGTTGTGTTGTGGATTAGAGAGCCATATACAACCATTAGCCCTAACCTTAAGGTCAATGGACTCTTGCCTGAACCTAATCATTGGGACATTTTCGGAATAATGAGACGTTGGACTAATGGGTTGTCGGACTAATGGGCCGACCCCGTTTCGATATGTCACAAGATTTGTTTCCGTCCTACAGTGTTGGATTAAAGGACTGGATTACCACTGCCTTCTTCAGCTCATCCAAACAATCTAAGTGGGTGAAGGACTGGACTCTGGTGGCTAGTGTTGGGAGTAGCGAGCAACATAAATAACATTTATATTAACAACTAACCATTTATTGGGACTCATATATGTGAGCTTATTATACGGCCCTTCGCAATGCAAGTAGAATGCTCCATTGACTTGAATGTGATTTCCCAACGTTCTACCGGTCATTATTTTCTGATAGAAGTCCTCTGAAAAAAATAATGGCCGCTGCTAATGGCAACGGAGTTCCTGCTTGTAATACAGGTCTTTCATATCACTCAATAGTAGTAGAGACACTATCTCTGTCCCCGTCCCTGCGAGAGAAGTTGGGGGAATCGCTCGTGAAGTTAACGGGAGTCCAACTTTCAACTTACCCAGAGATTCACCACCATTCCTCCTCTCTAACTGCACCTTAAACTAAGTAGCTAGGCTAACAATAAGTAGCTAGCCGTGCTGCTATCAGCCTAGCCACACTTCCTAGAATCAACAAACGTTGCCAAGCAACGCGCAAACTTTTGGGAACTATTTACCACGGAAATCATTAAATAAACCTTTCTGCCTTCATGAAAGTGCATGAAGTTTATTTGTGTCTGTGTACAGTTGGCAAATAGCCGTATAATAAGCGGGATAATGTATAGAACGCTGGTCATTATTGGGAAAATAAGTACCGACAGTGCGAACTGGACACCGGCGTGTAGCGGAGGGGTCTTGTTTCGCCCTGAAGGTACTAATGACCGGCGTTCTATACATTATCCCTTACTTAATGCATCACTTACATTCCTCAATGGCTTGGAAGTTGCCTTTGCGTTTTGAAAAAGTATATATATACACTGCCTGACCAAAAGAAAGTCACCACAAAAGAAAACAGTCATACGCTTTGGTTGGTTGGACTGCCTTTAGCTTGGATTACAGCACACATTTGCAATGGCATAGTGTCATTGAGCTTCTGCAACGTCAAAAGATCCAGTGTTGCATTATTTTTTCCGCAAGATCACTGCGCAAAGCCTTCTCCAGCACATCCCAAAGAGTCTCAGTGGGGTTAAGATCTGGACTCTGTGGTGACCAATCCATCTCAATCCACTCTTTCACAGCGTGAGCCCAATACATCTTTGTATTGTCATCTTGGAATACTGTATACCCGTGCCATTAGGGTAGAAGAAACCCATTGATGGATTAACCTGGTCATTCAGGAGGTTCAGGGTTTCTGCCGATCTCATTCATTTGGGCTCACAGTGTTGCTGAACCTAGACCTGACCAACTGAAGCAACCCCAGCTCACAGTGAGGTAAATACAGGTGCTGTTTTTTATATATATTCAGGAAGCCTACAGTATTTACCAGATCTTATGCCAATTGTCTATACTCAACATCTGCACTTGTGACTTGTATTGATGTTGCACTGACTTCACAGTTCACTCACCTGAGGTTGTGTGCAAAATGCATAAATCTCCCGCTCCAGTGGCCTCTCTTTACATCGAAACAGATTGCATACCATAAACATAAGCAGCTGAATGACTCCCAGAGGTGATCCAATGCTCTGAGTGATCACGAGAGCTCAATGAGTGTAATCCCGTGAGGATCATGGCGGCCTGTGGAATGTACTTATCGCTGTTTTTTTTGGGAGAAGAGGCGTCCCATGTTGATGCTAATCCCATGTAAATCTTTTGTACTCGGATTGCTTTGTCTGCCTCCTGTCTCTGCATGTGGAGAGGAAAGTAGAACATTTTGTTTTGGACTCAGATTGGAATAATCCAGGATTTTGGGAAACACACAATGGCTAGAGATATTGGTAAAATGTGAGAACAGAGTGAGTACACGCGGCACCTTCATTCGCAACCAGTCTGCTAGGGTAACTTGATTTAGTGTTATGGCCTGTTTGTTTGTTTGTTTCTTTTCATTAATTAACACTGCGTTAAAGCAATACTAAGTAACTTGTTTACCTTAATAAATCCTTTCCGTAGTCCCTTTGGGTGTAATACAAATGTTAATGGGATGATTGGGGGGTCTTTCATCTCCCCGGTGTCTCTGGCCAGAAAACCACAATTGCTACTTGGCTGCCACTGGGTAGGAGCCACCAATACACACTAATGGAATCACGAAGAAGAAGCTAACAGGCTAACGGGCAAAGCTAACTGCGAGCTAGCGCCACTTAAACAGTATTTACAGCCTAGTTTGAGAGAAAAAAATATTTCCATTGCGTAATTGGATGTACAATATCCCTCTGTCCCTTTGTCTTTTCTGTCAGTGTAGTATTTACTCTCATGGACAATTAATAAATACAAAAGCGCAACAATCTACTGTACGACACCTGCAGTGGTGCTTATGGCCTCTAGGGGCATGGGTTACTTAGCACTGCTTTACTGCCACGGTGAAATTACACGGAGAACAGTGCCTTCACGGAGACGTGGTAAACGGCTGGAGAGGAGCCTCAGCCGTGATCTCTCTAACAGGCTCTAATTGACTTGGTTTGTGAAATTGCCAACCTGCTCCTCTCTGATGAAAGCCAGATAAAAACCCTTTGATCTTGCCCTTTCGTTATTTTGCTTTTCTGTTTAATTATTTATTTGATGCAGCGGCAGAAGTCACGCGAATCCGTCGGCGGGCAGCGGCAATCTCATCTGATGATAATGGGGCGAGCTAATGAAGTACGATAAGACAGACTCCCGCTGAATACCAGGGCGACTCACCGGCAGCGCGCGGAAATGTCACATGTAAACAACGCAAATACCACGTCCACCTGCGTGAACCGAAAGCATGAAGTTATGTCCCACTGGGCACTGGGCTTTAAAATGTGGGGGATGAACATGTGGATTTGTTTTGTTTTGGTCGCTACAGCCGAGCGAGTGCCGATCCACAGCTATAGGCTATCTCTTTCTCTCAAGGTAGTCATTTTTTATTGTCATCGTAATGTAGTGTTTTGTAGTGTAAGACTTAGTACAGGTACATACATATTTTGAAGGGTTTGCTACTTGTTCCACTCAGTTGTTACGTTTTTCTGATCCAGCACCCCCTCATAATCACTTGGATGTGCATGCCTTTGATCCACAGTTTGTAGAAAAACACACATTTTCACAGAACATATTGGTGTAGATTAGAACACTGATGAGAATATTTTGATCGTCTTTTGCTTTCAGACTAATTGTCAGTTGTGTTTTCTTTCCCAAACTTTCCCTTCTGGGCTCTCCACAGCGTGCCGCAGCCAAACTTTTCTCCCTGCATCTGTCTGTCTCTCGCAGAAGCCCGTATCATCGGAGATGCCAGTCAGACAGCAGTGCCTTGTTGAGAATAAGCAGGGCACGGTGTTCCCTGCCACTTTCACTTACGCTCGTCTCGCCCGCCTCGCCGCGATTTAAAAAAATCCCACAATCCTTTGCCTGAACCTTGAGGCGCGCGCTGTGATGTAGCCTTTGTTGACAATGATGGATGCAGCCGTCAAGGAGACTGACATGCTAGGCTAAATTACATTACATTCAAACTATTTTTTGGGCCCTTTCAAGGCTAATGTTGCGATGGGATGCGGCGTGTGTCGCGGGCATCGCAGGCGCCCGGAGAACGGACCTGACGGCTGCGCCAGTGCAGTTGTCACTCCGCAATAGAAATCCAGATTCAGTAACTGGACTTTAGAAGTGATAGAGTTATGCAATAAACTATGATAGCATTTGGGAGAAGCGATCACATTTCCTGCAGTTTAAAATTATAATATAGATTTTCTGGCAAAACAATATCTTGAAGAAAGCTTCTGTAAGAGGTAGGTAAGTAGGTAGATAGATAGATAGATAGATAGATAGATAGATAGATAGATAGATAGATAGATAGATAGATAGATAGATAGCCCAAAAAACATTATACAGATATGGATACTATTTTTCTTATTTTTTAATTATTATTTTTTTACTAAACACCTAAAGACCATAACCTGAAGCCCATCCACACAATTGACTTATGTATCTGCATCTTGATCATCCTGGTCACTTTGGAAATTATAAACTGAAATGTTGATAAAAGAGAAACCAGGATCTCAGCTTTACCAAAATATATATTTAGTATTTAGTATATTTAGGGGCGACAGTGGCGCAGATGGTAGAGCGGGTCGTCTCATGATCGGAAGGTCAGGGGTTCGAATCCCGCCTCCTGAAGGTGCACATTGTCGTTGTGTCCTTGGGCAAGACACTTCACCCACATTGCCTCCAGTGTCTGCGTACACTGGTAGCCCCCTAGGAGAGACCAACAGGCCCGGTTTGAACCGTGAGGCCGTCCTTCCGTGGACCCACCACCTGCAGAAGGAGCCATGGGGGCCGGTGCTATGTGACCTGGGCAGCTCCAACTGCCCCCACGACCCGGCAACGGACAAGTGGAAGAAAATGGATGGATGGATGGATGGATGGATATATTTAGTAAAAAAAATATATAAATAAATAATCACACCTCTGTTCAAAAAATGCTGACATTTATGATGACAGAGGGCTATACTATGAAGCAGGTTGAACATGTCCTGGATTACTGTAGTTCCTCTGACCCGGGTTGACAAAGACATGGAGCTTCTGGATCAGTGCTACTACAAAGTGCGTTGTCAGTTAAAGGGACAGGCCACCGTTTTTCCATACTGAGATATGTTCTTATCTCAGCTTAGACGAGTTTATGCGTACCTGTTTGGTCTTTGTGCATGCCCGTGGAAGAGCGTGGTAGCTTCCAACTTCACCCCCCTCCCTCCGTTTGGAGCTATGGGAATATGCTGGGAGAGGAAGACCAGACAGGTGTGCATCAACTAGTCTAAGCTCAGGTAAGAACATATCTCAGTATGGAAAAACGGTGGCCTGTTCCTGGGTTTCTCTGAGGATCACGAAAGAGACACAGGCACAGTTCATCTGAATATCAAAATCTGTCACTAAACTCATGACGAATATATTACACAGAGCCATGGACAACACGTGGCTGAGCAATAATCCTTTTTTCTTGTAGTCGTCTAAAGCCTGTGTCAGCCACATGTTAAGTAAAAGTTTCAGCATGGTGTCGCGACTTTATAAAATCCATGCACGCTTTCAAATAAATGACTTCCCCCTCTGCTCCTCGCTCCCCTCCGTACACCGCAGAGTTTGAGTGACAAAGTGGAGGATTCTCTCCTCCGATTGATTCTCGTCTAAGCCGGGAACTAAACCTGGTCCAGAGCAGGTTTTTTGCGCTAAGGGCATGTTTCCATGGAGATCTACCCAGCTAGAAAGTCATCCAGCTTTGTAGTACTTCAAAACCAGGGTTATCTAATCCAGCGTCGTAGTATACGTCTCAAATGCACATATCAATCGTCCTGCAACAGGGTTCAAGATTCACAGGGAGCTGCACTGTGCTTACTCTAGGTCAAATGCGATGGACTATAAGCTACGACTGGCCCGTGACATTAGCTAAAGGTGCTGAAAGGTGTAGTAACAGTTGGACATGCACAGAACATCCATTGTTGTACATAAGGGCATGGGACAATGGAGGCTTTTATGTCTGTCTGCACATTGAGTTAATGCTGTAAGGAAATGCACAGTTTTACACAATAGCAAACTGTGGCGCAGCTTCTTGGACCGCGTTGTTTTTTGCTGAGCTGCAGTTTCCTGGTTGTTGTGTGGGAAAGGTGTCTGTGCACTGTGGAGATGTGAAAGGGCAAGGCCATAGGAGAACTCCGCGGATTATTATTACGGTTTTATCTGCAGGCTCTTATCAGGAGGTTTATGCAAAAGCAGCAGCTCTGTTTTGGAGACTTTAACACCGTCAGCACATCTGATTGGGTATTTTTAAAGCTGAGGAAGAATGGGAACATAAAAACAGACTTCCATAGTGTTCTTCTAGTTTTATTCAGGGGGCATGCATTTGATTTTCTGTATTAAAACTGAATAACTCAATTACAGCAGCAAATCCAAAAGTCTCCAGATCCTGCTTTGGGAACCACTGAAAAACAGTGATGTGAGACATGCATTCTGTCGGCACCTGAGCTTTGATTTCTGATTGAGAACACTTGGACACTTGGTAGTTATAAACTCAAAAAATCAAATACCATTATTTTCTGATTGTTTTTTGTTTTTTACCTTTATTTAGCCAGGATAAACCCATTGAGATTAAACAATTCTTTTTCTACAGTGTCCTGGGCCAAGATGCAGGGGAACAAAAATAATCAAACATTGAATGATTAAATCAAGACAATACACTCAGATAAGTTACATGTGTGAAAGACTTTGTTTCAAGATTCGTCAATAGCGATTTGAAAGTATGAAGTGACACAAGTGTCCGCATTCCTGATTATTACATCTCAGTGTGTCTTTCCTAGTTAAATTACGGAAAATTACTTTTGGACACAAGCACACATAAAGATAACCTCAACTCATCTTTAATAATTAAGTAAATCATGCAAAATATATATATACAAAGGATTATTAGGAACACCATACTAATACTGTGTTTGACCCCCGTTCGCCTTCAGAACTGCCTTAATTCGACGTGGCATTGATTCAACAAGGTGCTGAAAGCATTCTTTAGAAATGTTGGCCCATATTGATAGGATAGCATCTTGCAGTTGATGGAGATTTGTGGGATGCACATCCAGGGCACGAAGCTCCCGTTCCACCACATCCCAAAGATGCTCTATTGGGTTGAGATCTGGTGACTGTGGGGGCCATTGTAGTACAGTGAACTCATTGTCATGTTCAAGAAACCAATTTGAAATGATTCGAGCTTTGTGGCATGGTGCATTATCCTGCTGGAAGTAGCCATCAGAGGATGGGTACATGGTGGTCATAAAGGGATGGACATGGTCAGAAACAATGCTCAGGTAGTCCGTGGCATTTAAACGATGCCCAATTGGCACTAAGGGGCCTAAAGTGTGCCAAAAAAACATCCCCCACACCATTACACCACCACCACCAGCCTGCACAGTGGTAACAAGGCATGATGGATCCATGTTCTCATTCTGTTTACGCCAAATTCTGACTCTACCATCTGAATGTCTCAACAGAAATCGAGACTCATCAGACCAGGCAACATTTTTCCAGTCTTCAACTGTCCAATTTTGGTGAGCTCGTGCAAATTGTAGCCTCTTTGTCCTATTTGTAGTGGAGATGAGTGGTACCCGGTGGGGTCTTCTGCTGTTGGAGCCCATCCGCCTCAAGGTTGTGCGTGTTGTGGCTTCACAAATGCTTTGCTCCATACCTCGGTTGTAACGAGTGGTTATTTCAGTCAAAGTTGCTCTTCTATCAGCTTGAATCAGTCGGCCCATTCTCCTCTGACCTGTAGCATCAACAAGGCATTTTCGCCCACAGGACTGCCGCATACTGGATGTTTTTCTCTTTTCACACCATTCTTTGTAAACCCTAGAAATGGTTGTGCGTGAAAATCCCAGTAACTGAGCAGATTGTGAAATACTCAGACCGGCCCGTCTGGCACCAACAACCATGCCACGCTCAAAATTGCTTAAATCACCTTTCTTTCCCATTCTGACATTCAGTTTGGAGTTCAGGAGATTGTCTTGACCAGGACCACACCCCTAAATGCATTGAGGCAACTGCCATGTGATTGGTTGTTTAGATAATTGCATTAATTTGAAATTGAGCAGGCGTTCCTAATAATCCTTTAGGTGAGTGTATATATATATATATATATATATATATATATATATATATCTAAAGAATCAGTAGCAAAACCAGAAGTGACAGTTCAAATCAGTACTAAGTAACTTTGCCTTAATAAATCCTTTCCGTCCTCCCTCTGAGTGTAATACAGGTGTTAATGGGATGATTGGAGGGTCTTTCATCTCCCCCGGTGTCTCTGGCCAGAAAACCACAATTGCAACTTGCCTGCCACCGGGTAGGAGTCACCAATACACACTAATGGAATCGCGAAGAAGAAGCTAACAGGCTAACGGGCAAAGCTAACTGCGGGCTAGCGCCACTTAAACACTATTTACAACCAAGTTTGACGTGTAAAAATTGTGTAATTGGATGTACAATATCCCTCTGTCCCTTTGTCTTTTCTGTCAGCGTAGTATTTACTCTCATGGACAATTAATGAGTAAAAAAACGCAACATGCTACAACACCTGCAGTGGTGCTTAAGGCCTCTAGGGACATGAGATACTTAGCTTTAAAAAACATCAACAACAGAATCACCAACACTCAGATCAGAGACACTTGGCAGTATGGCACAAAGTTTAGTGTGTACTTGAGACAGTGAAGGACAAAAACATGCACATTTCAGTTGGTTAGCAATTGGCAAAAGTCTAATATCAGAACATACAGATTACCTGCATATTTCATTGGACTTTTTAATTCAAAATAAAGAGTGTTTTACAACCCACCAGCAGTTAACGTTCCTGTTTAGCTCGTACCTCCCCGTTAATTAAAACCGCAATTCAAACCCGTTGGCTCAAGACACGAGAGCTGTGTAAATGATGGATTTTACTCATGCATCCTGTCGTTCTGTGGCTTTGGTCTCCCGCTCCGCTGGGCAGGCCTCACTCTTGGCTATCGCTCACATGTGGCTGAGTCTATGGGCTGTTTAACACGCTGCGGAGTTGCACACGGCCACTACATTTCATTACACCGGACAAGGTCAGGCGCGGAGGCGAGGGATCCGTTTTACCGGGCGTTTGAGCAAAGGCGTGCCTGCTAAACAGCGCCGACCTTGTGGGGTGACGGGCAGAGGCTTCTCTCACGCTCGCAGGGAGGAGCTGGGATACAAGCCGTCAGTGGAACATGCAGATTAGCAGGATTTTAGCTTTAGGCTTTATTAATGCTCATTCAACAATAGTTTGGGAATGCAGGAGTAGAATTTTGTACAAAATATTTGTAAAAACAAACCAAAAAGTACAATTCTCACTGGGCTGCAGCAACACAGCCTACACTACATTTCACTTTAAAAGCCCTTCTCATTATTATACAGTCCCTCCAGGATTTTGCGTGCAATTTTTCTGATCGTTGCAGGCTAAAATGCCTGATTTTGTGAGCTTTTTTTTTTCCAAAAGTTGCGATAAAAAGTTTGTTCGCCTTAAAGCATACCTGGGCAAATTACGGCCGCTGGCCGGATGTGGCTCAAAAAGTTTCCTCAATAGTATTTTCCAATCAATACATATTTTTATTTTGGAGCTTTTGTTGAATAACCTGAATAACGATGCACATTATGCGCGTCCTTGGCTTGATATGGCTAAATATTTACAGAAAATAATAGCTCTACTAAATACCAGTATCAGATATTCAAAATACACAATTTAGTGTAATGTACAATAGGATAAAGATGCAGAATAAGTTCCAGTTATTGTTGGTGCGGCACTCCGACTCAATTCAGGCTTCTCATGTGGCCCCTTATGAGAGTTAATTGCCCACCCCTGCCTTAAAGCAAAGACGTAAAATAGCCATTGTTTTAAACAGTTGTATCATCTGTGAAGCCGAGCACATGTTGTGAGTCCATATAACTCTGAGAAAATAGAGCCCTGACAAAGGAAGGCACCGAGGAGAACAGACCAGATGACGAGTGTCTGTTAATTTCACTCATTAACAACAAGTTTGTGCAAGTGAGAGGAAGACGGGGAACAGATGCAACAACCCTCGCGTCAGATCTGAATGACTCAAACCCCGCGGAAGCGCTGGACACCACTTCCTGCGTGCAAATAGAAGTAAAATGGATTTAACTTTAACTTACTTGCAGAATTAAAGAATAGTTGTGAAGGAAATTGTAGATTGTTGGAATAGTTGTGGGAAAGTTGCATCCTAACCCAGCACTGATTTTGCGGAGTTTGCTTGTTAAAGAGGGGGTATTATGCTTTTTTCAATCACATAGCACCAGTCTATAGCATACTACAATGATGACGTAACCTTCTGTTGGTCTGTATATGCAGTAAATTAAAATAACTGCCTTGAATAAAATTGCTCTCTCAAAATGGCTGTACTGAACGTCTTGAAATAGGCCTCTGTCTCTTTAAGAAGCTTTCCGACACGCCCCCTTCAGCACACTGCTGTGGCATCTAAACAACACTACTGTGCGGGGAGGGGGCTCTGCTGAGCTGAGGAGCAGTGGTTGGTGGCTTGGGTGGTGACGAAAGGTCCAGAGGCGTCTCCAGGAGGTGGGGGCGTTCCTAGGAGGACTGAGGCATAGCTACACCTAAAATGGCTGCCGTATAAGTTTTTACTGATTACTCAAAAATATGTGAATGAGCCAAGGCAACACTCCAGGCATGTGTTTATTGAGGGAATGACATAATAACATGATATAAAGCTTGAAAAAGTCGATTTTACATAATACCCCACCTTTAAAGAATAGTTGTGAAGGAAATTGTAGATTGTTGGAATAGTTGTGGGAAAGTTGCATCCTAACCCAGCACTGATTTTGCGGAGTTTGCTTGTTAATGGCGGTCGTGAAATCCTGTAAGTATGCCTTATTTGAAGTTATTCCTAAAATTTAAGATGATCAAAGTTGTATGGACTTCTTTTCTTAACCTCTATGTAACAGTTGTTGTTGAAGATCTCTTGGGGTCCTGGCTCCAGAAAACCAAGAGGAAAAGGGGAGACCATGCAAACTTCCCAGAGTGGCCCTGCTCATTTTGGGCTTGAACCCTGGACTTCGTGCTGTGAGCAAAGATCAAAAACTGGCGGGCACCACTTCTTCAACAGTTTTTGCACTTTCAGCTTTTGAAGAGGAAACATCGCTACATTGTGGACTGTGCACTTGGATTAAACAAGAAGTTCTAGGCCTCGTATTCCCAAGAGCTTGAATTCCCCTGTGTCGCATCTCGGCCTCCTCCGGTCTGGTTTGATAAGCAAATACTAATCCCCCGCTTTACAATGGTTGACTCATGGCACGGGCGAACTGTCCAAATGACCAAATGGCGATGTCAGTGGTTCGCGCTTGGCCGGACGACACGGGGCTATTACGGGAGGTCGGTCGTAAGGTCATTTGTTAATCATGTTGGAAAGGCGCGTCGGCCGCTGACAGTTTTGGGAGGTGGAGATTAGCATTTAGCCGCGCGGCCTGAAACGGTTGCAAACCTCGGGAGCGCGCGTGTCACCTCTGCTAAGGACATCCCGTTTGCAGTGGCTTGTATTTATCTTAGTCTGTTGGAGCTTCGCCGAGGAGCATGGAGACGATTAATAATGCGGACGTCTGGCATCCGCGCCCTATGTCTCTACTGCTGGAAACCGGGCAGGGGTTTTTAAGTTGGGTGACAGTTTTATTGTTTAAACGTGGCAACTATTTTTAAACGTAATGTAAGGAGAAGTGCGCACAGCAGCTGCTCATGAAGGCACCAGGGAGCAGACATACTGTTTAGTTTCGCATATTCAAGCAAAACTCAGGAATTTGTCTTCTTTTTTTGGCTGCGTTTGTTTCATACTCCTCGCTGTGGTGATCCTTTTTGACCCACAACATGCACATATATTGGTGAAAGTAGGCCTGTCATGATAATTGCTTTTATATCATCTCTTTTTATTTATTTTTTTTTTAATTAACATACAAAACCAACAGAGCTAATGACTTTGTTAAACAGGGTAAAACAAGACGACAGTTGAAGGAAGGGGACGTGCATACATTAATGGGTGGGGAGACCAAGACAACATGAATGGACACGAATTTGCTTTAGATATTTGTCTTGTGTTTTTCCATTAGGGTAAGCGACAGAGAGGAGGGTGAGTGTGCGTGTATGTGTGTGTGTGTGTGTGCATGTGCGCGTGCATTTCAATAATATTGGTTATGGGAATTGCCATGGTGCGTGACAAAGGCTGGCGTTTAAGGAAATGAAAATAAGCAAAAAATAAATAAAAATACAAATAAAAATAGTTTAAAAAAACAGAATGCAAGCAAAATAAATAAATAAAAAAAAATAATAATAATAATCCACCCAACAATAATAATATTAATGATAATAATTTAAAAAAGATAAGATCCAAGAAATGGGGGACAAATAATTGGATGATTTGAAGAGCAGAAGAAGAGGAAAGGAAGAAGCAAACAAACGAGAAATAGACAAACACACATACATATACATAAACACATACATATAAACATATTCCGGTCTCTTAGCCATTCCTCTTTTTTTTCTCTTTCTTTTATTAAAATTTTTATTTTGTTGTTATTATTGGTAGTGACCGTATGGACCATGATTCCTAGTCACACTCTAACCCTTTTATATCATCTCTAAAAAAAATGTGTACATCGATCCAGAATTAGAGTAGTCTGTATGTTTGTTTGGTTTTTTTTGTTCAAAATAACCTTTCCTGCGCACATGGCTGTTGTAATTGTAATTGTTGCCTGTTTGTCAAACCGCAGCATCCCTTTGCTGTTTTTTGATCAGTGCAGAACGGTAACATGTTATCAGTCAGGGACTCTTGCGCTTGTATTTGGATGTTGTTTAAAGTGATTGGGAAACAGTTTTAGAGAGATCTGATACACTGAGTGGTTTAATTTTTTTTTGCATGTCCAGGCTTTGCTCTGACAGTTCTCACACACGTTGGACATACCTGCGGTGCTCATTAATGTTGCTGTTCTCTGTGAAATCCCAAATGTTCTCACACAGAGGTGATGAGTGGTGTGTTTTATTACGGCCCCCTTGCTCCACCATTAAGTTCACAAAATAGTGTCAACAGCGGGAAAGCTCTGTCGCCCTGGAGCACGACGTTTTTGTTTACACCCCACCTCTCTCCAAAATGATCTGGATCCATGGGCTGATCCCTTTAAGAAGGTGGGATTGTGGGTAATTTGTGTGATGATC
Source organism: Neogobius melanostomus (assembly GCA_007210695.1). Taxonomy (NCBI): domain Eukaryota; kingdom Metazoa; phylum Chordata; class Actinopteri; order Gobiiformes; family Gobiidae; genus Neogobius; species Neogobius melanostomus. The sequence goes on from VHKM01000062.1 coordinate 960,430, forward strand.
TAGCTTTACGTACAGGGGGATGACAGATGGATGCGCAGCTCGCTCAGCGCTGTGATAGCGTTCATTCTTCTGTATTTAAGCACACGCAGCACATGAATTTACCGAGACTAAAAATGTTATCACCCTTCATTTTACTTTAATATGAAGCCTAGGCGTTAATTCAACTGGGGAGACAAAGTTCAGCATCACCTACCTCTATGATCGTGTCTGTGAGTGTCATACCGACACCGATTGTTAGAGAAATAACAATGGTGCTCGAGGATTGATGAAGAATAGGCAGCAGTCAGGATGTCTTATGCAGGAGAAGTTTATTTACCATCATTACGGGACCCGCAAACATGAACTGGAGACATTGCACTAGTCCGACCATTCAACTCTGTCTATGCTTCCACAGAAGAGGGATAAATACCATCTAAGAGCGTCATACTGATACGCAAGCAAAACATTCAGTGGCTGATAGTGGGCGCCTGAGCACCACAGTCAAGGCTATGACAGAGATAGTACGACTGTACAGCTTGACCCAGTATGATAAATAGCGATTTAATGTTATCCTTTAACATCGATCATCGTCCTCGGTTCTGCTTTTAAGCCTCCGGTGGTTCATTTACTTCCCAGCTGTGCTGCGACCCTCCTCCACCTCCGTCTATGGCTCTCCCTGCTGCGTCCTTCACAGGTCCCCTATACCATCACCAAAGTCCAGGCTCCAGGGAAGACATATCTATCTCTAACTTGCCCATCCATACTACCTTAATCATATATCAATGTCTACTACCAGGGTCTGCTTGCCAAAAATATACATACGTCAATAAATCTTTCTAATCGCTGCTTTTGTTTGTTTGAGTCTATCCAGGTTGAATTAGTAATTATCGCGACAGGTGAAAACAACACTTCAGATATGTTTGTGATGTGGATATAACTTTATCACATGGTTCCAGGCAAAAAGAAGGTCAGTTTCGCATGTTTTAGGCCCGTCAAAATCCATGCAACATTGTGCTGTGGAGTTTCGGAAATAAATCACCTCTGCAGAATGGTCTCCGAGCTTTTGCCCATGAAATAAACCTCCATTTGTGATTTAGAGTTTCACTTTGAACCCTGGACTTTTCTATTTGTCCACACCGGCTCTTAAAAACCGCCTGCGCTCTCACAGCGGACGTGATATTTTACCCAGGACCCACTATTATTCACCATCTCCATCTCTGCACTGCTGCAAGAGGCTGTGTCACTCTCCTTTGTCATTCTAATCTCCTCCTGCAGCGTTACTACTTTGTGCTGACCTCCGGCCTGGAAAAAGAGAGAGAGAGAGGAGAGACGGGGTCGGTGTGCGACTTTGAAGGCTATGCAAACTGCTCTTAGACTTTTCTATTAAAAAAAATACAGTATCAAGAAGGTGAATTGAAGGTTTATATGCATAATCAAGTAGAGCTAGGTTAAAGGGAATGCAATATTTATGTCGTCTCATGGAAATGAAGAGTGTTCTTCTGATAATAGTGTAACCTTAGTAACAAAAGCTGATATTTTCTTTAATACTAGTGATGTTTTAATTCACATTTTCACGGGGAAATGGTAAATTATCCCCATTTGAATACCGATAATTACCTCTTACTGTCAAAGAGGAAATGATGTGAAAGCCCAGCCAGACAATTTCCGCAGTCTGCCGCTACAGTATAGCAATAAAATTAATTTATTACATTTTCGTTACCCATCTTGTTAAAAAGCCAGAAAACACCTCATGATGGAACAATACATGTCCGGGTATATTTAGCATATAAGCACGGATCTCCGGCGTCTTGCTTTTGAAAAGAAATCTTGCCCACACAAACTTTATGATGAGAGGGGAGAAACTCGGAGGCACACACAACACAATGCAGCCCACGGTATGACTCTAATTGGCGGGTGGACTCTGTGAAAATACATTGGGGACGACTGGTGCACCGTGTGATGTAACCAATCGTCACACCCCCCCACCCAAAGAAAAAAGAAAAAAAAAGCCACGCCGCACATAGGGAACACAGCGGCCGACAGCTCCTATAATGGCCATCAATATTTCACTCACGCTCCCAGACAGAGAGGGCATGACCTAGTGGGACTCGGAGGGAGGGGGGGGTGAAAAAAAAAGTCTGGATTTCTGAGCGTTGACGGATCGTAACTCAGAAGCGACAATCCATCTCGGGAAAAAAGGCGACAGGGCTTTGAGTTATTGGAGTTTGTGGCGTCTAGTTGAGTTTGAGATGGTATAGGAAGAATATCTGTTCTGCTGAGGTCAGATGTGATTAAGAGGACACGGTGCACCAGGCCCGTGCGTTATGCAACCTTTCCGTGATATTAACGCCATTTGAGACATTTAGTTAATTTAAAAACAAAACAAAAAAGAAACTTGAAAAAAAAGAACTTAAAAACAACAACAAATAAATGTGAGGCCAAAAAGACTCAATGGGGAAAAATAATTCGAGTAGCGTGTCCTTGGGCAAAGCACTTAACTATGTATTTATAGACACAGATGCACTTTATCAGATTACAGCTGAATATCTAGTCCATCTGTAGTCCTTGGTTACAGCAAATCAATCAATCAGTTGTTTTGTATAGCACAATATCATAACAGGAGCTGCCTCGAGGCTGCAACAAACATTAAAACAATGAAACACAACAAACAAAACAATGTCATGTTCAGGCAAATGTAGTGCCAAGGTAAACATACTGTAATGTCCAACAGAGGTCATGTCCCCTGTCCTTAGACTCTCCAACACGGCAAGGAAAAAGTCAAAAACCCAGGGCCGATGGGAGTCCCTCAGCAGTCGGGGCCAAGACCATGGAAGAACATCCAGTCCTTGTTGGAAGTTCAGTTCTTGTTGTCCAGTCCCTGTTAGGGGTTCCTCCACATATAGGGCTGAAGACTGTCTGAAAGTCCCATTGGTCAGTTATTACTGGAGCACCTGAGGCAGGCCATCTGAAAGAGGCCACTCCCCTCTGTGGGTACAGCGAGACACCAGGTGAATAGCGATTGACATACTACAGATAAAGGAAATATTGTATCATAATTAAAAGACGAAGTATCTGCAGTAATTAAGTATTGCACATATTCAACAAATAATAGCATTGCTCTAAACCTCCCCCAAATTTCAATCCAGTTTACAGTCACAGTCCATCACAATCAGACTATACCATAATAACACCATTCTTTGATTTTTACTTGTATATTTTAATGTAAAATTCATAGACCTTCATACACTTACCTTCATATACTTGTCCCCTCCTGGAACCGCCACCTTATGTGGTGGAGGGGTTGGAGCTCTGTTGTCGGGGGCTTCGTGCCCCTGGTAGGGTCTCCCATGGTAAACAGGTCCTAGGTGACGGGTCAGACAAAGAGTGGTTCAGAAGCCCCTTATGAGAGACCAACAGGCCCGGTTAGAACCATGAGGCCGTCCTTCTGTGGACCCACCACCTGCAGGAGGAGCCATAGGGGCTGGTGCAATGTGATTACCCGGCAACAGAAAAGTGGAAGAAAATGGATGGATGGGTGGATGGATGGATGCATATACTTGTTTGCCTTTGATCTAATAAAATATCAAGTCATTTTTTTTTTTTTTACGAGCCCTCCCACAACTTCCAAGGCCTCAGGGGAAGCTGAGAACCATTGTCGTGAAAATCGGTCGCAAGTTTGTACATGCCGGATTGTATTTTATGTTGCAGATTTTAATTTCAGAACCATTAGAAAGAGACTTATGCCCCAAATTAACACACAGGATTATAGAAATCGGCATATCGGTCGACCTGTAGTAAAGGCCATATTCTAACAGTTGGCGGAGGACACCAGAGTACCCTGGGTGCGTCCGTAAAGAACATATGACTAATTCATGGACTTGACAGTGTGGATATAGCAAACATGATTTTTCCATAAGGCAGGATGTAAGTGCATCACCGTGGCGATGTAGCGCAGCATTGATCTCAGCCATAAGCAGCTTTAACGTCTTAACCCCCACCTGAATCGAGCACATTTTCTACAGTTTGGAATTACCCAAATCTGAAAGCTTAAAAAAGCATCAATATAGCAATGAATACTGGGATGAAAACGCAACAAAAATGTGACAAAAGAGTGACAGAAACGTGACAAAAACGTGACAAAACAAAGGCCACAAAAAGGCAACAAAAAAGTAACAAATAATGTTGCAAAACCACGGCATAAAAGACACGGGGAAAAAAAGATACAAAAGAAACAAAAACATGACAAAAAACTACGAAAACATGACAGAAACACTTTAAACAGTGACAAAACAGTGGCGACAAAAAAGCTTTGCAGGCCTTAGCTTTCAAATGAGGCATTACACTCATGAGATTAGATTCGGGTAAAGCCCAACTGGAGAAAATGCACTCGGTTAAGGCGGAGGGGTAAGAGGTTAATTGTGAGTTTTGTAAGTGATCAACAGTCCCATGATGAAAAACAGGTTTTCTAATATAAGATGAAGTGGGGGCTAATGTGTGGATCATTTTAAGATGTAGTTCTCACACTGGCTATGATTTGTAGTCCCAGTAGAGCTCTAAAAGTACAAATGTGGTGAGCAAGAGGTCTGATTTTGAGAGATTTTAAGGCCAATGCTACTGTGGCTATAGAGTAGCAGAGTAGAGCACTAGAAAGCTTCACCTGTGACCGGTTTGAATTGTATTACTCACTGCAGGAATGGCACTTAAACACTGACCGTGCATAGTTCATGAGAGTGCATTTTAAGTGGACCCAGCATCGATCATTGTAATTTGTGCAGTAAAATATTCTGATGAATATAGGTTCAATTGGTGGCCATTCCAAAGGCAAAGCCGTAATTTTATGACAGCGGTTGGGTAAGGGCTGAGTCACTCGGTTTAGCGGAGCTCACAGGTGCACATTCAGTGGCATTGGAAAAGTCTGTGGGTGTTTTCTGATGTGAGCCGCTGCGCTCAGGGTCTAGCAACAACAAAAGCACCTGCCAATACACCTTTTTATTAAAGACAGACAGACAAAACCAGAAAGAGGGAAGGAAAGAAGATAACCCATCCAGTTTTGGGACGCTTACTCTTGCACGTTCACTGAGAAAACCTGGATTAGATATATGCTGCTTTATGAACACTTGTTGCAGCCATCCTTAATTCATCCTGCTGCAAAATGTAATCGATAAAACAAGACATATCAATGCTGAAGTGCCCAAAAGCACATTTACAAGCCACAATCCAATGCCCATTTAAAACATTCGGTTCACCGGGCTGTTAAAACACACTTTTAGCCATTATCAATGCAGGAAGGAAGCGTGTCTTGCTGTAGGCAGTGGGAAGATTCTGAAATGTCACTTGTTTTTGGCGATAATCAGAGCAGTCAGAGGAGGACGTGCCGTTATGGCTCGCGTTCGTGAATTGCGAGTGACAGGAGCCTTGACAAGCGCCGTGTTTACTCCGCCCACACCTACAGCTGCAGCGTTTCCACCGAAAACAAGAGCGGCAACCTCCACACATTTGTACAGAGCCGTATTGCTGTCTTTCATGACAAAACGGGACTTAGTGAGACACAGTGTTCCGTCTCGGGTGTTTTCTATGCATAGGCGGAAAGTTTTGACAATGCCCGTGGATTGTGTTGCGGATTTGCTATTTTGAGCCAGCCTAACCGAATGTATAAGATGTCATCGAGGTTTGGAAATGTAAGCAAGGATTTCTTCACTCTTAGCATATATTTGTGTTAGGTCCACAACTGTAAAATTATAGTTTTTACTCCCAGACAAAAGTGAGAATTGTAGCTTTACCTCAGTCAAACAGGAACGGCAAAAGTCCAGCTGTATCATTATATCATTACATTGGACTTTTTAAATGTATTTAACCATTTCTGTGGGCTCTATTGTGTAGAAAGGTCTACCTAGGGACATGAGCTGCGAATTAGCATTAGCTATAAGCTCTTCATGCATCGCATCAGCTGCAAACATTAATTGTAACTATGCTGACTGTATTGTCCCTGATAAATAAATCAATAAATATACTCAAAACAATTGTTGGCTTGACTCTAGCATGGATAGAATAGATAACAAAGTGAAATTTGTTTATATTAAAAACCTCTTGACCCCCACCTTAACTGAGCACATTTTCTCCATCCATACATCCATCCATTTTCTTCCACTTGTCCGTTGCCGGGTTGTGGGGGCAGCTGTTGGAGCTGCCCAAATCACATAGCACCAGCCCCTATGGCTCCTCCTGCAGGTGGTGGGTCCACAGAAGGACGTCCTCATGGTTCTAACCGGGCCTGTTGGTCTCTCATAAGGGGCTTCTGAACCGCTCTTTGTCTGACCTGTGTCTTTTTATCTATTTTATTGAGTTTTATTCTTATTTATAGTTTTTAATGTGTTTTTATTTCTATTTATTCTTTTATACTCATTTTGTGGTAGAGCTCATTTGTATTGTTTTAGTTTTATTGTTGTGGTTGCATGTTCAGCACTTTGGAAACGTTTTGTTGTTTAAATGTGCTATATAAATAAAGTGGATTGGATTGGATTGACCCGTCACCTAGGACCTGTTTGTCATGGGAGACCCTACCAGGGGCACGAAGCCCCCGAAAACAGAGCCCCCAGGATCATTCGGACGCTCAAACCCCTCCACCACGTTAAGGTGGCGGTTCCAGGAGGGGACATTTTCTCCAGTTCGGAGAAAATGTGTTTTTTTCTAAAAGTTTCTAGAAAAAAAGAGTCAAAAAAGCAACAACAGCGAGATGTAACCGAGGATGAAAATGCGACAAAAAAGCAACACAATTGCAACAAAAAAACGCAATTTAAAAGTGACAAAAAACACTGAAAAAGCATCGAAAATACGACAGTGATGACACCGCAACAACAGTGGGAGTTTTGTAGGCCTTAGCTTTCAAATGAGATGTTACACTGGCCTATAGGCTGTAAGCTCTCCAGTCAAGAAACTTTTTAGATTTGGGTAAAATGTGTTTGGTTAAGGTGGGGGTTAAGAGGTTAAGAACATAATAGCCACGCTTCATTACAGTGTTTTCCTGGGATACAGAGGAGGAATCATCAATCAATTATATTACTATAACATGAATAAGGTGTGTCCTGTTTCCATGCAGTTACATTAAAACATTTGTACATTTTAGGTGCCATCTATTGCTCTATCTCCTATCGTACTGCGCTGTAAGGCAAAGTGCTACCATTTTGTGTTTGGTCAAGCTACCACAGCCATGTTTATGCTGTTTTCCTCTACGGTCCAGGCTGATGGCTTTCTCCAAACTTCACTCAGCTATTTGCAAACACAAGTGTAGATCAAGCCTGTGAAATATACCATCGGCAAGCCACAGTAATCTGAGTTTAGTTTTGAACAAAGCGCACATAAATCAAAGCTTTTCCGAAACGTCTCATTTGCCTGTCCAAAACCACCCACATAAACGGCAAATTCTCTGTCCCGGAAAACAACGCGAGGAAATAATCTGTGTTCCCACCGTGCGGCGGGTTTGTTGCATTTTGGAGGACGCTAAATAAGAAATGGATTGTTTCTCCTCCACCGAATGTAAGCGCGGGGAAAGATTGCTTACAAATAAATGAAGCAGCGGCAGAGTCTGATTAAAAAGCTTTGTCGAGTCTGAGAAGGGAACTCATCCGTGGATATGCAGCTGTCGGTGGATAAGATAAGACAAACGCTGTGTGGAGCTGAAAGAAAATGATGCTTACTTTGGACTGCAGCTTAATGTTTATGTTTTTACTTATATAAATCAAAGACAAAGAGAGTGTCATCTTTGCATGCTGTATACACTCATCTTTATAGTATATTTATTGTAATCCCTCCAAAATGTGGCATGGGGGCACAGTGTTTTGTGGGCTCACATCACAAGAAGAGCAATGACCAGTGGCACAGTTGGTAGAGTGGGTCATCTCATGATCAGAAGGTCAGGAGTGCGAATCCCAGCTCCTGAACATGCACACTGTCATTGTGTCCTTGGGCAAGACACTTGACAACCTTGCCTCCAGTGTCTGTGTACATTGGTGTGTGAATGGGTGACTGGTTCCTTGCGGTAAAGTGCTAATGACATACACTACCGCTCAAACGTTTGGGCTCACTTAAAATGTCCTTATTTTGACAGAAAAGCACTGCTTTTTTCAATGAGGATAACATTAAATTATTCAGAAATACAGTCTAGACATTGTTAACGTTGTGAATGCCTATTCTAGCTGAAAACGGGTGATTTTTAAAAATGGAATACCTACAAAAGTGTGCAGAGGCGCATTTCTAGCAACCATCGCTCCAGTGTTCTAATGGTACATTGTGTTCGCTAATCGTGTTGGAGGGTAATTGATGATTAGAAAACCCTCGTGCAATTATGCTAGCATTGCTGAAAACTGTTGTGCTGATGAGAGAAGCTGTGGCATATTCTTTATATGGACAGAAGACGGAGGCTCGTTCTATTAAAATCAAAATCATTGTTTTATTCCCTGAATTACAAACTAAAACAAAAGTTATGCGGAGCGCTGTCCCACAGCATGGTGGTCGGCCAGCGAGGAGAGAAGAGAGGCCGCACCTTTTGTGCACAAGTAATTTAGAGGAACAGGAAGTAGGCGTCTCCTTGTCGAACCAATCAGTGCTTGGAATGTTCTTGTCGGCACTTCCTCTGCGCAATCTGACTCCTCCTTCTAACACACTGCCCCTAGTGGCTTCAACAGAAAAGACAACAATGGAGTAATAAAATGTCCACCCAATTCAAATGAACCTTAAAGCACAGATTACATTAACACAGTTTCATATATAATCATAAAAGCCTAGTGTGATAAAAAATATGTATAGAAATATTTCCACAATAGCAAGTTGATACCATTTACCATTTAAGCCACCAGTTATCTGCTATCGGCCAACTGCTATGGATTAACTGCTATCAGTTATCAGCCACAGTGAAGGCCAGCAGGTGAGTCCCAAAATCACAGTCTGTGCGTGGAATGTTTCATGGCAGCTAACCTGGGAAAAGTCAGATTTCTATCACAGTGCAAATTAGTACAGTGATATCAAAATGGAAAGGCTCCGGTTTAGGAAGAGAACAGACTTTATTTATTGATTTATTTGGTAGGGACAGTGCATCTTTTTGAACACACCACACCCATTGTACCCATTGTAACCATGGGCTAATTTGCATCCGTTGTCCCACACTCGCACTCTCAAACACACTGTCATTCATCCTGGCCTATTGTACATGTTTTTAGTGGTCGGGAGTACCCAGGGAAACGTACGCAGACATGGGGAGAACATGCAAACTCCACACAGAAAGGTCCCGTCCCTATTGGATCAAACGCACCTCATTACAACCAATCACGGATACTCTCAAATATAACCAAACAACAAACGCGGACGTTTTTTAGAATGTTACTCGTGTTTGTAAGTCAGTAGCCGCAACCATATGTTTTTCCGGCGTCACCATGTCGCTACCTAGTATCGATAAAATAACTTGTCTTTGTCGGCTATATAAAACCCACGCATTCACAGAAATACTGCAGCATGATTGGTCTAATCTGAGCCTGGACCTTTCAGTTCCAACCTTCCGAGATGGATTATGTGTGAGACCGAAAAACAGTTCTCGCGACAATGCAGCGCAAGATTAGCTTCAAGTTTTTTTTTTCCTGTGCTCGTTACTGTTTCTTGTTTTAGTCCATTATTTCTACAAAATTAATGTATATGTTTAACCATATGGGACAGACAACTTGCAACTGGTGAATAATCCCTTACAACATGATACAAATGTTATTTCGATGTAAACACTTGTTCATTAAACATTTATATATACTGTAAGTTCTTTTAAAGTGAGTAAGCCACAACTTCACTACAGGATCCTTGGAAATGTGCATTATACAGAGGAAATGCCTTGACTGCGTGTGTTTTTGGCCTCTAAACTTCGCTGGAGATTTGAGTGACTTAAGGCCAATGAGTGCTGACAGAATTTCAATTTTGAGGTGAGGGCTTTCTTAAAACAACTTTGAATCTGGTGCCAGGGCTTGATGAATAAAATGCATCGATTTACTCAGAACGAAGAAGAGGTGGAGGAAGAAAAGAAAAATCAATTGTCTGTCATCTCGGTTTGAGGGGTACACAGGGGAGACACTTTGGACCGATGGTCGGAAAATGCAGGTTGACTTTCCTCGCGCTTCTTAACAATGGGCTTTGGAGAGATCCGAATGTATCTGATGTGAAAGAACTGGACCAGAGACACATAATCGGTTAAGCTCTTCAACAGGACAGGAAATCTCTACTGGACACTGAGCAGAACCGAGAAGCCCGCTGCGGTTGCATAAGTTTGGGGGTAATGAGAGGAAAAAAGACAGGATGTTCTATAGACACTTTGCTGGGGACCCCATTGAAAACTGAGGGGCTGTGAAACACATTTGAGCACTCCTGGATTTTTTCTAATATCATGTAGAAAATTTAAATGAGCATTTTAGATGGTCTCTTTCTCATTTTCTCACTGAAAAGGCAGCTCTGGTGGTATCAAGGTTAGGCAAGGCAAGTTTATTTGCAGAGCACAATTCATACACGAGGCAATTCAAAGGGTGCCATTCCATTGGTCTGTCAAGCCATTAGTCCGACATCTCTTTAGTCAGCAAAAAACAGGGCCATTGGTCCAAAGTCCCGTTGGTGCGATCATGAACACCCTAACCCTAATATTAATTAGCATTACAAGGAATTAAACAAGCTGCGGTGGTTCTAGTGTTAAATAAATGTCATGTGAAAGAGCTATTATCTTCTCCTCAGCAGACTTAGAGCAGGCATAAGCTCTGAGGGTACATGCGTAAACTCCAAGCACATCTCCGCTGTTTATGGCCGGACCTACGGGACTTCGGACCAATGGGTCAGTTTTTTTCTGACTAAAGAGATGTCAGACTAATGGCACCCCTACTCAATGGGACATTTTTGGAATAATGAGACGTCGGCCTAATGACCCCATTCAAAGTTCTTCACAGTTGCATACAATCACAAGAAAGCAGATAAAATCAATAAAACATCAACATAACAAAAATATCAACATAAAAATGTATCAATTACAGTAAAAGGCAAGAGTGCAGATACAATACTTGCAGTTGTCATATGCACGGGTAAAAATAACTGTTTTCAGCCTGGATTTTAACATTGTTGGAGTTGAGGCCTGTCTCACATCCTCATGAAGGCGCGAAACGCAGCCTCACTGTGTTTATTATTGACTCTGGGAACCACCAGGAGACCCCTCCCTGAAGTTCTCAGGGCCCGAGATGGTTCATACGGCTCTAACATGTCAGAGATGTACTTTGGTGCTAAACCATGAAAAGACTTGTACACAAGCAGAGCTGTTTTAAATTCTATTCTCTGAGTGACAGGAAGCCAGTGCAGAGACCGGAGCACTGGACTAATATGGTCGTATTTCCTGGTTCTTGTCAGGACTCGAGCAGCAGCGTTCTGGATGGACTGCAACTGTCTAACAGTGAGCAGGCCGTTACAGTAGACTAACCTGCTGGAGACAAATGTATGGATAAGTCTCTCTATGTCTGGTTTTGACACTATTTCTCTGATCTTAGCAATGTTTTTCAGATGCTAAAAAGCTGATGATGTTATTGCTTTGATGTGGCTGTTTAAGTTCAGGTCTGAGTCCATGATTACTCCTAGATTTCTAACCTGATATTGTTTTTGTTTTAGAGAGAGAGAGACTCAAGGTGACTGGAGTCTCTTGAGACTTTCTACAAGATTGACCCCTGGGGGACTCCACAGGTCAAGGCAATTTTGACAAAGTACGTCCTGTCCTTGAGATAAGACTTGAACCAGTTTAGAGCAGTACCAGAGATTCCCACCCAGTTTTCTAACCTGTGAAGTAAGATCCCGTGGTCCACTGTGTCAAAGGCAGCGCTCAAGTCCAGCAGAACTAAAACTGAGACGTTGTCTGTGTTGGTGTTCATGCGGATATCTGTCACCTTGATCAGAGCTGTCTCAGTGCTGTGGTGGGGCCTAAATCCTGACTGGAAAGTATCAAACACATAGTTGGACAAGAGAAAGTAAGTGAGCTGTTGATATATTATTTTCTCTAGGACTTTTCCTAAGAGGTTGTGTCATTTGAAATAGTGAATTTTATGCAATATATAGCCTGTTTAATGTGAAAAGCAGCATGGCCAAAACATTCTGAGAGACTTTCCCCTGTGGAAACGCCTTCCAGGATTATTGTGCACCTGAAAACCCTGGTTAGAACCCAAAACTGGGTTGACTGACCATTTATCGTGGGTCATGGGCCTGTCCCAAAACAACGTGATGAGTAGTTTTAACACTTTTTGTTTGTCAAGAAATGAGTTTCCTTCGCAGGGTGCCTGGGCGGACCCTAAGAGTTAGGGTGAGGGTCCCTATTTTTTTAAGATGACCCTCAGTCATCAAGACTGGAGTAGAGCCGCTACTCTTTCATGTCGAGAGGTCGCCTCCCTTGGAAGGTGTTCCAGGCATGTCCTTTTGGGAGGACGCCTCGTAGTAGACCCAGGACACCCTGGAGGGACTATGTCTCTGCCACGAAATAGTCACCAGGCCAGCTCTCGGGTCCCCCAGAACAGCTGGAGGAGGTGTGTGTGGACCGGGAAGTCTGGGCATCTCTGCTCAGACTGCTTCCCCCACGACCCGGTCCCGGATAAAGCAGAAGAAAATGGATGGATTGTCAGTCCTATACTTCAGTCTACAAAGTTTGTGATGAGAACTAGTGTATTTTAAGTTTCAAGTTATAGTATACCAAACATGTTGTTCATGAGTTGACAGTAGTAATATTTTAATTTGAGTTGAAGGCTTGTTATGATAAATTGAATGTGAGTCCCGAAACTACACCACTTCAGAACCACGGGCCTGAAATTACCAATGCAGTATTCTCTACTTTCAATAACTGACCACAAAACCACTGAACTGTTTTAGCTCTTGGAACAGAAAAAGCTCAGCTGGACACCGAGGCAAAACCAAGAGTCCGCTGTGATTGCGTAAGGTGGGAACCACGGCGCGGAATAAAAGCTAGAATGTTCTATGGAACACTTTGTACTAAAGCACTGTGCTGCAGACCTCATTGAAATCTGATGTAACCCAAGTACGGACTTATCTTAAAAGCTGCGCCTTTTATTTCTGAAAATGGCTTTTGACTTAAGCCAAACGCAAGGTCACATTCCACTAACTGTCGGCAGGATACAGAGTTGCTCTCTGATTCTTATTCTTACACACTCGCTACACGCTGCATGTCAAATGTGGTGGGAGTCAAAGAAAAAAAACGCCTTTAGCATTCAAATTGTGTCGGATTTTCCTGTCTGAAGTTAGTCTTTACATTTTACAGTAATATTCATAACGTTCGGTTAGTTCTTTTCAAATTTTGTTCACAATTAAGTTAATTACAATCTAAGTTACACATTGGATATCTAAACAAGTAACACCATAACTCAGGACATATCAAACAGAACCGAAAATATTAAAATGTAAGAACTTTTGAATTGAAATCTAGGATAATCTAATCTCTCCTGAGGGACATGTTTTAGTGCTGCCGCCATCTGTGTTTAGTCTGTTTGTTTTGTTCATAACGGTCCATCGTCCAGTTCTTGTCCTTGTCTGGACTGTCCACAAAAGAAACGGCCGCTGTACCATGGTCTATTACAGGCTAATGGCTCCATCGCGGCGGCTCCAGAGCTTTAGAGTCTGTGGCTTTATTTAAGGACAACAGCAGAAGGGAAAAGGCTGTGCATCATTTATTCTGCACTCCGTAATAACTGTGTGTTTGTCCAGGGGTTTAAATTGTCTGCAACAAATGGTAGATTTTAAATGTTTGCGGAGGGAGGAAACAACAGGCTGCTGCAATGATAGACAGTAAGCTTACAGATCTAAGATGTTAGTGCAGGCGTGGTTAAGGTTTCTGAGAGTGTCTATAGGGCTAATGAGCAGGGTAATCACATGCTAATAAAATTAAAATGGAAAAAAGGTGTTCAAACTCTCTGACTCAAAAGGATTGGGTTCAGATATTGTCATGGCTGGTTCACATTAAAAATGTCCAATGGGAGCACTGGAGCCGTATGAGCCAAGAGCCGGTGACTCGAGCCCATTTGGAGCGGGGCCAAAAATACAAACACAGTGTTGGTCGGGGGCGGCGACTAAGCCTTTTTTAATTGAGTAACATATGAGTTTGCAACTTTTTATTATTTGCTATAATGTATTTTAAAATAGACAGTACATTACCTGTATGTACATTATTTAAGCTGGGGTTCTTATCAGGCCGACTTCTTGCTGTGCTTCTGAAATTAGAGATTCCAAAACTAGTGTTTAATGAATTTCATGTTGCTAGATTCAAATAATGAATGTGGTAGTAATTATTGATACAGAGACCTGCACATGACTGTGTTTTTAACCAGTGTTTTAATCACTGCAGGTGCTTTCATGTTCAGGACATTAATTAATGATCTTTCATGTCTTTCATTCTGTCTGTTCTTAACATAACATCCTGTGCTCCTTGTGAGCGCTTTGTGTCCCTCAGGGAGAGAGACTGAGAGGGATCACTGTTGTGACATGACGCGTTTAAACGCTGATCATGATGTTCGCTTTGCAATGTCGTGGCTATAAGTTTTCCAGCATACGATCAGCTGAACAAAGAACGTTTCACCCCTCGCTAACGTTAATTAAGTCCACATTCTAAACTAAACTGTGAAAAACTCTGGCTTGAGTTGTGTTTTTAATTTACAGCACAAGTCAACTGTTTGTAAACAGTTTTTATGTATTGTCTTTTCTTTATTTTCAACACAATGTACATTATGATTCTCATTGAGGCATTACACTATGAACATGTGGGATTATGTAGGAAACAAAAAAGGGTGAAATAACTCAAATTATATTTATAAGGTTGTCACCTGAAATGGTTTTCAGCTCTCTGTGAAGTGAAAACCATTTCTGGTGACTACATCGTGAAGCTCAATGAGAAAATGTCGATAGTACAAAGCAGCAAAAGCGTCCTTTTTGAAGAATCTATTGCAATTTTTTGTTTACAACATAATTCCTTCAATGAAAATCTGCAAAGTCTTGAAATAAAAGAAAATTGAATACATAAAGAAGTGTTCACATTTTTATGGAAACACTTTTGACTGGTACTGTATGTAAAAAAAAAAGAAAAAAAAAGAGTAATAATAGATGCTATTTCTGCGAGGCAGAGTACTCTAAGCATATTATCGAGGTCTTTACGATGTAACTTAACCTTAGCCTTATGAATTCATGCTTTTCATCCGAAGTCCTTTTCCCAACTCCAAGATGGGAGGAATGGAGATTACTAGAATTCTTGCTATTATTAGAAGAAGGCCAAAGCGTTATGTGGACCACCACATGCTCGGTGGCAAATGGTTTGCTGTGTGGTGGTGGCTCAGAAAGCGGAGGATTTAATGAGTATTTCTGATAAATCCCTGTACATATTACTGCAGCACGCCTTCAACCTAATCACATAATCGGGGCATATCGTACACACCGTGGAATGCTGGTAATAACCTCAGCTGTGTAAATATATACAGTGCAGGGCCTTAATGAGAATAATTCAGTCCGAGGCGTAAATGACTTTCAGGTGGACCATTTATCTCAGCAAACGAGGAATCCAGCTCCCCGCGTTACAGAGGGAGGGTCACCGGTCATTACTATGGTAATGCAATGCAAAGGCCAGAGGCAAGCGGCCAACAATTGATCTGCAAATTGACATGCTGTCACCGGCGCCGCTCCCCAACCCCATTGAGATAAACAAATGCCCTGCCGAAAAAAAAGAGAATAATCGATTTTACTTTCGCGCACTCGAAGCTGGTAAAATGATTATATTTTATGAAGTTATCAGATGGAAAAGTAAATACCTGCAAGGGGATGACAAAAAAACAAATGAAACAAGTGTGCAGTGTAGGAGAATACGATACAATTAACACAAGGGTGTGAAACATGTTTAAATCCTCATGTTGTCCATATCTCGACAACGCATTGGATCAAATATAAGAAGGACTGCGATTAGCATGCGTGCCCGTTCTCCTTCTGCTAATCATAGATAGTTTCCCCCAATGGCTTCAATGTACTTCGAGGTCGAGAGACAGCGGCGCGAAGATCTCCCGGGACCTTAAACACGCCACACTGGTTTTTTTCTGTGTGAAGACCATGATAGAGTATCTGCTCTTGTTTCTCTATAATATATCTGTGAAACATTGTTCTGGACACAGCGGAGAGCCGTCGTACAGGCGTGAGCTTGTGTTATCGGGGCTGGACATCTTAGAGCGATACTGGCATGTTATATAACGCATGGACGGACATGTAGTCCTACTATGAGTAGATATTTATATTAGTACTCGGATAATCGATGGAGGAGGGGGTAGTGTCTTCCTCTCATTTTATTATTCAACCCCCTTTCAACCCCCCAATAATGAGACGTCGGACTAATGGGCCGACCCCATGTCGACGGCCCATTTTACCCACGTCAGATCACGCATTCTAGTTTACAACTGTGTCCGTACGTCTCCGATCATCATCATCCTCATATCCTGAAGCTGTGCTCTCAGTCCCCGGAGTTTCAGTTCGTAGCTAGTCCGTGTGACTTGCTCATTTTCGGCTGAATATGTTCAGAAGATACGTGAGGGGAACTTCCAGGGAAGTTTCTTGTTTTGGAGTGGTGTTACACTGTTTATTGTCCCACCCGAAACACGGAATAGCTGTTCCGCCTTGACGTTAATGTTAAAACCAGGCAAATGTTACGTGTTTTCCCCTTTTGTCGAGCACACGGCTCATTATGCAGGATGAACAAACTACTGCACTGTAGAAAAAAGCCATTGATGGCGCTGCGTATTCCTGTCGTAGAGCTGAAGACGTGATGGACACATGACAGACAGGTGTAAACATTCCTATTGTTATATGGCAGACATATGTAAAACAGGCCGTGGACATAAGGTCAGTGTGAATGAGGCGTTAGCTGCATACTACATGCTATCATATCTAGCTCCAACCGCCGTTTTGTCATTTCTTTTGGGCTGTTCAATTTTCTAATGTAAAACTGTGACGACAAACACTGCGCTTTGACTTGATTTATTTGAATGTGTTTAATTTGCCTGTAGAATAAGACTCTGGGCCACGTCCCCTTGTGTGACACATTGCCATCTGTATCTATTCTTGGTTGGCCAAGACGAAGAACAATAACAACGACAAAAGTTAATCACAGTTCCACTTGTCAGACTCCACGGTCTGAAGTAAACAGTATTTATAGAACTGTCTCTTAAGCAACGGCCGCCTTGTATGTCTCACTAAATGGATGACGATAAAAGAAACCACAGACTGAGTAACTGAAGAGCTCGCATAATCACACTGTACATGAACACCGCTCCTAATTTAGAGTTCGCCTTCACATGAAAAGCCCCACACACGCGCGCCGCCCGAGGAGCTGTGTCCTCGGCGCCAACCATGGAGGTCAACAAAAAAAAAAAAAAAAGACAACGAGTGGTTCACGCAGGCTGACTTAATCCCGGCATCAAGGCGCGCGGGGGGGGGGGGGGGGATTTATTTCTCCTTGCAGCCGAGTTGCATCATGGCGGATCGGAATAATGTCAGGTCACTGCTGTCTGTTCGATTTCTGCCACAGATTCAATTTGGAGGAATTAAGTCAGAGAAAGTCGCTTGAATAAACTGGCATTACAGGCAAACATGTGGCGGCAACAAAAAGGTCACCGCGTAATGGAAGAGGGTACGCATTGAAATGAGTGTAAGGGAGTGATCATTGCACTTAATCTATTGACGGGCTTCAGTCATATGTCATGGGAGCCATTTGTAAGGCAAGGCAAGTTTATTTGTAGAGCACAATTCATACACAAGGCAATTCAAAGTGCTTCACAGTTGCAGAAAAATTACAAGAAAACCGATAAAATCAATCAATAAAACATCAACATAAAGTTAATCAGTTACAGTAAAAGGCAAGAGTGCAGATAAAATACTTTCAGTTTTCATATGCACGGGTAAAAAGAGCTGTTTTCAGCCTGGATTTGAACATTGTCAGAGTTGAGGCCTGTCTCACATCCTCATGAAGACTGTTCCAGATTTTAGCTGCATGAAACTGAAACGCAGCCTCACCGTGTTTATTATTGACTCTGGGAACCACCAGGAGACCCCTCCCTGAAGTTCTCAGGGCCCGAGATGGTTCATACGGCTCTAACATGTCAGAGATGGACTTTGGTGCTAAACCATGAAAAGACTTGTACACAAGCAGAGCTGTTTTAAATTCTATTCTCTGAGTGACAGGAAGCCAGTGCAGAGACCGGAGCACTGGACTAATGTGGTCGTATTTCCTGGTTCTTGTCAGGACTCGAGCAGCAGCGTTCTGGATGTTCTGCAGCTCTAACAGCTCGTTTAGAAAGGCCAGTGAGCAGGCCGTTACAGTAGTCTAACCTGCTGGAGACAAATGCATGGATGAGTCTCTCTAAGTCTGGTTTTGACACTATTCCTCTGATCTTAGCAATGTTTTTCAGATGGTAAAAGCTGATGATGTTATTGCTTTGATGTGGCTGTTTAAGTTCAGGTCTGAGTCCATGATTACTCCTAGATTTCTAACCTGATTTTTTGGTTTCAGAGCGAGAGACTCAAGGTGACTGATAACACTTTGTCTTTGTGTCTGTGGGCCAAAGACAATGATCTCAGTTTTGTCTGAGTTTAGTTGGAGAAAGTTGTTTTGCATCCACAAACTGATCTGTTCGATGCAGTGACAGAGAGTATCTACAGGCCCATGTTCACCTGCCGTCAGTGACACGTAGATCTGAGTGTCATCTGCGTAGTTGTGGTATGACACATTGTTGCTGTTTATTAGCTGACCCAATGGAAGCATGTATAAGTTGAATAAGAGGGGTCCCAAGATTGACCCCTGGGGGACTCCACAGGTCATGGAAATTTTGTCTGAGACACAGTTGCCAATTTCGACAAAGTACGTCCTATCCTCGAGAACCGTTTGACCACAGATTTGAAGGGATGTCATTGTAATCCATGTTGGATATTGTTGACTATCACAAAACAATCAACTTTTCCCACATAACGCATCCAGATTCCTCCATTTCTCTCTCTCGAACTGCCCAGTTAAGTCTCCAATAAAACGATTATCAGATTTCAAACACAGTACGGCCCCATGAAGTCGAGATATTTAGTATTCCGCGGAGGACATTTCATTACCACACTGATTGCAGCCCTCGCTACTGTAATTTCGATTTGATTGCGATTAGTCTTTCAGCGACAATATTTAATGCCACTAAAATAGGACTCTTATTTTATTTTAAAGACGTGTCAGTCTGCAAATGCAAATACAGAATAAGGTCGGAGAGAGAAAATGCATTCTGTCGACAATGAAAGGATTATGCGGTGGTTGCACGAGGGGGGAGTCTACTGCGGGGGCGGATCAAGAGAGACAAGGCCGGCTAATGCAGAAAGTTTGTACCATCAAAGTTTGCACGAAGCTCTCTCTTGGAACCTTGTGGAAGATGGTGACAAAGAATGTGTGGAATTTAACAGCAAGCCGCTTCACTTTCCAGAAACACAGTGCCGGGTGAAAGAATACTCTGCTTTATTTTTTGGATTTGTTTTCGTCAATTTGAGGTACTGAGCAAATGTTGCTCCAATAAAAGTTGCTCTGTCAAATGTTTATTCACGTGAACGTACTGAAGTATTTAACTGTAGAAAATACTTAAAAATGAATTCTGCAACTCAAAAGTTAATATTCGTGCGTATTTGGCCTTTCCGTGACCCAGCGGCCGTATGAATGGTTAAAGGGATATTTCAGGATTTTTGACATAGGACCTCATTTCCTAGTTATCCAGAGTATTGTTGATGTCTGGAGATATTTTTTTCTTAAAGTCATGCAGTTCTTATATTTGAAGAGTCTAGTGGCGCTAGGCTAGGGCAAGGCTAAAGCATTTCTATGGTATCAGTTAGCCTGCATTAAAAACAGTCTGACCCACTCCACAGTGCACCTGAGGTAAATCACTTATAACACCAGACTAACCATATAAATGTCTGTGTTAATAGAATAATCTTTGAAATATAACTGATCTTGTATCACATGAATTACCGCATTGTGAGGGACTATTTTCTCGCAGATCACTCCGCCGCTGCGTTAGCTTACAGCCATGAAGCTGATGCTGCTCAAATATAAGTTATTTTAAATGCAAAATGGTTAAAATTATTCTATCGACGCAGACATTTATATGGTTAGTCTGGCGTTATAAGTGATTTATTTCAGGTGCACTGTGGAGTGGGTCAGACTGTTTTTAATGCAGGCTAACTGTTACCATATAAATGCTTTAGCCTTGCTCTAGCCTAGCGCCACTAGACTCTTCAAATATAAGAACTGCATGAATTTAAGAAAAAAATATCTCCAGACATCAACAACACTCTGGATAACTAGGAAATGAGGCCCTATGTCAAACATCCTGAAATATCCCTTTAACTTGGCACTTTTGTTTTCCATGGCAGTGGCCTATGTGATTCAGTGACCCAGCGATCTTTTTTTGGGGGGGGATTTCTTTCAGGTTTCTGGTAGGTTTTCTGGATGGAATGTATACATAACGATGGAGACAGTTCCATCAGCAGTGAAAACCCTAGAAAACCCCAAGAAACCCTAAAAAAACAAAACAATTTTAATTGGTCCATGAGCATCCTAGAGGCTCGACTAAAGACCGCTGGGTCACTGAAAGGTTAAATATGCACTAATACTAACTTTTTCCGCATAAAAAGTTGCATAATGTGCCTTTAAGTATTCAAAGTAGACAGTACAAATCTGTTTCAAAAAGGGATGTGAATACTGTGAAAATAAATACAAACACTGAGCCCGAATCCACCCTCTGTACGGCAACACGACGGGGACACACACATTTTTCCTTGTTGTGAGTCAGCAGCATTTGACAGTTCATCTGCACAGCGCCACCTACTGTGGTGGAGTGTGCAATTTAAGGCTTTTAAAATGAACAAAACACGGGACCAAATTTGCTTTTTACTTTGGTGCAAAGATTATATTTATCATCCGAATGTGAGTAAATGTATTTCATCACTGAGCAATTGCAAATGCTGAAAAAAAAAAACACAAAAAAAACTAGAAACTGCATAATTAATTAGTTTCACAGACAAAGATCAATGTTTATCCTCAATTACTGTGTAATGTTAATTCAATGTCATGTAATCAGACAAAACAGACGTTGTTAATTATCTGAACTTTTGCATTGGTTTGACAATAATGAATATCAAATAGAGCAGATTTCTTTTGTTAATGTTCCGATCTTGTCAGAATGGGATCAGAATTGACAGTACGGGGTCATGTGTAGTTGTCTGGGCTTTCGACTCATTCATTGGCCTTGGCATTTTTAATTAAGGCCCTCACAGCACGGTTTGGCCCAAAAACTGAGCTCCATTAAGGTTCATTGGACGACCTCCAGGGAAATCAACAGCGGTAAAGTCACAAGGCTCCGGCTAATCCAATATGCCCCAATATGAGTAATACAATCAGGTCTGCTTTAGGAGTAATAAAGGGCCGATATTACGTCCGCCGCAGGACTCAAGGAGTAAACTCTGGGAATGGAGTTGATTCAAACTGACAAAGAGCTCATTTGGAGGAGAGATGTCACATGGTCCCAATGCGAGTCTGTGAGCCGCAGGTGGAGACGCAATATGACTATTGTTTCAAATTGGGAGATTAGGAACAGAAAATAAATAGAAATCAAAGCTTGAAAGCCAATGAGTAATGGCATGTTAGGAAGCTTAACCGTAAATTCAACCTGGAACATCTACCCGCCGCGTTCCATTCATCTTCTCATCTTCATCCGCACCTCACAATCATCTAATCGTCACTTCATCCCCAGCCGCACCTCCTCGGCGGCCTATCTCCGCAGCAGCATGCCTCAGCTCCAGCCAATTATCACCCGGGATTCCTATCTTAAGCCCCCTCATTCACTCTTTGGTGCTTCGGCCGCTTCCAGCTGTGTTGCGATCCTTCTCCGCCTGATCTCACCTCTACTTTTCTCTGCTCATCAAAGCTCGTCATCTCCCGCCCGCCTCAAGGCTCATCCTCTGCCCCCACCAGTGTCCAGACTATGCCCAAGTATTTATGTACTATTAACATAGTGTTAACATGATTCATGTCCAATAAAGCTCTTCTAATGCTGCTTTGTTTCTGTCAGTCTTTTCAGGTTGAATTGAATGTAAGTAGAATTGCAACTCTCACTTTAAACTTACGCTGGGATCTATTTATTAATTTATTATATAAAATATGCCAGAAATGTAAGAAGGTTTAGGCTTTCGGTGATTACATATTTGCAAGTAAGACTGTGCAGACTCAATCAGGTGGTTAAATGCTAGTTAAAGTGCATATGTTTTTGAAAATATGGTTCATTTAGATGGAGAACATCTGTTGTAAGTAATAATTATCATTTAATTTCAGTGAAGCAGCAATTTTAATGAAGAAATGTTGGGTAGAAAATTATTTCTGTTTGATAGAGTTAAAGTTCCACAGCAGTTTGACTCATTTCCCATTGGCATAACATGGTTGGCACGGCAACACTTTAAAATTGTTTGTTGTTTGTATCTATGTCACTTCCTGGCAGTGTCCGAAAAGGACGTGAAACTATAAACATCACAAAATTGTCAGACTAAAGAAAACTGGGTATTTTGTTTTTCTTAATTGTGTTAACTATGTTTTAGCAAAAATGTGGTGTCATTACGGAAAAAAAGAAAAGGGAAAAAAAAAGGCTGGTCTTTCTTGTTCAACACACACACACACACACACACACACACACACACACACACAAGAGTAAAATGTGAATATGTGTTGAGCATAAACCAAATGAAAACAAAGAGCACATGTCTCTCTGGTTGCATTAGCTAAATAACCCACATTTCAGCACCATGGACAGTGACAGAACAAAGCTCCAACACTACTCACAGGAGCTGTCCATTGTGCTCGTGGACCTCAGACAAAGCATTAGCTACTGTATCTGAGCCTGTTGCTACAAATGCGTACTTCTCGGCTGTCCAAACACATTAAAGGTGAAGCTAATAACATTTAAGGCTCCATACTTTTTTTTAAATTTTAATTACAAGCAATAAAAGTATATGTTAGTTGTGGTCCAAACAGGGTCACTTTTCAGACTCATTGTCATAGAAACTCGCCTGAGTGTTCATGAAATTGATACAAATGACTTGCAATTAGATGGACAGTGTTATTCCACACAAATGTTTGAGTTTACAAAATGCGGACAAAACTAAATTTGCTCCACTACTTTTAAAATAAAAAGCAGGTATAGTGCCTTTAATGTCAGTTATGTGGATAGTCCATTATTAATGCACTAAAAGAGGAGGATTTGTGAGCACTAGAAGCGTATCCAACCCCACAAAATCAGAAAACTTAACAGAATATGATTTTGCATTTACGTCAGAAGCAACGTGTACGTGCTAATTATTACAAAGTAAATGTTGTGAACAAGAACTGGCAGACCCAAAAATGCAGAAACGATAAGTCTTTATTTACAAGACAGGTAAGTGAATGGGGAGGGAATGGGTGATCCTGGACGGCACGGCAGGTAAGTGGAGATATGTACTTGGTGGATAATCCAGACAGAGACACAGACAGAGGACAGATGGCAGATGGCAGTGGACAGGAACTGGCTCCAAAACTGAACAGGACACGGAAAAAGGCAGGTTAGTTCAAAAATCTAAACTATTGCAAAATTGTTCAAAAAAGCCTGATAGGTGATCACCGCATGAGTGACGGAACAATCTGGCACTGGCGTGGAGGTCTGGTGGCATTTGCTACAGAGTTGATTGCATGATGAGGTACAGGTGTGGAGCACAGCAGGTAAGTAACGAGGGAACCGCCCAGGAACTGACAAACAAGGTAAACACATAAGGGAGGGGGGAGATGGGAGGAGAAGGGAGGAGTGGCTGGACAGGATCACAACAGTAAAATGCCAAAAGGTCTGTACATTCATTTATGACTTCTAACCAAGGCTTTGATATCAAATGTTTCATTTGTAATTTGTGACCTTTGACGGCTAATGCTAACGGCTAAGGCTACAGAATTAGAGTTGCTAGGTTACGTTATAGATACAGACAGCATCGCGTCATATAAGGGGGCGTGGCTTAGCCATGGGGGAAGGAAGTATGTTTTGGGAAACACAATGTTTTACTCTTTTTTTAGTCATTTTCTGGTGGAATATAAACTTATCAACTTATTAACTCATTTATCCCACACAAATAAAGCCAAGTCTAAATCGGGCCCATATAGATGTTTTTTCACACTAGATTGTTCAGTAGAAGCGAAAAAAACGGCAGTTGTAGCAAGCGTTAGCATATAACATGATGCATCATGTTAGAATTCTCTGTTATTTTTGTAATTACTGGCTGTTAAACCACTTTGCTCCTCTCCATGTCTTTGCTTCTTTATTAGGTAGAAAACTATATTCATACTTCAGCATTTGCTAAAGTAGTTTTGGAGTTATTAAAGAAAGTTTAGATTGTTCTCCTCTTTACTTTCCCCTCAGCTTCTCCAAACATGACTATACTGTATATGGCCGATTCCAGAGATGCCCTCTGTATCTACCGTATAATCAAATGCACTTTCTCCTTTAGATTTCTATGGTGATGCTAGTCTCGCTTTCTTGTCACTTGTAGCGGGGAAAGGGCATGTCCAGCTGCTCATTTCCACCTGCAGCAGAGACACGCAGTATCTAGAGGCACTGATATATCACAGCAACTCTGATATATGAAAAAATGGGAAATATTTATTAAAAGGGAGGTTGTGTGAGTATCATTGTTAAAAACTAAAACTAAGTGTGATGTCATCTACTTTTACTAGATTATAATATATGCAAGGAAAGAAAAGGGTAAATATTGGTATGTTAAAAGCAACAGACATCCAACATTATGCATTTTGCCTCTTATAGGTCGTGTTCACGCGGCATCACTGCAAGAGACCTAGGGGTGGGCGATGTGACAAAAATACATTTTTTAATTATATACTCATGATTTCGATTTTATCACGATTTTTTAATAAAGACAAAAATGACTTAAATGACACACTGAAGAAGAAAAAGAAAGATTATCATTTTTTTTAAACTTTGTGATAATCAACACAGCAATGAATTTATTTGAGTGTTAAATAAATATACGTACAGTTTTATTTTTGTTTTTGTTTGCATGAATGGAATTGTCCTTGTCAATATTGATATTATTTGTAAATATTGTTACATTGTTAGCGGATGGTAGTAACGGATTATTTTAGCATTGATAGTGAAAAGCTTTATTGCAGTCATTTCTACTACATTTAATTATATATGTATTTGTGTGCGTACGTGTATGTGTACATGTGTATGTATGTTTGTATGTATATTGTATATATGTGTGTATACGTGTGAATATGTATGCGTGTGTGTATGCGTGTATACATGTGTACATATTGTTATTGTTTTTGTTTTGTTTTTCTACATTGATGTATTTATTGTCATGAATTTTGTTTTGTTTTAGCCTTTTAATACATATGTCTTCTCTATAGCTTTGTAAATGTTTACGTATATATTGTAAATAGGCTGGGTGTGGGGTACTGTTTGTGGTTGCGTCTTTTTTTCTTAATATTTTTTTCTTATTATTTTTTAATGTTTTTCCCCTTCTCTTTGTTTATTATCCTTTTTAAATGTATTAAATGCAATAAAATAAATAAATAAATACATTTAAATAAATAAATAAATAAAAACAAAAAAAAAGACAGCAATAATATACACTCCCAATCAGAACATTTGAGACCAGTTGGGGACATGTTCTACTTTTTCCAAATGCCTGTTTTACTGCGTCCCACCTCAGCAGCGATTTTGATTCTTCTTTACGTTTGACATACACATCTCTTCTCCCCACTCCCTCTGTTTCTCACATTCATCGTTTCTATACTGTATGATGCGTCTCGTTTTCCTCATAACAACGACGTGCGAAAATGGCTGTTCCATCCCACGTGTCACTCAAACGTGTCATTTGTCAAAACATATCTTCAAAGTAAATTCCATCTATGATAAACACTGACAGAAACAGGGTTATTTTGACTCTTTGAGCAGTAAATTGTGACTTTTCCCTCAGGCTCATGATCTATTATTTTGACAAGGCTATATTTAAATGTTATTGAATAGATTTTATTTTTTTCAGTGTATGTAATTTTCTCTTTGTGTCGTTGTGTTTTAATGACCAGGCTTTTTGAGTACATTAAACACACGAAAAAAGGAAAGAACAAGTTGCCGTTGATCAGGTCTATGTTCAGCAACACTATGAGCAGTGTTGGGGAGAATACTTTAAAAATGTATTCCGATACTGAATACTTGCCTGAAAATGTATTTTGTAACGTATTCCATTACTCTGGCCAATCAGAGTACTGTATTCTGAATACTTTAAAAACTTTTTAGATACACCCTATATTATTGTAGTGTATACTCTTGATGTAGGATTATACACACGTGTAAGTTCATTGCACTGCCGATTATCAATGCTTCATTTGCTTATTTACCACGAATTAGACAAGAAAAAAGCTTAAAGGGATATTTCAGGATTTTTGACATAGGGCCTCAATTCCTAGCTATCCAGAGTGTTGTTGATGTCTGGAGATATTGTTTTCTTAAATTCATGCAGTTCTTATATAGAGTCTAGTGGCGCTAGGCTAGTGCTAGGCTAAAGCATTTCTATGGTATCAGTTAGCCTGCATTAAAAAACATATAATTTTAACCATTTTGCATTTAACTTATATTTGAGCAGCATCAGCTTCGTGGCTGTAAGCTAACGCAGCGGCGGAGTGATCTGCGAGAAAATAGTCCCTCAAAATGCAGTAATTCATGTGATACAAGGTCAGTTATATTTCAAACATTATTCTATGAACACAGACATTTATATGGTTAGTCTGGTGGATTTCTTCTTCTTTTCTTCTTATGGCACGGGCATATTCCAAGATGACAATGCCAGGATCCATCAGGCTCACATTGTGAAAGAGTGGTTCAGGGAGCATGAGACATCGTTTTCACACATGGATTGGCCACGACAGAGTCCAGATCTTAACTCCATTGAGAATCTCTGCGCAGTGTTCACAGTCTCCCATCGTCAATACAAGATCTTGGTGAAAAATAAATGCAACGCTGAATCTTTTAAGCAGAAGCTCGTCTCCATAGAGATGTTGACTTAAAGGGATATTTCAGGATTTTTGACATAGGGCCTCATTTCCTAGTTATCCAGAGTGTTGTTGATGTCTGGAGATATTTTTTCTTAAATTCATGCAGTTCTTATATTTGAAGAGTCTAGTGGCGCTAGGCTAGGGCAAGGCTAAAGCATGTCTATGGTATCAGTTAGCCTGCATTAAAAACACCAGATAATAACACCAGACTAACGATATAAATGTCTATGTCGATAGAATAATTTTAACCATTTTGCATTTAAAATAACTTATATTTGAGCAGCATCAGCTTCGTGGCTGTAAGCTAACGCAGCGGTGGAGTGATCTGCGAGAAAATAGTCCCTCAATATGCGGTAATTCATGTGATACACGGTCAGTTATATTTGCCCTAGCCTAGCGCCACTAAGCTCTTCAAATATAAGAACTGCATGAATTTAAGAAAAAAATATCTGCAGACATCAACAACACTCTGGATAACTAGGAAATGAGGCCCAATGTCAAAAATCCTGAAATATCCCTTTAAAACAACCAAATATGAGATTTAAATAGGTTAGGTACACATCCAAATCCATTCTTTTATTAACCACTGCAAAAAATATTGTTATTGTTGTGTCTAGCTGGTTATTAAGATCATGTTTTGTGTTGCTGACAACAGTATACAGTAATCTAAAAAGGTTATGCAGTGTGCCTTTAACCTCTTAACCCCCAGCTGAACAAAGAACATTTTCTTCAGTTATTTTCCAGGTATCCAGGTATTACTCAAATCTAAAAGCTTCTTGAAAAGAGCGTCAAAAAAGAGCAACAAAAATGAAACGTAAATGAAGATGAAAAAAAAAGACAAATCCTCTGTTACATGAATCTATAAATGTACCATTGTAGATTATTTGATGATTGTAACTAAAACCCACATCCCGTACAGTGTATTCATTCTTTCTAAAGGCAAAACGTTGTTGACAGTTCGCGTTGTGAGGTATTTTTTATTCCAACACTGTTTTTTCCCGCAGGCGGTTTCAGGCATCGACTTGTCTTTGAGTCCCATACATTGTGCTGGAGCGATGCGTTTGAAAGCCGTCTGTGAGCTGCATATGAGCCGTATACATCATTAACCAGAGCACTGCACAAAACACATACATTCATATTTATTCAACACAAACACGTATGATGCATCGGAGGCAGCGTGTTGTGGAGCGCTGCATGTGATTATGAGATATCAATGTGAATGGAGTAAACAAGGCCCAATCTCAATTCTCTTTTCTACCCCTACCCCTTCCCCTAGCCCTAGCCCTTGCCCTTTCCCTACACCCTGAAACCAAGGGCTAAGGGCGAGGGTTGAAAATACCACCCTAAGAAATGGGACAGCCCTCCATTTGACTGCATTTACTATTAACACAGATGATTAAGGTTATGTAAAAATAATAATAATAATAAACAAAATAAAAGCAAGCCTACTTGTCTATAGAGCATGTTTCTACTGAACCAGTTTATCATTTGACTGATGCTGTTTTGTAACACCTAAACAGCAGGACTCGGTCTCAGCCCAAACCCTACAGATTTTCATCTATTTCTGCTACATTCTCCTTCCCCCTGTCCGTGCGTTGCTGTGGCTGCAGCCAGAGGTGCGAGAGATCAGCCCATCCGCTCCTGTAGCGCATTCAGCGGGGACAGTCAGAGGTAGACCCGCTCGCACTGCGCACAGGGCGGGGATAGGCACCCGCAGCCTCCGCTCTGAGCCCCGGGCCTGAGCGGAGGCTGCCGAGGTGCGCTCAGACCGGGGACAGACCGCCTCGGACCCGGGCTCAGAGGACAGCGGCGCGGGGAGAAATCGAGCGCAGCAGCGAGGCACTAAACCCCCTGTGTCATGTCAATAGCGAAAGTTTGGGAGCGTTCGCAGCAGCAAAGCGAAAACGTAGAAGTGACACGTTTATAGCAATGGACTGTTCTAATTGTTGCACAAAGCGAACAAAGTCATGAACGAAGCGTTCTGCATCTTTATTAATGTTCTAAGAGTGCTTAATGAAGATATTCGTGAATTCATTTCGCAGCTTATTTCCGTGTTTTGTCAAACTCCTCCTACCCCTTCGTCTGAAGTGTGCATCTGAAAAACCCTCGCTGGAAGGGCTATGTGGCCCTCTCCCTCACCCCTACCCCTCACCGCAAAATAGAATTGGGACACCCCTTCGTCTCTCGTGAACGCGCACAACGAAGGGAAAGGGCTAAGCGGAGGGCTAAGGGGGAGAATTGAGATTGGGCCAAAGTGGCAAACACACCGGCTGCAGAAATGCATATTAATGATGGAAAGTCGGAGCAAAAATGGTGAATGGGACTGCTATGATTGTGGTAAGAAGAGACTATGAATATTGTTACGGTTATCAGTATCAAGAATAGTAATTAAAAAAAAAAAAAAAAAAAAAAATTCAACTTTCATTAGTCGATGAGTCAATCAAAGTGTTTATTGCCACATGCACAATGTAGAACAAGTTCCTGGTACAATTAAACATGTTAATTATTATTATTATTACCTGTGCAGAAGTTTAGCAAATTATTACCTCACAAAAACATATATTGCCTGACAAAAAAAAAGAAAAAAAGTAAAAGGAATTGGTCACATGCTCTAAGGTTTGGTTGGACGCTTTGAAGCTTTGACTCCAGCACATGTGCCGTGGCATTGTTTCAATAAGCTTTTGTAATGTCAAACGATCCAGCATTGTATTGATTTTACACCAAGATCATAAGTGTGACCACTGTGTAAATCCTTCTCCAGCACGTCCCGAAGATTCTCAATGGGGTTAAGCTCTGGACTCTGGACATTCATTTCCTCATTTATACATCGCGCTGCCTTGTGCCAGGTCAAACTAAAAACTTTATTAACCCCATCCTGAGCTAAACAATGAGAGAAAGAGATGTCGCCTATGCCGGTCTAGCTGTGGCGCGGATCGGCCTGGCTGTAAGCGCGAAGCAAAACACATGCACATGTTCACCCCCCACTCCCCACAACCCCTCTCACAGACGCCCCGTTCCCGCAGCACAGTCTATCTGGTTGGAGGAAAAAGCGTTTCTCCACCCACTGTACTTCCACCTTAAAGGGATATTTCAGGATTTTTGACATAGGGCCTCATTTATCCAGAGTGTTGTTGATGTCTGGAGATATTTTTCCTTAAATTCATGCAGTTCTTATATTTGAAGAGTAGTGGCGCTAGGCTAATGCTAGGCTAAAGCATTTCTATGGTATCAGTTAGCCTGCATTAAAAACAGTCTGACCCACTCCACAGTGCACCTGAGGTAAATCACTTATAACACCAGACTAACCATATAAATGTCTGTGTTAATAGAATCATTTTTGAAATATAACTGACCTTGTATCACATGAATTACCGCATTTTGAGGGACTTTTTTCTCGCAGATCACTCCGCCGCTGCGTTAGCTTACAGCCACGAAGCTGATGCTGCTCAAATATAAGTTATTTTAAATGCAAAATGGTTAAAATTATTCTATCGACACAGACATTTATATGGTTAGTCTGGCGTTATAAGTGATTTACCTCAGGTGCACTGTGGAGTGGGTCAGACTGTTTTTAATGCAGGCTAACTGATACCATAGAAATGCTTTAGCCTTGCCCTAGCCTAGCGCCACTAGACTCTTCAAATATAAGAACGGCATGAATTTAAGAAAAAAATATCTCCAGACATCAACAACACTCTGGATAAATGAGGCCCTATGTCAAAAATCCTGAAATATCCCTTTAAATGTGCTAAGTCTGGAGCTGTGAGATCACAAAGTGCAAAATGTTACGTTATAGTCTGTGTTTTGAGACACATGATCGGGCCCATAGTGTTGCTAAACCTAAACCTGACCAACTGAAGCGACCCCAGATTATGGCAGTGAGTTACATCCAGGTGA
This sequence comes from Neogobius melanostomus, assembly GCA_007210695.1. Taxonomy (NCBI): domain Eukaryota; kingdom Metazoa; phylum Chordata; class Actinopteri; order Gobiiformes; family Gobiidae; genus Neogobius; species Neogobius melanostomus. The sequence goes on from VHKM01000062.1 coordinate 991,490, forward strand.
TAACTTTTTTTGGGGGTCAGGCAGCGTATATATCATGCCGTATTTATTTAATAAATGAATTAATTCCAACTCTAATTAATAGTCTCACCAAACATAATAAAATAAGCGTGTCCAGATCGTGCTCCTATTTCTTCAAAACCATCCAAATAATTTAATTGGAGCAAGGCTGAAATGCTTTTCTGTAAATGTAAAAAAAATGGATGGATTTTTTCCCTCATGAATCTTAAATTGAAAATGATGAAGAATTCAACAGTGTTAAGACAAAATCAATGTTGCATCACACATTAATTTGAAGCCCAAGAGTGTGTCTGTGTCTGCGGATCATATTTTAGAAGAGTGAAGGGGCTAAAGTTGAAAGATCTTTTTTAAACATATATTTTCTGAGATGCCAGAGGGACTTGAAAGTAGCATGGGCAGTTCAAAGGCAGCTGCAGAGCGTGGAGCCCCCTGGTAATAACTGGACTTAGGAGTTGGCTGAGGATACAAGGCAAACGGTGGACTTTGCAAAGAAAAAAACCCCAAAAAGACTGTTGACATTCTGTTTACATCCAAACCACAACTTTCTATTTGGCAGAATCATATAATGTTAACTTAATGTCTTTGTATAATATATTTCTTTACAAAAACACAGAAAGAGTAAAAGCCCTGACAAGCACCAAGAGGTTTTGGGGGTGAGATACAAACTAACATTGTAGTGCAGGGCTCTTAAGAATGCATTTGTTTTCATATGTGCTCTCTCCCACACAGCGTCATTAAATGCACAATTTAAGCCTTAAACATTGTGAGCGTGTGTGTGGGTGTTCATAATAACACTGTGATGTCAATTAACTTCTCATGAGTGCTTTACTGCTCAGTGTAGTGTCTCGTTCTCAAACTTTTCACAACAATAATACACTTAAAATATAAAAAGCCCAAATATTTGGCCCTGCAAATACTATCAGGCCAAGATCAAGATAAATGCAGGGCAAAATCAAGTCTTAAAAAAGGATCCAGAATAGACCACAACTCTGCCTCCACCTGAAATGAGCACATTTTCTCCAGTTTGGCTTTACCCAAATCTAAAAGCTTCTTGAAAAAAAGCAGCAAATTAACGACGAAACAAGGATGAAAACGCAACAAAAAGTGGGGGGAAAGAACGGCAATAAAGTGTCCCAAAAGCCACAAAAGAGCAACACAAATGTGACAAAAGAAGCAACATAAACGCGACAAAAAAGGGACCAAACTCCAACAAAAAAGTGACAAAAGTGTAACGAAAACACGTCAAAAAAGCAACAAAACAAAGAGATGAAAACGCAACAAAAAATGTATGATCAGTTTTGTAGGTCTCAGCTTTCAAATGAGGCGTTACTCTGGCCTATAGGCTGTAAGCTCCATCGAGGAGCTTGTAATTGTTAATTATATGAACAGTTCAAACGTTTGTTAGTTTGGTCTGTGTTAATTAAGCCGCTTTGAAATGTAACAAGTTATTTTTTGTCAGTGAGGAAAATCACAATATGATGCTGCTACATGTATGATCGGTAATGTAGTTTGCTGTAAGATAAATGGGTAACACTTTATAATAAGGTTACATGAAGTCATGCATGAATAACATGGAATTATGCATGATTTCATGATGTATTCATGCATGACCATATCATGACCAATTATGAGTTAACATGACTTCATGTTCTTTCATCGATGACTTCATGCATGAATTAATTAACTACTGTAATGAATTCATGAGAAAATCTAAAACATTTAAATTGTTTTTTACAAAAACATTAACTAATCGTAATTATGAAGTTTATGCATGAATATCATGATTCATCATGATTTAAGAAAATTAGTTTGCAAGATATACCTTAATACAACATTTACAGCTGTAATTAACTCATTAGCTAATCCTTAGTTCATTCATAAATTCATGATGATTGTGTCCCCTTTACTAAAGTGATGCACTTTTATGCTTTAGACAAATTTGTGCAAGAGTAAAAAAGTGCTATATTTTTTACTTATTTACATCATGAATAAGTCTTAATATAAGTTTTTTAAAAGTTAAGCAAAATGTAAGCAATAGGCAGTGTTTATGTTGATGTAAGTGAAATGTAATGGACGACAAAGCATTAAGTTAATTTAAACTCATAATGCATTGTGGACAGTTCTAAATTATAATGTCTGTGAGGTTTGTGTTTGTTTTGTCCAATAAAGTCCTTGATTATAGACCCTTTAACTGCTGACATCATCAGTGACATCAGCTGGAGGCAGGAAGTGATCAAGAGAAATAAGATTAAACTAAAACTAGCGATTTTAAGTGTAAAACTACAACTGAAAAATGTGGTCCTGTTGTGGCTTAAGGTGCCAGAACAAGAGGAATGACATTTGAGACGATAAAATAAGGTTTATCTGATATTTCCAAAAACAGTTAGACATTTGTTTATCGTTACTATGACAACAGCTACAATGGAAACAGATAGGAATCGAGCTTCCCGCCTCCAGCTAAGCCCGGAATGTTTACAAACAATTAAAGGGTCTATTGTCCAAAGCATAAAAGTGCATCACTTTAGTAAAGGGGACGCAGTCATCATGAATTTATGAATGAACTAAGGATTAGCTAATGATGAGTTAATTACAGCTGTAAATGTTGTATTAAGGTATATCTTGCAAACTATTTTTTTTAAATCATGATGAATCATGATATTCATGAAGTCATCTATGAAAGAACATGAAGTCATGTTAACTCATGATGATTCATGATATCGTTATGCATGAAAAAACCATGCATTAGTTCATGGATAATTTCATGTTGTTCATGCATGACTTCATGTAACCTTATTACAAGGTGTTACCTATAAATGTAATTTGCTATAGGATAAAGTTAATTCATGAAAGGATGCAAGCGCGTGTATGTGTAAATGCTGCTTACGGTTTCATTGTGTAGCTTTATCACTGTTGCTTCATAATTAGCATGACTCCTTTTTGAGAATGTATACAGTACATGAGCTTCAGCCATGTAATCTTACCGGTAATGTAAGTGCCATCTGAAGTGCATACAATCCTTTTTCTTCTTTTTTTTTTGCTTTTGTTTTGTTCCTTTTGCACTATGTTCCTTTTGTATTATTGTGGAATGAACATTTTTATGGCTTTGCGTTCAGGGGTTGGCGCTCATAAGCTTCTAACTTCAGCCCACTCCTTTTGAATTACACTGCTCAAATAAACAAATAAACTAAAATGAGGCATTACACTCCATCGGGAAGCTTTTAGATTTGGTTAAAGCCGAACTGGAGAAAATACGCTCGGTTAAGGTGGAGGTTAAGAGGTGATTTGGGCGTTAACCAAGTCTAACACTGCAAGAAGTTATCTTGAAAGAAGTGAAAGTTTATGGTTTAAGTTTGAGCTACATCATTTATCAAAAAAAAACTAAAACAAAAAAATCCATGTAGCTCCTCTGAGTTTCTAAGTCCAGACACTTTCACCAAACTTTTTCTGATACAGTCAAGGATTTTTGCCATGACAGCTCATCTTTCTGAGTTTCATTTTTTGCTCTCCGCTGCCATGGGGCGCCCAATGTTGGCGTTCGAAATGTATAAAAAGAGTTGTCAATCCTGAATACCTTTCTTGCATATTGTCAAAATTAAGAAATACTATATTGTATACACAGTACATACTTCATACCCAGTGTGACCTGCAGACTTGCTGGACGTATATGTGCTACTACGTCCAACTGTACAAACACCACCGCTCTCCACAGAAACATACAGCAATTTCAGCAATTCAACATGCCTTTCTGTGCGCGCTGCCATTCACACAAAATAGAACCAGTGTCTCGTAAAAGACGACATGATTGCGAGTCCTTTCTTTCCACGGGCTGATTACAGGTCAGCGCTAATCACTGGGGCACAGTAACGCTTGAGGATAAAAGACTGCTGCACCTCCAATAAACACATGCCACACAGTTTGAGATGAGATAATCCCTTTATTTGTTCATTTGAGGAGAATTTGCAGGAGGGGGGCTGGACATACTAGACCTGGAAATGTGGGTAACTACTGCAAATGTGGCGTTTGTTCTTAAAGCTGAGGCTATTGGTCAGGCTTGGAGTTGTGTTGCGGGCCAAACTGGAGAGCTTCAGGCCCCATGTGTCCCCCTTAGTTTACCCATATCTGCCTTAAAGGGATATTTCAGGATTTTTGACATAGGGCCTCATTTCCTAGTTATCCAGAGTGTTGTTGATGTCTGGAGAGATTTTTTTTCTTAAATTCATGCAGTTCTTATATTTGAAGAGTCTAGTGGCGCTAGGCTAGGGCAAGGCTAAAGCATTTCTATGGTATCAGTTAGCCTGCATTAAAAACAGTCTGACTCACTCCACAGTGCACCTGAGGTAAATCACTTACTGTATAACACCAGACTAACCATATAAATGTCTGTGTCGATAGAATAATTGTAACCATTTTGCATTTAAAATAACTTGCATTTGAGCAGCATCAGCTTCGTGGCTGTAAGCTAACGCAGCGGCGGAGTGATCTGCGAGAAAATAGTCCCTCAAAATGCGGTAATTCATGTGATACAAGGTCAGTTATATTTCAAAAATTATTCCATTAACACAGACATTTATATGGTTAGTCTGGTGTTATAAGTGATTTACCTCAGGTGCACTGTGGAGTGGGTCAGACTGTTTTTAATGCAGGCTAACTGATACCATAGAAATGCTTTAGCCTAGCGTTAGCCTAGCGCCACTAGACTCTTCAAATATAAGAACTGCATGAATTTAAGAAAAAAATATCTCCAGACATCAACAACACTCTGGATAACTAGGAAATGAGGCCCAGTGTCAAACATCTTGAAATATCCCTTTAAACGTTACTCCTTGCCAGGGAAAAAAACTTGCATATAACCTCTGTGCCGTAGTTATATCAAGTGGAAGTTAATATCCATTTTTCCCTGGTTCATTGAGAGGCAATTGGGTAAAAAGTGAATAAAAAGCTTGGTTAACTACTGATACTGAGTGTTTGGTTTTTTGAAACATCCCCGCAGCATGGGCCTCTCTCTCCGCGCGGAGCTGAAATTATGTTTCCACTACTCTCCGCGTTGAGAGGCAATTTGTGAAGCTGGAGTATCATTGATCGCTGAACTGACCGTGAATCAGACCACTCCTCTTCAAAGTTGCAGGAGAGGCTTCACTACAGTCCGCGCCGCCAGTTAATTTTAGGCACCAACTTTTCAGAAAATGGACCCGCGAACAACCAACGTGTTTCTGTTTACGAGCGGCTTCAAGCAGAAGGCGGACGTGTGGTACAGACAGGTACTTTGTTTGTTTGGCCAGAGGATTAACCATAGACCGTTAAGAAGAATAAACAACTCCTCCTCACTCCTCCCCGTTTACCACAATGACCACGTTCGAGGGGGAAATCATGGCGGATTTACAGACTCCTCCTCCCCAGCTCCGATGAAGCATGTTCCTAATAAGGGCATAAGGGCGGGATCTTCACTGTAGACTCGGCCCTTGCGTGACGTGTAGCTCGCGCAGCTCCAATGCTAACAGTCCGACCTCCGTTAAGTAGGAGATTTAAAAAAAAATCTTTCGAAAACCAGCCTGGTTTCTTTTTTGTGACTAACCCAGCGTTATGTCAGGAGGAATATGTAGCCATAGAAAGTGTTAAAAAAATTGAAACCAGGCGTTAAAGTTGTTTTAACGTGTCTAAAGTCCAATGCTTTTCAATGGGGGCCTAGCGATGATATGGAGGTACTACAGCAATGGCGGCCTCCAGTGTTGCGGTCATAAAGCAGAGCAGCTAGCGGCCATTGGGATTAACGCAAAGGGATTCCTCTTAATAAAACATGCAGGCAGATCGTTTGTAGAAACAAATCAGTCAAAAAAAAACAGCAGGCATTAATCGAGGGCCAAACTCGCCCTCTCGTCAAAACAGCAATATTCATGATCAAAGGTTGCATGCATGAACTTGTCGGGTTTGCAAAACATGAATCGCTAACCTCATTTTTTGTCCAGAAAACAAATCAGGCAGCAAACTGTGCAGCGTGGGTCCAAAATTAAACACAATTACACTTATTAAGAGTTTGCTGACTGCCGACTCCTGCCTCCAGCTGTGCAAGGCCTCGTGTCCACAAAAGCACTGAGCTTGTAAGCCCATTTTTAGCCCGTGCCCCGCGTCTCCAATTGCGCTTCAAGCCAGTAAGCAGACACACACACAGACACACACACACAGACACACAGAAACACACAGAAGCAAAACTTGGAGGAGTGGAGTCGCTTCAAATGCGGAAACGGAGGGGAAAAAAGCCAGAGCCCCCTCGCTTCTAATCTCCAAACTTCAAATCCTACTGCTGTGGCCATTCAAAAGAACTATCGCCGCGCGCTGGTCCAGGAAGTGCGAAATGTACTCGAAACAGCAGGTTGTGATGATTCTTCGGGGCTGGGGAGTTAGCGGGAGAACAATAGAAACGGCGGGGATGGCGAGGCGACACGCGAGGAGGAAGGGCTGAAAAGCGCTCCGCAGAAGTCCACAGAGGCGCAGTGGGGGCTGGAGCCAAGCCGCTGCAGTCATTGTCCTGGCACGGAGTCCGGAGTTTGGGCTGAAATGACCGAGCGGGAAGCACAAAGAGGAGGGAGCTGGGAGTGACACGGCGATCTTCACTCCACTGTGTGATGTCTGAGGCTATAGCTTTCTGTTGTTGAATTGTCAGAACGTTATTTATTTATCTATACACTGCCTGACCAAAAGAAACATCACTGTAATGATCTGGAGTTGATGCAGTTGATCAGGTCTAGGTTCAGCAACACTATGTGCCCAAATAATGAGATCACAACCCGAATGACCAGGTCCTTGGATGAATTTCCTCTTACCTGATGGCACAGGCATATTCCGAGATAACAATGCCAGGATTCAGCAGGTTCTCATTGTGAAAGAGCGGTTCAAGGAGCATAAAACATTGTTTTCACATATGGATTGACCGCTAAAGAGTCCAGATCTTCTTTGCAAAAGGTTCATGCTGTCTTCTTATTTAAACTATTAAAGATTGTTCTTTTTAGTAAGACAGAAGGTTTGTTTACCTGCTTTACTGGTTTCGATCACTTCCTGTTATCTTCTTCAGAAGCGTCACCTGGTGGTGAAAGTATCGTGTTAGGCAGCTAACATGGATTTGCCAGTCAGTAGGGAGAGCTTTCGCCCCCTATGACTGACACCTTCTCCAGGACGGCATGCCAGGTGTGGGATAAGGTGTATGCTCCGTCGTCCCGGTTCATGTTGGTGCACGTTTCCTAATCTCGATTGGCCACTGTAAATCCACATAAACTGCCTACAACACGTCTCTTTCACCACCAGGTGACGCTTCTGAGGAAGATCACAGGATGTAATCGAAACTAGTAAAGCAGGTAAACAAACCTTCTGTTTTACTAAAAGAACAATATTAAAGAGTCCAGATCTTAACCTTATAGAGCATACGTTTAAAACTCCGGCCCGGGGGCCAAATCCGGCCCGCAAGATGATTTTTGTTGTCCCCCAGAAGGCAAGGCAAGGCAAGTTTATTTGTACCGCGCATTTCGTACACAAGGCAACTGAAGGATTACTAACGTATATAACTGGCCCACCGATGAATTGAAATACAGTATGAAATACCCAGTCTGATACAGGTCACTGTCATTAGTTAATAATACATGGATCATTCAATAACATGAGTTTATTACAGTTTGTGACAAATTATTTCTAACAAAGTACAACAAAGAGTCGCCTCATGAAGCTTAAAAAATGGCGATCGGTTATGTGCAGTCTGTTTAAAAGCATATTATGTAAAATAATAAAAATAGTTATATTAATATTTATTCTGTCAAAACAGACTTTACATTATGGCCCTCGACTAAGGGTGTCATGATTTACATGTTTTGAGTGACGATTATTGTGAGAGAAAATATTGTGATTTTACGATTATTCACGATTATCGACCGAATAAAAGGAAAGAACTGATATTTTTAGTTTTTGTCTTTAAAAAGCTTTTTAATTCTTGAACTTGTAAACATTCACTGTTTCTAAAATGAAAAATGCTTTAAGATTGTTTTGCATTAAAATAAATAGGCCTACATTGAATAATACAAAACAATGTCAACTTTACTACTTTATAATGACCATAATTATCATAATTATTTTACTATATATTATTAGGCCACAAACTAGGCTAGGTTTCATGTTCTCAAAAGTGATGCTGCTGCTTAATTATTTGTCAGATGTTTTGATGAACAGAGAATGAAACGTGTTTACAAAATGACTAAGGCGACTCTTTTGAACAGCTGATTTCCACATGTGCGCGGTTTCACTTTCCTTTCTGTTACGCTGAAGCAGAGCGGAGCGCGTTAGCTTTTTGTTTACATCCTGAGCCAGTGGCGGCTATTTCTGAAAATGTTGACAACTTTTTTGGGGATTATGCAGTTCGTTACCTTGACCTGGACATTCACAGCGAAGGATTATCTCCAAGATGTTGTTTATATTCGACGTAGCCGATATCAGCGCCTTTTGCTGCAACTTTCTGACGACAGGGTTTGCATAACGGATGTTCCATCGACAACAACAACGCCTTGGTCATCTCTGCTGACTTCAATCGTTTTTGGGATAAAAACGCCACAATCAGCTGTAATCAGCGCTAAAGGCGGTCCAACGAAATATTAGCGTGTGTGACCTTTCGTGTATGTTTATCAAAAAAAAGTTATTTTAGGCAGAGAGTGATTCACGAAATATCCCTTTTATCTCACAAACAAAAGGTCGTACTTTTTGTATCGTTCTTTTTGAGCCTGTTACGCTGTTTCCTCATCCAGGATTTGTGTTTCAAAGAGCTGGAGAGGCAGCAGCTTTTGTTTGAGTGGGAAGACAATTGAGGTCTTCAAGGCACAGAGGTGATTTTTTTTTTTTCTGTGCACATTGGGGGTTAAGTTTTTAATAAACAGCTTTTGATTAACTAAGCATTTCGTAACCGACTCAATGTAAGATAGTGATTCCAAGATGTGTTTGAAATATATGACTGAATACAGTGTTCATAATGTGCCGAGAAACGAACACCCTGTTTATATTGTATTTGGTCATGAAAGATAGATCATGAGGGAATTAATCAATAGCTATAGTTCATGCTTTGCAGAGATTATTTGACACAATCTACAAATCCCTTCCACTTTTGACAAGCCAGGCCTGTACATAGTATACTGGCCACTATCACACTACCTCCTTCAGTAAATAGAAACATTGCAGTTGCCAAGAGACGCAGTAAAGAAATCACAAACACAGACTTCTGTTGCCATCCGTGTATAAATGTAAGTAATTTATGTAATGCCAAACAACACTTAGTCCTATATATCTTCTTTAATTAGCATTTTCATTTGGATACGATAACTGAAATGCACCAAGGCAAGCTCACAAAGAATAGATTTAGTGCACTTCTTGTTTTAGCAGTGTGTGTGAACGGCATTGTTATTGCTATAGGGGAGATTTCTGGTTTTCCCAACAGCCCACACTGACCCTGATGCATGTGTTTGAGTGCCGTGTTTATCATCACTGTGGTCGGCCTCAAGTGAGCGACGCTTTTTCCACTTTCTAAACCCTTCGACGGACGGGCCTCAGCTGCTGCCTCTCGCGCTTTCAATCACAGCCGGCAGATGTTGACCGGCGCAGAAAGGTTCCATCATGACATCAAACACGCGGACACGGATGTTTACGGAAGGAAATTGGAAGAAAATATCCCCAAATTGGTGAGTAATGGATGGTTGCAAGACAATACGACACACATGGAGACGCGGGCAAAGCCTTTTCTGGAATTTCTTGACCCAAATGGCATTCCTTTATACACCAATGTGCGCAGACACTGGAGGAGAGGTGGGTGAAGTGTCTTCGCCCAAGGACACAACAACAGTGTGTACCTGTAGGAGCTGGGAAACCGAACTCCCGACCATCCGATCATGGGACCAACTGCGCCGCTGTCACAGGTGCAATCATGAATCGAACGCATCGCAGTTTTATTTGAGGAGGCTCCACTTGTGATGTAAATGTACACATTTCCACCACAATGGCACACAGCTCCCCGGAGAAGTAGAAAGACTGGGGAGGACTTGTTTGAAAGCTTGAAATATCTAGTTTCCAACACAAAAGACCGCAAGTCTCTTTTACTTTTCGTTCTAAAGTTACCGTATGTTCAAAAGTCGGCGAGTTGTAGATAGCGGGAGGATTGACTTAAAGAAAAATGAAGCTCTATGGGAGAGAAACAGTTTTTGAAATACATTTCCAAACAGAAAATGCCCAAATGTTTCCCCTGGCCATTGTGTGATAGTGACTGGATTCACAAACCTGTCAAATTATTCTTATGGCTGAAAGTCCTTTCTACTGACAAACATCAGGCAAAAGTTTTTGCCTGATAAAAATAATATTGTCACCACGTTTGAACACTTTTATGAGGAAATAATTAGGTGCCGGAAGAGCTGACTGTGAACTTTGTGACAGGAAAAGTGTATTTTGATCATGCATGGAATTTTCAGCCAACCTCCAAATGTTGCGATATCACATGAATGCTACCTATTAAAATTAAGGCAGTGTCTATAGAACCGTCCAAGGGCTACAAACTCTTTTTGCTATTTTGCCGTCTCCTTATGACACCCCGCCATTCCGACGCGGAGTTTACACGCTAACCTTACCTTAGCCCTAACCTTAAGGATAGTGGAGTTTACAAGCTAACTTTACCTTAGCCCTAACCTTAAGGATAGTGGAGTTTATAAACTAACCTTAGCCTAACCTAAGGATAGTGGAGTTACAGCTAACCTTACCTTAGCCCTAACCTTAAGGTAGTGGAGTTTACAAGCTAACCTTACCTTAGCCCTAACCTTAAGGATAGTGGAGTTTACAAGCTAACCTTACCTTAGCCCTAACCTTAAGGATATGGAGTTTATAAACTAACTTACCTTAGCCTAACCTTAAGGATAGTGGAGTTTATAAACTAACCTTACCTTAGCCCTAACCTTAAGGATAGTGGAGTTTACAACTAACCTTACCTAACCTTAAGGAAGTGGAGTTATAAACTAATTACCTTACTTAGCCTAACCTTAAGGATAGTGGAGTTTATAAACTAACCTTACCTTAGCCCTAACCTTAAGGATAGTGGAGTTTATAAACTAACCTTACCTTAGCCCTAACCTTAAGGATAGTGGAGTTTATAATCACGGGTATCAAATAGTGTCGGATTGGCGCGTTAGATACGTCCATATCAAACATATGTGACGGCAAAATAGTCGGGGAGTTGCGGGAACCGTCCGACGGCATCGTAGACACTTCGTAAAATTAAATCACAATTGGGCACCCTCTCCGGCCGATGGCCCGTCTAGGTCGCCTTTGCCCAGGGCCGGTCCAGGCTAGCGGGATGGGGAATGGTTCACAAGGACCAACCGGCCAAAGTTTAGTTGTGAATTCAACATGTGTGTTTCATCTCCTGTCCTTCCTCCTCTACCAGAAACAATCAGTTATTCTCTAAATATTCCTTCATCTGCTGCTCTGGAATCGCAATATTCCCTTGGTTCCGCTCATGTGTATTATCAGTCTGCACATGGTTAGGACTTGGTTCTTTTGTATCACGTGAGAACAGTTGTTTGGATATGGCCAAAGCAAACACTGGAGATGGAAGTCGTCTCAAAGAAAAGGCTTTTATTGCCGTTGTTCCCAGTTACAAAGCAGTAAAACCAGCTGTTGACTTCAGAGAAAGAGAAGAAGTGAAGTCCAGACCTCCGTTGACAGTTGCCTTTTATCCTAGTCTTGCACTTCTCTACGCAGAGAGGGTGACTGACTACCAGTAAATCAGTTGTTTGTGTCTATGTGTTTGTACTTTATTTGTACTTCACGTTATGTTCAGAATGTGTTGACTGTTGTTTATCAGCTAATCTCACGACATGGTCTTCTTGTTCTGTAGCGTGTACTGTAAGCAAAGCATGAGTCAGGAGCTTGTTCAGATTGCGTTACAATCCGTACAGTCAGTTGGATGATCTTTTTTTTTTTCTTTACTGCATTGTACAAGTCTACACTATTCATTTATTATCACTTTTATATCAACTTTGCACTGATTGTTGTTTTTGTCCATCTTACATGTTCCTTGTCAGCTGCATCTGACTGTGTGCACAGAACAAATTTCCCCAAGAGGGACAGGCAAATATAATCCATTCATCCGGTATTGTGGGAAACTGCATGCATAGGTTTGTGTTAAATTTGGGGCATTTCGCACACCCGTTCATAGATAGTGTGGTGGTTGAAGCCTTTTTCTTTTGCAGATTGTGTCCAAAAGCAAGACATTTTATAACTGAGGTCACTGCATTTTAGACATGAGCTGGCATCTTACTATTTTTTAGGAAATGAAATGTTCTTTTAACAATGTGCAATCTGCTGTGCAATTACCAGGAACCTTAACATTCAGGTCAGGTTGAGTTCACCGGCGCGCACTCCAAACTCTTATTTACATCCGCAGATTCAAAAGGTCTGCCTCCTTCATTAGCACTTGAGTCTAATCCAAAACAAACTCGTCTCTTAAAGCTTTAATGGCCAGGTCCAAGTCACGTCGCCGCGTCTGTCGATATTTATCAACAACAAAGGGCCGAATAAGTCATCAAGCTAAAATGTCACGAAGCTCGGTAACCTTTTGTCGCGGCTAACCTTTGAAGCGCAGATTTTTATGGCGCGGCAGCGGTCGAGCCTATACGTAATAGGAAACAGTGGCAGAAATTAACTTTGGGCTAATGATCTACAGGGAGCGTCTTAGCGCACGAATGCTAACACAGATTTAATGCTTTTGTGCGCCCCATAAGAGGGAGAGATTAGCCCAGATTATTGTATCATTGTTGTGGTGCAGTCAATTAAGCCATTAAGGGTGGGGGGATTATCAGGTCAGCGGCAGCGAGGGACTCGTATTCACGATCAAGTGGAAATTTGAAGCATTACACCCGAGGTTGTTTTAGGTGAAACACTGTCGGTGGGAAGGGGAAAATACATTTGGTGATATCAATTATATGTTTTTACTGCACTGACATAAATATGAGAAATAATGTATTTATTTCATTAGAATTTTCATATGATAATAAGGCAGTTTATGTGTGGAAAATAGCCAATACTTAATAATAAAATCATAATAATGGATGAAGCCAAGTTCGCATTTATGGCTTTTTTTGTTGACATTAGTAAACTTTTTTTGTTTGTTTTTTCCAGATGGGATTTGGGGTAACTTGTTTATTAGCTTTTGAATAAGCTATCAATGAAAAAGCTTTGTTTTTGGTGTTCAAAACTTAAACCCCCACCATGCAACATTTCACTGTATAATAGAAACCTTACAGGTATCACTTTATTTGACGGTACCTTGATACATTGTACCTAACTAAATTTAGTAAAATGTAAATGTACAGTACTCTGTAACAATCTGTAATAACTTGTACCTATGGGTTAGATACACAATGGAATAACTTGTATTAGTACTGTAGGTACATAATGTAATAGGACACAAGACCCTTAGGGTTAGAGTTATGTCTTAGTACATTATGTACCTACAAACTATAAATACATATTATTCTATTGTGTATTGTGTAACCCTAACCTTGAGCTCTAACCCTAAGGGTCTCGTGTCCTATTACATTATGTACCTACAGTACTAATACAAGTTATTCCATTGTGTATCTAACCCATAGGTACAAGTTATTACACATTGTTACAGAGCACATTACATTGTACTAAATTTAGTTAGGTCCACTATATCAAGGGTAGTGTAAAATGAAGTCTTACCCTCGATACAGGGGAAACTATTGTTATATATGTTAAAACCAATCAGCACCAAAACAGGTATTGACCCTAACTTTAAGTCAAAATAATAGTCTCATGTTTTTTTCAAAAGTATTGCGATACATTGCTTCCGATATGTGTACCATAAGAGTTATTGTTATATGTTGCAAAATGATATTACGTCCCAGCCCTGATGTTTACTGTTGAAAAATACCTCGAAAAATGAACAAACAAGCATGTTTCGTTGTCGTTACCGACTCACCTGACTTTGGGAGTGGGACGTCTCCATGGAGATGTTGGCAAAAGGTGCCAAGTTAGGTCCTTATCCAAATCCACTCTTCGATTACCCACTGCAATGTGGCATGTGGAGATATTGTCGTCACAATGTAAGAGAAACGCAGCTTGAGGAAATGACCTTTTATTGCAATCTCCCATTCACATCGATGGAGAAACTTTGTGCAATAATTAAACATATTAGTGTCTCTCCTCAAAAGTCTTTAAAGTAAAATTCCTTATTGTAGACCTCAGTTAATTAATTTTGGATAATTTTCGCCATGAAAATAATTGTTAACCAACCGATAAAGCCCATGGCAACTCGAGACCAAAAGTCACACAATGTTTCACAGAGAGACAATGGAGCCAGTTGGAGCTTGAATTAAACTTCCCAATAAAAAAGTTCCTTTGGGCCCTAAAGAGAGATATTCATATCCCTTCATTCAGTACAAGCTATATGACGTATTAATAATTTAGAATAATAATAGGTCGGGTAATATCTGAAATATCGCTGGAGAAAAGTAGGACAATGAAATAGACAAGCACCTTTAATATTTTATAATCTTATTAACTGGTGATTTTAATGTGCTTTAAGATAAACAAATTGTCAAAGCAGTTTTTCGGGTCGCTTATACAGCTATATGGCCCTGCGTTGGATTTTAAAACATGGTGAACAAGTTTTCAACCCGGTACCCCACGGACAAAAGTTTTGCTACCAGACACTGAATATGTCGGTTCCAGTTTTTGACCTGAATTTATTATTTGTCTGTCGGTAAGGTTGGGAAAGAGTCTGTTTACCTAGACATTTTAGACGCTCAAAAGGAGCATCAAAGCCTGTTTTTTACCTCCTGATTCCTTCCCTGTTTTTTTTTTTCTTTTTTCGTGGTCCACTGTAATTGAAGGAGGCTCCTGTACAGTCACCTCTAGATCAGAATCTAGAGGTGGATCCGCAACTTCTAAGGCCAGTATTGACGTTAATCCTGACCTCAAAAGCCCCCGTATTGCAGCAGTCCTCTCATGCAGTCCAGTGAGCTAATGGCATGATGTTGATCAGGCCTGTTTTGAAAGGGTAGGCCTTGACTTGACTCAATGATATGACTCACAACGCAGAAGCACCCATTTAAAGAGCGGATATTAGGCTTTAGTCAGGTATAATAATCTCAAACACATCTTTATCTTACACTTTGTTGGTTAGAAAATGCAATATTGATTCAAAACAGCTGAAACAAAATATCCACTTCCTGGTTTACATGTGATCTCCCATAAGCCACGCCCACACTGCTATCCTCTTGCTCCCCTTTTTTTGCAGTGAAGCTAAGGCGAGTTAATGAAAGGATTTAGTTTAGCAAGAGTTGGACAGGTGAATAAAGCGTTTCTTAAACACGTAGGACCTCCGGAGGAGCTTTTTGGGAGCTGTCGCTATGGTGCTCAGAACAGCTACTGGAGAAGATTTGAAGATCACTCGAAGATGCGCGAGTGAATCGAAACACAGCTCCAGGTATGTTTTTGACGAGAAAAAGAAAACATGGTGATAAAAGTGGAGCATTCACTCTATTACTGTGACGTTCCAGTGAGCACTCTGCCTCTTCTCCTTCAAATATTTCATCTAGTGCTGGGACTCGATTACAGTTTTTTAATTTAGAGCCAAGATAAACTTCCCAGTGGCCTATATCAAGTCTGTGGGCTGAGCTTAAACTTGAGTGTGGCTGACGAAGCCTTTTGGATGAGAGGTGAAACGTTCTACACTTCAACTGCGGTGCTCAACTGAGTACAGAAGATGACTTCATTTAAGATGGACAACTCCTGTATGACCTAGAGCTTACACAGACATATATCGCCTTTGGAATTTATTAATCGCAAATATTCACATTTAAGCATCATTTATTAAGGGTTGTATATATATTTTTAGAGGTATATTTTAGATGCTTCTTTGTATCTTCCTACATTTTAACCTATTTTAAAGGTGCAACTTTTGATGTAAAAAATACATTAAAAAATTGATGTAAGTGCTTGGCGCCTTTACTTTCCATTCCGGTGGCTCCACTGATGCATCAGGATCCATTTTATTTCAGGTTTTTCAGGATTTCTGGTAGGTTTTTTCAATGGAATGCATATGTAACCATGGATACGGTTCAATCAAGACTGAAACCTACAGAACAATTGATCCTGGAGCCACCGGGAAGGTGAGTAAAGGCGCCACACTGACCACCCAAGCATCCGCTGGCTCACTGAAAGATCAAATACGTGTTAATATCAACTTACATTTTACTTTAAAAAGTTGCATAGTGCACCTTTAAGTGGAGATGTGAGGCCAATAGCAGTATTTGGAGAATGATCTTTTAAAATAAGTCCAAGTTGGCTTAACTGTGTGAATAAACAAAAGTGTGACAGTCAAATGGTTGTCTTGCAGGAAAAAACGAAACTGAAAGGGTGTCTGTGCCGCTAATCGCATTTAACCTTATGTAATGAATTAATCGGAATTAATCTAACGAAATCCAAGCCTTAATTTAATCATGTCTCACTGCTTCATGCAGCCTCTACCACTTCAAACTTGTTCCCTGGACCTTTATTTTATCAATTAGTCATTGTAAATTGTCATTTGGAAGTCAATATGATCCAGTCTGGAGCCATCTGGAGCTCAGCACAAACTACTTTAAATATGATTCGACACAAATAATGACAAAAACAATTAACTCAATATCAATTGGAGCAGATATTGTTCAAGGAAGTACAAACTACTCGAGGCGCATCATTTCAACCACTTTACTTGATGTAACCGAGTAAATGCAACAGATCTGGTGCAGCACGCTACAGCTAGCTCATCCTTGCCCACTCCTCCTGTGTTTGTGGCCGTGATGAAGCATCTGGCCCCGGGTTTAAGTCATAAAGTGTGGCTGCTGGGCCAGAAAAGCACATTTTCTGAGGAGGTAATCACGACCATTAATCATCCAGGGCACACTTCTCCTTCCCAGTGGCCGAAAAGAACAGGTCAGGGCTAAAGACTGCGCCTCTGCCGTGAATATGCATCCGCCCCCCCACACACACACACATACACACACCTCTCTCTCAAGGCCATTTAAACTGATTTGTAGCAGGCACTTGTGTGAAATTACCTGAGTTATGCTTGTTGAAAGTAAATATAATGATAAATCAGTAACTTAGCGGGAATCAAGGCTCCGTCGGGTCTTCAGCACAGTTGGGGAAAGTCGATAACGCCGTGTTTAAGAGACTATTTGAAAGTGTTTTTGAAGCTGTGGCGTGGGCAGTAAAAAGAGAATTTATATCAGGGAAAATAAAAAATAAAAGTTGTTCATGATTTTGCTACTGCACAATCTAAATGGAATAGGCCACCGTTTTTACATACTGAGATCTTACCTTAGCTTAGACGAGTTCATTTGTACCTGTGTTGTCTTCACGTGTGCCTTCCTTAACGTAAACACAGCACAGACGGCGTTAGCATTTAGCCTCTCTCTTCTCCTCTATAGCTCCAAACCAGGTGAAGATAGAAGCTACCAAACTCTTCCCCGTTTTCCCTATTTAAATATGGTTACATGAAGTGTTACACTATAAAGTATAATTACAGAAAATTAAACAATGTGGATTTTCTAAGCGGATAAAAAGGGAACTATATTGTAAGGCGTAATAATACCAGGAATACTTCGGCATCCGCACAGTAAAGCAAAGATGTCACTGCGCGGATGTCGAATTACTCCTGGTATTATTACGCCTTACAATATAGTTCCCCTTTTTATCCACTTAGAAAATCCACATTGTTTAATATTGTGTAATTATACTTTGTGATGTAACACTTCACGTAACCATATTTAAATAGGGAAAACGTGGAAGAGCTTAGTAGCTTCTATCTTCACCTCGTTTGGAGCTATAGAGGAGAAGAGAGAGGCTAAATGCTAACAGTCTGTGCTGTGTTTACGTTACAGAAGGCACACGTGGAGACCAGACAGGTACAAATGAACTCGTCTAAGCTAAGGTAAGAACATATCTCAGTATGTAAAAACGGTGGCCTATTCCTTTAAGGGCTACACGGTGGGGCTGCGTTTCAGATTTTTCCTGCTAAAATCTGGAACTGACTCTGTGAACACGATGAGACTCGACTCTGACCGTGTTAAATCCAGGTGGAAAACACTTCTCTTTAGCTGTGTAAATGACATCTGAAAGTGTTCTTCTTCTCTTTCCTGATATCTAGTGAATGGATTTGCCCTTTAGTTGTAATTGCAGGTTCTTTAGCACTTTATGCTTTCTCTCTGTTCCGTAAAGCGCTTTGAATTACTTGATTGAGATCTAAAAATAAACTTGCCTTGGCTCACGGTCTAAACGGATCATTGGCCGCGTTGTCGTCACTTTTTCACGTTCTTTTTCATCTCATTTATTGTGGATTTTTTGTGGCTTTGTTATTGCGTTTGTCACATTTTTGCCACTTTTTTGCTGCACTTTCATCACTTTTCATCACTTTTCTGTTGCGTCTTTGTCAAGTCTTGTAGCTCTAGCTGTGCATTTCCCAGACTTTAAGAGGGAGGGGTTCACAAATGGACTTGAAACTGGATTCCACTCAGATAATTTATTGGTGGATTATTTGGTCTTTTAAGAAGACAAAATCCCAGTTACACAATGCAAACTGGTCCTTTTACAGATAATTCATAGGCAGAATAGCATACAGGTAACCAGGTAAGTATATTTAGGCAAGCATTAGCTTAGTCCCTCCTGGAACTGCCACCTTAACGTGGTGGAGGGGTTTGAGCGCCCGAATGATCCTGGAGCTCTGTTGTCGGGGCTTTGTGCCCCTGGTAGGGTCTCCCATGGCAAACAGGTCCTAGGTGACGGGTCAGACAAAGAGCGGTTCAGAAGCCCCTTATGAGAGACCAACAGGCCCGGCTAGAACCATGAGGCCGTCCTTCTGTGGACCCACCACCTGCAGGAGGAGCCATAGGGGCTGGTGCTATGTGATGTGGGCAGCTCCAACAGCTGCCCCCACAACCCGGCAACGGACAAGTGGAAGAAAATGGATGGATGGATTAGCTTAGCCATTAAACTCAACAAGTAAAAAGGTTTACACTTGCATATACATGGAAACAGAGCAAAATAGCATTTTACCATTGTTCAAATTTTATATCAAAAGTTCTATGAATTTACCAATTAGTTTTTATGTAAATACCTCACATTTTTTTTATAAGGTTTTAAATACATTTTAACTTTTGTACAAGTGGTTTTATCTGTTTACAAGACATTCCAAACAAATGCACAATTAGTTTTAAAGTTGTATTTAAGCACAGATTTTAACCCAATATTTAAACCATTGACTTTGGTAGAAGTTCCCAATTTAATAAGTATTTGGACACAGTTTAAACATTAGATAAGTGACTGCAATAAACACAATAGAATAATAAACATCATAAATGGCTTTAAATCCACAGCAGTGCGAGCCGCGTGTACTTCAGTCTTTAAACGCTCCACCTGCTTCCGTAGCAACCAGCAGCCAAAAGAGCAGCAGTGGAGGTAAAGTTCAGGCTAATGCGAGTACAGCGTGATCTGCCGGGGATTTGCCAACACCCGATCCGGCACAGCAATGTTTCAGAGAGTTTGTGTCTTTGTTGCCGCTTTCGACGACCTGCTTCTGCTGCCGTGGCGACCTGTCTGTTTCCCAGTGCACAACAACAATTGAAGAGCATAATTATGTCTGTGTATGGCACCTTTTCATTGTGGTATAGCCGTTTCAATTATCATCGACTGGACTGGGGTGATTGAGTTGGGAACGTTTCGCATTTAGATTCAGAAGCTACAAGAGTGAGGAGAAGCTTTTACAGACACAAGGAAAACGTCCTCTACTCCTGTGTTTCCCAGCCAGGGTACAGGGACCCCAGGGGTACTCGAGGACTTACCAAGGGGAAAGTGGGGGGATTTCAATATTACTGTTGTTGTGTTCAAAATGGAGAGACGATGGAGACTCGTTCTTTAAAATCAAAATCATTATTTTATTCCCTGAATTTACAATCTAAAACAAAAGCTATGCTAAAGGCTACATGATGATCTTCAGTGGGCAGCAAGGGACGCAGCAGGGCAAGAAGAGGGGCGCGTCTCGGTATCCTCTCATTTTATAGACACAGGAAGTAGGCGGCTACTTGTTGAAGAACCAATCAATGTCCTTGGAATGCTTCGTCTGCTACGCGATCTGACTCCACATTATAACACACTGCCCCCAGTGGATTCCAAGAGTAAGAACAACAATACAGCAATTCAATTCAAATCACCCCAAAAGCACAGATTACAATCAACACAGTTTCATATAATCATTAAAGCTTATTAAAAACATATATAGAAATATTCAACACTGTCAAATAAAGTTGAGCTTTACCCAAATCTAAAAGCTTCTTGAAAAAAAGTGTCAAAGTAAAAACAAAACGAGAAGAGACAAAAAGGTGTGAAAAGTGACAAAAAAGTGTAAAAAGTGGCCACCAAAGACCAACAAAAACACAACAAAAACGTAAGCAAAAAGTGACAAAAAAGTGATGAAAGTCCAGCAAAAAAGGTTTGCAAAATGTAACAAACACAAAGCCACAAAAAATCCACAGTAAATGAGATGGAAAAAAAAAGTGAAAAAAAAAAAAAGTGACGACAAGGTGGCAACAAAGCGAGGAAAAAGATCAGTTTTGTGGGTCTTAGCTTTTCAAATGAGCCTATGGGCTGTAATCTCCAGTCCAGCAGCTTTTAGATTTGGGTAAAGCCGGACTGGAAAATGTGCTCGGTTAATTATGCATTTCCGTAAAAAGTTTGAATTTGGGAGTATTTTGGCTTCATTTTGAATCAGTTGAGTTCAGTTGATCATTTTGTCAAACTTTTGGCTGAGTAATCGAGGAGGGGCACTCGGAATCATTTATGAATAAATGACTCAAGGCGTACACGAGACAGAAAAAGGTTTAGGAACCACCGCTCTACTCAATCAAGTCGACAAGATTTGAAAATCTTGAACAAGGACAAGATACAATTAGAACTAAACTGGTGGGGGGAAAAGGGCATTGCGTCTCAAGGTTAGTTTACAGAGAGGAGAAGAGAAACGGAAGAAGGATTGTGTGTATCCCAACCAGGTTACATTGTACAAAAGCATAAATGAAATGATCTCGGGCCCGGGGCTCGTCTGCTGCAGAGGTGTGGAGTTCTACAGAGCTGTGTATCTCACCTGTGTTATCCACCGACTGCGAGCGAGGCAGCAGGTGGCCAGGGCTAAGTACCGACAGACATGGGCAGCGGCAAAATCTCAATTCAAGTGCACCGCGCCGTATTGAAGCATATTGAAGCATAGTGGAGTGTTTTCGCTTGTAGCCAGATAGGCTTTTTCCTCCGGGATCACAACGCCCCGCAGCTATCCTCAAACTCATGGAGTCCATTGCAAATATGATCTCTTAGTTTGTTGTTTGTTTGAATAAAGAATGGGGAAAGTTGCATCACGGGGGCAAAACAAAACAACTGCAAGAAAGTCCATATACGCTCCTGCCTTGCATTAGAATTAGAAAGCTCTAAAAGTCTGAGTAGTTTTCACGCTTTTGGGGAAATCAGAACTGCTTTTTGGACGCCAACATCAAGAATGAACGAATGGAGTAAAGCAGTTTAAATAAGACGGAAAACATGCAAGATTCAATCCAGTATTTATAAAGCACATTTCACAGTGTTTCCAAAGGGCACATTCAATCATTCAGTCAAAAAATGACAAAAAAAACATTACAGCAAGTAAAATTTGAAAAAGCAGAAACGAGTAGAAAATAGATTTAAAAAACAACTATTACAACATAAATAAATAAAATAGATTTAACAGTAAAAACAGGTTTCAAAAAAGACATAATGCACCACACAGCTCGGTGTTAAAAGCAGAGAGCACGAATGGGTCTTAAAGGGATATTTCAGGATTTTTGACATAGGGCCTCATTTCCTAGTTATCCAGAGTGTTGTTGATGTCTGGAGATATTTTTTTCTTAAATTCATGCAGTTCTTATATTTGAAGAGTCTAGTGGCGCTAGGCTAGGGCAAGGCTAAAGCATTTCTATGGTATCAGTTAGCCTGCATTAAAAACAGTCTGACCCACTCCACAGTGCACCTGAGGTAAATCACTTATAACGCCAGACTAACCATATAAATGTCTGTGTTAATAGAATAATTTTGAAATATAACTGACCTTGTATCACATGAATTACCGCATTTTGAGGGACGATTTTCTCGCAGATCACTCCGCCGCTGCGTTAGCTTACAGCCACGAAGCTGATGCTGCTCAAATATAAGTTATTTTAAATGCAAAATGGTTAAAATTATTCTATTAACACAGACATTTATATGGTTAGTCTGGTGTTATAAGTGATTTGCCTCAGGTGCACTGTGGAGTGGGTCAGACTGTTTTTAATGCAGGCTAACTGATACCATAGAAATGCTTTAGCCTAGCATTAGCCTAGCGCCACTAAACTCTTCAAATATAAGAACTGCAAGAATTTAAGAAAAAAATATCTCCAGACATAAACAACACTCTGGATAACTAGGAAATGAGGCCCTATGTCAAAAATCCCGAAATATCCCTTTAAGATGAAACTTGCAACACTTGTGGGACCCAATATGAATGTTGAAATAATAGTCTTAGAAAAAGATGGAGGGTACATTAGTTTGTTCATTTGGTCGGGACAGTACATGTTAATGAGTCTCATAAGACTCTCATTCATAATATCCATCCGTTGTCCCACACTCGCACTCTCAAACACAATAATAATGAAAAACATTTGTTTTATATAGCGCTTTTCTCAAAGACACTTTACGTTGCATTATTTATTCACTGCATACTCTTGTAGCCACGGCTGCCCTGGCCAATTCCAGGTACTCCGGTTTTGCCTATCATGTTTTTTGGTGGTAGCCGAAACCGGAGTACCTGGAAGCCAAGACAGACACAGGGAAAAGTTGCAAACTCCACACAGAAAAGCACCACCCAGGTATCAAACCTGGGACCTTTTTGCTGTGGAACATGAGCGCTTAACCGCTGCGCCACCATGCCGCCTATTCCTGGTGGAATTCACCAGAGGAGGCAGACCTAATATTATATTAATATGGTTGAGAGCTCACAGAATGGGATACATGCCGCAAATAACAGTTTTGTTTGGCATACAGTATGTGGCATTTAGGGCATATGTTTTTTACTGTTTCAAATACTGAAGCAGTGAGTCTCAGAAGGACATTTCATCAGTATTTCTTGGTTTTGTAGGTTTAGATATAGATAGTTAATAACATGTGGTGAAATGAAAAGGATGAGGTATCCAGTCCTAAGCTGGGCAACTTTAAGCAGTAAAAACATGACAAAAATCGACAGCTCTATAGTGGTTATGAGGTGTATAGTCTGGGAGAAGAGTTTCTTTTTGAATCTTTCACTATTTGCCCAAAGAGAACGAAGGTCTGAAGGGTCAAAGGCAAAGATTGGCAGCCATCTTTCCATCAAACTGCCCGAAGACACATTATGCCTAATTGCCAAAACAATTAGCTGCGTCACGTTTCGTCGCCTCAGTCTGCTCTTCCGATGAACAGGCAAAGCAGTAATTCTCCACGGCCTGCACTGACAGTGGACAGGACCTCACTTAACCTCGAGGGAAGCCGGAGTTTCCGAAACTAATCTGCGCTTAAAAAAAAAGTCACTTCCTCGCCCTACGGTGAATAGGAGCTTAACACCTTTTTGTGCTCCGTCAGGGACATCTTTCCGATTCAATCACCGTGTTATTCTTCTTGAGGTAAAGTGGCCATTTTCTTTTCTCATTTTAAACAACGCCGTGATTTGTTTCATGTCAATATCCAGACACGAGGCAGGCCGCTTCGATTGTTTGTTTCGACCTGCAAAACTCGACTTAAATGAAATTGCCTTGTGAGGATGGAGAGAATGCAAAAATGTACTCCAGGGGATTCTTAAAGGAGGATATTTGTCAACACGGGGATGGTAAAGCTGAACGGCCATGATTGCTTTTGCAGATGCGCCATGTTTATTTGGGAAATGGATCAGCGTGAGAGAACAATTTAGAAGACATTCTGGTCAACTTTAAGTATGCCATTTTGATTAAACAAAAGTTGTACGTGGACATAGAGTGGTTTATTGATTTCTGTTTCAGTCCACTGCCCTGTGATCCTGCCTTGTTTCCCCTTTCTCCCTCCACCCGGCTGGAGCTCCGCCCTTCATCCATCGACCATACCTGTGCTTCATTTATCATCAGCCACAAGACTCGTTGACCGTTGTTTCACTGCACGGTAAAAGCCATTTTATCTGGATCTATTGGAGACATCTTTGAGATCTTGTTCCTGTGATTATGCCGCATACTGAGCTGATTTTTCACCCCCATCTTCAGATACTCACCTGTTCCTCCGGCCTGCCTCTGCTCAGAGTCACTCCGCCTCATTGCCCGGTCAGTCCTGCCTCCTTTTGGCAAGAACACTACAATGAACTGTTTTGTCGGTTACACTTTATTTCACACTACCTTATTGTACCAAAGTAAAATTTAGTACAATATAAACTTTGTAAAAAAAAAACTGTAATAACTTGTACCTATGTAGTACATACACAATGGAATAATGTCTGTGTAGGTCCAGAGTTGTCCATCTTCAATGAAGGTTCTTGAGTCATCTTCTGTACTCTGTAGTTGAAGTGTAGAACGTTTCGCCTCTCATCCAAAAGGCTTCATCAGCGACACTAACGTTTAAGCTCAGCCCGCAGACTATATATAGACCACTGAGTCTAAGTCCCAGTCTGGGACTTAGCCAAACTAAACCCCTCCCTTTAGTGTCTCTGACCAAGCCTTTTGGATGAGAGGCGAAACGTTCTACACTTCAAGAACCTTCACTGGCAATGGAATTATGTGTATTTGTAAGTACATACTGTAATATGACATAAGGGTTAGGGCTTAAGGTTAGAGTTATACAATGGAAATAGTATATGGAAATAACATGTCACATGAAAGTAATAACAAGTCAGAATGGTCTCAACTTATACAGTATAGCGCTTTCCACCTACATTAGGTTCAACGCGCTTTACAGCAAGGAACCATTCACCTAGTCACACTCTCATTAATACACCAATGTACGCAGACAATAGAGGCAAGGAGGATGAAGTGTCTTGCCCGAGGACAGTGTGTACCTTCAG
This sequence comes from Neogobius melanostomus, assembly GCA_007210695.1. Taxonomy (NCBI): domain Eukaryota; kingdom Metazoa; phylum Chordata; class Actinopteri; order Gobiiformes; family Gobiidae; genus Neogobius; species Neogobius melanostomus. Next base: position 1,016,685 of record VHKM01000062.1, read on the forward strand.
GAGAACGCCCAGCCATCCAATCATGAGACGAGCCGCTCTACCATCTGCGCCACTGTCGCCTCAGAATCAGAGGATCGGAATCAGAATAGATTCATTGCATTGTCAGTGAACAGGTTCACAAACTCACAACTTTCTTCGGTGCAAACACGCAACATGAAAAATAAAACATGTGGTAGAGAGAAATAGCAAACTATACAAACTTTAAAACTAAAAAGTATTAGGGCATGCACACAAAATGGATTAAGATACGAGTGTGAACAGACCACATAGTTCTATAGAGCAGTGCAAATGGGTTATCATGTTTCATGAGTTGGATACAGAGTTATTGGGTCTTTTTTGTTCATGAGTCTGATCAGGAAGTATTGGTCCGTATGTGCCGTAGCCTCCTGCCTGAGGAGAGGGGTGAATTGTCCATGTCCAGGGTGAGAGAGAGACAGCTGTGATCTGACCTACACGCCGCCGAGTCTTGGAGACGTACCGGTCCTCGAGAGGTGGGAGCCTACAGCCAATCACCCTCTCAGCAGCACATACAACACAGTGCAGTCAATACCTGTCCTGGGCTGTGACACCGGCGACCCTCACGGTGAAAACATTTTATCATAGTTATTACATTGTAGTCACTCACGGGAACCAGACACATGTTATTCTACTTTATTACTTTATTTCATGAAACAAACTGTAAATTAACTCATAATCAATCATCTCCATTTGAAGCATGTAAAGTCTTATTCAAATGGTGCAGCCTTTTGATTTCCCGTTTTCATCTGTCCAACACTACAGTGCAAATTTAGACGAGCTCATCCTCAGCTCACTGCTGGTTTAAAAAAAAAAAACACACCGCTTTAATCTCTAAAAGAAGCAGAATGACAGCTTCAAAACCCATTTACTATCAAAAGCCGTTCGACCTATTCCCCAAAATATGACTGTGACATTTCTAGTGGCGATACTGCTAACATGCTGTGTTGATACAGGATAATGACTTTCCTCACACAGAGAAAAGAAATCACAAAAGCAGTTATTAGATTCCAGGCTAATTCAAAATGTTAGGCAATTTGGCCTGAACATTTTATCTCCCCAGTGCAGCGGCGGAGACGTCAGCGGAGTGTGTGGGTATCACCTCTCGCGTTTCTAGCGCACCATGACAGCTTTTATATGCCAGACATTTTGGAGAAACAGAGCACCCGCCTTTGCCACCACTGTGCATAAAAATACTACATATGAAACGCAGATGCTCTCTCCCGACCCGTGGATATCCCTGGCTGCTTTGTATGCGACGTGCTCCGGCAGCGGTGGGCCCGACAGTTTGGACACCTGTGAAAAATGGGTAAAAATTCACAGAGAAGTCAAGTGCTTTTGTGATGCTGTCGAGAGATACTGGTCGCGAGGGGGGAGGATTTGGCATAACAAATTCAGACAAGAGAGAACTGGATTTGAAGAAAGTGTGTCGGGGGGGAGTGGTAGACTTTGGAGTCAAATTTGACACACGTCACAAATGGTGGAGCATTATCTTCTGGCCCCCGGGCGATTGGGACAACAGCAGGGATCTAAATAGCTGCTTAAGTACCCTGAAATATTGTAGGCTACATGTGCCTAATTCCTTTAAAAATTGTCCCGAGGGAGAGCTCCCAGGCCCCGCAATTCACTCCGCTTTATGGCGCTAGTATTCGTGGGAAAACAGCTTTAGAGTAATGGGAACCCATGACTAAGGGCGAGAAAAATCTGAAAAATATTGGCTAGGTGTCATTAAGTTTTTCTCAAAGCAATCTCGCCCATAGCACATTTCACTTTAACAATAGCCTTTTTCGCTTGTATTTATAGCTTGTGTCAATCCCAACCTGACAATGTCCCTCCAAGAAATAATGGGCTTCAAACCATGTGTGATTATTTCTAATGATGAAATAACACTGATTTTTCAAGCCATAACACTTTTTCTCTAAACACTTTGGATCCATTTCACTCTCAAATATTGTTCAGTTAATGAGCACTACTCCTTTGCCAAGAGAATTCATCCCCCATCACATGTGTAGCATATTATCCAGATGCCGATTATACGCAGGAATATTGCACAGGTGTATGATAACGGGATGTGCAGCACTACGTGAGGCAAATGGCGGTTTGACTGGTTGACTGGTTTTCTGACCCCCACCCAGACCCCTAAAACAGAGTGTCCTTTTGTTGTAGACAGCCTGAGACACACCTGTGCAATATTCCTGCGTCTAATCGGCATCTGGATATGTGGGGGATGGATTCTCTTGACAAAGGAGACAAAGTGCTCACCGATTTGTGAACAATATTTGAGAGAAATGGTTCCAATGTGTTTAGAGAAAAGGTTTTATGCCTTTGAGTTCACCCTTTGAAAACTGAGAGCAAAAACAAAAGTGTTTATATTTTAGTTGAGTGTCAGTACCAATGCCAGTGGTATTCGTGTACATACTGTATTACTTTTTTGATCCAACAGGAAAAAGCGAAATAACGCACTGTTTCTCTGTAACATCGTGCACTCATCAAAGCCCCGCGTACACAGCCTGTACAAAGACAAGTCCATTCACTCTCAATGAATTCTGAACCCGTCTGCAGGCCCTGGTTCCCCCTGCGAACACTCGCGGAGCAGAGAGATAGCCCTTAGGCCAGTGTTTCAGAAGTACATACTGTATATTCAACTATATGTGCTTCAAATCCAACTGCTCAACAAAAAATGGCCCAGAAGTTACAGAGGCATGATTGAAGACGGTATAAAGTGGTGAGATTAAAGCAGGGAGTTCAACATTGACCCCTTCCAGCGCCCTGCATGTACATTTAGGCATCAACATTCAAAACGACTCCTATAATGTGCGTACACACTTGGTTTTGGATGTTGTGAAGGGTTGTCCATTATGCGATGCAGCAGCTGTGTCGGGGAGACATATCTCTCTCGATGGAGCCATAAAGCAGCGCTCACCTCGCCTCGTGTTACCTTACATAACCTCAGCAGAGGCCTTTGAAACTGTACTTTCATGTTTACAGAATAGAACATGCTCAAGGTGTGAGTCGAGTCAAGTTCATAAATAAATAATGCCTTTGGATGAGAAGAAGCAAGCTGTAGACTTCATGGCCACTATATACACGAGCGTCAGAGGGGTTCTGCTTTGAATGGCATTGTTGGTGTTTAACAAAAGAAAGGTTTAAGTCCCAGACCGTGTGGACTGCAGGTGTGGAGAGTCACTCTGAGCGCTCTAGATTTCCAGGGCAATGACAGGATCATTCATGCAGGAATTCTCAATTGTAGAGGAAAAGTTTGCTTATTTAGTTGAAGATCTATCTTAAATTGTCCATTTTATATAGTAATCTTATACCAAATGCTTCTCTTCTTGGATGAATGGGATGAAGCCTCTGATTTGAGGACATTTCTTTTCACTTCTCAAACAGCCCAGTCCAGTTGACAACTCTGAAAACCTCTTCTACGCTTCTTTTGTTTGATGGGATTAATCCTATAGTATGAAGGTAAATTTGATTTAATTAAACTTTGATGAAGTTGAATTCAAGATGAGACATTATTATGTTCCTGATCAGTGTTTGTCAAGTTATAGTGCAGGTGGTTTAAGGCTCCTCTGCAGGTCAAGTTGTTTATTTTATATTTTATACGTATATATTTTCACTTCTTTCAAGTCTTTGTTTAAAACTACCATATCCTTCTGTACTTTATGGTTAAGTCTTATTTTGACCTGTTTCTGTCCTACTTAAAGGGGGGTATTATGTAAAATCGACTTTTTCAAGCTTTATATCATGTTATTATGTAATTCCCTCATTAAACACATGCCTGGAGTGTTGCCTTGCCTCATTCACATATTTTTGAGTAATCAGTAAAAACTTAGACGGCAGCCATTTTAGGTGTAGCTATGCCTCAGTCCTCCTAGGAACGCCCCCACCTCCTGGAGACGCCTCTGGACCTTTTGTCACCAGCCAAGCCACCAACCACTGCTCCTCAGCTCAGCAGAGCCCCCTCCCCGCACAGTGTTGTTGTTTAGATGCCACAGCAGTGTGCTGAAGGGGGCGTGTCGGAAAGCTTCTTAAAGAGACAGAGGCCTATTTCAAGACGTTCAGTACAGCCATTTTGAGAGAGCAATTTTATTCAAGGCAGTTATTTTAATTTACTGCATATACAGACTAACAGAAGGTCACGTCATCATTGTAGTATGCTATAGACTGGTGCTATGTGATTGAAAAAAGCATAATACCCCCTCTTTAAGTCTGATGGTACTCAGAGAGTGTTTTGTTCTTTCCTGAAGTGGTGAAAAGTTTGAGAACCACTGTTTCGAACATTAGCGACAACACCTTCTTCACAAGAAAGTATATTTCACAAGAACCACAAACAATAGGGGTGTTATTAGATACGTTTTAACTTCTTCCCACTTCCCCTTTCTCCTCTCTTAATGTTTCACTCATCAAGGACCACGACCTCAAAATAGAGTGACATCAGCTTTATCACACAAGCAAAGATGAAGGATTGAAGGCGATGACAATGACGAGGACTCAGGCTTTTGTCACCCCCTGACCTAAACGATAGAAGGAATAAAAGAGATATATGAGGGAGATTGAAGGGCAAGTAAACGGGAATGTTGAGGAAACACTGAGGAGAGGGACCGGGAGGTATTTATAGGACAGAGATCAGGAAGGGCGACGTACGAGAGGTCTGCTCCTGAACTAAAGGTAACACACCCATCCGTCACGTGTGGTATTTTTAAACTGTGAACTATTACTTGTTTTAACTTTATGTTTGAAATAAATAAAACATGCATCAATTAATACTACACTGGCCCTGTAACAGTTCAGCGTAAACTCTATCACACAAATAAGATATGATAAAGTACTTATGCATCCTAGATTTCCTGACCCCATTAAAAATCCGTGCTGCTGTTGCACTTGTCACTTGTTATACGAACAACAGATCTGAATAATGAAATAGATCTTTAATACGAGGCGCTGTTGTTGTTTTGAGTTATCTGTGAGAGTGACTTCCAGTGGTGACGAGAGGGCCAACGCAACAGGGGGTCCCTTTAACACCACAACAACAGTCTTTACAGATGAGCCCAATCTGTCAGCGCCACATCCTAATGAAATAACCACGCTGGGATCAAAATAACCGCACACTATTATGTCAATGGCCCCGAGACACGAACATTTGCCTGCTCTTTTTTTCACACTGTCACTTTGTTGTGACTGGTGAGAAAGCCAAACAGTTTAGTGGGTTTTTTATTGACATAAAGAAACAGCGGCACCACAGGAAAAGTCGTAAACAGAAATGGCCACAGGGAAAATTAAGTATTTAGAAGTTGTTTGGGTTTTTTTCTTCCCACCAGACAGAGGGGAGGAGGCAGTGTAGTGCGTTCGAGGCTGGACCAGAGGGTGTATCCAAGCATATGATGTTATTGTGTCCCTGGACAGGACACCTGACTCCGCACCCCATTGCCCCTCCAGCCAAGAGTTGCTGGCAAATCCCCATGTGACAGTGACAAAATAAGGAGCAGTCAAGTGGACGGGGGGGAAAAAAAGTTGTTTAGGCATGAGAGGAGCAGAAATCTTGGCAAAAAGTTACAGTGTAGTTTAATATGCGCTATAGTGTGTATCAATGTGATACACACCTACTCACCTATGAACCGTGGAGTCCTTTTGACTAATGGCGGGTGTACACTGTGTGCTTTTTGTTTTTGTTTCAGAAGGCGTGTGTTTAGCTGAGAATAGTGCTGTATGCTAGCGAGGTTTATATTCAAGAACAAGTGCAGGGAAAGTCCTGTAAAATGCGCTGTCGGACTCATGCCGGGCCTCTGTTGCTGTGACTCTTGCGACGTGTGGTGTGTGCGCTGATGACGGGACAGCAAGCGAGAGGATGGCTCACTCTACGACTAGTGTTCCAAAATATCAGACACTGCCTGATGTGGGTCAGAGCTCGTCTTTGGTCATACGGCGGTTCTATTTTAAATCTTTGTCCCGGTCTCACTGCACAACCTAAGACCTGCGATTTTAAGCTAAGACCTAAGATTAAGAGGTAGGCAAGTTTGCTTGGTGGAGGGCCGATTTGCTTCATTGTAAAAAGACCAAGGGCCAAACCTGCCAATTATAGCCCGACATAAAGCACCACTTTCTATAAATGCCAGTGTTGGACATAATACATGACCTATAATGTGGTGTTCTGTATGGACATTCTGACGTAACTGACATTATCTATCACATTTTTAAAGCACTTTAACTCTACTCTCTGATTTGTGTAATTGTTGTACAGCATTTGTGGATTTTAGTGTTTCAAATGGAGGAGTTCAAATATCTTGTGGTCTATTGCGGGTAAGAAGGAGCTGAGGCATGGGCATGGGTTGTGAATGGTCAACCCTAATCCAACCTGATACGACTCGCAGACTCTGCCACTCAGACAGTGAAGACAGTGAATCAGCGTTACAAAAATACATGGGCGTGATGAATGAAGGTATGCGAGTCTTTCCCACGGAGTCTGGACACTGGTGGTGGTAGGTGAGGATGAGGTCCGAGGTCAGTGGACTGCGAGCCTCAAAGAGCAGAGTAAAGATGAGGCCAGGTAGAGGAGGGGCGGAGGAGGGTCGCAGCACACTGGGAAGCAGCCGAGGCAGTGAACGAGGGGCTTTACAGAGGAATCCTGGGCGATGACTGCTTGAAGCTGTGGTGACAGGCTGTCACAGAGGTGTGGCTAGAGAAGAAGCGATGTTTGTATGATTGTTGAGGCGGAGATGAGGCGATGGATGGAGTGCTGCAGGTAGGTCTTCCAGGTTGAATTCACGCTTAAGTAAACAATAATATTTGTATTATAAATATACTAATGCACTAATGGACAGGGGTTTTATTAATTATTTTTTTGTATTTATTTTGGGGGATTGTTGGAGACTGGAGGGGGGATGTGTGCTCTGTCTGTGTACTGATCAAACTGTAAATACAATTATGGAACCACACTAATATATAAAAGTTGATCACAAAAAATGACACCTAAGCTTCATCAGTCAATTAACTTTTTTCGTCAGATTTTGACTCCAAAGGACGACTGTGATGATGATGGCGGCACAGTAGCACAGTGGTTAGCGCTCGTGCTTCACAGCTAGAAGGTCCTGGGTTCGATTCCCACCTGGACGGGGCCTTTCTGTGTGGAGTTTGCATGTTCTCCCCGTGTCTGCGTAGGTTTCCTCCGGGTACTCCAGTTTCCCCTACCACTAAAAACATGTACAATAGGCCAGGATGAATGAGAGTGTGTTTGAGAGTGCGCATGGGGACGACGGATGCAAATTAGCCCAAGGCTACAATCCGGTGGCTTGTTTACATGCATGAGACCCATGTATGTTCATTAATATGCACTGTTCCAACCAAATAAACCAATAAATAAAATAAAATAATAAAACTACCCCTTTAATCAAAATACTTTGATATAGGGCCTTTAATTGACCGGTCAATTTACAATGCGACTCCCATACATGGCCATAAATTATGTCATGATGACATGAAAAAAGTCTTCAAAATAAGAATAATGTAATCCTATTCAAGCTCATTTTTATATCGCAAAAATGAGAAGCAAAACCATTTTGTTCAGTAAGGTAGTTATTTTCTTGACGTGACATCTCCTCATGAGCCAAACCAACACGGCAGCCAACAGGAAAAAGCGACAACAAAGAATTGTCTCTTCCATCTTAACTTAATGTTAAAACAAGATTAATTATACATGAGCAAAAGCAGGCAAAAGTTAACCCTTTCTGCCCTTCATGGTGTAGCGTACAATCGGAGGTACATGAACAAATTAAGGGGGCAAATTAACTCCTGGACCCTCGTGATTAGTATCTTAACAAGGCCTTATCACCATGGCACCAACCCTGCAGATAAATATGGAGCGGCGGGGGCAAGGGAGCAGATAGCAGAGGCTTGTATTTACTCAGCAGAGCCATTGATCAGAGTGGGCGCGCTCACAGAGTCACCTCATGAGAACGGATCGATTTGGGTCAATGGAATCGCACCAGCGCCGCAGTCTGTAAATACACGGCGTCAATGGCGGCGGGTCGGGAGGGCGGAAGCAAGGCCAAACTGGATTTACACAGAGGGTGGAAGTGTGTGGGTGAGCTTAGGACAAGGAGAGAAAATGCGGAACGGTTATTGTTAATGTAATTTGACAATATATTGCGGGGATGTCAGAATATTGTTGATTTTGGGAAATTGCTAATGTTTTACTTTGGATTGGTGTCTTTCCTTCTCTTCTTCTTTTTCAAAATATATAGTTAAACTAAAACAAAGCTAACACATCTTGTCTCTCTCTTTCTCATCTCTCTTCGCAGATAAAATCACAAAGCTTTTCACACACAGCGACATGAAAATGATATACAAGTCATGTGAATGAAAATAGATCTGGTGTCAGTGTTGTTGTAAAAGGATGGCGGTGTCAGGAGTCGATGACTTGCTTTCTCCGGTAAAAAGCTTAAGAGCAGAAGGAGTGAAGTCAGATCTAGACGTTAATGTTAATCATGCATTTCACCCTTTTTTTATTGCAGCTCATTGAGTTATAAAAAATAAGGAGAGGCTCGCTGTGTTATGCCGTTTGTGTGGAATGGAAATTATAATCATTTATATTCACCATCAATATTAAGTCTAACTGCGGTTCCCCCCTTTATTTTTCTGAGGCTGGTTTATCTATCTGAAAGACCGCTATTTAATGAAGCTTGAAACACTGAATCTATAGTGACCCCCTGATGGACACAAATGGCCGGATTTCCACAATTAGACATTGACTAATTGCGAAAATCTCAGCCCGGCTTAATGCGTCCACCCGCACGAGAGTGGGGAAGATTTGATTACGGTGAAGGGAATAATGACAGCGCGCGGCCACGGCATCAGTCATTAATAATAAAAATGTAGCCGCGCTCTCTGTGTGCGTGTGAATGTGAATGGGGCTATTAGCATCTGGGCTTTGCTGCTAACGTGATTGCATTGTTGCTCTTTGCACAAAACTGTTGATTAAAAATGCCCGCAGCCTGCACGCGCGCGATTAGCCAGCTGCTACCTGACACTCCCGACGCAGTGACACTGGCTGGGTGCGCAAATCACCTGGTGCCATGGGAGGAAATGGGGAATTTTAAAAATGGAGGGATGTGATATTTCCTGGTGCGGATACCATCTGTACCTTTTTCAATTGAGGACATTTTGACTCTCACGAACAAATACTAATATCTCATTCAATGCTCTTTCAATAGCTGGGTTCCTTTACCTTGCCATTGACTCCACCTACTGTCAGTTCTACAAGTTGCTCTTACTTTGTTCAAATGGACTAAATGTTGTTGGTGGCTATCAGCTATCCCTAATGATACACTTTTTGTGGCTATATACAGTCATTACCTAATATAGGAGGCGGTCAAAACCAGTAGTTATAATAGCATAATGGTGTTCTAATTTACAACACATTGCATTTTTCCTTACATGAACAGAAATGTTGGAATTTTGGAGTGGATTTTTTGTAAAGAAACTGGAGCACTATCCGTAACACATTTCAGACACATTTGCTGATAGGCTCAAAACAAAAGACAGTTAATTAACGAAGAAACCTACTCTGTTTAAATAGAGCTGATACCCACTGCAACAGAAGTTCTACGAGCAATCGCTTTGGTTTTTACTCCCGCGATTTCCGTCGGATGTTTCGGTGAATGGTAGGCATCAGCGCCTCTGATGCTGTTTTAGAAAATGACCGATCTGTTACAGTGTAAGACTGTGAACATGTGTGAACATTGTCTTTACCTATTATAGAAGTGTTATATATTCAATGCATTAAATTGCAAAGCCCAGCCCCGGACGTGACGACCCTGTGATTGCTTGTGTTGGACAAATTGAGTAGACTAAAGATGAGAGGTTCCAGTAAGAAGGTAAACCCCTCCCTATTAGATTGGTATGGATTTAGCCTGTGGTTAAAAATGCATACAGTATATGATCAGTTGCTGAGAAAGCCTCTTGAGGTAAGAGGCAAATGGTCCTCATCACTAAACCAATCCTTGGTCATATACAGTATAATAGCTTGACATTTGGCTTCAACTTGGTTCTAAATCCCAAAACCTCCAAACACCATCATAACTGTGTTTGGAGGTTTTAGGACCTCCACACACAACTTTAAACATCACTAAAGATTTCCCAAATGCAAACAAGCTGATCTTAACAGCGTAATATTAGACATTATATTCAAGCACATGGTAGAGTACAGTGTTCATCTCTCTTCAGTTCTTTGTTGTTCTCATATTCAGGCCCTGCACAAAAAGCTTTTTTTCAAATGGGAAAAAGCTGCCCCTGCTCTGACATGTCAGAGTTTGAAAAGAAACACTCAAAAATCCCAGACAACATAACTTTTTTTGTAAGAAGTTCTACATGAAATAAAATATCCTTCTGTCATATTCCATTGTCCGGAGCCAAATGAATTATTAATGAAGGCACTTTACAAAAGGGGGTTTCGATCAACAAGGCGAGACAGGACTGCAAGGCCAATTCTTCTTTTGTCTGAATCTGATACAATGCATTTCTATTTGATGAAGCTCAGTGTCATTTCAATGTGAAATCATTATATATTGGGTATGGAAGGATCTATTTATTTATTTATATGTTTATTTGATAGGGACAGAACAAGAAGCATTGTTACAAAATAACTGATGCCATGTTCATAGGCCATATAGCTAACAGCTAATTCGCAGACCTGGTCCCTAAGACATAAAAATACATAATACATTTACATAAATCATTACAATTAATAAAAAATAGAAAAGGCTATAAAATATTATACACTTCTGTTGTGTCCACAAGTTTGATTCAGTTTGAGCCATTGTTTAACTATACTTTTAAACTCGTTCAGGTCTGTTAAAGTTTTCAGATCAGCAGGTAAAGTATTCCAGATCTGTAGCTCTTGTACTGCGACCGCCGTCTGTCCAAAAGCTGTTTTGCATCTGGCTGGTCTGCAGTCTCCACTGACAGCGCCCCCTAGTGATGATCCCGTGAGCTGCACATTTTTCAATCATCCCTGCAGCGATATCGGGAGCGAGGTTGTTGACACATTTAAAAACAAATTTCATTATAAAAATCTCTTGAATTCTGCAATAGTGCCACATCATGGCCTTTTTATCAAGCACTTTTAAAGCTTGTTTGTACAGGGAGATCACACCTTTCATAGTGGACTGGTTAGCTTGGCCCCACACAGTGATACAATATGAAAAATGAGAGAAGATCATTGCGTGAAAGTACAACTTGGCCGCACTGATTGACAGGCAAGATCTTATTTGATGAAAACAATTCAATTTAATCCTAATAGTCTTCGTTATTTTCTTTACATGAGCTCCAAATTTAAGATGGGAGTCCACAACCACTCCAAGATATTTGAATTCATCTACTCTTCGATATTGTTATTATTTATTTGTATCTGAAAGCTGTCCATAGACTTTTGCCTCATTGAAGAACACATAGACACTGTTTTAGAACAATTTATTATACGGCCCTTCACAATGCAAGTAGAACGCTCCATTGATCTGAATGTGATTTCCCAACGTTCTACCGGTCATTATTTTCTGATAGAAGACCTCTGAAAAAAATAATGACCGCTGCCAATGGCAACGGAGTTTGTGCTTGTAATACAGGTCTTTCATATCACTCCGCGAGTAGTAGTAGCGGACAGGCGTCGGACACTATCTCTGTCCCCGTCCCTGCGAGAGAAGTTGAGGGAATCACTTGTGAAGTTAACGGGAGTCCGACGTTCAACTTACCCAGAGATTCACCACCATTCCTCCCCTCCAACTGCACCTTCAACTAAGTAGCTAGGCTAGCAATAAGTAGCTAGCTGTGCTGCTACTAGCCTCGCCACACTGCCTGGAATCAACAAACGTTGCCAAGCAACGCGCAAACTTTTGGGAACTATTTGCCACCGAAATCATTAAATAAACCTTTCTGTCTTCATAAAAGTGTATGAAGTTTATTTGTGTGTACAGTTGGCAAACAGCCGTATAATAAGCGAACTGGACCCCTCCGCTGTGCGTCGGGATCCAGTTCGCCCTGTCGGTACTTATTTTACCGATAATGACCGGCGTTCTATACATTATCCCTTACTTAAAGACAGACAATTATCCTCCAGCCACTGAGAGACCCTGATCATTTGTCTGTTTAGCAGCTCTGCAGCTTTCTGCGGAGTCTTTGCTGAGACATAGATGACGGTGTCGTCAGCATACAGTTGGCACTCAGCCTCAGTGCAAATGGCTGGAAGGTCATTAATATAAAGACAAAATAGGATGGGACCCATCTAATGTGTGTTCTTATTGTTGTTCTCATTGTTTTGCAAAGGACAATTCATTAGTATAAGTTTAATTTTATTTTTGCTGATTCTTTTGAGCCCACTACAACGGTGGTTTGAGCGAATCGCGTGGCAGAATTGTCATTAGTGGTTAAAGCAGTACTAAGTAACGTGTTTACCTTAATACATCCTTTCCGTAGTCCCTCTGGGGGTAATACAAGTGTTAATGGAATGATTGGGGGTATGTCATCTCCCCCTGGTGTCTCTGGCCAGAAAACCATGCTTGCAACTTGACTGCCACCGGGGCGGAGCAACCAATACACACTAATAGAATCACGGAGAAGAAGCTAACAGGCTAACGGGCAAAGCTAACTGCGGGCTAGCGCCACTTTAAACAGTATTTACAGCCAAGTTTGAGTGAATAAAAATATTTCCATTGTATAACTGGATGTACAACACCCCTCTCTCCCTTCACCTTTTCTGTCAGCGTAGTATTTACTCTCCAAGACATTTAATAAGTTAAAAAATCGTAACTTGCTAAGACACCTGCAGTTGTGCTTATGGCCTCTAGGGGCAAGAGTTACTTAGTACTGCTTTAAGACTTGCATTGCAACAACATGGACTTTCATTGATGCTTCTTTACAACATGTGGTGCCAACAAAACACCGGGTATACTTCTACACAGTTGGATCAAACTTTGCCAGTCTGTCAGTTTTCTCTCTTTAAAAAAAAAAATTGGGAGCCTATGCAGGTTGCTCTTACTGTTATGATATTCTTTGCACTTATGTATCCCAGTTAGATGTGCCAGGGTTCCCTTTTCCCATGTACCACAAGTGCTTGATGTGTCATTGGTGATAGTTGGAGATTGCCCCTGTCTCCATAAGTCAGTCCCAAGGCTCCAGAGCTTGCTATTTCATTATTGAATAAGAAAGTGAAAGAAGCACACCCAGCTTGTGACCCAATTAGCGCGGAATTTGTGATACTTCAGTAACGTCATTTATATCATCCTTACCCCGTCTGGCTCGTAACATAATCGCTAAATCTCTCAGTGACATGAAACCCGCAGAGACAGATTTAGACGGGAGCGGAGCAGCGAGTACAAAGGAAATAACTATGTCGCGTTGCATTGTTTTCACCATTTGAGCTGTGGCTGCCTTTAAGAGCACATTTTGAAAAAACGTCTCCCCGGGGAGCGCTGTGTGCCGCGAATCCGCCGAGCGCCTGCCCTTTAAAACAGGACTTTGATGGCTTTTCTTCATCATTACTCACAGACAGAGGAGACGCCGCTGAGGAGAAGGCACGCGGCAACTAGACTCACCATCGGCAGGCGGCAGGTGCAGAGAAATCCAATCCACTGTCTTTGATTATAACCGAGGACGAGGGACGTGTTGGAGCAATGGTCGTTTTGATGGAGACCTTTGCGGTGGCAGCGCACTTTACCGTACCGCTAAATAAAGTTACAGTCCTTTACTTGTCATTATCCGCCCAAATAGTTGTAGAGCCAGATTGTGTAGATCAAACAGGGAGTCGTGAGCTGCTGTGGGCTACATTGACCTGCATATTGTTTGGAGGATTCCCTGGAAGACAGTCGACATGGTGAGAATATACTTCACACAAAAAGGCACCATCTAGTCTAGGAATCAAATCCAGGATCACCTTACGAAGCGTCTGTGCCACCGATATCGCTTTCATTTCACCGCTGAACACTTGGTTTGGGTGTCTGGTGCCGATGCTCGTGTAAAGTGGGAGCATCTTGAAATGGCAAATTATCAATGTGTTGGATTCTTGTTGTCGTCATCTTTTCAGGATTGTTTTGAACCGGAGTCGTTTTGTCTCATCCAACGAGGCTTTTTCAGTTAAGGCGAGACACAGCAGGTGAAAGTATTGATTTTTCACGCAGTGGTCGAAGTGGTGATTCTTAGCTAGTTTTCTCCCTTAACATCTTAGTTTTTGATGTCAGAGTATAAAAAATGACAAAACGTACACCGAGCGATGCTTATTTTATGACATTTTGTCCGTTAGCGAGTCGGAGATATCCCGGAAGTAGCTACAATATCGCTTCGCAAAGCCGCCTTTCCCTTACGCATTCATTCACAAATATTGTCAAATATTTACATTCACATGTCCTGTAAAGGGTCCATGAGGTGACTCTATATTCCAAATATGGTATTTTTCCTTCTGTGAGACACCCGGTACAGAAGAGCGGAGAAATGTCTTGCGGATGTGCACATTTTACAAAACTTAAGGGCTTGTTTTCTCAATATTATGTTTTTGTTCCATTCGAAATAGCCACTATAGTAGCTCCTACGGACTCCAAACTATCCAGTCTTGGGCTCAACAAAATTTTAAAGTTTTTTTTAGAGATTTTTTATATCTGATTCTCAGCCTGATTTATTCAGCGTTGAACCCCCAAAGAAAACTGTGTTTTTTTTCACTTATGATTAGCTTATTCAAAACTAAACAAGATCCACAATTCCCCCTTAAAAAAAAACTTTGATACTAACAAAATAAAACCATACACTTAAATCTGGATCTATCCATTATTAAGATTATATCATTCTGACAATTTATATGCACAAAATGCCTTATTCTTACATGAAAACTTATCCCTCCTGCTTTTCTGTGGCTTTTTCATCACTTTTTCATCACGCTTTTCTGTCCTGTTTCTACTTTGCTATTGTTGCTTTTCTGTCACGTTCGTAACTTTTTTTGTTGTGTTTTTGTCGCTTTTCTGTCACATTTTTGTTGCCTTTTCATCCTTGTTATTATGCCGCTTTTTTCAAGACACTTTTAGATCTGCGTAATGCCAAATTGGAAAAAAAAAAAATGTCCTCGGTTCAGGTGGGGTTTAAGAAGTTCATTTCTGGCTACATGGCTGAACTTTTATGCCCCTCTAGGGATGAGTTAGACGTACAAGTGACCAGACCTACTGTAGTTCTGGTCTCACCTTGATACATCAGCTCGCTAACTGACTGTCGTCCTGGCCTGTGGAGCAGCTCCGTTATTTGCATGATTATGGCTATGTTGTTGTCTTACTGACCACAGAAAGGCTATTGTAGATATTTATCTTTCTCTAGTAGCCTTCTCCGGCCCAAGGCTCTGGGATAATCAGCAGTTAAAGGGGAGATTCCAGTTCAGGTTAAACAAGGACAGATCTGATTTCCACCCCAGGCACAACAATTAGGCCGTTGAACAAGGTGAGAGGAGATTTTAGAGTAAACCAGGTGCAGCCAATGTCAAGTTTAGCACCTGCCCTCAAGGGTGTGCATAAAAAGGCCTGTAACCTGGTATTAAGAAGCCTTTTGGATGGTCTTAAATTCCAAACAATCTCGCATGATGACTCGAAATCCTTTTTTTTCCCTTTTTTTTACAATGAAAATCTGCAACAGAGCTCATGCAAATGTGGCTGACTTGAGGTCACCCTGATTCCAACAAATAGATGCTTCACAGAAAAAAGGAATGCAAGGGTTGAAAAGATCCAAACCCAGATCATTAAATATGTATGAACTCAGAGGGAGGTGAGGGGTGGGGATTGGAGGAAATTGTGTGTATATTATTGTAAACACTCCTGTGTCCTTACATTACACTTCTGTTCATGCAGGCAGTATGGAAATAGCAGCAGTATTTATTATCTGGTGTAGACAGTCATTAGCGCAGATGCCACAAGGTCAAGAGCAGCTGTTTACACTATAGGGTTTTCACATGCTGAAGAGAGAGGCAGACTGTGAATGAAAAGTGTTACATATACAGTAAGTGCATTAATGAAGTAGCAGTCGTAACAGAGCAAGGAAAGCAGTATACTGTATAAGCACGTATTAGACTGTGTACGAAGACATACAGATGCTGAAACTAATGGCTATAATAATACTAATGTTGTATTTTATTCACTCATTCCAGGGGTGTCAGTAAACAAACCCGCCCCGAAGTCTCTTGATAATCATTATAGTGACATAGCGCTCCTTCGATGATGCAGACACACTCCCTTCTCTTTCTCACAGAAAGTTGGCTCTTGGGCTTTATATTTAGCATATGTTAAATATGCTCATGAAGCCGCCCAATTCAACCTGGAAATGAGGACTACTTCTACCACTAAGCCTTTGTGTAGTATATTGTGTATTGCGTAGTATATTGTGTATACTGTATGTACTAACTGTCTCAAAATGTCATGTGTCAAGTAGGGCTGGGACAAAATATCGGATCGGACTCGGATCGCAATACTTTGTCCTTCAACTAAAATCATGGAAAACACATTTGTGGTTGTGGAGACGATGTCTGTTTAAAAAAGTAGGGCCCGGCCGATATATCGGGTCGTTATTTGGATATTTTCTTAAAAAGGCCGATATCAGAGCTTTAAAATGAGAAACATCGCGGTGAAAATCAGTCACAAGTTTGTACACCAAACCAGTTGTATATATTTTATGTTGTAGACTTTTGCGTATCATTTCGGAACCATAAGAGATCGAGCTGCGACTCGCCCATTTTTCTTTTGGAATCGACTGATTTTTGTCTTTCAAACAAGTTCCCTCTGAAGTACCTACTAAACATGAATATACAGCGCCCCCTGCTGTTGCAATTCAACACTGAGACGTTTAGAAGCATCATACACAGGATTTGACCAATTTCGCCAAACAATCAGCGGTGCATATCGCATCGGCCTTAGGACAACCCACATCGGTTAACCTCTATTAGATATATTTCTATATATTTCTATGATTGAAATCTTTACTATAATAATAAATGTTTAGCTATAGGCTGTTTGAGAGAAATAACCTAAAATCAAATTACTTCAAATCCAATATATCGGCTATCGGCCATGTCAACGCCCTTCATATCGGTATCAGTCCCCAAAAATCTATATTGTTCGGGCCCTAGAGAAAGTGAAATCATTTACATCAAGCGGAGACGTTATCTAAAGGGTTAAGAACTGTCAACCCTTTGATAAAAACAGGAAGCATCGTTGCAACATAGACAATACTGGAACCAAGAGTGTAACTATGAGACCTTTCATCTACTTCTTGATTAAAAGCGCAGTGTGTAGATACAGTATCTTCAGTATGTAGCCGAGCCACTGACATAGTGGAAATCGAAGCGTTTGGTCAGCAGACCACCAGGCGTCTGTGGATCAGACGGAGCTGAGCTCGTGCTGCCCTCACGCGAACTCCTAATATTTCCGACGTGGTTGCATCATGATTGCCACCGATGAATCCCTCCAGTTCAGCTCGTAGCCAGATATATTTACAAAAACAGCGCGCGTAATCACGGGAAGACTCGGCGCCAAAATAGCGTGGATAATCAGATTTATGTGGGCGCATCACACAAAGTGACATTTTGCGTTGGGAAAATAGTCCATAAAAGCGAGCAGAGAGCCCCCCACACACGCAGTGACTGACAGGTAATATTCAGAGAGTGGTAAATATAAAGTACAGTGTTTGCAGCTTAGTGCAGTCAACAACAAAACTGATTTTTAAACAAGCGTCTCCGGAGAAGGATTGGAAAGTTCGGTTTGCATTGAGGAACTGCACAGTCATAATGAGGAGATATATTGTTATTCAAAAAGTCAAAAATAAGTAGGAGAAAATAACTGTCTGACGAAAAAAACCCACAAGTCTTCAACGGGTAAAACTGTCTTCTGAGAGAGACTTTTCGGGCTGTTCTTTGTAATGTGAAGGAATACAATTCAAACAGGATGGGTCTACTTTTTTTGTCAATTTAGTATCTGTCATACCTGTCCATGGGCTAAGTCTTGTTCCTGCTCGCTGTCAGTATTGGTTATACATATCCCTCTTGACTGGGACTACTATTACATCACTAAACCCTTCTCCAACACTGGTGGAATTTGTTTCCTCGCTGTCATTTCCACCGAGAAGAAACCAGGAAGCTTCAATTCCAGCCGCGTTGACGATCTTGCATCAGAGCTCGGTTCCTTTGTCGCCTGTCTCTGTCAGACGTAACCACTTCTTGTTGTTGCCTCTTTCTTTTGCAGTTTTCTCCGTCGCCCGGCCCCTTTTCCCCGCACTCGCTCCATTACAAAACAAAGTCAACATAAAAAAAAAAAACAAGCCCGAGCTATAGCCACGGCGCTATATCAAATCAATTTGCCGTGGCAGGCAGGGGCGCATATCAATTTCTGGCCCCATATTGTGAGCGGGGCCCGAGCGCCGAGCTGGGAAAGAGAAGTGAGAAAGGCATTCGCGGGAGTCCCATTGGACAGACGTCTCGGTTATTTTAGCCCCAGAGCATTTTGTTTTCTTAGCCTACTGCCAATCTGCGGTACAAGAAAGATGAATATGATATGTTGGGGCATAAAATAGAAGTTTGGCGCATTCATCTTTAACTATAGCCGTGCAACTATTTATGGATAACATGCCACACAATTTGTGCAAGAAGTACACAGTTATAGGTCTTTATGATGCTGCTGTTGTTCGTGATCTGATGTTTTTCTTAAAAATAATCACGGCAAAAAAAGAAGCACAAAGGTTTAATGATGGCTTTTCTTGCCTGCATTTGCGAATCAACGGGGCTTATTGAAAGTCTCGCTGTTTGACGTGAACATGCCTTTTCATACTAAATTGTGGCTTACAAACCTACTCGTTAGGCACAGCAGCCATGGCATTTTACATTTCATTACTTCGTACATCTCTCATTTGGAACACGTGTATGAGAAGTCACATACAGTATAGGCCACACGTAGAACAAGAAAAAAAATCTCCTATATTCCTTTGTCAGGGGATGAGAGTAAGACAGTGTGCGAGAGATTTTGTTCCTGTTCTACATTTTATAACTTAAAACCATTTGAGTATTGAAAGGAGACTTTAAAGAGGGGGTATTATGCTTTTTTCAATCACATAGCACCAGTCTATAGCATACTACAATGATGACGTTACCTTCTGTTGGTCTGTATATGCAGTAAATTAAAATAACTGCCTTGAATAAAATTGCTCTCTCAAAATGGCTCTACTGAACGTCTTGAAATAGGCCTCTGTCTCTTTAAGAAGCTTTCCGACACGCCCCCTTCAGCACACTGCTGTGGCATCTAAACAACACTACTGTGCGGGGAGGGGCTCTGCTGAGCTGAGGAGCAGTGGTTGGTGGCTTGGCTGGTGACAAAAGGTCCAGAGGCGTCTCCAGGAGGTGGGGGCGTTCCTAGGAGGACTGAGGCATAGCTACACCTAAAATGGCTGCCGTCTAAGTTTTTACTGATTACTCAAAAATATGTGAATGAGCCAAGGCAACACTCCAGGCATGTGTTTAATGAGGGAATGACATAATAACATGATATAAAGCTTGAAAAAGTCGATTTTACATAATACCCCCCCTTTAAGACCAAGGGACAAACAAACATACTAAACACAATATATGGGCTTCCTTTTTAGCCAGTAGCTAGTCATGGGGTAAATGAAGCCTCATGAACCAATGATGCTTTTCAGGCTCCCGTGTCAGCAAATAGTTGAAACTGAAGCCTCGCTCTATAGTGCCATGCTATACTGCTGATGATTTGAATTTTACAATTAATAAAGTCTGTTTATTTTTCCGGTTTAAATATAACATGTGTGCAGCGTTTGGAGGTTATTAGAATATATTTTTTAAGTTTTAATATCTATAAATCAATACTACGGTCACATGATCTCCTCATTTATGAATCAGGATGAACTGGAAAAAATGCAATCTTATTTGAGCAGGTTTGTTTGTTTGTTTATTAAGATCCCCATTAGCCATCGCCTTGACAATGGCTAGTCTTCCTGGGGTCCAGATTATAAAATCACAATATAAAACAACATAAATACACAATTACAACATATTTCATTTGTTGAAGTGTGATAACAGAGTCTTTTTAAAAATATTTATGTCTGCAATGTTAGAAATGTCTTTAGGCAGAGAGTTCCAGGATTTCATTCTTCTGAACATAACAGCCTTCTGTCCAGTCTGAGTGTTACATGATGGAAGAGTAAAATGACCATTTACTGCGTGTCTTGTGTTAAACTTATGTATGGAACAACTGAATACAAGTACATCATATAAAACCTTAGGGAGTTTTAACACAATAATCTTTTGAAAGAAGCAAAGAAGGGCAAAATGTAGTCTATTCTTCACCAATGTCCAGCCTAAAGTTTGGTGCAACCTTTGAATATTTGTATATTTTGAGCACCTTATTTTGCACTAATTGTAGCTTCTCAATGTCTTTTTCGGAGGCACTGGACCACACCATTGGGCAGTAATGTAAATGAGTTTCCTTCGCAGCTAGGGTGAGGAGCTCAGTTACCCGGGAGGAGCTCGGAGTAGAGTCGCTGCTCCTTCACGTCGAAAGGAACCAGCTGAGGTGGCTAGGGCATCTGTTCCGGATGCCTCCTGGCCGCTTCCCTCGGGAAGTGTTCCAGGCATGCCCTATTGGGAGGAGGCCTCGTGGAAGGCCCAGGCCCAGGTGGGACTATGTCTCCGAGCTGGCCTGGTGTCGCCTCGGGGTCCCCCCAGAACAGCTGGAGGAGGTGTGCGTGGATCGGGAAGTCTGAGCATCTCTGCTGAGACTGCTGCCCCCGCGACCCGGCCCCGGATAAAGCGGAAGAAAATGGATGGATGGATGGACTGTCTTGTAATAAGATGGCCGATGGAACACGCATTACTTTGCTTAAAATGAAATAAATTAACTTAACACTTAAAATAAGACAAAACCACTTGAAATTAGACCAAATGTCAAAAGTAAGAAAAATCATTCTTGTTCCATTGACAATAAAATCATCCAAATCTACTTAAAATCACTCTTATGTCACTTTTGTCTGAGATAAGATAGCATTTTTTCCCAGTGTGTTTCATTTGTCTCAACACACGCTTCGAAGCTTGCTCCATTTTGCCCATCACTACCAGTAGTCTGCACATTTCTGAGGGGTCCAGTGACCATTGGCTATTGTTGACAGAACGGCTTGAAAAGTAAGTAAAGTATAGGAGTATTTGGAGTAAGGAGAATCCAGGAAAAAGAAAACCAGGCCGGTCTTGTTTCCGTGCCTGCAGTGGAGCGTACAGAGGAGCAGTGGGCGAATGGACCACTTCAGGGACATTAAACTTTATTGCATCCCAACAATGTAATTTTCTACCTCAGGTGCTCTCACCAGGATTTCTCTTCAAAATTGCAAATGGCAACAGCGTGTGCTTGTTATTTCATATAATTGCGCAAAGTGTTAAATTGTGCAACAAATGAAGTGACTCAAAAGAAAAAGCTTTCTCTGCATTTGGATTTGGTTAAACTCGTCATGGCTAGGCAGTGGCTAAGTGGTTCGAGTTCCACAAACTCTGAGGTTGGCTGCTTGCTCTGAGCTCGGAACATTGCACTGTTGTCAGACGGCTGCAATCTTATCGAATTATCAGAAGTAGTGCACTAGCGACGTCTTCAAAGGAACACATTTGTCATACTTAATGGTTATATCTGACGCCGTGTCAAAGTTAACCGCTATATACTTACAATGCAGTTTTGCTTCACCCTTCCGTTCAAAAATGCACACAACTCACACAGCCATGGGAGGCGAATGCTGTGTAGCTAACCGTTCAGTGTTTTACTAGTTAATCGATATCTGGGATTGTTTATAGTTACAGGCCCTCGATATCCCTTCACACGCCCGCAGACCAGTGCACAACCACTTCTTAAATCAGACTCTGTGGAGAGATACTGTGGGAAAGGACTGTTAATGATCAGAGAGACCGTTTTGTATCATCCCCAGGCCTGAAGTGGTTGGGTTTGGACATTCAGGACATGGAGGCTATTCATTGTGTCTCGAAAACAAATTCTATTCTGCCTTTCCTAGCGTGTGTGAACTAGCTTTGCAGATAGCCAACTGTCTCCAATAAAGGACCAGGGAACGTCTTGCTGTGTTGGTGTATTTTACTGGAAGGACTGTAAAACTGTAACATACAGAAACAAAGACAATGCATACTACAATCTTATTAGGGTAAATATACAATTCAAATACAAAATAAGTAGCTTTAAGATAACTAAAAACCTAAAAAATAAAGAAAACGATTGGATTAGCGAGTGATTAGCATGATGCTAATATACATGGGAAATGCCATAGAGATGCTAACGTTATTAGCGCTTACCAAATTATGATACCGTACTAAATATACTGGAAAAACTACACTATTTCTCTTGAATTATCGTGTTAAATCATGGGCTGTAATTAGCTGTTAAAGTCAGCGCTAATTAAGTATTTTTCACATTCAAGTCCTGTGGCAGGTCTTAATTATAAACCTGTTGCATAATTTGTTTCTGGATAAAGAAGGAAATGGTTTAGTGAGCGCCCACACCTTTTTTGACATGCTGTAAGATCCTGGTCTGAACACCTACGGCAGAAAATTACAACATTGTTGGCATCCAATAAAGTTTAATGTCCCCATTGCGGCTCAATACCGCACCTCATATAACTTGTTATTGTAAGGAGCATTAAAACACTGATGCAACACTACAGACTCAAAAAGCTGAATAATCATTTCATGTTGTGAAGGGATTGTTTCATTTTACATCCTTACTGACAATACGAGGGCTTGACAATACTTAGGTTTTTTTGTATAAAATATTGCAGATTGTGCCTCATCTAACTTGCATAGAAATGTAGAAAGCCTTTGAGGAGCAACTCGAAAAGGGCAGGAGATCTACTGGTAGTTCCCAAGATTTGTTGATGGAGATCCTTGCATTAGTGTGATGATATTATAATCTGTTTATTGGCTATGAACTCATGGCAAAAGCTGTAACCACACCACGCTAGATTGTAGCCATGGAATGGTTGCAAACAAAACAACAGTAACATTTTGTAAATTTCAACTCAAAAACCAATGTGCATATCTGTTGACATTTGTCTTGTTGGCAATCGAAACGGCCTTCAGCACCCGTCTCAAGCTGAGTTTTAAAAGCTTACTCCCCTCATCAGTATCTAGCCTTCTATCTTTCCTGATGTCATACAGTGCTCTTACAAATACGCTTCTTTTGGTTTTAAGTTCACAGCGAGGTCACGGCATATTTTGGCATTCAAATGTTCCATTGCATTTGTTGCGTCTTGCACAAAGCGACTCAGAGTCCGTCGGGATGTCGAACTACTGAACCCTAACATTGTAAGGGCATGTCTCATCGCGGCTTTGATAGTGGTTTATTATTATTCACACGGCCTTGTTCTGAGCCAAAGCACATCAACTGAGAGTACTCCCTACATGGCCCAGGTGTTGCCAAACATCAGGGTTTTAGGCTTTCAAGGCTGTTATTATGTAAGAGATCAAGAGGGCAATGCGCTGGGTCTGAATGAATATTACAGGAATTCAAATCAGGGTGGGTTTCATCAGGGATAGTAGTCATAATAATAAAAGAAGCTGAATACACTTTTAATGCTGCGATTTAGTAAATGATAGAGATAGAAACTTATACAGTATACCCCTTTGGTCAATTTTACGAGCTTTGTTCACCTTCAGACTAATGGTCCCTAACCCTTTGTACAAATATCTATCTTGCCCCAGGCCCCCTTCCCTTGGCCTTCTCCTGTTCCCTCATTATTACTCAAACTTTAGTGTATGACTACAATTTGTTATTCGCGCAAAACGCCCCCTCACTATTATCCCAAAAATCCGGTCTGGAGATGTAGCTGTTAGGCTGGTGTCCAACCCAAACGGACATAATTCCTCACATGCATCGACTTTTTCTTAAACTTGATAATGAGCCATTATGAAAGAAAAATTAAAGTTTTAAATACACATGCTTCGATTGTACCGGCAATTTCAGCATAAACAACCCTTGATGTAACCAAGCGTACAGATGTCACACACAACATTTATACAACTTCGGTATATGAACTGTGTCATATAGTTTAGCTGAAACAGTGGGATGCTGGAATTAAAAGGAGCTGTGGTTGATTGAAGTGGTAAGACAGACAAGGTAGGTTGATTTTATTTACTTCACTTAGACTGATATATCAAATAAATCCCCATTTCTATAATACTCATTTTCACTGATGTATGACTGCAGTATTAAACTTCTCACCAAACTTTACTAAACCTGGCTTTTTCCTGACCACACGTCCTCAGTCTCTGCCTCTGTGCTGAGAGTTTAAGAGTCAAAGCAGATGGTGGACTTCTGTGCTGTCACAGTTTTCCTGCGTTCAGACCATTCAAACACTCTTCATCCTGTCTTCAGCCACCTGCTGCAAACGACCGAGGGCTGCTCTGTGATTCAGCACAGCATGTGACCTCACCGTGAACACTGGAAGAGACAAAGCTGGACAGAAAACGTAGTAACTGTCCACCGTTCTTTGTAAATGATAATTACACTTTTCAGGATATAGCATCACGGTTGGAATTATTCTTACAAGGCTGGTGCAACTCAGTAGTGTACTGTATAATATTACCAGTTTATCTGTGAATACATTATGTATCACAAAAGTAAAACAAAGGTGCAGCACACAAAACAAATTTAATACATGTCAAAGCTGTACACTGCTTATTTGTGTAGGTAAATCTAAGTATTGAAACTAGAAATGACCCTTCTGACCATACATGTCTATTGCACCAACCCCAAGTCAATCAATCAATCAATGGTTTGTATAGCCCAATATCACAACAGGAGTTGCCTCATAGGGCTGCACCAAACATTAAGGCAGTAAATAAGACAATGTAAAGTTCAGGCGAATCAAGTATCCAGGCAAACATAATGTCCAAATAAGCGTCAGCAGTAGGTGGCGACGTGTCTAAGTCTAAGGACAGGGCGGGTGTTCCCTGTCCTTAGACTCTCCAGCACGGAAAGGAAAACTCAAACACCCTGTGGGAGAAAAGAGAAACCTTGGGGAGAACCACAGAGGGAGAGATCCACTCCCATGGACGGACAGGCTATAGAGACCCAGGGCCGATGGAGTCCCTTCAGCAGACGGGCCAGGATCGAGACCATCCAGTCCTTGTTGTCAATCCAGTAGGCAGGGTTCCTCCGTTCAGCCGGGTTCCTCCGTTCAGCCGGGTTCCTCCGTTCGATCTAGACAGGCACTCCCGAGGGGGAGTGGGACAGGAGACACCATGTGACAACAGACTACAGATAATATAAATATTGTATCATAATGAGACAAAGTTTGCAGTAAGAAGAAGAAGAGGATAGCGCTCAGTGTCACCGTACTTCCCACAGCAGTGTTTCTTCTAAGACAGCTTTACTTCAGGCTGTGGGTTAGAGCTTTACCTAACTGACCTGATCATAAGCTAATTCGAAGAGGTACGTTTTTAGCCTAGTCTTAAATGTAGGGACTGTGTCTGCTTCTTTAACGTGAGCTGGGAGTTTATTCAAGTGCCTGGTATGACCTACATCCTGGAAGCGTTCTTATGCATTCGAACTACATTGCAGTCACCCACTGCCCCAAAATAGCAGTGAACGGCGGGTCACGTTCAGAGACAAACTCTTGACCTTTCGCAAAAAAACTGTCCCAAACGGTCATTGTCCAATCAGCAACCGTCGCTACCAGACATTCTCCGGACCTCCTTCCACAGAAAGTAATGGGCCAGAGCCAGACATCACGGCTGGAGATTCGTGACTTTTATGATACCTCGCTGAGCCACAGCCGCGCGGGGGAGACAAAGCCACTGCAGCCTCTCTCTCTCCTCCACAGCCAAGAGCACAGGCAGATCCCAGACTGGCCATATTGTAATCAACACTGCACTTTGCCAGTTGCATTGAAGGAACAACCGGGGATTATTTCCGATTCCCTATGAGACTGATGCTTAGCCTTGATAGTTTTAGTGTCCCCTTCGTTACGTATTTGAAATATATTCCTCCACTGCACATTGCAACCCATTTTGCCTCAATCTAATGTGGATGATATTGCGCATTCCTTCACCAAATGAGTCACTAACATACACTTCTCCCCCATTATGGCTTGTGTTAAACACCACTTCCTGGCGGACCTAGCTAACATTTGTGAAAGGTAAATTGCCATTCCAGAAATCACCATATATTCACCATATATTGACTTTCCAACTTCCTGCCCCTCTTGTATGGTATATGCTAAATGAATAAATCCCACAATATGTCTGCTCGTCTGCAATTCAAACCACCTTTTTTCTCAAAATAAAGCTTTTTCCTCTTCCTCCATCCAAGCGTTAATGCTATAACAGACACTTTGCCTAAGCCAGACGTGAAACTATACTATTCCAAATAAAATCACACCCTTTCATTTCCTGCATTGATCGAGCATTTCTCTCTTTCTCCAAACTCTCCACTGCATTACGACTGGAGAGAGCTACAGCAGTGTTTTATGCAATACAGTGTGAGAGCCGTGTCCAGTCGGGCGTGAAGCATTTTACCGTAGATGACATGTGATCAGTGGGAGACGCACAAGGACAGAAAAGCAATGGCACATCAGAATGGAAGAGAAGAACTTTACAACCCGGGCTATCTGTTACCATTGTTAAAGCTTTCCTGCTAACCGGAGCATAGAACCAAGAATTCGCTTAATTTACTTCATGGTCACAGTGGAATTGATTGCAGTAGGTTCTGTAAGGTAAACTGCCATTCTGTGCCGTGTGCCTCTGACTCACGCACATTCTGTGTTTTTGACTCTTTTATCTTTGAACCAGGAAGGTTTCCGCGAGATTTCAGAAACCAATTTATCAACGGGTCAGTCCTATTCCACGAGGGGATACTATTGTACACCAGCCAGATGAGTCATATCGCTGACAGACACTTGTGATGAGCCCTCTTTAAGAAACATGTACGTGAGTAACATGATATTGAAAAGAGGCTACAACTATTGCCTGCTTTGCTGTTGAGCTAATTATTGAGTTCGTTCAGGGTAAATCTGTGCAAATTTGAATGAAAAAGGAAAAAAAATCTGGCTCTATTAACGAGATCTGGATTGAGAGCCATTAAGAAGACGCCATTTGGTCGCATCACTAATGGAGAAAACATGCTTTGACTCGAGAGCAATCGCTGCCCCACAGAACAAATCATTTGAAATCAGCGTTTCTACCGGAAATATGACATAGACCCGACTAATTCGGCGCGGGATTTATGTTGCGCGCTCTCCCACTTCATCACTCTTGCCAAGAACACTGGGCTGTACAAAAGTCCAATTCCTTTCCCCTGTCCGCTCTTTATTCCTTCAGAGAGCGTTGATACCAAAAGCGCTCCATCTTTATACAGATCTATACCATCAAGTGTGAAGGCTTCTCAAGTGTGCAAGCTTATATCGAGCTTGTCCGGCTTGGAGCTCGCCCTCAGCCCTGTGATCCGAATCAACACCTGTGTTTTCATCCTTCCTGCCTTGTTGAGTTCTTTCTCCGGCTTCCCCCCCCCCTCCCTCTCGTCTTCCGCTCGACGTCAGACAAGCCTTTGTTCGTTCTTTTTCTGTCAGTCGGAGCTCGAGCCAAACATGGCGTCTCTAATCATTTTGGGCCGGGGCAGCGCCGATTGGTGCGTTCGGTGTCACGCCCCGCTGTAGGTGAGTGATCGGGGGTTTCCTTCGGGATACACAAGTCGCCCAAATGATCAATTGCCCCATTAATCCGACAGTACAATGGATAATGCAGCGGCTAGCAGGCATCCAACATTGTGACAAGACCACACGCTCCTCAGTGCAGTGCAAGCAAAATAGCCTGGAGGGTTGTTTTAGCAAGAAAAAAGAAAAAAAAACCTTTGCTACTGTGGGCATTTGCATAAGTACCTTGTCAGAGCTGATTTCCTTATGCGGCCCTGGCTTTGATGATACACCGGCTAATATGCAGCGAGTGAGGGAAGGCATCTTCAATCATTTAGTCCATTTGGGAAACTCCAAGCAAATCCATTCTGCAAGAAGTGTCTGGAATTGGCTGTCATAACAAGGCTACAATTACCCAAAGTCTGTTGTGATTTGTGCAAATGACAGTTGTTTGGGTCCTGAGCCCCCGAGCCACGGCACATTACAACAAAGGCGCTGGATAAAGTCGCGCCTTCTGCCAAAATCTGACGTCTTTTTCGTATAGTTTCCGGGAGCGTCTTCGCAATGTTATGAATTTGTGGCTCCCACATGAACGCATTAATGCAGCTTTCAAGACTAATTTAAATAATGACGTTTAACTCTCTCTCCAGTCTCCCTTTTGTGGCTTTGTGGCTAAATGACAAGCCTTCTCGATTATTTCATTTTTAATGCAATGGTCAAAGTACCTTCAGGGGGACCGTGCTTCATCACTGTGTGGTATGGCACCTGCAATATGACGGGGTCGTAGGAGCCTCCAGGAGCTGCTCAGAAGATCATCAGAACCCCTCTCCCCTCTATTCTAGACATTTACTCCACCCATCTCAACCACAGCAGAGAGAGAGAAATGTTCAGGAAATGTTCAGGGTCAGGACTCAAACCCACAACGCTGATCTGTGGAGAAACAAGAGGAACAATGGATAAATGGAGTATACACCACTTAACATTTAAAGCAATGCCTGTAAAGCTATTCATATAAATATTTTTGTATTATCTCCTTCTTGATAACAGAAAAGGCTGTTAATAAAATTACTGTTTCCATCCATACATACATCTTCTTCCACTTGTCCGTTGCCGGGTCTTTGGGGGCAGCTGTTGGATCGCAATGCACCCGTCCCTATGGCTCCTCCTGCAGGTGGTGGGTCCACAGAAGGACGGCCTCACGATTAACTGGGCCTGTTGGTCTCTCAACAGGGCTTCTGAACCGCTCTTTGTCTGACCTGTCACCTAGGACCTGTTTGCCATGGGAGGCCCTACCAGGGGCACGAAGCCCCCGACGACCCCAGGATCATTCGGGCGCTCAAACCCCTCCACCACGTTAAGGTGGAGGTTCCAGGAGGGGAACTTATTGTTTATGCCTCTTAATATAGTTTTGTAAAGCTGTTTGAGCCGTTAATTAAAAAAGTAATGATAGAGACGTAGACTCAATTCGCTTGTATTATGAAGATGACAGTTTCATTTTGACGCAGATGTTGTCAGTGTGGTCTAATTAGCTACACTATGCAAATTAGTTTTATCAGTGCGTTAAAGTAAGCGCAGGAGTTTGTCAGAAAGCTATTAACTTTGATATGGCACCGACTGAAGGTGTGACTTGCAGTCTTTTTCTTGCAAGTTTTACATGCAGCTTCAATGTATTTATACAGTGTTTGAGAGTTTACAAAATCACATGTTTCACATTACAGCCTCAAAAGTGAAACCCTCCGAGCCTCTCAAAACACTACACCTCACGTACCTTCAAGACGATGTCGAGAAGTCTTACAGGTACATTACATGGACTATATAAAACGCTTGTGACAGAAAATGCTTACTTAAGAGCATTGTGTATATATAGTGGAGTTTATACATAGTCACTCAATTTGGACATGATTGTCAAATGTAGGGCTATTTTAGACTTTTTTAGACCCGGTTCATTCCCAATTTGGACGGAAGGATCTTATTTGTGTAGCGCCTTTTTTCAGAAATGGTCACAAAGCGCTTTCCATGGGACATTTTTACTTTACTCTACACATGTAGCTATATAGCGCACGGCTGCACAAATCTGCCACCACCATTAATGTAGGGCTGTACATTTAGCAATGCCAACATTTAGCAATCTCGATTTTCGATTACATTTCTTCTTTCACAATAATAACAAATACATGTAGCTGATTCATGACGTTAGGCAGCTTTCCTCCAGTATCATTTAACATACAAAAATCTTCGTATTGTCCAAACTCCACAACGGTGCTGTTTTTCCATCAAAGTAATGTCTGCAGACCTGATGATTACTGAGATCACAGGGATCGTTCATCCTAGACTATTGTTTGTGTTTTAGGTTTCCTTCCAGAGCACCCGAAGGAAACCTACACAGGCATGAGGAGAACATGCAAACTCCACACAGAAAGACCTCATCTGGCCTGGGAATTGAACCCGGAATCTTGTAGCTTAGAAAGTAACCACTGCACCGAGCTGCCCAGATTTCGGTCTTGGCTAGTTGTTCTTGGAGGGTAAACATATTTCAATGAAATCTTAAAACGTAGCAAAATTCTTAAAATCAAAGGCACATTGTTGTCAACTGAAAGGGCTTTAATTAAGACATACAATTAAAACATATTTGTTTATTTGGTCAGTGCACGTTAATGAGCACAAGAGCCTCACACATACAGCAGAAACCTTGGATTGTAGCAGACAGTGAAAACTGAAAGTTATTGCTATGAAAGTACAATATCCCAAACTAATTTTATCTCATGCAATGGGTCCAGACTTATCTGTACAAACAGCATGACTAATGAAAATATTAAGGCCGCTGTTATGAATTATTAGTCGACAACCAGTGCCATATTTAATTACGGCGGCGACGTGCTGTTTTTGAAGCCGAGATTAAATTTGACGTGTAATTTGTTTATAATGTGACAGCACATCCGCAGACACCTGTATATTACGTCCCAGAGACCTTCCTGTCACCGCTGTCTACTGTTATTTATAACCAACGCTTTTCACAAAATACGTTTATTTGTCCAGAGTTTTGACCCCTGTCTCCGGAACAATAAACAACCATTTATTATGCCGGTGATGGAGAGGTTTTGTTAAGAAAAGCAGAAGCGAGGGATGACTGTAATTTCTGCCTAAACAAATTTAAGCAGACGGAACTCTCAATAGGTTTGTGTGATGAGTTACATTTTCCAGATGTTTGCTTATTTGACCAAACAGTTGAGAAGTAACACACTGTAGGATACTGCTTAGTTCTCTTGTCTGTTCCATTGACTCAGCCATGTGTTCTGTTTCATTTCTGTGCCTCGCTGCTCCCAAATTAAAGTTTGCAATTCAGCATTCTTTTTTCTTTTTTTTACCCAGCAAAGCATTTGTGTGTTCATCAACCAGATTCTAAGAGCCATATGTTGATGCACAACTGCTTTAGCTTTCGAAAAATCGTAGTCACTCGACTGAAACATTAGCAAAAGATTGAATGAAGATGGCAAAGATCTGAAGGACTTTTAGCCTGTAGAAGCAGTAGTTTTCTGTAGTGTTTACATGTTTGGGTTTCTGCACATGTCAAACTTGACACACAGTCTGTTCACATAGTCTCATTCACATTTCATTTCTTAGAGTACCAGGCCGGTGGGAGAGGTCGGGAACGTGGGGGCCATGACTTTTATTGCAGTGAACCAGGACTGAACCAGGTAAATAAACAGTGTGAGTAACAAGAGTAGCAAGAGAAGCAGATGGCAGCATGTGTACATTCATGAAAAATACACATTATTTTATATTTGTAAAAAGCTAAAAAAATAAATAAATAAATAAATAAAGTATTAATAAGCATTAGTCATCTTTTTAGGGTTAAGTTTAGGGTTAGGATTAGCATGGTAGTTGATAACATTATCGTATTGATCAGCCTATTAATATCTTTATGAACATAAAGTGCTCAAATAAACAAACAATAATAATGATAATGGCCTACTAGTATGTTAACAGATTAAAGTATAATAAGCATCTTATTGATACTTAAAGGAATAGGCCACCGTTTTTACATACTGAGATATGTTCTTACCTTAGCTTTGACGAGTTCATTTGTACCGGTCTGGTCTTCACGTGTGACTTCCATAATGTAAACACAGCACAGACGGCGTTAGCATTTAGCCTCTCTCTTCTCCTCTATAGCTCCAAACCAGGTGAAGATAGAAGCTACCAAACTCTTCCACGTTTTCCCTATTTAAATATGGTTGTGTGAAGTGTTACACCATAAAGTATAATTACACAAAAATAAACAATGTGGATTTTCTAAGCGAATAAAAAGGGAACTTAGTAAAGTGAAGATATCACTGTGTGGATGCCGAATTACTCCTGGTATTATTACGCCTTACAATATAGTTCCCCTTTTTATTCGCTTAGAAAATCCACATTGTTTAATTTTGTGTAATTATACTTTGTAGTGTAACACTTCACGTAACCGTATTTAAATAGGGAAAACGTGGAAGAGTTTGGTAGCTTCTATCTTCACCTCGTTTGGAGCTATAGAGGAGAAGAGAGAGGCTAAATGCTAACGCCGTCTGTGCTGTGTTTACGTTACAGAAGGCACACGTGAAGACCAGACAGGTACAAATGAACTCGTCTAAGCTCAGGTAAGAACATATCTCAGTATGTAAAAATGGTGGCCTTTAATGAGCACATCTTAATATAATGCGTTAACAAAGTATTATTCCTATATCACCAAAAATACTTTTTTTCCCCCCCTGGAAATATTCCAAATTAGACCTTATTTAATTAATTCAGAATCCCGGTCCCAGAGGAACCTTTGCTTCCTTTCTAAATAATATAATTTTCCTTCTGGATTATTGTACTCAGATAAATCTTTCTAATGGTAAATTGTCTCAACTTCTTTCGCACTTTTCCACCTCCTACATTAGGCACCCAAAGCGCAGCAAGAAATCCCTCACCCATTCACACTCTCATTCATACTAACGCACGCAGACACTGGAGGTAAACCGAGTGAAGTGTCTTGCCTAAGGACGCAACGACAGCCGGAATTCGGAATTCTCAACTGACTTACTCATTCTGAACAAGTAAGCAAACTGTGCACACAAGCTTTCACTACGTGCTAGCCAGGCCGATTCTTTTCAAATGTAATTAACATAAATCTTTCTTAGTTCAGACTGAGAGTCACGCGCCTGTTTCAGTGTTATTATTGAACTGTCACTACTGCTGATGTTTATAAGGGGATAGGATGAATAAATTATAAAACGTCTAAAAATAGCTGCAGCGTTTTGAACTGACAGCTGGTTTGACATTGGCAGAGGAC
The DNA here is from genome assembly GCA_007210695.1 of Neogobius melanostomus. Lineage (NCBI taxonomy): Eukaryota > Metazoa > Chordata > Actinopteri > Gobiiformes > Gobiidae > Neogobius > Neogobius melanostomus. The sequence goes on from VHKM01000062.1 coordinate 1,049,692, forward strand.
TAATACAGCCCCAAAGGGAGACTCCTGTGAAACGGAGGAGACATACAAAGAAATGAGGGAAATTCACAAGGGTTTAACACCGCAGTGCTTATGCCAACACACGCGCCCCCTACAGGCTACTGGCAACTTCCCTTCAACATTCCCAACATCCAAATTCTTCATGAGGCTGAGTTTACGCTATTTCCTCATTATAGGACAAATAAAGGCTCCCGTATCTTTTATTTTCTTTGTGTTGGTACTATTTGCGCTTTTACAATAGATCATAATCTGTTTTTTTTTTTGTTTTGTTTTTTTTCATCGTGCAAGCCTATGATTAAATAGAGGGGTGTGTTTTTTGCAGCACAAATCCCAAAAGTCAGATGATTTATTGCAGTGATTCCCTAAGTGGGGGTCTAGGACTTGTTTTGGAGGCCCTGTGAGATCTTTGGATCTATGAGGGGCCACAACGGATTTTGAGAAAGGCTGTTTTACTGCAATAGTTTTATAGGATAGGCCCACACCTCCTAAATCAAGGCAGTATGGGCCTTCTGTTTTTAGTCAATATTATTTTGTTGGTGTGTGTGTTTGTTACAATCAGTCAAAAAGAAACTTGTCGTCATTGCGGAGGTCGCCGATATTATCCAACATACACGATCGATATAGCGTAGTATCAATTGGGTGTGTGGATTGGCTAATATCGCCAACCTTTTTTTTGACCCATTGGTTTAAACCTGTTCCTAGCATCTTATGTCAAGAAAAATCTGGTAGAAGGCTTTTAAATTGCCCTTGAATTACCCATATTGTTGTCTAAATAGTCAGTTACATCCAACCTATTCACAGCTGTATCATAGTAAGGACCTATACTTGATTTTTTTCTATTTTTTAATTTTTTTTTTATTACAATCTATGAAAGAGAACGTCACATTAAATGTTAGTTGTGGTCCAAACTCATTCCTAATAGCATCCTAATTCTGCATAGGGAAGACTTCATAGTTTTTAAGACAACTTCATGAAATTGATACAAATTCTTAAAATTAGAAACGTGTTTTTTCCCACAAATTAAGTAAATTATGTAAAGGACAAATATTAGTTTTTTCCACTATTAGAAAATAAAAATCTGGTCTATACTGTTGCCATCAGTACAAAATATGCTCTCAATGACCAGCTTGATACAGGAAATACTGTTTTTGCAGTGGGCAATCAAAGAATGGATGTGGATGAGGACATAACCTGTTTAAATCTCAAATTCTGCTGCCTTTAGTCAACATCTCCACGGAGACGAGCTGGAGACGTACCCACCCCCGGTAAAGTTATAGTCATTTCATAGGAAAGGTGAGCCGCTCACAGCAAAGGCACTTGCTTGTTTATAGATTTATGAGGTATTTTTTAATTCTGAAAATATCTGTCATAAAATACATGCTTGTATTTCAATGTTATTTATTGGGTAACATTTTCCGAGGTGTCTTCTCTTCTCCCCATAATAATTCTTAGATTTACCATCAAGTCATGCTGTTTAGTTCATTTTACAAACATTACAAGTATGTATTCAAACTGCATGTATGGCGTCAAATTAGGGTCTGCTTTAACATAAACATAAAAGAGGTATTGTAAACGTAGGTTGTCAGTATTGTAATCGTAAAGAGAAAACTGTAAATGTAACTCTGAACTCCATAAACGAAAAAAGTATCATAAATAGAAAAAATAAATTGTAAACATAAAACATTCTTCATTTCACAAGTTATGTTTACAATTCACAAGCTACGGTTACGATACTTTTTTTTCCTGACCCTTTTTTTATGGGGGCGGGCTCAACACTCATTGGGTGGAGTGACAGGATGTGACGTCATCACTATTAACTGAAATCAAACGCACACTACAGAGGCTGTGTCCAAATGTCCACCCTAGTCCCTAACCCCTCATTCACTACAAAGGCCCTATATAGGCACTATATAGTAGACTGTATTCTATATAGTGTGTTGGAACTCCGAACCCATAGACTGTTAAAAAGAATAGACAGCTCCTCCTCACTCCTCCCCGTTTACCATAATGACCACTTTCGAGGGGGAAATCATGGCGGATTTACAGACTCCTCCTCCCCAGCTCTGACGAAGCATGTTCCTAATAAGGGCAAAAGGGCGGGATCTCACTGTAAACTCGGCCCTTGCGTGACGTGTAGCTCGCGCAGCTCCAATGCTAACAGTCCGACCTCCGTTAAGTAGGAGATTTAAAAAAATATATTTCGAAAACCAGCCTGGTTTCTATGTTTTTGACTAACCCAGCGTTATCTCAGGAGGAATATGTAGCCATATTAAGTGTTGAAAAAATTGAAACCAGGCATTAAAGTTGTTTTTAACGTGTCTAAAGTCCAATGCTTTTCAATGGGGGCCTAGCGGCCAAATGGAGGTACTAGAGCAATGGAAGAGCAATGGCGGCCTCCAGTGTTTGTGGTCACAAAGCAGAGCAGCCAGCGGCCATTGTCCGAACCCCAGCAGAATGAGTGACTACTTCTACTATAAGTTCACTAAAATTCGTGAATAATGTATTTCTGCGATAAAGACCGACTAAACTCAAAGGACAGTGGAACATTTATGGATAAATATGACTCAAATACGTTTTATTAAACATGGATTTCACATGAATGAACAAAACTCCCGGGATTATTGCCTTTTTGTCTGAGAGAGTCTGTAGTGTGCGTTTGATTTCAGATCATAGTGATGACATCACATCATGTCACTCCAGCCAATGAGCGTTGAGCCCGCCCCATTAAAAAAAGGGTCAGAAAAAATTGTATCGTAACCGTAGCTTGTGAATTGTAAACGTATCTTGTGAAGTGAAGCATGAAAAGAAGAAGCGTAAATGAAAGTTTTACGTTTACAATATTTTTTTTTCTATTTATGATTTTCATTTATGGAGTTTAGAGTTACATTTACAGTTTTCTCTTTACGATTACAATACTGACAACCTACGTTTACAATACCTCTTTTATGTTTACGTTAAAGCAGACCCTAATTTGACGCCATGTGCTACTACAGCAGACTGGCATGAGCAGATGTCGATCCCCGCCATATTTGCGTATGCTCCAGTTCAGAGGAGACGCTCACACATTCTGTCCGGCCCGGCTATCAATAGATCCTCTCACGCGCCTCTACGGACCTCCGCTGTAGACAGAATGCTGACCCCTCACTGCAGTGACTAATGGGCGCAGCGTGTCACCCAGCCCAAGGACCTCGGGATGTCAAGGGTGCTCGCACATATGTCCCGCGTTTACCTCCCAAACACACGCATAAATAGACGTCTTTTCTGCCTCCGAGTGGTCGTTACAGCGATGTTCTATGTTTTATTAATGATGGCATGTTTACAGGGAGGTCAATGCTACAGGCATCGGATGACGGGGCTTTCCGATTGGCCGATCGCGACGTAGCGCCGGACAGTGTTGCATCATAAATCGTGGCAATAACCAGACGTGACACTTTGACTTTTTCTGATGTAACGAGATGACACATGCAACTTTTTGAGGGGACATCACCAAGATTCGTTTGAATAAGTGCAGCAGAGGGACATTTGTCAGCGGGCCTGAAAGGGGACATTTCCTACATGATTGTGGTTTGAAAACCTGCTTTTGGGCTCGTCCGCAGGGATGTTTTAACATGAAATAGTGTCTGTGTAGACTTTATCACCAAGGGTTGTGTTGGTTTGTGTCTCAAAGTATGGTTGGTGAGCGCCCTCCGCTGGCAGCAGGGGGAATTGAAAGTCAAAACAACATACAAACCTTCACTCTGAACCAACAGCATGCAAGCAAATTAGTGCCATTGTTATAAACACAATTTGAGAGCGCAACCGCGGTTATGGTTAACAGACTGTCTTATTGGATGACACAACATAATCCAGGAAGCGCAAATCAATGTCTTTCTGTAATAGACGAGGAGACGGAATTTCTCAAAACTGCACGAATGAAGAGATAAAGCCTACTACTGCTGGTATGTTTTTCAGGTGGGAATGTTATATGTTTGAAACATACAAATACAAAGATTTGCTCTTCTGAAACACTGAAGAAGCTCCAAGAGCCCCCCACACCTGCAGCACAGTGGAGGCGTCACAAGAAGTGCTACAGGAAACAAATAAAATTGGGCAAACAAGGAGGTATCAGGGCAAGACCTGCCGCTAAGCCACACAAGCGTGGTGGTGGGTAGTAGAACCCTTGCCTTATAAGCTATAGCTTCATCAGGAGTCCATTTTTTTCATCATGTAACATCACAACATCCCCGTGTCTGCATAGGTTTTCTCTGGGTAGTTCGGTTTCCCTACCAATTTGATCTACACAATTTTGTTCGTTCTTCTTTCATTAAAGCTCAAAGAAGTCGATTTGGCATGAATACTCAAAGGGAAAGACCTGCGCTTTTAAGCATCTTATATCATGCTGCTATTTTAGATATTGTTAAGAACATTTGGAAGTGCTTAAAGGGATGTTCATGCTTCAGAGTTACTGTATCAGTGTCCGTAAACGGTCTTCAATATTCTTGTTTATTGGCAATACTTTCCGTTGAAATGTATCGTGGCTCAAAATGTATTACCCTCACAGGCCTATTCACTTGCCCAAATTCCTGCGGCTATTCAGGGCCCGGAGAACCCACCGACGTGAAGGAGCGCAATGTTTATGGATGATTCAATCTCGCCATGATTGAGGCGTATAGGTAAGGAGAGAGAGCGAGGGGGTCTTGGGCAATCTCAATTAGGTGGGGAATTGCATCGGGAGTGGAGGTCTACTGCCCCGGCGACAATAAGCGACGGCGGCTGGGGAGGCGAGCCGAGAGGCGGTGATTGGACTGGATGATGGCGGTGGATTAGGAGACAGCGCGTTGCATTGAAGAAGCCTAGTCTATCCACCTATACATCCATTTGTGCGTGTCAGGGATGTTTAGTCTTCCCTTGTAGCAGGCGAGGGTATACACAGGCGGGCTATAAGTGCTAGTTAGGCTGCTTCGGAAGGCTCTAAGTGCACGGTTCACTCGGTTGGTTCAATATTATTCTTTCTTTCCCATGTTTGCTCCCGTCGGCCCGGGGTGCCTCGAGGAGCATGTTGATGTTGATGTTTTATTTCCATCTTGGACCATCAGCGGTGTAATACAGCAGCCCTCTTTGCTTGTGTACAGTTACAGCCTTTATTTCACTGTGATGTTAATGTGTATTGTAATTTGTATGTAATGTGAAATGGTCAAGTGGTGCTAAGATGTTGGTGAATATGTTATGACCATTAATGACTGGTATTGTTTGATTGTGACAGACCGTTTACTGTAAGTAGAGTCGAGTGCAGGGGGAGTTTAGACCATTGTTATAATGAATATTGAGTGTGCAATTTTCTGTAACAAGGGACAACGAAGCGAATGTAGTGAGTGAGTGAGTGGTAGGTGGTGGTCGGAGGGGCCGATGGCGCAGACTGGTTGCCTCGCTTCCGTCAGTCTACCCCAGGGCAGCTGTGGCTACAACAGTAGCTTACCACCACTAAGTATGGAGTGAATGAATAATGACGACAGTGTAGCGCTTTGAGAAACTTGGTAATACAGGCTTATAAAGCGCAATACAAGTGTAAGGCATTATTATTATAACGGATAGGGACCATTTATCTATAATCTAGTGCAGTGCATCTCTGTTGCTATGGGCTCATTCTCTCTGTACATTCCCCCTCAAATTAAAGAAAAGCTTTTGTTGTGAAGAGGGTCTTTCTTATATGGCCATACCGACCGTCACACCTGCCCTACCTCAGGTCCTGACCGTGCCAGGTCCAGACGCGCTGAGGAGATGGGACGCCCCGGCCTATGCCACACTGAAAGCCACACCAGCTCCATCCCGGAGAACCTAACGCACAAGACCTGACCGTGCGGGGTCGAGGCGTACCGGGGGAAGCAGTTGTTTTGTAAAGTGAGTGTCTCCCAGGCGAGGACACGCTAAAAGTTTACAATAAACATTACTATCAGTATGACAGAAACACTCACCGAATGAAGACAGAGACATGTCAGATTGGGAGCAACAAGTGGCGTTTATTAAAAAGCGTACATAATCATTACAGGGAAAAAAGGCTAAAGAGCTAAAAAAAAAAAGAGCAAAAATAGAAACTCTGTATGAGTCTACATCCTGGACTAACTCAGAATCATCTAAGTCCCATGGATTCTACCCAGAATTAGAGTCTAACGACACTAAAGCCTCATTTACACCGCATACGTTACATCCACGGTCCGTTTTACGTACGTCTGTCTGGCTTAACAATAAGAATGAAGGTAAATCAATCAGGTGGTTTACACCTGTCCGTCAGGTGTCCGTTCCGTCTATGGCTCTGCGGCAGGAATACGCATCGATTCTATTTTTGACGGACGCCGGAGCGTCATCAAAGGCTTTTTTCTACAGCGCAGTAGTTTTTTTATGCTGCATAATGAGCCATGTGCTCGACAAAAGGGAAAAACACGGATAATGGCCTAGTTATAACATTAACGTCAAGGCGGAACTGCTTCTCCGTGTTTCGGTGGGACAATAAACAGCGTAACACCACTTCAGAACAACATAACAACATCTCATGGAAAAAGTTTGTCCGTGACTCGCGTCTCGTCTCTTCTGAAGATATTCAACCGAAAATGAGCTAAAGCCGGGTCTCGGCGCACGGCCCGCCTTTCTTTTCTCTCACACACGGACTATGATCTGAAACTCCGGGGAAACAACGAGGACCTAGAGCACGTTTGCTTCAGACGATGTAACGATGTAACGATGGTGATGATCGGAGGTGTAGAAGCCAGGAGAAGAGGACCAGAGGACAACAGACAATCAGAAAACCGAGGCGGAAAGAGGAGGACAGAACAGCGGATGATGAGGGAGGAGGAGGAGAGGACACAGACCAACGGTGGCTCCATGTGATGTTTCTTGAGGCGCAGGTAAACGCATAAACACTAAACATTCCCTAATAAATGCAGTTAAAATGCAGGAAATGAATGTAAGCTCTTATATTGCATTTTAAAGTCAGAAAGTAAGCTGTGATTTACATGTGATTAAAAGGCAACATTATTACATGACGGATTAAAGACGTACGGACCCTGTGTAAACTAGAATGCGTGATTTGACGTACGTAAAACGGACCGTGGATGTAACGTATTCGGTGTAAATGAGGCGTAACTCACTAGCCAAACACTGCATACTCAAAAAGCCCTCCAAAGAGACCTTTCAAGTTCTTAGTTTTAGCATGATATGATGTTTTAGACTATTCCAAGTATCAGTACATTATTCAACCTAATCCTCTGATCGGCAGAATGGCAAGTTTAAAATTAAATAATGTGAGAAGTGAGATTCTGGGCTGGTTTTATTATTGGCTTGGATCGCCCTCTGCTGGCAGTAGTTGTAATGACATTTTATAAAACGTTGTAAACGAGCTTTCACTTTCAGCTAGTGGCATGCTAGCCAATCCTTTGATGATGGGGGATGGACTTTATAAAACACCTCATGCAAACTAATTTCTGCCAGAGTCAACTGTGGATGTAGCCCCAGAATTGACGTACATTCACGAGGACAGTTGAGCTTTGTGTTACACAAATAGCTCGTGCATTGTGTGAACAGGAACAGACGTGTAAACGGTCGCCTCATCCTCTGTGCTCCAGCTCGTTTGGGGCCCTGCAGGTAGTTGATTGCACATAATCACATTCACCTCGCACCCATGAGTACAACGGAGCCTGATTAAACACTGGGAGACACCCGAGAGCCGCAATTATACTCCTGCGAAACCTGTCCACCGGATTGGACCAGGAGAAATTACACAGCCAATAATGACCCGGTGAGCGCAGGCAAAAGTGGGCTTTAATTTGTCTGCTCTTGGGAAGAAAAAAAAAACTTCTTACAATAGGAAATAAATGGGCAAAGATTAACCAGCTGAATTTTGTGTGGTTTGGAGACAATTTTGTGCAACTTTATTCACCCCAGGGATTCAAGAGAAAGGAAAACACAGCATTTGGGGACAAAAGTATGATCATTCACACGGAAGTACGCATCTACACTCACGTTGCTTTCTGACAAAGCCTTGCACATCTGCTACTGCATTCACGGGCACGCCTTTTACCATACACAAATCCCCGGGGCTTTTGTTGAGCCAACATGGAAGATTTCAAAGCCCATGTCATAAATTGTCAAGTTATCATTTCAAAGGGAACCTGCATACTTAGCAGTCTACATGATAATGAAGGCACAGTGGGGATCCCATCTGAAGGTGACTTGTGCCAAGATGGGCTATTTTATGATCTAACACCTGATTAAGCACTTGTTTTTTCACCCCCTATTTGACGCTGTTATTCTTCACGCAGAGACAATTGATGAGTGTTGGAAGACTGGAGAGCTTCAGGGCATCGTGGTAATTGAAAGTAGCTTAGAAAACAGAAGTATAGCCGCTAAACACCACGAGGTTACGTAAGATATGCTCTTGCTGTGAACTTGTGTGAACTTTAGTATGTAGTCCATCCATCTCCTTCTGCTTATTTGTGGTTGTGTGTTTGAACCCCTTCACCAACTTAAGGAGGGGTTACTTATGAAGCTTAAAGAAGGGGGTATTATGTTTTTTTCAATCACATAGCACCAGTCTATAGCATACTACAATGATGACGTAACCTTCTGTTGGTCTGTATATGCAGTAAATTAAAATAACTGCCTTGAATAAAATTGCTCTCTCAAAATGGCTGTACTGAACGTCTTGAAATAGGCCTCTGTCTCTTTAAGAAGCTTTCCGACACGCCCCCTTCAGCACACTGCTGTGGCATCTAAACAACACTACTGTGCGGGGAGGGGGCTCTGCTGAGCTGAGGAGCAGTGGTTGGTGGCTTGGCTGGTGACGAAAGGTCCAGAGGCGTCTCCAGGAGGTGGGGGCGTTCCTAGGAGGACTGAGGCATAGCTACATCTAAAATGGCTGCCGTCTAAGTTTTTACCGATTACTCAAAAATATGTGAATGAGCCAAGGCAACACTCCAGGCATGTGTTTAATGAGGGAATGACATAATAACATGATATAAAGCTTGAAAAAGTCGATTTTACATAATACCCCCTCTTTAAAGATCTTATCCCCCTCACTTCTTATTTATCGCCTGAACCATTGCGTTCAACCCTTCAATGCATCTTTGTACGTTTCAGTTAGATTTTGTCCTGCGTTGAGGGGATTAGTAATTCTACAGAAACAATTTTCCAAGTGTTGTAAGACGAGAGAAAAGAGAATAGCTGATTGCCCAAACAATTTAGAAACTGTAGTCAGAAGAGCTTCCACAGTTCTAACGTGTGTTTTATCAAATGCAGGTGTCTCTGGGAATATCACCGGTGAGACAACCTCCCGTTTTCATAGCACTCTTTAAAAGGCTTTGACAAAACTTTAACAAACTTTTTCCTTCAGGAGACGTTTGGGACTTGAAGCAGGAGTTTTGCATCTTTTATCCTTTCTGTATCAAGAGCTGTCTGCCAAGGGAAATTAAAATTGATTTTTTTTTTTCCCCCTGCCAGTGCTGCCAGGGCGTAGCCTCCCTGATGGAACTACTGGAGACTCTCAAAGTTTGGTTCAATTCAGATAAGCGATGGGCCGACAGATGTTTTCTTGCATTGAAGTGATCTCTGTGGAGGGGGAAACAGGATCCAGTTAATGTGCGGTAATTGTCACACTTTTGATTCGCCGCGTGTGACGTGTTTTACCGACTCCAGTCATTAGCACGCCGGGCAATTTCCAAAGCGTCTAGACACAATCACAGCCTCTAACGCTCCTGAACAACAGTCTTTAGAAAAGTTAAAGGAAATGTCTGGAGGGGAAACCAAAAAGAGAGTGTCAAGAGATGGTTTGTACAGTCTGGCCACTCAAGATTCTCATATCCAAAGCAGAGCAGTCAATAAGAGAGACACACAAGAAATATTGCAGCTTACGCGCGAGAAATAGTGGAAACAGAATGAATAAAAAACCACACCAAAAAAAAGATCTGGAGAACAGCCCGGACTTCAGTCGAATCAGCAGACAAAGCACTTCAAAGAAAGATGTTGTACAGTTCTGAATAACATGTCTTCAGTAGTTCATCTCCAAACTTAGGGGAGTAGCAATTTGCTGCAAGGATGCACTTGCTTTCAAAGGAAAGGAGAAAATAGGAGTGGCAGGATGGACAGGCTACTCAGGACTGCCGGTAATACCCCAGAAGTTTGATCAATTTGACCGGGATCCGTTGACTCCTCACGGAAACATAAAACAACCCGACGCCAAAGACATTCCTCTGACTCTATATATGAATTCATTATCAATTGACAGCAATACTTGTTTTGTACTAAGAAATACTGGGGTGCTGCGACTTGTGAGTTTATCTCCGCGCTGCATTGTCCTTCACTGAACTTGTTTTAGCTCTAATTTTAGGAGGGGGGGGGGGGTTAATGCAGATCTAACAGTCAAGTCAAATTAGGTCAAATCCAATCCTGCAGCACTCCGAACAGATTTGTCAAAGTGAGTTACAGAGAAACAAAGACAACTCATGGAGAAAACATACAAGATGGAACAGTTTAAAAAGTTATAATGGAAAAAAAGAAAAGACAAATTAGGCCAAAGGAATCAGCGTAAGTTATGACACAAACAGCAAACGACGTCAGACCATCCAACAAGTTCAACTGCGGTTTGTGTTGTTTCTTTTCTTTCTTCCTCATCAAGTTTGAACCACATTTCCACCTCAAATACTAGTTAATGGCATAAAACTAGACTGTTGAGGAGATGAGGAGGAGCCCTACCCTGAGAAAGGGGACTCTTAAGTTTGTTTTTGGAGTAGGGCCCGACCGATTGTGGATATATAGAGGCCAATATTTTAAGTAATTTAAATCTAGCCTGTTTAACTAGCCTGTAGTTAAACATTTAGTATAGTAAAGGTTTCAGTCATCTGTTTTGGGTCCGATTTTGTTTTGACTTTATGTCCTTCCATTAGGAAAAAATATTCAGCTTTACTTCTCTTTTAAGACTTCTGAGATCCAGAAATTAAGCTCTCTACTGAAATGTCTTGCACAAGTTAAACAATGGCTCGGGGCAAATTCCCTGCAACTAAACTCAGACAAAACGGAGGTGCTGGTGATCGCCCCTGATGACGCCATTCCAGGGATTCACCCGTATCTGGGCGACCTGAGTCTACTAAAACAAGCCTTAGAAATCTAGGTGTTATCTTTGACAAAGCACTTCCCTTAGAGCATCGCTCAAAACTGCTGCTGGAATTGTGTTTACCAACTGAGGAAAATCTCAAAACTTAGAACAATAAGTGTCCAGAGATGATCTTGAAATGATTATCCACGCCTTTGTGTATTCCTGTTTATTCTCTTGTCTAAAGAAAAAGGAGCTGTCTTTCATTGGCTTCCAGTCACTTTTCGCTTCCATTTTAAAATCCTGGTGCTGACCTTCAGAGCCTTGCATGGTCAGGCTCCCTCCTACATTAGAGACTTGTGTCCTTATACCCCCTCTCGGAGGCTGAGGTCTCAGGCTCAGAACCTTCTCATGGTCCCTCGTACTCGCTTCCAGGCGATCGCGCCGACGCTCTGGAACGATTTTCCGCTTTCCTCGGGCTTACTTAATTGTGTTGATGTTTTTAAAAGCAAACTGAAAACCTATTTAATCCCAGTACATCAGGGTTGTTTTATGACCATGTTGTTTGTGACCGTAAATGTAAGTGTACTTTGTATTTGTATTGTGACCTCTATGTATGTGAAAGATGCTATATAAAAAAACACATTACTTACTTACTTACTAGAAATATATAGAAATATATCTAATAGACGTCGACCATGGGTTTTTCGAAGGCTGATGCCGATATGCACCGCTGATATTTAAAAAGTCTCATCTATGCTCATCTGTGCATGATGCTTCTAAATGTGTCAGTGCTGAACTGTGACAGCAGGGGGCGCTGTATGACGGACATAGGGCTGATTTATTCAGGTCATTCATGTTTAGTAGGTACTTCAGAGGGAGCTTTAAAAGACAAATCTGCAGATTCCAAAACAAAAACACGGTAAGTCTCTATCTCTTATTATTCCAAGAGTTTACTTGTGATCGATTTTCACTGCAATGTGTCTTCTGTAAATGGTATTCCACCTGTTGATTTGGCAGAAAATTATATATATATATATATATATATGTTATGTTCTCTGATCACTTTATTCAGTTCTTTTTTTCCTGCATTCCTATTTGGGTAAGCCAGCATATTTGTTTGGGTGCGGACATGTGTTTCTCCGGTTGGCTGATCTGCTGCCCGTCAGTCTATGAACACCACGTCTCACAGTACACATTTTTCTGTAAAAAAAAAAACAAAGCTTGTTTTTCAGCTGTCCAGGCTGATGCTCCAATCTCTAGGGACTTAGATTTCGTCTGGTAGAAGTCATTGGGCGTGCACAGGTCGAAAGACGTCAAGGCGAAGACGGTGCTCTCAGAACTTCCTCTTTTCTGTCATTGCACCAGAAGGTTATCATGGTTTAAGTAAGGATGTATGTATATGTTTTTCATTTCACACACTTCCTCAACAAATCAAAAATGATGCCACCACTACTTGTGCTGCTCAGAATACGCTCGTAAACTGGCCGTAGGCACTTTTATAATGACATACAGTGTTTTATACACAAGGCATAAACAGCAGATCCAGCCTCTGCCTGTGGACATTTAACACTTCAATATATTTCATAGGCACCACTTTATCCTCTAGCGCTGTGGCTAATGCATATCCACTCGCTAAACACTGCAACACATGATGAATAACTGCGCGGTCTTTCAGAACTGCCTGCAAATTTCACTTCTACTCTACAATCAAGAAAGGATAATTAATTTAGCGCATGTGCAAAGTTGGCTACTTCTAATACAGTACATAAATCACGCTGGCAAAGTTGTTAGATCAGCGTATCTGGAAACCGACTTTAAATTGAGATAAATCAGATCGGCTGTATCGTTCACTCGAAGCGGCGCCGGGCAGAATGAAATGTAAAATATGACTAACTGGGAGCAAAAAGGGGGGAGAAAGTGCCACATGGTTCAGTGCTCTACGTTTTTCTAATTTTCTCCAGAGCTTAAGGGGGTCAGAAGGAATCCCATTTCCACAAAATGAAACCCTTAAATTTGTCCAAATGGTTTAATAGACAGAGGAGCCGGTCCACTCCTGTTCACGAGGCTGTTTCCTTCCACGCAATAAAGACAATTACAAGTTTGAACTTTGGGGTAACTTCATTCATTCAGTTTGGATGCATCCGAATTGTAGTTTCACAACTAAATGTGATAAGATAAGATAAGCCTTTATTGATCTCACAATGGAGACATTTACGTACTTACTTACTTACTTACATTCAGCACTCAGGGTGTGCAAATAGGAAGGAAATGTGGAAAAAAAACAATAACAATTAAATAGTAAATAGTGGTATCTTATATACAATGACTACCAAGGACTTTGTGGGGACAAAAAGTATAAACAGTAAATACAGTAATAAAGTAAACAGACTATAACAAACATTGTTATAGTCAGTATTAGCAGTGCAGATTTACAATCATAGTGCAAGTGGTTGATAAAATGACGCAGATAAGTGATGTGAATACAGGGATTATTGCATTATTATTTCTGCACATGGGTTATTGCACATGTTACTTTACAGTCTTGTTGTACAGTCTGACAGCAGTGGGGATTAAGGCCTTGCAGTAGCGCTCCTTCTTGCACTGAGGGTGCCTCAGTCTTCCACTGAAGGAGCTGCTCAGCTCCTCTACAGTCTTGTGCAGTGGGTGGGAGGTGTTGTCCATGATGGAGGTGAGCTTGGACCTCCTGTTCCTCACCTCCTCCACAGAGTCCAGGGGGCAGCCCAGGACGGAGCTGGCCCTCCTGACCAGCTTGTTCAGTCTGTTCTTGTCCCACTCTCTACTGCCCGGGGCCCAGCACACGGCAACGTAGTGGATAGCAGAGGCTACCACAGAGTCATAAAAAGTCCTGAGCAGAGGCCGGCTCACTCCGAAGGACCTCAGTCTCCTCAGAAAGTGGAGGCGACTTTGGCCCTTCTTGTACAGGGCGTTGGTGTTGTGGGACCAGTGTACGTTTCTTCCTCGGCTCAATATCTACTAACACCTAATGATGACATGAATGAATGAATGAAGATGCCCTTATAGCATTATAGGTTTAATGTTTTTATATGAAGTTAGTAATTAAGTTAGTAAGGGCTTTATTTGTCATTGTACAACGCAATTGTGTTCAGATAACAAATACCACACTTCATGTGGTAATACCACTTGCCGAATAGAAAATTGCTCATGAACATCACCTCATCTCGTATTTTCCACTGCGAAATTGGAAGATCATATTGATGCCTGAGTTCCTGAGATGAGATATCCTTTGACCTTTCATGACAGAGCACAGCGTAAATTTAACCTGGGAGATTAATTTCAGCATCACCTACTGTACATCCAGCTAATGATTGTGTCTCTGAGGGCCACACCTCCACCTCAGCCTTTCAGCGCAGAGCCACACCTACATAGCAGCCAATAATCGCCCATGGTCCTGCGTTTAAGCTCCAGCGTTCATGGCTCGTCCACTTACCAGCTGTGCTGCGGCCCACCTCCACCCCTTCACCGCCTCTTCTATCCATGGCTCTCCTTGCTGCTTTGTCTCTAAGTCTATCCAGGTTGAAATACATTTTTTATGTTTTTTAGTTGATTGTTATGAAGCCAACACAATGCATTTAGCTTCTCAATTTTAATATTGTCTAGTTAAACTTTATTTTTTTTTGTTTTTTTCGATCAAAGCAGATGCAAAGTAGCAGTAGTTCAACGGTTTGCAGACAACTTACTCACATGAATTTATTTGTTTATAGTGTATTGATGTGTGTATTTTTTTTTTATGTTTCACTTTGCTATGACACAAAAGTACTTGAACACAAAGCACTAGTAATTTCCACTTCACAACAAAAAAGGATAATCTTTACCAGAGCACATGAAGGGGGTTTAAGTCCTGAGCCGCTGCGACTTTGTGCACCGCCATTGTGGGCCAACCTGACCAGCATGTTTTTGGAGGTAGGGGAAACTGTAGCACCTGGAGGAAACCCAGCTGGCTGCCTTTAATGCTCCTCTGAAACGGTGCAGCGCCTCCTGGGTTTGTCCCTGTTTTCAGAGCGTGGTGTCCAGCACTGTCATCTCCTCTTCCGCCTTTCTTCACCTGGGGGGTCACCTGTGAAACGCCTGTGTGAATATAAAAAACACAACAGTCTATCACCATCTTTTATGAAGAGCGTAGCAGGCATAATCCATCGTATTCTCCTGTGAAAGGACATTTGCCAGAACAATAAGGATATGGATAGAACACTTGTGTGGCTTAGCTGCGAGCCTTGTCCGGGTACCTCCTGCTTTGCCCCTTTTTTCATGTTGCACATTTGCACCAAAGTAAATTCCTAGTTTGTGAACCTGTTCACTGACAATGGCAATAAATCTATCCTGATTCTGCTTAAATAAAAATGAAAAATGGATCAGTCTAGGTCTGGAAAAGCATCAATATTTTGTTTGCACACCTTTCACCTGCATTGAGGTTGAAGTGGACCCCTTGCAAGAATGTGAAGATGCAAATAGTAATGGTAATGTTTTGGTATTGAACGTTCTTCGACGTTTAATATCTCCCATTCCGTGCCCTGTTGTGCTATGGCTTCACTGTTCCTTATTTTAACTTTTCCTCATCAGCTGCTTCTCACTTAGAGGACAACTTCGACATAATAATTATAGCGGAGGAACTGAGCCAGCGGCCTAAAATACCACAGAAAAAAGGAGAAATCAGTGGCAATGTCTCGCCCACATTATGCAAAATAGCGGCGTATTGAGAGAACAGGGAAGAGTAGGTCTCGCTAATGGTTGTGACTTTGTACAATGCTTGTGCAGCTCTTGGAGAATGCAGCTATGAACGTTCGCTTGTGTTATTCGCTGACCTCCCTGTTTCATCAATCTGAGACATACTCCGAATACAGCCCCTCATTCTGGAGTGAATGTATCATTTCTTGTTATAAAAAAATAGCGGTAAATATGTTTGCAAAAGTTGGATGTAATAAATTATTTGTTTTTTTTTACCGGGGATGGGTGTTCTTTCCAAGCTTGTCAGTTGAGATGTAGAGAGATAGTTTTAGAGAGAGATATTGTTTTACTACCAGAGACCGAACTAATGAGCACCCTTGCCTTAAAACAAGAAAACAGACCCTTAGGCTGCCTGACCAACCTGTTATCATGATGATTAAAAAATATAAACACCACGCTATCACAATTTGTAAAGAGCTAAATTTAAAAACAGGGGTGTAGCTGTGGGGTGACATTTGGCCTGGTTCAAATCCCACAGGAGCACACTGGTGTTGTGTCTTTGGGCAAGACACTTGACCCCCCCTTGCCTCCATGTGTCTGCATGCATTGGTGTGCGGGTGAGAGCGTGAATGGGTGAATGGTTCCTTGATGCAAAGTGCGTTGAGTGCCTAACGTAGGTGGAAAATATAAATTGAGACCATTTACCTTTTAGTCAGTGTCAGCAATATACCAACAGATAATGGAGCTTTTAACTGCTGGGTCACAACCAGTGGATACAATGATGACTCAGGATGCGTTTTTGTGAAGGTTAATATTGATAGACATCCTGCGCTCACTCTTCCCTATTCACATTACTTACTCCAGTTGAGAGAGAAACCATGATGGCTGCTGAGTCTCCTCCTACAGAGCATGTTCCAAAATAAGGACAAAAAGTCGGGAACCTGAGCAGCAACAAGCCCTCCACAGTGCTCCATGGCCTGCCAGTCAGAGCCTCAGGGATAAACGTTATATTCTTTAGAACAACAATCAGCGTGTTTTTACCTCTTAACTCCCACCTGAACCGAGCACTTTCTCCAGTTTGGCTTTACCCGAAGCTTCTTGAAAAAAGTGTCAGAAATAGCGACACAAACAAGGATGGAAACGCGACAAAAATGCGACAAGAGCGACAAAAAACGTGACGAAAATGCAACAAAGCAACAACAAAAGAGTGATAAAAGTGTTCCGGAAAAGCAACAATACAGACAGAAAAGTGACAAAAATGCGCCAACAAAGTTACAATCAGTTTTGTAGGCCTTAGGTTTCAAAAGAGGAGTTAAACTGTTACTGTTACTGTCTCCAGTAAAGAAGCTTTTAGATTTGGGTAAAGTCGAACTGGAGAAAATCGGCTCAGGTAAAGCGGGGGTCAGAGGTTCAACTATGATATCCAGCCCAGCGTTGTTACGTGGGTCATAGCATTTTTTTTTTTAGAACAACAACAAGAAGTCTTTGGAACCAGGCTTTTAACCTCTTAATCAAGTGTATTTTATCCAGTTTGGCTTCATCCAAATGTAACACTTCCTCGACTGGAGCTCACAACCTATAGGCCAGTT
This sequence comes from Neogobius melanostomus, assembly GCA_007210695.1. NCBI lineage: Eukaryota > Metazoa > Chordata > Actinopteri > Gobiiformes > Gobiidae > Neogobius > Neogobius melanostomus. The sequence goes on from VHKM01000062.1 coordinate 1,067,062, forward strand.
TAACGCCTCATTTGAAAGCTAAGACCTACAAAACGGATATTTTTCATCATGTTGTTGTTGTGTTGTCGTCACTTTTTTCCACATACTATTTGCCATTGTTTTGTTGAATTTTTGTTACACCTTCATCTTTTTTTTTTGTCTTTTGTTACACTTTTGTTTATTTTTTTGTGTGGCTTTTTATTGTGTTTTTGTGACATTTTTGCCACTTGAGTTTTTGTTACATTTTTGTGGTTATTTGTTGTCACTTTTTGATACTTTTTTGTTGCGCTTTTGGTGAGTTTTTTGTGACTTTTTCATTTTGTTTTTGTCACATTTTTGTTGCGTTTTCATCCTTGTTTTCGTCTCGTTCTTGTCTCTATTTTGACGCTGTTTTTCAAGAAACCTTTAGATTTTGGTGAAGCCAAACTGGAGAAAATGTGCTCGGTTCAGGTGGGGCTTAAGAGGTTAAAGGGATGTTTCAGGATTTTTGACATAGGGCCTCATTTCCTAGTTATCCAGAGTGTTGTTGATGTCTGGGGATATTTTTTTCTTAAAATCATGCAATTCTTATATTTGAAGAGCTTAGTGGCGCTAGGCTAGGGCAAGGCTAAAGCATTTCTATGGTATCAGTTAGCCTGCATTAAAAACAGTCTGACCCACTCCACAGTGCACCTGAGGCAAATCACTTATAACACCAGACTAACCATATAAATGTCTGTGTTAACAGAATAATTTTTTAATATAACTGACCTTGTATCACATGAATTACCGCATTTTGAGGGACTATTTTCTCGCAGATCACTCCGCCGCTGCGTTAGCTTACAGCCACGAAGCTGATGCTGCTCAAATATAAGTTATTTTAAATGCAAAATGGTTACAATTATTCTATCGACACAGACATTTATATGGTTAGTCTGGTGTTATAAGTGATTTACCTCAGGTGCACTGTGGAGTGGGCCAGACTGTTTTTAATGCAGGGTTGCTGATACCATAGAAATGCGTTAGCCTAGCACTAGCCTAGCGCCACTAGACTCTTCAAATATAAGAACTGCAAGAATTTAAGAAAAAAATATCTCCAGACATCAACAACAAATGAGGCCCTATGTCAAAAATCCTGAAAAATCCCTTTAAGCAGTGTTTGGGAGGTGTAAAGACTCAATTGGAATACGTTTGGAAAAAGTGTCTTGAGTCGCCCTGGTGGTATTGCAGCAATGTCAGCTCCCCACCATGAGGACCAAAGAGCAGCGCTTTCCTCGCCCATCGGTCGTGAGCCTCTGCTGACGCTATGGGAAAACCTGACCTTCATGTTTACAACAACATGCAAACTCCACACAGACAGGCCCCGCCAGGTCCAGGATTCAAACCCAGGACCGTATTGTAGGGAAGCGTGCTTATACATTCTTGGTTGTATCTGTAATGATAGCGATCTTCTTTACCGTTAGTATGCAATTTTGTTAGTTTTTCTTTGGTCAAACTCCCAGCTGAATACAAAGCCATCAATCCTCCCCCCGTCCCGTTCAATGACAGTAAATGTTTGCTGTGGATTTGTATGGTGGGCTGAAGGCCGCTCATGTGCAGTATTGACGTGGGGAAACTCTACCTGGCTACGTGATTGTCATTCTGTCAGAAGCGTGGAATAAGCCCGTTTGACCCTCTGCCATCTCTGTCACTCAGAAGTAGAGTTTGTATCCACCGCGGGCAGCTGTGGTAGCGCTTATTGTGTGCAGAGAATTGCATGTTTTTTTTGGTGCTACGGTGGGGGACTTTGAATGAGGGAAAGCTGTCAATATTTTTAGCTGTACTTCTAGTCCTTAACGTTTCACTATCAGTTTAAAATGCTGCCTGCCGCCGTGTAAACAAATGTCAAACTCCAAAAGAAAAAGTGAAGAGATGCTGCACCACCTGAATTTTCCCATTTTCAAACTGTTGAAAGTCTGACGTACAGTAGTTGGGTATAATCTCGTATAGCTGCTGCCCAAACACTTGTTATATGGATACTCTGGTATGTCTAATATTCATAAGCTAAGACCCATAACTTGCTTGTAGTGGGCGATTTTGCTACACAGCCTGTTTGTGTTGTACATTTTGAAACAACACGGTGGACGGGTTGCTGATGGAATTCCTCTGCTGATACAAAGCTAACACAAACGCCTGAGGAAAATGTATCGTTGTTCTAATGTCCTGAGAGAGAAACAGTTTCGCTGGTGACTCCCCCGGGACGTCCAGCTCAAGGATACTAAAGCAGGAGCTGAGCGGTCCCATGGGGAGGACAGAAGTGGGGCACTTTGTTTCAACAGAAACAAATGCGTTTCTAAACATCTTTGTGAATTGGTCACTGTTGCAAATTGTTTATTGTTTTTAGGAAAAGTTTTACCCCCCAACATTTTACTCCACAAGCTAATTTCACGTGACCTTAATGGCAAAGAGATGAAGACCCTTGGGCGACATAGGTGTAGTTTATTTTTTTTTATTGAAGAAAATTCCTTGAGTTTTGTCTTTATACAATATAAATGTGTTTATTTTACAAACAAATTGTTATGTTCTACATGTTCCTAACAAAAAGAAAATGCATCCAAACTTTGACTTGCTATGTAAAAGACCTCTGGGGGGCTGGAAAGCTACTGTTTGATGATATCTGCCATAAACGCGTGTACACTGCCCAATTTTGGCTGTCTTGTCATTTTTAAAAATGATACTACAAATAATATAGGATTCACCTGATCAGAGGGTTAGAGTTAAGGATGGCAAGTGTGATTTAGTTTTGTTTCACTCACACAGATCTTACACATATTATTTTATGGTCTTGGATTTCAAATGAGGTCTCTTTGGTATGCTTTGAAATGTGGTTATGCATAATTGGAGAAAATAACCCTAAGCCAGTAGTTAAAGAAGAACAAAGTAACTTGTTTAACTTAATAAATCATTTTGGTAGTCCCTCTGGGGGTAATACAAGTGTTAATGGGATGATTGGGGGGGGGTCTTTCATCTCCCCCTGGTGTCTCTGGCCAGAAAACCACCCTTGCAACTTCCCTTTCTCCGACCCGGAGATGCAGTACACACTAATGTAATCACAAAGAAGAAGCTAACGGGCTAACGGGCAAAGCTAACTGCGGGCTAGCGCCACTTAAACAGTATTTACAGCCAGGTTTGAGTGAAAAAAATTATCTCCATTGTGTAATTGGATGTACAATATCCCATCTGTCCCTTTTGTCTTTTCTGTCAGCGTAGTATTTACTCTCACGGACAATTAATAAGTAAAAAAACAACAACACATGCTTCGACACCTGCAGTGGCGCTTATGGCCTCTAGGAGCATGAGTTACTTAGTTCTGCTTTAAGTTGTAAGTCGATTTCTATATTTTAATCAATAACATCCTAGTATAAATCAGTTTTCCTTAATGGTCAGCGTCTTCACACAGTATTAGACGTGTTAGTATAAGAATCAGTATTAGAATGTATTAGAATGCATTTTAAAATAGAGATGACCACAGATGACATTTTCAATAGATAGATTACTTTTTTTTTTTTTTGCCTTTTGCCTCTGGGGAAGTACTGCAGGATTCACCTATTATGCATGTTTTGGGTTGATGGAACGCAAAAGCACTAATCACTCAGACATCACTTTATCTATTACTTTCTTTTACTATCTATTACTTAGTGATGAACCTGGAAAGGTGACCATCTTATAGGTGAACTTGAGATACAACAAAGGTCTGCTCCCTCTAACACGCACGCACGCACGCACGCACGCACGCACGCACGCACGCACGCACACACACACACACACACACACACACACACACACACACACACACACACACACACACACACACACACACACAGAGCTCAGCACAGGAACAGAGACTTGTGTGTTATTCTGCTCCTGCTTTGCCCGCTTTTTTTTTTTTTTTTTGTCCATTTGGTTCATTCTCATCAAAAATACATAAAGCTGTCAAAGCGTCTCCCAAGAACAAAGGACTGGCTTTTTTTTTTTCATCCATCAAAACCATATTCAAGCCATATTAACATTTTAAATCACCTGTCCTAAAATAGTGCGAAGGGCTTTTACAGAAGGGGCAGCCACCGGAGCGTGAGGGGATAGATAAAATGTGTGCGTCAGAGGCAAAGTTCGGCTGCAGCGGTGGCGGAATATAAATAAAGCACCTATGGGAGCGAGGCGGAGCGCGGGCCAGACTGGCTCATGATGACTGATACCAGCTGGAGTCGTGATGCATGCATTTCATTCAGGCACATATTTCAACATGGGAAAAATAGAAGGCACAGTATGCAGATCTAGAGCCCTTCACTGCATTTTTTATATGCTATAAACAAAAAAGTGTCTTGCCCAAGGACATGGAGCAAATGTAGCGTGCCCTGCTGGGAGGGGGGAGATGCGACTGTTTTTGGAAATGTGCAGCTCACAAACGGCACAGCAGCCACAATTCGTTAAAAAAAATAAATTAAAACAAATAAAACGATAATGAAAAGGATGATTGAAAAACAAAAAAGATATCACATTTGCTGATGAAATGTTTGGTGGGTCACTAAATCCCATTCTGAAGTGCCTCTGCAATTTATTCAACCAAATGAGCCATGACAATCTCCTGTGTTATTTGATTACTGTTTGTATCATAATAACATGACTGCTGCATCTCGGACCTCATCATTGGAAATCCTATTATATTAGAGCGCAATGAGTGGAGACATGGATTATTCAGCGATTGCTAAGGCAACGCCCCGCAGGTGAATAAGGAAAAAAAGGATATATCGCTTCGACTTTTGCTGCAGATCACGGATTCGTTTTATTATTTTCATTTGTAGATAAGATATTTTATGAGTGAAAATGATCAAAATCAATCAGTTGTTTTGCACAGCCCAATGTCACAATAGGACTGCACACACATTGAAACAATGAAACAAAACAATAAAAAAGACAATGTAAAGGTCAGGCCTTTAAAAAGTCTGTATTTGTGATAACGGAATTTGAAACAATGGATATAGCCAGGTTTGAATCTATGTTGTTTTTATTTGTTAGACCCTCTTTCCGTTTTTTCTCAGGGGATTTTTGTCCATTTTTTAATTTTTTTAGCTGAGAGGTTATTTGTGATTCAAAACTCAATACATCGGGAAAAATCAAATATTGTAAAATACCGAAGTGGTTCCCAAAGTGGGTCAGAACCTCCCAGGGGCTTGTGAACTCTCAATCCATCAATAAACAATTGTTTTGTATAGCCCAATGTCACAAGAGGAGTAGCCTGCACAAACATTAAAGGGATATTTCAGGATTTTTGACAATGTGCCTCATTTCCTAGTTATCCAGAGTGTTGTTGATGTCTGGAGATATTTCTTTTCTTAAATTCATGCAGTTCTTATATTTGAAGAGTCTCGTGGCGCTAGGCTAGGGCAAGGCTAAAGCATTTCTATGGTATCAGTTAGCCTGCATTAAAAACAGTCTGACCCACTCCACAGTGCACCTGAGGTAAATCACCTATAACACCAGACTAACCATATAAATGTCTGTGTCGATAGAATAATTTTAACCATTTTGCATTTAAAATAACTTAGTTGAGCAGCATCAGCTTCGTGGCTGTAAGCTAACGCAGCGGCGGAGTGATCTGCGAGAAAATAGTCCCTCAAAATGCGGTAATTCATGTGATACAAGGTCAGTTATATTTCAAAAATGATTCTATTAACACAGATATTTATATGGTTAGTCTGGTGTTATAAGTGATTTACCTCAGGTGCACTGTGGAGTGGGTCAGACTGTTTTTAATGCAGGCTAACTGATACCATAGACATGCTTTAGCCTTGCCCTAGCCTAGCACAACTAGACTCTTCAAATATATAAGAACTGCATGAATTTAAGAAAAAAATACATCAACAACACTCTGGATAACTAGGAAATGAGGCCCTATGTAAAAAAACCTGAAATATCCCTTTAAGACAATGAAGCAAAACAATAAACAAGGCAAAGTAAAGTTCAGGCAAATCAAGTATCCAGGCCACAGGGGCGTCGTCCTCTGTCCTTAGACTCTTCGATATGGCGAATCCCTGAAGTACAAGACAAGAACGTTTGGTGTTTGGAGCTTCTACTTACGTGAAGATGCTGTTGCCAAAATGTAGGAAAAATCAGTATTGAGAAACGCTGAAATTTTTCAAAGGAGGAGCATAAGCAGACACCAAACTCATGTGCAAAAGTGGATCAGCATCCTCTCTTTCACATATTAGATTAGTGTCCCTAACTTTGCTATTTCTCCAATTTCACATGGTAAAAAAGCGTGCACTCGCTATACCACTTGTAAATGACCCCCAAAGAGGACAAACTAAACTCCACATTGAACATTGTGTTTTTCTTGCATCTCTCCATCTGGACTTCCCAGTCTCCGGTCGTGCCCCCCTGAAGTGCACCCCTGTTTCCCCTCTCTCTCAGCGGACGTTTTAATTTTTCATCAGCCGGTCTGTGCCATCACGGCGGTGCACGGCTCCGAAGCGGGGATGAGATGTGCCAGGTGTGTGGCAGTTGTGTGGGTCATTCCGTGGCAACTGCTACATAATAAATACAGGCCGCTGTGCTGCATTGTCAACAAGGGAAGGACATTTTTATTCATCTCGGACTTTACATGCTGGAGCAGGTGCGACGGACTTATCCTTAACACAATAAACCAAGGAGATGATTGTGGACTTTGGGAGGCGGAAAGCACATAATCTTCTAGTGGTGATTGAGAGTGCTTGGATCATTCGCAGTCTGTAGTGAAATGTTTTTTTGCCAGTCAGCCGTTGGCGTCGTGTTGGAGGAACTGCATGACTCGTGCAGAGGGTAACCGCCTGGACCAGTAGGTGTAATGGGTGGACTTTGTGCACGCGGTCCCCCAACCCCCACTCTGTGGTCGCTCAGAGAAGGAGCTGCAGTGACTCCTCTCTGTGCGCTGCTGAACTGAAAGGTTCAGGAGGGGATTTATTCAAGCCGCTGTTTAATGGCTAATGTGCACTTTATTATTGGTAGTAACTCATATTCATTGTCATTACTTTGTTGATTTTGTTTCGTACTGTATCTGTCTATACAGGTTGCTCCCTTGACACTAATTGTCTCATTTGCAAGAGAGACCGGTTTTAAACATATCAATTGCAAACATTAGCACTTAATACAATGGAAATGTTTCAGTACAATATCAGTACAATGCATGCGTTTGTCTCCAGCAGGTTAGACTACTGTAACGGCTGCTCACTGGCCTTTCTAAACGAGCTGTTAGAGCTGCAGAACATCCAGAACGCTGCTGCTCGAGTCCTGACAAGAACCAGGAAATACGACCACATTAGTCCAGTGCTCCGGTCTCTGCACTGGCTTCCTGTCACTCAGAGAATAGAGTTTAAAACAGCTCTGCTTGTGTACAAGTCTTTTCATGGTTTAGCACCAAAGTCCATCTCTGACATGTTAGAGCCGTATGAACCATCTCGGGCCCTGAGAACTTCAGGGAGGGGTCTCCTGGTGGTTCCCAGAGTCAATAATAAACACGGTGAGGCTGCGTTTCAGTTTCATGCAGCTAAAATCTGGAACAGTCTTCATGAGGATGTGAGACAGGCCTCAACTCTGACAATGTTCAAATCCAGGCTGAAAACAGCTCTTTTTACCCGTGCATATGAAAACTGAAAGTATTTTATCTGCACTCTTGCCTTTTACTGTCATTGATTAACTTTATGTTGATGTTTTATTGATTGATTTTATCTGTTTTCTTGTAATTTCTCTTTCTGCAACTGTGAAGCACTTTGAATTGCCTTGTGTATGAATTGCGCTCTACAAATAAACTTGCCTTCCCTTACAATATAACAACAATCTTATTCCTAGTAAACTGCGTAACTTGAGATTGACATGGGGTCAAAACCTGCCCCATGGATACATTTCTTGAAATTTAAGGTGCATCATGCAACTTTTTATGCGGGTAAAAAAAGTTGATATGTGCGTATTTGACCTTGTAGTGCCCGAGAGGCTGTATGAGTGGTCAGCATGGCGCCTTTACTTTCCATCACAGTGGTCTCTACAACGCTCTAGGATCAGTTGTTTTTGTAGGTTTTCTAGTGAGAGGCTCCGTTAGCAGTGAAAACCTTCCAAAAAATTGATCCTGGAGTGTCTTAGAGACCACTGTGATGGAAAGTAAAGGCGCCATGCTTACCACTCATACAGCCTCTCAGGCGCTACAAGGTCAAATACGCATAAATATCAACTTTTTTTTCCACATAAAATTTGCATAATGCACGTTTAGTTACTTAAATCAAGGTAAGAATAATCATTTAAAGAAAATCACACTTATTTCGACTTCACTTTTTGCTGTGTTTCTATATATTTGAACACTGTGGATTGAAGTATAGTGTTTTCAATCAGTAGTCGTCAAGTGGGTAGAAACTTATGAGTAAGTTGTGCGATGATTTTTCGATGGGTTGTGGGTAGGGCTGCACAATATTGAAAAAATAAAGAAATAAATGTGGGTGTGTAATGAAACAAATCGTTTCTACACTCGTCCCTTCCATTCATTTTACACACATATCGTAAGTAATTTGTTTGTGTCAAAAGAATACTTCAAACAACAGTAAACCTGAGCAACAACAAGGCTAAAATGGAAGTAAAGTAGGAAAAAGTATAACTAAAACTGAACCTTATACACTTTCTTTTTTCTTCTTATTTTAGACTGGGTTAGCAAACATGGTGTCAATCTCAGTCAAATGGAAGACTTTGGAATAGATTGCCGCTTCTTACGATACAGATATTGCCTCAAGTAGCATTGCGATAGGATATTTTTTGTGATATTGTCTTCAGTCGTGAGCTTGTTGACGGTCATCCATAAGGTTGGTGCTATCCTAGAGTATAGCAGGTAAAACTGCCACCAAAAAAACAAAAAAAAAACCAATGTGTAATTAAAGCCATAGTACAGAACATTCCAGTTTATATGTTGCTCTCTCACAATATCAACTAAACATAAAACTGTTACACTGTAGGTAAACAAACATGGTGCTTTGCCATGGTGTGGTTAAAAAAAGTGTGTAAATAAAGATCCATTTAGACTTGGTGTTTGGTCTCCTGTTATCAATCAATCAATCAATCAAACTTTATTTATAAAGCGCTTTTCATACCAAAAGGTATCACAAAGTGCTTTACAGATTACAACATTTAAATTAATACGCCCCGCATCATACATCCATATATATATATATATATACACACACAAACACACATACACATACACACACAAACATACATATATACATGCATATACACATACACACATATATACACACAATATACAATATATCATTAGGACTAAATAAATAGATGTAAGTTAAAATCTAAGCTAAAAAGGTGGGTCTTGAGCCTGCTCTTAAAAACATGAACGTTCTCTTTCCTTCCTGAGCTCCTCCGGCAGGTCGTTCCAGAGGCGACATCTCCTTTGACAGAGTGATCTCTGGTGTATGCAGGCGCTGAAGCTGGTTTATATTGGGCAAGTTCAGTATATGGAGTATATACAGTACGGTATATATGCAGTAAGTGTCATGGCAGTTGTTAAGGGAAGTGTTATTTACTCCACTCAGTTTTCTATGGAGACTTTCTGCTTTGTGTTAGTCAAAACAACCCTGTGAATGTACTGTGGAGTGGAGCAGACTAATGGCCTTTACTGTGTCTGAAATAGCTAAAAAAAAACTCCACATTAAAGTACTGCAAACCGAGGGGTCTTTCACACTGAACCATGCACTGGATGAGTTGCTTTTTCATATCTCCCTATTCCAATATATGAGAAATACTGTTGTTTAGTTTATAATTGTAAACTTCTTCTGTATTTTAATATAGCAAATAAAATATGCATGGTTAGATTAATTCAGACAACTTATAAAATTAAGTTTGTCCATTGAGGCTTTACGCCTCTATGCCCAGGTAGTTGCCAAGGCCAGTGTGACTTATACTCGGTACTTAAGTGAACATGCCTTTCCTCAGTCGAAGCCGTGTCCTTTATGTTAAAACGTTTTTTCTGAAGTATAATAGTCCAGTGGCTACTTTAATGTAGTAATATTACATTTCCATCTCCATCCTACCATAGCACTCGGTTACAGAGAGGAGACTGAAAAATGAATTAATGTTTGTACACGTCATAATTCCAGGAAAAATTACAAATTACAAATTCATCTGCGGAAACAATACATTTTCCTCAATTAGTTCAGAGGGCCTTTTAGATTAGATTAATAAATGCATTCTTTGCTATAAACAGCAACTATTAAAAGTGCAATTTCCAGTCTGATGAATCTCGCAGCCCTGTTTCAAAGTTAAGCCAAAGTGAATGTGGCGTCCTCCCTCCCTCGCGCCGTCCTTTTCGAGCACCCTGTGCTATGAACTTGGTGATGAAAAGGCAGCGGTAGTGACAGTCTGTTGTTCGCGGTGTCTTTAAGGATTGATGGAGCAGAGGAGGTTAAGATGGAGGTGTGTCTCTCTCGCGGGAGGCCCGGGTCCCTGCGGAGATCAGGCTTCAGCAGTCTGTGGATGACACACAGAATGATGGAGCGATGGAGGATCAGAGGTGTAATTACAGAGGCATGGGGCGCACACTTTAAAGGAGGCAGTTGGACACGAGCCATGACAGACAATAGGGTCAAGGTATTGCAGCAGAGCAGACTTGATGCCCGTGTAGTTGCATTTTATGGTACAATAATGGATTTTGAAGGGTCTAAAAAAATAGACACATGTGTGAAATTGTAATGATATTCAAAAATGGGCTGTGTTAGTAGATAAATAACGATACAATACAAAGATGTTTTAGTGCTTTTTAATATGTTTACAATGGCTCCTATCTTGTGCTTACAGGACATCAATGAACATTTGAAATAAGATAGCTGGACTAAACATATGACATAATCAAAGTGTGATCTTTTAGTGCAGCAGATGAAGGGGAATAATGCAAACCCAGTATAATAATAACAACAATTCTTCGGTTTTATAGCGCGCTTTTCTGGACACTCAAAAATGCTTTACATTGCATTATTCATTCACTCCATACTTGGTGGTGGTAAGCTACTATTGTAGCCACAGCTGCCCTGGGGTAGACTGACGGAAGCGAGGCAGTCTGCACCATCAGCCCCCCTGCACCATCAGCCTGGCAAATGTACTCACTCACTCACTACATTTGCCAGGTTTCCTGGCGTTACCAAATGGTCTCCCATCCAAGCACCGACAAGGCCCTTCCCTGCTTAGCTTCCAAGATCTGATGGAATCGGGCAGAGTAAAGGCAGTATTTGTAAAACTGTTCAAAACACAGCTGCTGTTTAAAAAAAAAAAGAAGTCATTATAGCTGAGCCCAAAGTGAAAAGAAAATAGTTTTACTGATTTATAATACAGTTATGCTCCCGATCATCAACTAGACCCCAACAATGCAACTTCTGCAGTTTTGCAGGATTTGGAACCGGGCCTAATGTATTTCAACCTCATGTTTAGCAAACTGTCATCAAAGTAGCAGCGGCATCTCCATGGAAACAAGCTGGTAATGTCCCGCTCCCACGAAAGTTACGAGTCTGGGGAGAAACATGTAAGGAAGTGGCGACACTGTGGCGCAGCGGTTAGCGCTCCTGCTTCACAGCTAGAAGGTCCAGGTTCGATTCCCTAATGGACGGGGCCCTTCTGTGTGGAGCATGATCTCCCCGTGTCTGCGTAGGTTTCCTCTGGGTACTCCGGTTTCCCCTACCACTAAAAAACATGTACAATAGGTTTATCATCCGGCCAGGTGTTTCTGACCATTTGCCTTGCTCCACATCTGGAGATGAGTCCCTGAGCGCCGGCTGCTCACTCTTCCTACAGGTTGACCCTACAGGTCAAATGCAGTGAACACATTTCTCTACGGGGATTAATAAAGTATATCTTAACTTGTATTTGCAGTAGAAGGATAAAGCAGTTACCTTGTTAACCCCATTAGGAAATGTGTTCCCTGCATTTGAGACATCCTTCAATCAATGCTGCTTCGGCAACTTGTAGGAAGAAGGTGCCTGAAAAGAAAACACATGGATTAAAATGTAATATACGTACATAAGCTAGCTATAACCTACAGAAAACAAGTTCATGTTACTATATTGACAACGAGTCTCATCTAGTGCTTACTGGACGTCAGTGGACATTTGGAAACGGATAACTCTACAAAACAGACGACATAAACAGAAACAGATGAAGAGGCATATGCAAACCCGGTATTTATAAAACTGTTCAAAAACACAGCTGCTGTTAAGAAAGGAAACAGTCATGTGAGGTGATTGTTTATTGTTATGTAAAATCGATATCGCAACACTGTCAACCCTTGTCTGGGAGAGGGACTTCAGCACCTTCTAGAAAACAACCTATTTATTCACCAGTGACACAGAGATATGCCGTAAAGCCTCCCCACAGTCCCGCTGTATATCCTGTGCTGATATTCCCGGGAATCCTCTTGTGATTGTGTTTCTGGGCCGGTCTCAGAGTCCGACCGCAGATCCTGCATCGCCCGTGCCAGTCCAGTATGTAAGATATCGCTCCCAGGTGAATAAATCAGCTCCGGCTCGTCTCGCCGGCCGATCTTTATTCAGCAGCTCTATCTGATACACTGGCTCGTGTGTGGAGAATCTCTGTTTACCAGACCAGTGTCTCCGCCTGGAAAACACGGCCATCCCTCACACTCTGCAAAAACAAAAAAACAACGTGTAGATGAGTAAATTACCTTGTGCAGCTGTAGTTTACATTCTGTTTGTCTTGTTTTTAGCTTGTAAATAGCATTACCACATATGTGAATACAGGAATGACTGAGCGCCTCGTCTCTGGTAGATATTTTATTTTCACAATGTACCGAGGTTGCTTGGTGAAGCTACACTGCGATAAGCCAGGGAGGATATGCTGCTTACGCCAGGCTTTTCCCTGCAGAGGTCTAAGATCACGAGTGGAAATAAGTGTCCACCGTGGCGTGTACCTAAGCTGGACACGGCCCTCGTGACTCCCACTCCTCTCGCTCCTCCATGACCTTGTCTGCTCATTTTTAAAAAAGTGATCCCAGACTCCCTGCAGCAGTATCCTTTCTGCTTTTTTAATGCTAAACAAGGTGCTAGTGGGAGCCATATACAAGACATGCACTGCTTTTACTGCAGAACATGCCATATACTGCGCACAATGTGTAGTCTTAGCCTTATGATGAATTTCAGTCAAGATTTAGTCCGAATACTCTCTTCAATTTTAGTCTAGTTTTAGTCGACTAATTTGCATGTAAATTTAGTCGACTTTACATCATAATATGTATTATAATCATATTTAATGAAGGTCGTCGGCTTCATGTTTCTTCTCCCACATGAACAAAGCACAGAACTGTTCCTCTGGCAGTGAATTAAATAATGTGAGAATCTTTCGAACTGTCTGGACACTTAAGTCACAGTTTTAGTGAGTAAACAACTTTTGATTTAGTTTTAGTCTAATTATAGTCAGCACAAATATTCCTTTAAAGAGCAACTAAACACCCAATCAAGTTTTTTTACTGATAAACTGTCTCAATGGGTGTCTCATAGTGTTGTCTACTGGTCCCTGACATTATTCTGACATTGTAGCGCAAACATGTGTCAAATCCTAACTTTGGCCTGAAAACGAATGGGTTGCGCCCCCTTCAGGGTAAACTCTGCTACTAAATTAGAATTTCCTGATTGGCTGGAGACGTATCCACGGCCTCCACAGAACGTCATAAGCCGCACCAGCTCCACACATCGTCATCAGGTGCTGCCCATTGTCCTGCCCCTGTACCTGTGGTATATAACCAAGTCCCTCCCACGTAATCAGTCTGCTGTGATTGTGCCAATGCAAATGTCGAGGTCAATCAAGGCCCCCAAACTTCAGAGACCGCCTCTTTCGTGGCAATTTTTGACTTTTGTTCGTGGGTGGTGAAAAGCTTTGGCACGCCCGTTTAGGTACTCTTTAACTAAAATTGTGACGAAATGAACACCATGCGATTCATGTCCATAGTGCCAAACCCAAATGCCTTGGTCACTAAAGGGTTTTATTTTCTGAGGTCACCACAGCTCATCGTCTTCTACAGTGACAGCGTGTGACAATTTGCGTTCACATTTAAGTCAGATGCCCTGCCCCTGACCGGACACTCCAGGTCACAAGAGCAACTAAACTGTCGGAAAAAAACAAAACCAAACACGCTCCCGATAATCAACTGCACCACCCCAAGAATACTTTGCGGTTTGAATGTGATGTTTAGCCACCTGTAGTCAAAGTAGCAGCAGCAGCATCTCCATGGAAACGAGCTGGGACTGTGCCGCTCCAGCAGAGTTACGAATTTCAAAAGCAGGTACCGAAAAATCGAACCAAGTTTTGATGCCGTTGGTCCGGGGACAGCATTAAAGGTAGTGACTTGGTTGTTTCGGCTCAAATATATATATTTTTTTCCACTTTTACCCCCTTATTTTTTTCCCATTGAAAAAAAAAAATCTTGACCAATGTTTGCCCCAGTTTCCCCAATTTTGTTACACGTTTTTTTTCCTTATTTTTACCCCAATTTCCCCTCCAACTTATTCCACATTTTTCAAGCATTTGTTGACATTGGATATGAACCTAATATTGTAAATTTGCACATCATTGTACTTTTTTCTGGTTCTAGTTGACATGGCTTTCGGAAACAACTATCGGTATCAAAAACCAAGTATCGTTAAATTACTGGTATAGAAAAATGGAAACTTGGTCAGAAGGATCAAACTGGAGACGTTTATTTATTGGATTATTTGGTCGGGACAGTGGATTTTAATGAACATACTGTACATAGGTCTCATGCATGTATTTGCATCCGTCCTCCCCATGCACACTCTCATTCATCCTGGCCTACTGTACATGTTTTTAGTGATAGGGGAAACCTACGCAGACACGGGGAGAACATACACACTCAACACAGAAAGGCCCCGTACAGATGGGAATCGAACCCGGGACCTTTGAGCTGTGAAGCACAAGCGCTAACCGCTGTACTACCATGCCGCCCCACAGTGCGTGTTTTCAAGAGAGTGGAAACAGGGTATGTCTTTCAAATGGGGTGACGGATAACAAAAAATACAACCTTTAAAGAGGGGGTATTATGTTTTTTTCAATCACATAGCACCAGTCTATAGCATACTACAATGATGACGTAACCTTCTGTTGGTCTGTATATGCAGTAAATTAAAATAACTGCCTTGAATAAAATTGCTCTCTCAAAATGGCTGTACTGAACGTCTTGAAATAGGCCTCTGTCTCTTTAAGAAGCTTTCCGACACGCCCCCTTCAGCACACTGCTGTGGCATCTAAACAACACTACTGTGCGGGGAGGGGGCTCTGCTGAGCTGAGGAGCAGTGGTTGGTGGCTTGGCTGGTGACGAAAGGTCCAGAGGCGTCTCCAGGAGGTGGGGGCGTTCCTAGGAGGACTGAGGCATAGCTACACCTAAAATGGCTGCCGTCTAAGTTTTTACTGATTACTCAAAAATATGTGAATGAGCCAAGGCAACACTCCAGGCATGTGTTTAATGAGGGAATGACATAATAACATGATATAAAGCTTGAAAAAGTCGATTTTACATAATACCCCCCTTTAAAACAATCAATATTGAACTGGAAATTACAGAGAGACAACAATGTGCCACTGTAGGTTGCGATGCCTGTTAAAACCAACGTTGTTATTGTAATTCCCGGCTGCACGCCTTCAATGTAATCCTATTTATGAGCATGAAAACCCAGCCACTTGTCATCGCTGTTGCCCATTAGTTGCCGTTCAGAATCCACGCACCGTAGTAGCGTTCGCTTTCCCACATTTTAAACAAGGAAACAAAATTAGAAACATAGCCTGGGGATATTTACTCTGCTCGGCGCGAGGGGGGAACAGGAAATTAAAGCTAGCTCGTCTTTAAGAGGTGGTGACAGGTGTCGTTTGTCGCTGTTGTAATAAACAGCAGCAATAGAGGCGTTAATATGGAATGGACTCGGATAATTTCTCTGGGTAATTGAGAGGCAGCAGCTAAGCACTTGTTTATGCAGGAAAGCTTCCTCTCTCAAAACTCAAGTCCCCGGATGAAAAGAGCGCGCCGTCAGAACTTGAAAATCCTTCTTTTCTTTTTTTCCTGGAGTAGGCAGTTACACTAGAAGTCCCCGCTGACGGAACAGACTGCAGCTGTCAGCTTGACATGCACCGAGTGTTTATGAGCACGGTGCTTGACAATGTTGCGCAAAAATGAAGTGACAACATTGCCATAATGTTTAGGAATGAAGAAGGTACTTGTAAATGATGCTTTCAACTGCCACGGGGGATAGAGATCACATACACTGCGCTGAATATCGGAAATGTGGAAAGGTTTTCTACATTCAACGTGAGCTTAATTAGTCCGATTTGACTACTTTTCTTGACTAAAAAGCTCACAAGCTTCTAAGTTCCTAGTTTGTTTTTTTTCACATCTGAATAAGGTTTTCTTGACAAAAGTGGCATCTGAGTTTTTTTTCCCAACACAATCTGCAAATCTGTCTAAGGGAACCTTCCTTATGTGCAATAACCACTATGCAAAACTACGTGCAATATTCTCTGTATCAGCGTCACTTTATCGACAACCTGCACTAGGACTGTAAACTTTGCACTGCCAATGCTGACTTTGATTTTCTACTTTTTATAGTCTGTTCTCATTTTTATTTAATGTTTTATTTTCTTATTGTTTATATTTTGCCCCTTTAAGCTTCTTGTTTTTACTCCATTGTACCAAGATGTACCATTTCGGCATTTCCATTTTTTATCAAGCGTCCCGGAACTCCGACATTTTTTTTTACCCCTTTGTCGGAGTGGTGACACTTTACCTTTTGTGCAACGTCCTGCCATTCCGACACACAAGCTAATTATTATTAACCCTAAGCATGTTCCTCGAGGGGTAGGGCCTTATAAGTTGTCATTAACTCCTTTCTACTCCCTTTGAGCAGCACTGCACTAATACTTCTGATGTTTTGAGTACTTCTGTAAATTATTTGTATACTACCTGTATGCATCTTTCTATGTTGCTCAAATAAACTAAACTTACACCTAGCTCTAGACCTGGGGTGTTCAAACTTCTTTTTTTCCATTGAGGAGTGTGGAGGGCCACTGCATTTAGCAGGTTTTAACGTGTGCTCCTGCACCTTTATTTCAGCTTGGAACCTTAAAACCAATCCCTCAATTAAATCAGTTTCCTAGGTATACTTGTGAAGAATGATGGAACTTGTCATAAAAAATGCAATCTCTCGCGATGTGTGGCAATTCAACAAGAAGCCTGATGGCCACCAACAATGGGTCTGAAGGCCACATTTCCCCAGAGCTGCACTTTGGGCACCTCTGCTCTAGACAAATAGTGGACTCTCATCCATAAAGCACAGGGATAACACTATGACTGTCATTTTCTTTTGGTATGTAGAAAGTGAGAAAGCGATTTGTATTAAGTGTATTTATAATGAATAGGTTTGTGATATGATAAAAGCGTTTACATAATGATTTGGCAGTGACGGTCTTTTATTCCAGTGCCAGTGAGAAAGTCACAATATTGTTGGGGAAAGAAAAGAGAAAACTTCAAAACATATTCTTGTGATGCGTTTATTTCAAGTTCAATGAGGACAGTAGTGAGCCGTTTCATTAAACAGAGTTAGACAACACCACAGTCGGGAAAACCCTGGTAAGCTGCTGTTGATTTGTTCAGTGTCCTGTATTGAAAGAAAGGAACTCAAATCTACTTGAGTTGTTTTGACCCAGTCTGTCAGCTGGATCGGCCTCAGAGAGACACACTGTTCTCCATATGCTTTGGGTCCAAATATAAGTACGGCAGTGGGAGGTCTTTGTTTCTTTGCTGAACATGGACATGCATATCCTCCAGCTCTCTCTGGAAGTCCTTGATCAGCCGACACGGAACCTCTTCACAGAAATGCTCATTTGGGTACTGACCCAGGGCGACCTAAGACGAAAGATAAATGTTACAATCATACTCCCTTTGCCAAAAGTTCAATGAGTGAAGGAGAACAATGAACGTGTGACATACAAAGTCTGTTGACTGCTGGCTGAGCATATACAAAACGGCTATCCCATGCACAGTGGTGTTGATATCAGGCAGAGTGTTCAGCAGTGTGTCTTCAGTCGCGGTGCCCTTCTTGGTTGGCGGGGGGAGTTGTAGGGTGGTCGGCGCATTGGGCATCCAGCCTCCATAGTCAAACTACAGGTCAACAGCAATAAAACATCAAACTGGTGATTTAAGATTCCTCTGAGCTTGGTGCAGATGAACTGAAACCATTCCATCTCTTTACTCTTCACCAAAATGTAAACTAATATACAGTATGGATATCAAACAAAACTGTCCAGATTCATTGTTTGGTGGCCACATAGAAACATTTAGGCAAACAAAGTAAAGCATAAATGGAAAATCAAGTCATTTCCTTTGATTGAGATGAACTACCCTCTTGAGGTTGAGGAACATCTAAGTTGCATAGTTACACAAGTGTCCTCATAGAATAAGTTGCTCTATGAAGCTTATGCACAAATTCAACATGGAAGACCACAGCTGCATTCATTCACCTCATCACCGGCAGTGCTCACCAAGCATCCAATCACAGACCCCGCTCAAGCTGGCTATCACTCATCATTGCTGTGCATTTCACATCGTTCGTTCAATCTTCCGCTGGGATCTGAGCCCCAATAATCATGTTCATTAATTAAACTCTCATACTGCATTCTGTCTCTCTGTCTCTATGAGTCTTATCAGGTTGAAATGACATTTGTATTGAATGGAAGAAGCTCTGCAGGGTAGCAGGAATGTAGGACACATACGATATAGTCAATTCAGAAACAGAATTTCCACATGCACAGTTTTCATACTCAGTGGACCCACCTGTCCACCGTTGACTGCAGCGTGCTGAGCTGAGCAGGTGAACATGACCATGGTGGTAAACTTTACCAACTCACTTAGAGAGTGGAAATACTGAGGAATTCCTGAGACAAACATTGAGAGTTGTTCAAAGATTGGATTTTATGTATTTATTTTAATATTTCATCATCAAACCTGCGTTCTGATTGGAAAGAAACCCTTCTTCATATATATCCTTTATCCAGTTCTGTAGCTCATTGTCTTCTTCTACCTCTGTGTCGTTCTTGTAGTAAAAGCTTAGGACTCCATTCACAAACCTTTAAAAAGCAAAGAAAAAAAACATCACCATTCGAGTCTAAACCATTGACTGCCAAGAAAGAAACACTTTTCAGCAGAAGGATGAATGGAGTTTTGATCAAGCAATGTTTCATTCTCATTCGATATTGTTTGAAAATATTTAACATTATACATTGATAAAGAAACATGCATATAAATATGCAAACCTGTGAATAATTCCCCAAAGCCTGAGTCCGTCGTCCCTGTAGTAGTAGTTGGGCACTGACTGCACTCCTCTCTCTGTGATGTCATCTGGGAGACAGAGCGAGCTGTACTTCAGGCAGGACAGTGAGTTTTGCAGGATGTTCACCATCCCAGCCCCACCTGAGGATGTGTACTAAGAGACACATTTACAGATCCATTTTGATAAAAATTCAGAGACAAGCCTAAGTTATACCCAGATAGTTATACATTGAAGAGCTTACACATTAATAATGTTACTCATGTTACTGATTATTTGTCAAATGTGTTTTAATGTTGTGTGGCAGATGGAAATTTGGGGCATAGCTAAATCTGGTACAAAGTATATTTTCTTTTGTAAGAAAAACTTATTTATACATAGTCACTGACAAATAAACCATTAAATTAATTAAAATATGAATTACTTACCAGTGAGAAAAACCCATCTTCAGAAATAAGTTTCTCTCTGGCCAGCAAGTTGATTTGTAAAGTATATCGAGTGTGAGGAATGAGAAGCTGAAAGGAAAACAAACAACAACATTATTTTATTTTATTTTTTTAAATCATTTTATAAATGTAAATAAACAGAACTATGAAATGTGAAGAGCCATAGCTTTGATACGTGGTTTGAAAGTTGGACAGCTAATTAAATAGTCAACCTGTGAAAAAGGTGAAGCAGGTTAGGAGTGTACAGGGAGTGCGAGTGTTTGCTGCCAGAAAGTGAATGCAGACATTCGGAGGAAGGGACAAGAGGCCAGAATGAGAACCATCCAGCGTAGTGTGGTCAGTCAGGAGAGGTTTGGAGAAAAGCTGCAGCTCGTCCACATCAAGAGAAGCCTCAAAGACTATTTCTAACAACACAAAAGATCATGTGTATTTAGCAGCAGAGTTCTCTACCTTATAGAGAGGATGGACCATGGGCACGTTCCGCAGTAACGCCATAGTGAAGACCTCAGCCAGCAGGTGAGTGCGCAGCAGGTGGCTGTTCAACTCATGTTCATGAAAATATGCATTTCTCACAAAGGTCTTGGCCAGTAACCAGTCATACTCCGAGTCCGAGGGGAGGAAGATGGGGTTGTCTTTAGCTGGAGTCTGCTGGAGCTGTAGGAAAAGTACAGTTTTTAAGCTTTACTGTAACTTTACCCAAATCATAATCTGTATATAACAGATCTGACCTGAATGGCAATTGGCTTGAGCTCGTCGTCAGGTGTTTGATGCAGAAGGACCAGAGGAGCCACCAGATACTGCTGTTTATCATGAATGACATTTGCCTCCACTCCATCCAAAGTCTTGTAGTCACACAAGAAAATGTTGCCCTTCTGTTTCAAGAGAAGAGGTGAGCTTTTTATAGTGGTTAATTTGAATTATTAGATTAGAATTACATTATTTTACAGTTGTAACAGTTATAAATTGAGTGAAAATCCCAGTTTGACTGGTATAGCCATTGGTTTATCACAAAATAAAAATGTAATTCTTGTCAGTTTTCTTTTGTCCACCTGCATCTCCTCCTCCAGGCTCCTGGCTCCGTGCAGATACAGCATGTTTTCAGTCACTGGGAAGTTACTGGGCAACTTGCTGCAGCGCTGGATCATCATGGGATTTACTCCATTCAGGAACTGGTAACCAAAAAAAGCATCCTCCCTCCAGTGTTTCTGCACATACTCTGAAAAAGCAACACATTTTGTAATTAATATCCCAGAGAGGCTTCATCACTGGGAAAAAATACTTATTGGTGGATAGTAATTTATCATACCTGACACAGGGGTTTGATGATGGTGATAAATGTTGTAAATGGCACCAAAATCAGTCCAGTTATTCGTATTATCAGCCAGATGTGTCAACTTCATTCCCACGAGTCTACACATAAAATATAATGTATACATTTGACTGCTACTGCACTGCAAAAAAAGGATACCTTGATCATTCAATATAACTCAAATTAAGGATATTTGACTAATTTTGAGTTGCAAACATACGGAGTACACCAAGGAACATCACAAGAACATTTATTATTGCGATCTTTTAGAAAGGTCCCCCAGAAGGAGGTGAGTAACCCGATTGTGGCCAGGTACAACAGTATTGGCCTGAAAATCTTTAAGTACAGATGCATCTGCTAAAAAAGTACTCATTTTTTTGTCCCATGTACCCCTTGAGGCACTGAGGATTAGTCAGTATTTAGTGAGTGTTATGTTCAAAATAAAGCTAAATTAAGCCTACTCTAATAGTCAAAGCTTGCTGCTACTTTGATTAGTACCACTATATAACAGTAATAGTTAAGAGAAAAGTAAAATGAATAATATAGCGTACCCTTCAGCTACAGTTAAATAAAACTGCATTTCTTTTGTGATGGAGAACTGATCTTCCCACGGCAGAGAGTGATCTTTAGCCTTCATGCAGTGAGGCAGGCCCTGCTCATAGACATCCCAGCTAAAAGAAAAGATAAGAGAACATGTATGTTTTTGTATGTGTGTGTGTGTGTGTGTGTGTGTGAAGGCTATATAGGTCTACCGTAATTTCCGGACTATACGCCACTTTTTTCCCCACAATTTGAACCTTGCGGCTTATAAAACAATGCTGAAAAGATACTGAATATTGTGTCATGTGTCGTCCTATTGCTGTCTTCCTCCACCTCTGTCTGTTTACTGCACACTGGAGCAGGGGACTGCAGGATGCCCCCCGCGCTATAGCTAACGTGGCTTCATGTGCAAAATGTATGTAAAAGAATAATAATCTTTATAGATTTTGTTGGTGCAGCTTATATTCAGGTACGCTCAAGGATACCGTCCGGAATTTACGGTATTTTCAAATTCTATGCATTATTACTTTTTTTTTTTTCCTTTATTGACATAAAACAAAGCTTACAAATAGCACAAAGACAAAGGAAGGATACACAAGGGTAAGGTATTAGATTGAAACACATTTGATTCTTAGGGTCATTCTTGGGTTGTACATGACAAATAAGAAATAAAACATGGAAAATTATGATAGTAACAAATAATAGTAAAGAAACAATAATAATCGAGGTCGAGGTAAAGATAAACTGAATAGGGTAGTGAACATGAAGAAGGCTTAATATTCAAGATTGAAATCAAACAATCAAACAAAATCAATTAGGATTAGGAAGAAGAAACAAACAAGAAACAACAATAAAAATAATATATATATGTATATATATAAAAAGAAAATAAATAAATAGATACAAATAAAATTGAAAAATAAGAAAACATAATATAGTCGTGATAATAACAGTCATAATAGTATCAGTCGCTTGTAATATAAATCTAATATACATATTTATACAATTTCATAATATAATTCCATAATATAATTCCATAGAGTCGGGGATTCTGAGGTCAGCAATAAAATTGTTACACCCATACCTATCTACATATAATTACAGATTATATACATACACCCATAGTTATCACATACACTGTATCTATTTGTATTATATTATCATTATATAGTATGCTTTACGATATTATGTACAATATACGATATATAATAACACCCCCCCCCCCCCTTTTTATTTTCTTTTCTAGAAAGTAGCATCATGCAATTGTAGATTAAGTTCTGACCACCCCCATCTGCACCTGTTTCCTTGTGTGGTGCATTAAAAACTGTGTGGTGCAATTTGTGGTGATATGTGGTGCAATTAAAAACCCATGAGGTAGTACAGGGTGTAGATGAGGGATCCTTATCCCAGATCCCTCCCTTTTTATTTTTGTTTCCTCCTCTCTTCTGACTATGTGTTTGTTTCCCCCAACCCCCTTTATAATTATTTTGTTTATTATTCTTATTGACTGGCCTCCTTCTTCCTCCTCTTATTAGCAAAATTATGTTTTAGCCAATGATACTACAACAAACCTCACATGATTTACCAACATGGAGCATTGTAATTGTAGTAATAGTAATAATAATTATAATAATTTTATGCATTATTACTGTTGGAAAGTGAAAGACAAATTGTGTGCAGCTGTCTTACCAATACTGCTTTCTCCTTTCTTGCAGCTCCATCTGTCTCATGTTCTTGGCAAGAAGATGATCGTCCTGTACAACTGTCAGAGCTTAAATGGAGACAAAAACAGGGTTTTTAAAAGCTAGGTTTATCAAGAATGTAACAATACAATCACCACCAACCTGTGCACTCTCTGAAGCGGTGAATTTCCTCATCCATAATCCAGTGATAGATGGGGAACTTGAAAGTGTCATTTTCCAAGGAAGCCACCTCAACTTTCTCAACAAACCAGGGAAGTAGGGGGAGCAAAGGGCGCTTCATTTTCTCCAGTTCAATAAACACTAGTTTACCAAGCGATCTGGGCAGTCTCAAAGTGAACTCCTACAAAGTCCCAACGTAAATAGTGAGGAAAAAAAGACATTTTCAACCTCACTCTACCAATAAATGTAGGCAAATATTATTCTTGTTTCATATGACAACACTGAACACAGGAAAGGTTTCAAATTAATATTTCTGTAAAAAAAAATCTCTTATTCACCTGCAGTATCTCGTTTTAATAGGTCAGAAGTTAAGAGACAGATGTTGGCTTTTCATTGTATTTCATCCAGGTGGTCAATACAAATCCCCTAAAGATCTGTCAAAAGCAGCTACTGTATGTGAGAGTTCAGCTGCTGTCGACTTATCTTTCTGGGATTTGGTTTATATATATATATATATATATATATATATATATATATATATATATATACTGTATATATATGAGACAATCCAGCAAATAACTGCAGGGTGTAAGATGCTGGCAGGGAAAGCTTACATGGAGCGCCATAACCAAGTGGCTGGCATAGTGTACAGGAACATCTGCAGAGTATGGGCTGGAAACCCCAAGGTCAAAGTGGGAAACACCTCCAAAGGTGGTAGAGAATGATCGAGCCAAGATCCTGTGGGACTTCCAGATAGACGGACAGAATGGTAATGGCGAACCAACCGGACATTGTGGTGGTGGACAAAGAGCAGAGGAAAGCCGTGGTGCTTGACATAGCAATACCAAGCGACTTCAACATCAGGAAAAAGGAACACGAGAAACTAGAGAAATACCAGGGGCTCAGAGAAGAGTTAGAGAAGGCCTCGAGAGTGAAGGCATCAGTGGTGCCCGTGGTCGTTGAGGCACTCGGGGCAGTGACCCCCAAACTGGAGGAGTGGCTCCAGCAGATCCCAGGAAATACAGACATCTCGGTCCAGAAAAGTGCAGTTCTAGGAACTGCAAAGATACTGCGCAGAACCCTCAAGCTCCCAGGCCTCTGGTAGAGGACCTGAGCTTGGAGGAAAAATAGACCGCCCGCGGAGGGTGAGGAAGAGTTTTTGTATATATATATATATATATATATATATATATATATATATATATATATATATACTGACTGGCAGTTCAGCAACCAAAACAAATACAAACAACTCCAACTTAGTCTTGAACTAAATAAAAATGATAAAAGCAATTGAATAAGATCAAAACAGAATTAGAGTTTACCTTTCCACCAAAGAAAGAAGCAGCACAAGGAAGCTGGGTGCGTTTGCTCTCTCCATCCACACCAACCAGTTTGATATAAACTTTTCCCCAAGTGTGCTCGAAAAGGGAGTGTCCGGTACAGATTTTGATTTTGTACACCACATTCCCCTGCATTGTTGATGCTCGGTCGGATTGAATGTAGTAGAATTGATCTTCAAATGAACGACGGCTGAAAACAAACGCGCCTACTGTATGTAAAAGTCTGTGTGAGATGCTTTTATACCTCTTTTCAAGCGAGCAATTGTAAGAAATATAATTGTATCTACTTGTTTGAAACTTATCAGTGTTTCTGACAGGTCTGAAGGCAATGTGTGGCGGTTGGGGGGGGGGGGGGGGGGGGGGGGAGCGCAGATGGGGGGAGCGCGCGGAGAAACACGTGCACAGACTATGGGTCACATTTTTACAGCCCTGGGCTGCAGCGGGAGGCGGACACAGGAGAGATTGTGCACGGAGGCCTCTCCCTTTCTGTGGCGGTGCGTCACAGAATAGTCTATGTTTGGGAAACACTGTTATAAACAACCCGTTCAGAGAACATGATCCTTGTCTTATGATTTTACTTTTATCATTGTTACATTAATCTCCTACCTTGAAATAGATCTGCCAGTACTGATCTGATACAATGTTACTGAAACTTGTTTTGCTGAAACGTGCACGCACTATCTGGATCAAGGTCAGTTTGTGCCTCTGGATTAGAGGCAGGACTAACAGTATACAATGCAAGGACAGACTTCCATAGACACTCTTCCAATCAAATACTTGTTAAGATATAACTTGTGTTTTGTGCTATTGATTAAATAAAGACTTCTTCGAATGGACACCTTCTCTTGAGTTTCTTATGTCCCGGAGCAGAAGGATCCCACACAGATACTTTTATACCTCCTGTTTATAGTTATTATGACGGCCCAGTATCGGCCGAACTACATACACTGTATCTATTTGTATTATATTATCATTATATAGTATGATTTACAATATTATGTACGATATACGATATATAATAACAACCCCGCCCCACCCCCCCTTTTTTTTCTTTTTTTCTAGAAAGTAGCATCATGCAGTTGTAGATTAAGTTCTGACCAACGTGACTCTCACTTATTATGACGGCCCAGTATCGGCCGAACTACAGCATAATTACTTTAATGTAGGCTGAGTGTCGGCTGAGAATCGGCTGGGCCGTCGGGCCAGCACTGGTACAATAACCTAAACACGCATGTTAGACTTTAAAAGGAAAAAAGGCGCTGAACACATTGTTTCAAATAGCCTTGGCTTCATTTATTTAAATTCCAACAATTAAACAAGGCAAGGCAAGTTTATTTGTAGAGCACAATTCATACACAAGGCAATTCAAAGTGCTTCACAGTTGCAGAAAGAGAAATTACAAGAAAACAGGTCAAATCAATCAATAAAACATCAACATAAAGTTAATCAATGACAGTAAAAGGCAAGAGTGCAGATAAAATACTTTCAGTTTTCATATGCACGGGTAAAAAGAGCTGTTTTCAGCCTGGATTTGAACATTGTCAGAGTTGAGGCCTGTCTCACATCCTCATGAAGACTGTTCCAGATTTTAGCTGCATGAAACTGAAACGCAGCCTCACCGTGTTTATTATTGACTCTGGGAACCACCAGGAGACCCCTCCCTGAAGTTCTCAGGGCCCGAGATGGTTCATACGGCTCTAACATGTCAGAGATGGACTTTGGTGCTAAACCATGAAAAGACTTGTACACAAGCAGAGCTGTTTTAAATTCTATTCTCTGAGTGACAGGAAGCCAGTGCAGAGACCGGAGCACTGGACTAATGTGGTCGTATTTCCTGGTTCTTGTCAGGACTCGAGCAGCAGCGTTCTGGATGTTCTGCAGCTCTAACAGCTCGTTTAGAAAGGCCAGTGAGCAGCCGTTACAGTAGTCTAACCTGCTGGAGACAAATGCATGGATGAGTCTCTCTAAGTCTGGTTTTGACACTATTTCTCTGATCTTAGCAATGTTCTTCAGATGGTAAAAAGCTGATGACGTTATTGCTTTGATGTGGCTGTTTAAGTTCAGGTCTGAGTCCATGATTACTCCTAGATTTCTAACCTGATTTTTTGGTTTCAGAGCGAGAGACTCAAGGTGACTGATAACACTTTGTCTTTGTGTCTGTGGGCCAAAGACAATGATCTCAGTTTTGTCTGAGTTTAGTTGGAGAAAGTTGTTTTGCATCCACAAACTGATCTGTTCGATGCAGTGACAGAGAGTATCTACAGGCCCATGTTCACCTGCTGTCAGTGACACGTAGATCTGAGTGTCATCTGCGTAGTTGTGGTACGACACATTGTTGCTGTTTATTAGCTGACCCAATGGAAACAATGTTGCAATGATGAAAGTGAAGCAACATACAAAAAAAAACACATGAGGAAACGGATACAAAGTGGCCTGCGAGATCAGTCCTGACAGCAATAAGGCAAAAGGACAAAGTCTATCCAACATAACAAGTTTCAACAAGAAAACTTAAGTTACAATATTGTTACAATTTTGCAATTGAATTAGGCCTAAACCTATGCATTTATTCAAACGAATAATTGCATTGTTAGGCCTAATTACAATTCCACCTACGTTTAATGCTTGCGGTCGATCAGAGTCCAAGCCAAATCTAAGCGTTTACCCGTAGTTTTGTTTAAATAAAATAGAAATAATCTATCAACATCATACTCATATTTCACGTAGCTAGCTGAACTGACAACCACGCGTGGTATATCATCCTCGCTCTTTCTTGGGGATCATGGTCAGCGAGTCTACGGCTCTGCCTTCATCTCGCGTTATGCAGTTAACTTTCAAAGGGGACATTCCCAAACTGCTGCTGTGTGTAAAACGCATTTCGCTAAAGGCATGCACCATTGGACCGTGGGTACGTCCCGTGGACACCTCTGCTCCAGGTATAGGGGAAGCGACCACCAGCTGTTGAGTGACCCGCGGGAGCCCCGGGTTCCTTTCGCTGCTGTTCAGTGTTCGGCACGAACGAGCCTCGTGTTCTCCCTCCCGAAAATCTCCTCCCGATTGCGCGTGACTGCGAGCCACTGTGGATATTATTGTACCACATAGGCCTACATGAAACTCCAGGTCGGTCGATAGGCAAACTAAAGATGTTCTTCCCCGGTCCAGCCGCACTGTTCAGGCAACTGTGGATTTAGACAAATTATCATAGATTTTCCCAGCGCATATCCCAACTCCAGCGCGCACTGCCTAAGCGGGGGCAACGTCACTAATCATTTGGCTTAAACGAATCGAATCACGAATAAACACTTTGATTTGTATTAAATCCATGGCTATGACAATCATAAAATGTAGTGTTTACCATACATTTTGTTGAGGAAACTAGAACAAGTCAAATGTTCTTATACAATTAAGATTATACTTCTGGATTTATGCTTTACTGGTCAAAAATCATTTCAAGTTTTAAAAAATGCAATAGCATGATTAAAATTGATGAGGACTGTCTAAGGCTGCAACCATGTCTCATCAACAAATCAGCAGAAAACACT
This sequence comes from Neogobius melanostomus, assembly GCA_007210695.1. Taxonomy (NCBI): domain Eukaryota; kingdom Metazoa; phylum Chordata; class Actinopteri; order Gobiiformes; family Gobiidae; genus Neogobius; species Neogobius melanostomus. The sequence goes on from VHKM01000062.1 coordinate 1,095,454, forward strand.
GCTCCAAGTAAATATAGCTACTGCATTACAATTCATATAAAAACATCAACAATACAGAGCAGGGATTCTCCACTGGTGATTAGCGGTTGGTTTTGATGATGATTCCAGCTTCATGGCTTGTTAAATGCTTGATATCAATAATCTACATCACATTAGGTTCAACAGATTCAAACTGCAGAGCGTCGGGAATAGCCTCTTTTCATTTGGGTTGCGACTTGTCACAAGATGATGGGACCCGATGTGACACCAGTTGAGAATCACTGAATTACAGCTATATTGTGTGTGTGTCTAGTATCTGAAGACACTTACAGTCCTGGTCTTCAAATAAACAGTGAAAGTAGCTGTCAGGAACTTGTGGCCAGTTGTGCAGTCACTAGACAGAAGGAAACAAAAATAAATTCGACAGCTCCTCATTCAGGCACTAACACACACGGTCTAAAACTAAGATTTTTAATGGCAAAATGCAAGAGTGGCAGCTTTGAATGAGAAACTGCAGATAAATGCAACATAAAAACGAATGCATTGTGCTGTATTCCTACTGCAATTACTTACATTTTTTTGGATGCAGAGTTCCAAATGCATTGTTCTCCAAAGACGCCTGTGTTACTGTCCTAAAACACATAAACAAAAACATATGAACTTAATAAAAAAACAGCTATAGTTGCACACAGTACACCGACAACAGGTAAAGGTTAAAATGTTACATTTATCATTATTTGTTTCCTCTTCGTTGTTCTTATTTTAGAAACAAAAGTTCAACCCCTTTACCACCCCGTGCCCCGCAAAAAGGAATGAACAAAGTAATCAACTGAAAGATGGACCATAACCAAACTAGACGAGACACGCGCCCAAACTAAGCAAAAACCCATAACTGAACCAAGTCAAAAGAAAAGCGAAAGTAGGACAGCCGGTCTCACCTGACAAAAGAAGTTATAGCTCAGGGCACAGGTCGTCCAGTTATTTTTGAGCAAACTGAAATGGAAGTCTATATTCAAGTCTACAACTAAAAAAGCCACTATATTTCACAAAAAATATATATTAAACAGTATTACAGTACTTCTCCAAAAACCTACAGACAAGATAGATTTTTAGGTGATTTAACATTGCAATTAATCTCAAAAATAGACCAAAAGCAAAAAAGAAATGTCACTTTAACTTTTTGTTGTTGTTGTTGTTTGTTTCCGGAGCCATTAACAAAAATAAAGCAATAGGTTTTCAATTTAATCTTACAGTGGATAAATAGATATGGCTCTATTTTGGTCATTACCTCTGCGTCTGACAGATTGTTGTCCTGTCCCCGGGCCTGACTCTGTTGACGCTGTTCAAGCTCTGCAGCTGATGGTAGTCCCTCTAAATTCTGATGTCCGCTGTTGGGGACGTGTTCAAAATGTTATTCCTCGATTGACCTTCAGGTTTGGGACAATTCTGTATGAAGTTATTTGATCGTGCGCTAATCTGAACCCAAACGCTATTTGACAAATGAATAACGGACACTTTACTGCGTAAGGTGAAATAATAGCCCAAGCTTCTCATTCTAACAGAAATATTCATACAGTCTGAATCTAGGTTAGGCTATGGCTTAGTTGAAAGTTAAATAGATAAAAGTAGGTCTACAGAGAGCGTTAGTAAAAACATCTTTACTCACCGGTTGGAGGAGACGAATGCCAGAAATTGCGCCTTTGGATCCGGGAAAGGCGCGGGGTGAGTGTCAGTGAACGGACGGTGAGCCGATGCTCGCTTGTTACACCCGGGAAAGGCGCGAGGAGACAGTCGGTGCATGGGCAGTGAGCCGATGCTTGCGTTTACTACCCGGGAAAGTCACGGGGCTTTGAGTCGGCGGCGGGGGCAATAAACCCTTATTCGGGCCGATCAATAAACACTGGGATTGGCGCTACTATTGCAAGTCTGCCTCGGCCCATTCAAGAATAACAATGTTTCCGCCGAGTCGGAGCTCAGCCGACACTGACGTGGCTAAACCAGAGTTGGCCCGAGTGTCCTTGCTACCTGGGTGCTGACTTTCATCAACAAGAAAGTTTCCCTTGACCAAAATGACACTTCATTAGACTATAAGGGGATACATATGACCTTGGACCAGCAACCCTGTACATGTTACAGCAAAAAGAATTGTCTAAGTGTCAGCTTTTTCGCCAGACTACATTTTTTCGTACCAAATTAAAAATCCTCTTTTTCTGTAGGGTGCGCTATAGCATGGACCATAAGTGTTGTCATAGATAGGGATTCTTTCTCATCCAGTTTACAAGTGATACAATTTCCAACTCAAACTCACAAGGCACATGACAAAATGGCAGACTTCCTGTGCGTCCAGGTGTGGCGCTCCAATTCAGTGTTTGGTTTGTCCTTATGTCCCCTTTCACTGTGCCAAAAGGTTTGAGCCTATGTCGAAAAACGCGCGTTTTCATTTGAATGGGGTCAACTTTGAGGGGGCACTGTCGAGCCATTGTGTTTTGGGCGTGGCCAATTCTCCCATTTCCATACATTTTCATGCCACCCGAATGTCTGTATCTGTGAGTTTTCAGCGACATGTAGCGGGTCAAAAATGCGATCATTGACGGAGAAAAATTTTAGAAAACCAAAAACAATAGTCGCTTGCCGGGGACTGTGTCCGGCTCGGGCCTAATAATAGATAGAGGCATGTTGTAATGGACTTTTTAGATCAGTATGGCATGGAGAATCAGAATATATTTTTTGTTTTCACTTTTGTTCAAACGGTGTTGCGACCACCCAGACTCGAGTTTGTCTCCAGCCTCACAATTCTCACTGGCTTTATCCCTGTTTAGCGTGTGCTATAGCATGGACCATCTCTATTGTCATGAAAATTGATTAATTTTCATCCAGTTCATAAGTGATCACATTTCCAACTCAATCTGACAAGGTACGTGAGAGTTATAAAGGATATTATGCAGTCTCTGGAACATTTAGCCTTGCCACGCCCACATCTTAGAAAATATCATACACATGTAATATATTTTTTGGTTTGTTTTATTGTGTAGAATATACCTGCAACGTTTCATATAAATCGTACAAACTAAAATGTTCAAAGTATAGATAGGTGGCACTGGACTGTGGTGAAATTGGTCTTTTAATGAGTTCTGTGCAGCTTGGGTTAATGCATTAGTGACACGAGTGTGAGCTCAATATTTCAATGCATGTTCGATTTATAAACGATAATGTGCCAAAAAAACAACAACATGTATTCTGATTTAAAATGAGTAAAAGACTTGCCTCAAATAGTGGAGTACATGTGGCAAAAAATCCGAGGCACTCTGATAGCAATAAAAGTTATCAGAGTGCCTCGGATTTTTTGCCACATGTACTCCACTATTTGAGGCAAGTCTTTTACTCATTTTGTTTTTCATCCTGAAAGAGCACCTGATTTTTAGTTACTATTTTAAAGAACGTTTCTTGGACCCAGTGCAGCACTCCCGACCACCTTGCTTTCACGATGTATTCTGATTTGTTTGAAATTGTTCCTCGTAATGTCACTCCTGTGTGTATATGTTAATCATTAATCTTTCGATATCCACGTGCAAACATTCTTGTTTTACTACACTTAATACTGAATTACTTCCTTCCTTAACATTTTGGTCAGAATACCTTGGGTTGGTATTTCAAACTGAAAACAGTAGTTTACAGACATTAAACATTAAATGTGACGGCCACTTGTGTTGGCCTCTTAAGCTGTTTTTTTTTAGCTGTGTCAAGGGAGATTGTTTTGAAATTGTAAACCTTCCTCTTCACTTTCATAATACAGTGTGGGCACAATGCGCATCTTATGGGTAACAATGTTTAGAAAAGTGCAGTTTTATTGAATAAAGAAGATACAAATAAAGCAGTTTTCTAGTACTGGCTTCTTCTTCTTTTTTCCCCCCACAAGGGCCACAGCAGTAGAAGCAGTCACTTTTATTTTTCATACCATACGCCCAAGTTACCGTATTTTGACTGGAGAGAGCAAAGTGGCCAACCCAAGAGGGCAACAGTTGAGTGTGTGCTCAGGTGGAAATCGATTTTGCGACCCCTCATCTCTGCAATAGGCTGTCAAAACTGACCGTTAAAGCAAATGTATTCCTTGAAAGACATGTTTATATTAACTCTACGAGCCTGTCGTGCTGTTTTCAATCGATTTCAGATAAAATTATGAACAAAAGAAGAGAGATGAAAAAGACACCAGAGTTTCGATCAAATTCTTTTTCATGTTTGTCTCGTCTTATTCCATTGTAGCGCCATTAACTGCAGCCTATACTGTGTGGAGTACGAAGCCTCACTGGCCAATTAAAGCTCTGTTCGTTAACTCTGTGCTGTTTTTTTCTTCTTCTTCTTCTTCTTCTTCTACTTCTTCTTCTTCTGCGGAACTAGAAACAGGCTGCAGCCGCTTTGATTTTCCACATACAGTCACTTCAGAGGGAGACTCATTTGTTTTGTTTAGACGCCGGGCCGCTGCGGGAAAAATGGATGATATGAAAATGTATGGACCTTCGGAGTGTTGGAATTACCTGCCACTGTTTCATGACTCATAATATGCAAACAGCTAAAGGGAGCTATAGTCTCCTCTGCGTTTACTGTAGCACGCCGAATAATGCGCAAAACAAATATTAGTCTGTCACTCTGCAGCGCCATCAATCTTCTGGGAGTTGAGGCCGCTTTTCTTTTTCTGCAGTGAAGTATGGGCTCTCGGTATGGCTTCACATGGCAGCGGTAAATGCACACGGGAGACAGGGTAATGTGCGTTTCCGACATGCTTAGACGATAATGTACATGCAGTTTGAATTCTTTTTAACCTCAAACACTGCCGAGCCAAAAACTAAAAAGTCGGCACACAAAAAAAGGGGGCGGCCCATGCTGTAATATTTGGTTAGACCCAAAGACTTATATTTATAGACATTGCTCACTCCTCCATATTTACATTAATTACTCCATTCATTCAAGAATCAGACTCCGCCTACAGAGAATCCCCCTCCCCCACCCAAATAAAGAACAGAGAAACTGAGCAGTAACAATACTCCACATTGCTCGAATAAATACAACATAAATCTGTGTAGTTAAAAATATGATACTCTTCTCAGCATTGTCACGGGAATAAACTGTATTTATAGAAACAATAAAAGTATCTGGAGCCAGGTTTTAAGCGGTTTTAGGGAGGTGTGAAGTCTACATTTGTTTCTGTTTGAAAAAAAATGCATTTTGTAGTCACCCTGGACACTAGAGGGTGGCATTGCTGCAATGTCACCTCTCCACCATGAGGACCAAAGAGCCATTGTTTGGACCACTTTAGCTTTGATTACAGCACGCATTCACTGTGGCATTGTTTCAATAAGCTTCTGCGATGTCAAAAAGATCCAGTGTTGCATTCATTTTCCCCCCCAGATCTTGTAATGATGGTGGGAGAGTGCGACCACTGTGCGAAGCCTTCTCCAGCACATCCCAAATATTCTCAAAGAGGTTCAAATCTGGACTTTGCGGTGGCCAATCCATGTGTGAAAATGACGTCTCGTGCTCCTGAACCACTCTTTCACAATGTGAGAGCGATGAATCCTGGCATTGTCATCATGGAATGAGCCCGTGTCATCAGGGAAGAAGAAATCCATTGATGGAATAACCTGGTCATTCAGGATGTTCAAGTCATCAGTGAATCATTCTTTGGCCACATAGTGTTGCCAAACTGAGACCTGACCAACTGCAGCAATCCCAGATCAGAACAGCCAGTTAAATCCGGGTAGTGACTTTTGTCTTTCAGGCCTTGCGTACAGTAGATAGTGTAACAGTTTGTCTTAATTAGTCTCAAAATGTTTACTGTAAACTGAGTAAAGTTGAAGTAAGTTTCCAAGAGTTTCCAAGGGGTGTCTAGTACTTTATCTGAATAGACGATCAGGTTATAAACAATATTATCTGTGCAAAGAAAAAACAGTATCACACAGATGATTGGAAAAAGAAGAATGGGTGCAGAACACACTCCAGTTCATTTGTATTTGTCTGAAATAAATACACTGTAAACCCTGACTAGCTATGATAACTCAAATTAAATGGGGAAACCCGCTGCACCATATGGTTGTGGTACATAAGCCTAAACCAATTGAGTTCACTTGGACTCAAATCATTTAGTCAACGGTAGCTCAAATCATTTAGTCAGTGATAGCTCAAATCATTAAGTCAACGGTAGCTCAAATCATTAAGTCAACAATAGCATTAAAAGTATAGGTTAATGAACTCAAATGATTCAAGCTTATTATACTCAAACTATTTAAATGCTACATTAACTTAAACCCATTTTAAAAAGGTTTATTCCCTCAATTAAATTGAGGAAACATACAACACTAAACCATGTGAGAAATGATAACACATACAGGAAGAACATTTTCTATGACAACTTTATTTAAGGCCAACTTTCCACCAACAAAAGGGAACTGTAAAAGATGCAGACAGCAAAACATTGTTTTGACCACTATAAAAACAATGTACATGTTTGTGTCCAAGATCTTGTTTCCTGGTCAAACAGACTTGGAGTCATTATATTCACCTTGGTTGTTAAGTTTTCTACTGTTGGAGCTCCAATCTGTATCTGGTTATATTGCATCAGGGAAAACAAAACAAAAACTCTCCTCCATATTTTTAAAGCCCATAATCCAACATCCGATTGAAGCGTAGGACAGCTCGGTACCAAAGTTTGTTGAAACAGTAATTCACTCTGTTGTCTGTAGAGGGAGCTCCATACAGTAATTTAAAACCCTTGTGCTTGAGTTTCAAAATGATAAAATGTAATATATAGTCCTGATCAAGTCCCGACCAGTTGAAAGATGGCAAAAAGGAAATCACTTTTTGCATGGTTGGATCTTAACGAGGTTCCAAGTAGAACTTTATTATGCAACAAGAAAAAATGGGAGCGAGACAAAACATTTTCTGAGTAAAGATTTTAATGAAAACAATTAAACTGGCGGTTTTGCAGCTAATCAAAAGTTTAAGACCACATGCCTTTAACCTCTTGACCCCCACCTGAACTGAGCACATTTTCTCCAGTTCATCGTTACCCAAATCCAAGAAAGCTTCAAGAAAAAAAAGGGTCAAAATAGCAACACAAGACAAAGACGATGAAAATTAAAAAAAAAACGCAAAAGCAAATAAGTGATAAAAAAAGCGATGGGAAAAAAAAAGGTTAAAGTGACGACAACAACGCAAGCAAAAAGATCAGTTTAGATCAGTTTTGTTAGTATTAGCTTTCAAATCAGATATTACACTGGCCTACAGTTCTCCAGTTAAGAAGCTTTTAGATTTGGGTAAGGTCGGCCGAACTAGAGAAAATGAGCTTGGTTCAGGTGGGGTTAAGAGGTTGAAAGGCCAAATCTGTGCAAAAATGTGTATTCATTGTCATTTTCTGTCAGGTTTTCACACTGTTATGACGTCCTGATGCAAAAACAAAAAAAAACAAAAAACATTCTGGTTTTGAACGTGGTCGAGTTGTTGAGCCGCATAAGCAGAACCTCTCGCAGTGCCCCATCGCTGCTGAGGTGAGACGCAATAACAGTAATTTTGAATTTCCTAAAAGATCCTGAGGGTTATGGAACACGATGGTGTGAAAACCTGACAGAAAATGACACTGAATCCACACTTGTGCTCAGATTGACCTGTTAAAAGCATGTGGCCCTAAACTTTAGATCAGCTGCAAAAACATTTCAGTTTAATAGCTGTTTTCAATAAAAGGTTTATTAATTATTATTTTTGTCTCACTTTTATTGTTGAAGCATATTGAAGTTCTACTTGAAACTTTGTTAAGATCCAACCACACCAAACTTTTGATCGGGACTGTATCATTACTGTGGTACCAAAAATATTGTAGTTCTGTTTCAAAGTCCATGTGCATGATATGTCAACCTTAAACCAGTGTGTCAGTCCATTTGTTGAGAGACATCACAACCTGGTCCTTAAGTGCCATGAACACTTGCTGGGATGAGAAAGGATCCTTATCTTGGACACCAGAGCAACAGTTCCCTCCTCAAGCGCCATTTCTTCCTGAAATTGACACACAAAAATACATATGTATTTAGTTTTTTCATCCTGCTATAAATATTGTAAACTCTGGGGAAAAAAACAAACAGTGAATCGTTTAGTTATGACTAGCAGCTTAGATGTTTTAGGCTACAATAATGCAAATTACACAAATTTAAGTGTGTTAGACAACAGTGATCTGAACAGAATTACAGCAGAACTGCGGATTGAGACTAAACCTTGACAAAACAAAAAGAAAGAAACTAAATCAAACCAGGACTAAAGCTGGTAGTCATACCAGGGTAGGAGTAAAATGTGTCTAAACCTGGATCAGGAATTAAGGACTAACCAAGGACTTAACCAGGCCAAAGCAAAGGCATGGCTAAGTCAGTATCAGGATGAAACTATGACTGAACAGAATTATTTTTCTTATTGAGTAAGAAGAAGTCAAAACAACACTGGAGGAATTCCTAAAGACGTACACCATGTCACATACAACTGTCCTCTGCATTTGAACATTCTTCAATGCCACCGGAGTAACCCAGGTTAAGGTTTGTGACTCACTTTCGGGTCCCGAGTCTTGACCCACCAGTTGAGAACCACCTACATAGTGTGGAATGATAAAGACATTTACCTGCAATCCTGCACGTGGAGAGTCCAGCCTCGCTGTAGTTTTCTGCAGAGGGATCTTGTGCTTCTACCTGGAGAAATACAGTTATAAATAATTAAAAGAAATAACATTTTATGAAACTATCACTAAAACTATCACGTTTAGAAATGTCAAAATGTGACTAAAACTAAAAGCGTTTTTGTCCAAAAGACTAAGACTAAAACTAAAAGGGCTTCCAAAAACAACACTGAGTTACAGCATCGAGACCCACCAACACACTGATGACAAGCCAAGATCCAAAGAAGTACATGTTTATGATACCCGTATCTCCCACAAAACATTTTGACAAAAAGAAAAAAATATATATATTGTGATAATAACGCTGAATAAAGTTGAAATAATGATCAAGGCAGCTCTCAAAAAGTGATATTAATAAAAGGTAGAAAGGTTTACGACTCATTTTTGGGTCCTGAGTGTCGATCCACCAGTTGAGAACCACTGATCTAGTGCAGAGGCTTCAATCTCGCTGTAGGGAGCCTCACATCCTTCTTGCGGAGGGACCTTTTGTTAACAAACAAAACAAGTAATTTTTAAGTCAAAAGCATAACATTTTTTTTGAAGAATTAAAAAGATCTAATCCTAAGGGCATGGCTATATGACATAAAGATGATATCACAACATAAATAAGAAATAGTATGATAACGGTATACATTACGATATCATTTACACAATTAAAATGCACAACTGCAGCATTTCAGACAAGCAAACACATGGTGAAAACAGTTTGCAGGGCCTGAGGGGGTTGTACAGAATATTGTACATGCATTTTCCTGAACTCAAGCAAGCCAACTTTTGAACATCAGACACTTCTGAAACGCGCGTATCTGTGCGCGCCCAAACCTGGAGGAGCAGGAGCCCGCTCTCAACACTCCCCACACCTGCAGGAGGAGGAGCCCTCTCCCATTACTCCCCACTCGCTGACCGCGGGGCGTTTTCAGAGGAGAACAGAGCGCACTGAGCCACGGTTCATTTCAGCCACAGTAAATCAGTCTGGCTGTCTGTTAGCTTATAGCTTAGCTTGTAGATGCTCTCACTTGTTTCACGCGGTATTGTCCAACATGAAGGCTTCAATCATCGCCTTATAACCCGGCCTGACTTTGTTGTGATTCGTTAGCGCACGGTTGACTTTATGAATCTTAGCAGCTAAAGTGTTGTAATGTACAACAAGGCCTTACCTCCCTGATGTGGCTGCCCTCTCGGCGGTGTCTGGAGCGGATCACCGGTGTACAGCGGGCTGTGGCTGTTCTTCAGCGCAGAGCGAGTGTGGGACACAGCCTGGAGAAGAGACGGGCTAGTCAGCATAGAAATAAAAAGAGTGGCGCAGCGGCTGCAACTCAACTTAAAATGGCGCCGACAGCGTTTTTTCTCCACTGTGTTTGAAAAATTAAAAGTTCAAGGCGCAATTGTTTTCTTGCTAAGTCTCATTTAACAACTATTACATGCAGCCTACTGTATAAATAAAATATGAAAAGCTGAGCGCAAACCGGTGGTAAACTAATTAGCTTACAGGAGCAGTGCTTCAACCTCGTTTAATCTTAAAGTTAGCTTTAGGGAATTTTGAACATGCACTATCAGTACATAATAATGATAATATTTGTACCGTCCAGTCGTATCCAATGAAGTCTTCGTCTTAGCAAAGGACTCAGGAGCGAGTCTGTGAGATGGTAGAAGCATCATGGCTGCTGCTTCAGCTCAAACCGAAATTTTCAAAAAGTCCAGGGGCGGGGCGTGGGAGGAGCTCCGGTGAACTCGGCCTTGATTGGACTTCCAGTGGTGCAGTCTGCATACGTTTTTGCGCAATACAATTCCATTTACTACTTTATTCATTTGTTTAATCATAACTATCGAACAAATCATGCGACAATAATGCATATACACTCACCTAAAGGATTATTAGGAACACCATACTAATACTGTGTTTGACCCCCTTTCGCCTTCAGAACTGCCTTAATTCTACGTGGCATTGATTCAACAAGGTGCTGAAAGCATTCTTTAGAAATGTTGGCCCATATTGATAGGATAGCATCTTGCAGTTGATGGAGATTTGTGGGATGCACATCCAGGGCACGAAGCTCCCGTTCCACCACATCCCAAAGATGCTCTATTGGGTTGAGATCTGGTGACTGTGGGGGCCATTGTAGTACAGTGAACTCATTGTCATGTTCAAGAAATCAATTAGAAATGATTCGAGCTTTGTGACATGGTGCATTATCCTGCTGGAAGTAGCCATCAGAGGATGGGTACATGGTGGTCATAAAGGGATGGACATGGTCAGAAACAATGCTCAGGTAGTCCGTGGCATTTAAACGATGCCCAATTGGCACTAAGGGGCCTAAAGTGTGCCAAGAAAACATCCCCCACACCATTACACCACCACCACCAGCCTGCACAGTGGTAACAAGGCATGATGGATCCATGTTCTCATTCTGTTTACGCCAAATTCTGACTCTACCATCTGAATGTCTCAACAGAAATCGAGACTCATCAGACCAGGCAACATTTTTCCAGTCTTCAACTGTCCAATTTTGGTGAGCTCGTGCAAATTGTAGCCTCTTTTTCCTATTTGTAGTGGAGATGAGTGGTACCCGGTGGGGTCTTCTGCTGTTGTAGCCCATCCGCCTCAAGGTTGTGCATGTTGTGGCTTCACAAATGCTTTGCTCCATACCTCGGTTGTAACGAGTGGTTATTTCAGTCAAAGTTGCTCTTCTATCAGCTTGAATCAGTCGGCCCATTCTCCTCTGACCTCTAGCATCAACAAGGCATTTTCGCCCACAGGACTGCCGCATACTGGATGTTTTTCCCTTTTCACACCATTCTTTGTAAACCCAAGAAATGGTTGTGCGTGAAAATCCCAGTAACTGAGCAGATTGTGAAATACTCAGACCGGCCCGTCTGGCACCAACAACCATGCCACGCTCAAAATTGCTTAAATCACCTTTCTTTCCCATTCTGACATTCAGTTTGGAGTTCAGGAGATTGTCTTGACCAGGACCACACCCTAAATGCATTGAAGCAACTGCCATGTGATTTGTTGTTTAGATAATTGCATTAATGTGAAATTGAACAGGCGTTCCTAATAATCCTTTAGGTGAGTGTATATCATGGAACAGACATTCACGTCCGAACAAACTTGGGATAAACATCGTTATATACTAGAATTTATCATAATATTCCACATGAAGTGGTAGTCGAGTGGTTATGGGTGTGGGCTATAACCAGTGGTACAAAGGTAGCTGGATCGATTCCCACAAGGCAATTTTTTTCTCTCTCAACAACGTTGGACCAAAATGTGATGCTTGTTATATTACTCATGGTTTTTTACTATGTATTTCAAGAAGGCTATAATTATGAACTAAAAATAATTCACTACTATAAAATCATATTGAACTAGATTGAATTTTATAATTTTATAAACTGACTGCAGGATTGGGAATTATTTATGCCTCTGAAAACATTGTATAAGCATCCTGCTTTTCTGTCATAATAATCACTAAAAGGATTATGCTTTTCTAGATAAGATTGTGGATGAGTGGATAGACACTCAGACTGGAGTGCAGTAGGTGGTGGGTTCAAGACTGATCAGAGTAGTTTTTATTTTTTTCATCTATTCCTTTTTTATTCTACTCACTTTGGACAATGGAGAATTAAAGTGATATTATCAATAATAAAATTATAAATGTTGTCTATTTTGAGTATTTTCCCTAATGTTGCCCACAAATAATACTGACAATAATATTTGACAATAATACTAATATCATGATATCTAACAAAACAAGTTTTATGTTTTCTTTAAAAAAAAAGAACAAAAAATTCAAAAAACAATACAATTTTCTGATTGGTTAATAAGGCGATTTTAAGAAAAAAGTAAGCATAGCTTAAACGGTTTCGGGCACTATAACTTGAAGTGTAACAAGATGCATCAGAACTCAAAGCAATTGAGCTATCACGCCACATTTTTAGATTTGGGTCTCCATGACCTAGTTAAAAAGGGTTACTATAACTCTGGAGCACATTTGAGCCAAGATAGCTTAGTAGGTTTGAAAAGATGGGTGGTTGGGATTTACAGTGTACTTATTGACGTTTTTTATTTTTTTATGTTTTAATGCATTTGTGGGAGCTGTATAAATAAGTTCAGATCAACTCATATTTAGGCCTAGATGTACTGCACCAATAAAGTTTAAACATCACCAATACTATAAGGACAATGTACGTGTTTTCTATCCATCATTGACACACTGCCCCTTTTAGTCCAGACCAATGATTGATGTGGGTTAACCAACAAATAATTCATACATTTATAAAATGTTCAGCATTTTATGTATGATATGTCTTTTTAGTCTAGCTCTCCAGCCTGCCACTCAGCCGCCCGAGCTAACGCGCTAACTATTTACAACTACCACATACAGGTCCCCTTCGAAATCCTCCAACCATCGCTCTGAAATCCCCACGTGATTATTCCGAGCACACTCACGGCGCAAGTTCAAGAGCCATTGAGACACTTGGAGCCAGAGCAACGTGCCTGTGCATCTCCACACGAGGACTGTCCACCATGTTGCGAGGTTATTAATGCTCTCCGCAGTGGAGGCTCTTCTGTTCAGGACACAGAAATGAGATTTAAAACCGCACACAGCTCCAGGGTCACAGTGAAGCACCAGAGTCCTCCATCAAACTCAGTGGGGAGGGAGAACGGGGAGAGGGAACAGCATGCCTTTGCCAAAATGGGTGGCCAATGTACCACCAACGCGTATAGAGTGAATAATAAAGTTCCTCGTGATAGTGCTTTGGGTATCAGTGAAAAGCAGGTCTTGATTACAATGGACAGTTGTTTATTTATGAGATGATTCATATAAAACGATTATAAAAGCTTGAGACCAGAAGCTTGAAGCTCAAAGGGCTTTCAAGGCATTGTAGAAATTTCCCAAAGGTAAAAGCACAGAATCAACTCTGGCAATAGATTCAGATGGCAATGTGTCATACAAGTAGGCGTGGCTGAGGGGGAAGAAAAACACGTTTTAGCCGTTGTCAAGGGGACTATAAACATAGTTATCACACACCAATAAACTCAAGCCAAAATCAGGTCCATATGGATGTTTTGCCACTGCAAATTGTTCAGTAGAAGTGAAAAACTGCACTCGTAGCATGTAGCATGAAGTTAATGTTAGCTTCCTGGTTAGCATTGTCCATTTGTTTAAGTATTTATGAGCTGTTAAACCACTTTGCTCCTCTCCATGTCTCTGTATCCTACTTTAGTTATTTGTTATAATAAATCATCTTTGTTTTCCCTTTCCGGCTGCGTCAGACATGACTGTATATGAGTAATTTCATACTGTATAAGCCGTCTGTATCTTTACTTTTATGACATTTTGGCTTGTGTAAGTAGTCCACAGACTCATTACAAAACGTATTCTAGCTTCATTCTGATTAGCCTCTTAACTTTGTAATGTTGTAAACAGCTTTAGTTTAAGACAACTCTGTTATTGGATTCATGCTAGTTGAACCACTTGTCTTTTGATTACAGCCATTGTAACAGACACATTTTCTGCCTCGTGATAACCCGTGCGAGATGCCTATACACCCAAATGTCAAATCTACCTTTCTATTGATTTTCAGCTGAGATTTCCATGCCATAAGCTCTCGTATCTGTCCTGGACCGCTGAATCCATGGGAACACGCTGACATAATGGCTGAAGTATGAATAGCTAATCTTGAGGGAGATCTGTCCATCGCCAATTGGAACAAAATCGATATCTAATCTCATGGAGAGTGATCACGTTTAATTCTGCTCTGTGCGTTATGGCTTTTGTTGCGGTGAGGGAATGCTGTCGATTTAAATGCAAGGTAGTACTGAGTGAAGGCACAGCAAATGAGTAGGTTGAAGAGTTTGTGGTCCGTGGTGGTCAGTTACTATCGGCGGTGCTTCAGGTGCTGGTTTAACCCTGGGATATTGACTAGGTTTAGGTCGGGTTCAAGTTCCCATGGGGTGGTTTCCTGGTCCACAGTCAATATCTACTGTATCTAAACTGCAATGCATGTGGGTTAGGGTTAGTTAACAAAGGTCCTATATCATGCAAAATTGACTTTTTGGAGTTTTAAGCCATGTTGTTAGGCTATTTCCTTATCAAAAACACCCCCAGAGCGGTTTTTGGCTTCATTCACGCAGTTCTAAGTAATCCTCCTGAATCCTGCTCTCTGAGCAGCTGCTCCGCCCTCTCCTGGTAAACGACTGAGCTGTTCAGTTGTGTCATCACAAAGGAACGGAAGTGCTCGACGTCTGTGATGTAATGCCTTACGGCCTGGTTTTTTATTTATAAAACAGCTTTTTCATTTTATTATTTTTTGTTGTTGTAAGAGAGAAATAAAGAAAAAAAAAAACCTACTCTGGACACGCCTGTTCTTTTTTCTTACCGAACGATAATGTCACGGATGCGCGTTTGGCTACGAGAGGAACAGGACTATTCAACCTTCCTAAAGAAGAGTGCACTCGCCAGAAGTTGGAATTTCTTTCTGGGAATCAGCGACTTTATCAACCAATCTGATGGATGCTTGGTAAACCTTGGCCAGAATCAAAGTGGATTAACTTTTATAACCAACGCGATCTCATGGGGAGTCCAGACTGAGCGGTGAGTCAATCAAAACGTGTGTTAGCATGTGTGTTAGCCATTTACGAAACTGTGTTGCACATGTAAACTCCTTATAACTGCATTATGTGAAGTAACTTCACTTTTTGCAGCGATATTTATATTTATAATACTGTAAATGTGGAATGAGCGGAGAGAGGGGCGGAGTTAACTGAATCGAAGCGTCTTATCTTCCGGGTAGGGAAAATACCCCCCAAAAATACTTATATTTCTCTCAAAAATGAGTACTCCATAGTGATAGAGGTACAATATATCATATAAATGCCTGTACTTTACTTTGGAATGGCCAAAAAAGCATGATACAGATCCTTTAATAAAACTAAATCTATGACTAAAATCTGTCAATCGACTAAAAAAACTAAATAAAAATGAAATTAAGGGAATAAACTTCAGTGACACAGTTTGAAAGAGTCTCATATCATTTAAATTTACTGCTTTTTTTTAACGCGTTGCAAATACCCTGATGTCGCTGACCTCTTGAGCCTTCTCTTCGGTTCTCAGCAGAATTGTTCTCCACATTGAGATCAAGCAGATGTTTGAAAAGTAAAAGCCAATTTGTGTGGTGAATCCAGGCAGTATGAGGTGCAGGGTCCTGTCTACGAACAAGTGTTTAACTTGTTTTTGGTCCAAACTTATACCTGACTTTCCTAACACGTTTCTAACATGTATAGGGATGGGTTTATAAGCAGGGCTCCATGAATTTAAAACAATTTAAAAGATCGATAACACAGGACAGTATAAGACCTGTAAGCCATTGTTCTTCTTGTCGTTCGCCGAATGACATAAACAGACCTCAAATCATGAGTCTGTTTTTTGTCAAAGATGTTTTTGACTGCTTCACTTCCCCAAAGCTCCGGTACACGCTCTCCGCTCAGTGTCCCGTGGTGCGGATCAGCATTGTCAGGTCTGGAGCATCTGTCAGGCGTGTTCAGCTACAGGCGAGCTGCAGGAGATATTCATTAGACAGGCGTCCAACTAGATGCTACGAAAAAAGGCAGCTGCGAAACTCTCAGGATTGTTTCTTGATAGGCGCCAGAAAGACGTGCATGTCAAAATGTTACACAACGGTGAAGCCAAACGTATTCTATGTTTCATCAGTTGAGGAAGGTATACATATTTTTGTGAGTTTATCAAAAACTTACCTGGAGTATATAGTTTTTCATTCAACTGCAGAAGGGATTCAATATATATCTTAAAGGGGGGGTATTATGTAAAATCGACTTTTTCAAGCTTTATATCATGTTATTATGTCATTCCCTCATAAACACATGCCTGGAGTGTTGCCTTGGCTCATTCACATATTTTTGAGTAATCAGTAAAAACTTAGACGGCAGCCATTTTAGGTGTAGCTATGCCTCAGTCCTCCTAGGAACGCCCCCACCTCCTGGAGACGCCTCTGGACCTTTCGTCACCAGCCAAGCCACCAACCACTGCTCCTCAGCTCAGCAGAGCCCCCTCCCCGCACAGTAGTGTTGTTTAGATGCCACAGCAGTGTGCTGAAGGGGGCGTGTCGGAAAGCTTCTTAAAGAGACAGAGGCCTATTTCAAGACGTTCAGTACATCCATTTTGAGAGAGCAATTTTATTCAAGGCAGTTATTTTAATTTACTGCATATACAGACCAACAGAAGGTTACGTCATCATTGTAGTATGCTATAGACTGGTGCTATGTGATTGAAAAAAGCATAATACCCCCTCTTTAAGCTCAGCACACACTACACATTTTCTTTGCCCAATTTTGCTGTACATTTTCAGTCGCGCCAAGTCTTCCCAAGTCATGGCTAGTCAAAGGAAGTCGCAGAGTGTCGTCTTTTGTATTGTAGGAGGGATCACAACTGGAATCGCAATCAAATAGTGTAATATGTTCGACATGTTTGATTTTTAGGCCACGCAGGAGAAGCGTGGGGGATTTTACCGTCCCCAAAGTGACCCCACAGAGTGCAGTGGCCAAGTGAAATACACACAGAAAAACACTGTAGCTTCTCCCTTTTCATTTCTCTGTCACAACAGTGGCACAAACAACTAATTAATGGCCACAGCGAGGCCCGCACAGACCACGCCAAACAACACAACATTATATGAGCGAAAGTTCACACCTTCTCCAGCTCTACTTCAACCGCAAAAAGAGTTTAGTGGCACTTACTCTGTTACTCATACTCTATTCAGCTACTCTTCTCTGCTGTCTCCTCCCTGGGGTCAGCCCTATGTTCCCCGGTACCTATGTTCCCCACTTCTATTGATTAAGATTAGGCACCAGCCCACTATCCTTAAGGTTATTGTCTAGGGCAGGGTCACGGTTAAGCTGCTTGATATATGTATGACGTTTCACTCTCATGACTTGTGATTGGTTGAAGTACCACCTCACCTACGGAAAAAAAAATCGCACCCGGGGAACATAGGTATGCACCCCTCCTCCCACACGGGGCTGGTGTCTGTCCATCTCCTTTTCTTCATAAATCCTCTGGAAATAAGTCCTGCTGCTCCGCGTCACCGACTTTTATTTACATACGACAGAACTATAAAACAAGTTGAAGCCAGAATTATGAATTATATGCCAAGTGCGTTTTGTTCACTTGTACTGGTTTCATTCAAACAGCACAAACTTGAAACCGCATGACGCTGCAGTGGTTCGGCCATTCCCTCTCGTGACATGTGTTGGCGTCGCATCATCCCTGAGGAGCTTTTCCACGCCAGATAAATGGATTGCCTGAATTGATCTCTTCTAATCTCATATCTGGTCCACAAAGCCCAAGTTTCAGTCACCCCGGTGTGTCCCGTGGGGCGATGGGGTGAGCTTTCCCTCTGAGCTGGATCTCTGGGGATTACTGAAGTAAAGTGCAGATTCAGGGGGGCAACCCAAAGTGCAGCCGCCTCGCCTCGGAGCTTCTAAATGTTATTGCATACAAACCCATATGCTTTTGTGTGGGAAAAAAGGAAACCAGTAACACAAACTTTTCGTGAGATATGGAAGGGCATGCAATTGTAGGATTGACAATGGTTGCAAATCCTGACAATAGAGATTTCTAAACAAACCAAACATGGCCCTGTGGCGAAATACTTCCCACAGGACAAAAGGAAAAAGCGGGCACATCAGAATTTGTGTCAAGGGGTGCTAAAATAGGTTGTACTATTTTTTAAATTTTCATTGTAATCATGGGTCTTTTATTTATTTGTAGGAATCCAGAGTTCCATAATGTATTACATAATTAGCAATGGCTCGTGGCTTACTGGCAATAGCTTCACCCGTTTAGAAACAGGCTCTAATTTAAAAGCCCCGTCTATAAGTGTGTCCACAGGGCGGTGCGGCTATGGCTTTGGGGCAGTAAACATCTCCAGGCGTCCCGGGACCGTGCGTGATGTCAAGGCGAGGTAAAGGTTCTGCCGCGGGCCTTTTGTCTGGCTCCACTCCCATTTTCTCATGTTACATTAATGCAGCACGAGTGAGAAAGAGAGAGAGTTCATGAGTCCTGACTTTAAATTTCTTATGACTGCTGCTTGTTAAACTGAGACGCTGCGGGCCATGCACAGCTCTCATCATTAATAAGCTTAATCATCTTGAGTACATATTTATTTAAAACAAAAATCCCACTTCCAGTCATTACCGCACACACCTGTGTCTCCAGGGCCAAAAAGCCCATTCGTTATTCATTCTTTTCAATATAATCCCTGCTTATTGTCATAACATTCAAACATGTTTGTCTGCTTTTGTTTGCCTCTATGCATGATTTATCTAAAAGTGGGTTGTGGAAATAATGCATGTTCTCATCAGTGTCACTGTTGCTAGGATTTACCCTACAACTATCAGAGTCAGAATCAGAATCAGAATAGTATTTATTGCTATTGTGAACCTGTTCTCAAACAATGGCAATACATACTATTCTGATTCTGATAGTTGAAGGTCAGTGCACTAAAGCAATGTTTCTCAAACTGTGGTACAGGTACAGTTGTGGCATTTGGCATAACTATTAGTTCAACCTGGATAGACTCAAACAAACAAAAGCAGCGATTAGGAAGATTTATTGACATGTGTATTAGTTTTGGCGATCAGACCCCGGCGGTAGACATCGATGTATGTATGTAAGTCAGAACGGCTGAACAGCTTGGAGTTAGGGATGTTCCCCCGGAGCCTGGACACTGGTCGTGATATGGAGACCCGTGAAGGATGCAGCAGGGAGAAGCCGTGGGCAGAGGAGGTGGTGACGGGGCGGAGGTGGGTCGCAGCGCTGCTGGGAAGCGAACGAACCATGATTGCTGGGGCTTAAAAGCGGGACCGAGGGCGATGCTACGGAGGTACGGCTCTTACGCTGATGGCTGAGGTGGAGGTGTGGCCCTAACGGAAGCATTCATTGGCTGGAGGTAGGTGTTGCTGAAATTAGTCTCCCAGGTTGAATTAACGCCTAGGCTTCATTTGTCAGGAGCAAAGTCCTGAACCCATTCTGATGTTTTTCTACAAACCCAATAAAGCGGATTAGAAGTGGATCAAATGCAGTCTTATCTTAGACAAAAATGACTTGAAAGGGCTTGAATTATTGGAATTTGTGCTCATTTTTAGTAGATTTGGACTTATGGATCATCTTTTTGTTTTTGTTCAAGTTAACTTACTTTATTTTAAACGACTTAATGCTTGTTCCATTGGCAATTGTATTCCAAGACGGTCCAAACCTGCTCAAAATCAGCATTAAATGTCTTTTTTCAAGCACTTTTCAAGCTAAGACGGCATTGTTTCCAGTGTAAACACAGGTGAATGTATTCATTGGATCAGAGCAGCGCATGTTAACGAACATACATGAAACACAGGCAAACACACCAGACCGGACCGTTGCCCTGGGCTCATTTCCATCCGTTGTCCCGCAGTGGCCTTCGAGGGAAACCTGGTGTACATGCTTTTATTGGAAGGAGAAATCAGAGTGCCAGGGGGAAAAAAAAAGGGGGCGGGGGGCATGCAAATTCAACACAGCGGGGGGCCCACTTTGCCCAGGAATAAAGCCCAGTACTTTCTTGCTACGAGGCATCTGCTGGGCCGCCAACTCAATAATAAAAGTAATTCTGGATCGGAAAACAAATTGGGAAAGTACATACTGTAACTACAGCCCAAAGTTGTTAATTATATATTTTAAGTTCATATCATATCAATACTGAGAGGAAACCCAGTTACTTAAAGACATATTCTGTGGATATTTAATGCAATAAATAAATAATGAATACTCTCTTAAAATACCATGCGGGATGGTAAATAACTGCAAATGTCATCAGGGCTTTCAGATTCTTAGCTTTTATCTTTAGCTTTGTGTAATGCATTAGTGATAAGTGGGTTATTCTACTTAAGAGATCAAAATAATAATTGTATATTGCATTTGAAATAATCTGGATGCAGACAGACGCTGTAGAGGATTAGTGATATCCCCAGACATAAAAAAAGACATACAGAGGCATTAGTTGTAGCGCTCTCATTGAAATACAGCTTCAGAAACTCACTCCAAGGAGACGGTTTAAAACTAATGACTTTTATTATGAACAATAAATAATCTCCTTAAAGATCCCTGTTTAATTCATGCATATGATAGTGAGGCTCGTAGGCCTTATAGTGTTCATATGGAGTGTGAATCTGAATTTCAAATCTTAACACAACCCTTTCGGAAAACTCTCTCCGGGAATAAAAGAAATAATAAGCTTTTTAAATGTATGCCAGACATGAAATAAAAGGTATTCACAGAATAAATGAGAAAAGGCATTTGTGAAGCCAAGGTGCAAAGGTTGGCTGCTAATAATACACACTACCTCATCAACAAATTCCAACACAAAACTGATTGAAAACCCCCATATAAAATTCAGAATAAAAATAAAACATTCACAACACGCTAATTTTCCAGCTCCAGACCAAACCTAGCTCAAAGATTTGGAGAAGCGTTATCGTACCAGGACCAGGGTTGCCAGATACCAGCCGACAAACCCGTCCAAAAGTATCGGCTAAACCAGCCAAAACCAGCAGGCAGACGACGTGACTGGAATTTACAAAGTGCTTTAATTGTTTACAGGACGATCACCCAGATCCGCACGGACAGACCAGCTCTGACTGCTCAGGATTTTTGGTAATGTTATTCCAAAAATGTATTGTATGTATTGTAATGTAGCAAAATATATCGCTCATTAAAACACCACTTCCAAAAACCACACACTCAGTTTTCATCCGCTGACCTCACTTTAACCGAGCACACTTTCGTCAGCTTCAGCTTTACCCAAACCTAAAAGCTTCTTAACTGCAGACGTCTCATTTGAAAGCTAAGACCTACAAAACTGAGCTTTTTCGTCACAATTTGTGTTACTTTTGGTTGTGTTCTTGATGCTTTTTCATCATTCTTTCATCTGTTGCGTTTCCATTCAATTGTTTCCATCTCATTCTTGCCAGTATTTTGACTCTTTTTTTCAAGAAGCCTTTAGATTTGGTTAATGCCGAACTGGAGAAAATGTGCTTTTAACGCTAACCTGAACCGAGCACATTTTTCTCCAGTTTGGCATTACCCAAATCTAAAAGCTCTTTAAAGGGGGGGGTATTATGTAAAATCGACTTGTTCAAGCTTTATATCATGTTATTATGTCATTCCCTCATTAAACACATGCCTGGAGTGTTGCCTTGCCTCATTCACATATTTTTGAGTAATCAGTAAAAACTTAGACGGAAGCCATTTTAGGTGTAGCTATGCCTCAGTCCTCCTAGGAACGCCCCCACCTCCTGGAGACTCCTCTGGACCTTTCGTCACCAGCCAAGCCACCGACCACTGCTCCTCAGCTCAGCAGAGCCCCTCCCCGCACAGTAGTGTTGTTTAGATGCCACAGCAGTGTGCTGAAGGGGGCGTGTCGGAAAGCTTCTTAAAGAGACAGAGGCCTATTTCAAGACGTTCAGTACAGCCATTTTGAGAGAGCAATTTTATTCAAGGCAGTTATTTTAATTTACTGCATATACAGACCAACAGAAGGTTACGTCATCATTGTAGTATGCTATAGACTGGTGCTATGTGATTGAAAAAAGCATAATACCCCCTCTTTAAAAAAAAAAAAAAAACATAAAATAGCAACAAATATGAGGATGAAAATGTAACAAAAACGTGCCAGAAAAGCAACAATAATACAACATAAAAGTGGCATTGCACTGTTGCTCTCTGGTCCAGAAGCTTTTAGATTTGGGTTCTTCCAAACTAGAGAAACTCGGTTAAGGTGGGGGGCAAGAGGTTAAATCAAAAACAGACAAAAAAAACAACCCCCTTGTAACCCTGACAAGTTGGGCCCGCAGATTTAACAGATGGATCAAATACAGCGGGACAAATACGTGTTGGCCACAGTAAGTAAATAGCTGCTAAATATTGACATTGTACAAATAGAGATAAATATTGGGTGGTGACATTGTCTTTCTCTCTTTGTTCTACTGTCGCCCTGTATTCTGGGCTGTTTGTAATATTAATATTAGCTTCGAGGGTGAAATTGTACGCAATGTTTTAATCATGTGCGGGGGTTTAAAGGTGTATCAATTCCACATGGATTTCTCTCCCTCTTGTTTCTTTTCTTTTTTCGTTTGGCAAAGCATAAATCTGAATGTGTTTTGTAAAAAAGCAACATGATTCATTGGACCTGGAGGATTACCGCCCGTGTCATTCTGACCCTGAGAGAGAATCGCCAGCCGCCGGTTCATGAAGCTAATGCTTTACTTAAACTGAATCCAAGATGAGAGATTGCGGGGCCTCTTCAATCCAAGGTCAAACCATCTATTGCTGTGACTTTTGCCATTCATAAATACAAAATGAAAAGCATTCACTTCAGAATTGTATTAAGTTCATTCTGTTGGATGATCAAACCCTCCCAACTACTCAACCCCAGTACATGTGTGACCCCTAATGCTACATATTATGGAGAGTAGTGATGCTGTGGGAAGGGCAAGTATCGAGTTAAAATTGCATTCAGCTGTACGGCGTCCCCTACGGTGCTGTTACGGACCGGGACATTTTAGCTTTGTTAACCAGGCTCAGCCGAGGCATTAGATCTCCTGTGTGCCGCGGTGAGAGCAGCGCATTAGCCGTCATCGTTCGGGGGCGTTGCTGCATAATTAAAATTGCGTTTCATTTCTCAGCCTCCTTGACTCCACGTTCATTAAGTAACAATGAGAGGGGCTGTTGAGCAGGAAAAATTTATAAGTTTTGCACCGCTTTTAATAACAAGTAATATGAACGTGCGCCAAGCATATTAAAATGCCATTGTGTTATTCATATTATTGCCATATGCTGTCGCTATTATGGAGTAATTGCATTCCAGTTTCCAAAAAGACTGGGGGGGGGGGAGTTTTACAAATAAAACTGTAGTAGGCCGATATTTGGATAAAACAGATATATACACAAACATATACTGTATATGACGTCAGTGTTGGAAACCATTTTGGAGGAGAACTTAAAACATCTGTTTACAAATTACTAGAGTAATACATTTTGTTTACATAGTATACTGTAGATCAGTGGTTCCCAAAGTGGGGTCGAGAGGCCTCGTGTTGGGGTCCCCAGATGATTATAAGATAAAATAGCCTTTACTGATCTCACGATGGAGAAATTCATATCTTACATTCAGCTCCCAGAAACATTCACGGTGTGCAGAATAGACAGGAAATGTGCAAACAATTAAATAGTTAATGGAGGTATCTTATATACAAGGACTACCAAAAACTTTAAGGGGGCAAAACGTATGAACAGTAAAAAAATTGAAAAAATGTCAGTCAGGTTTACAGTCATAGAGCATCCATCCATCTATTTTCTTCTGCTTTATCCGGGGCCGGGTCGCGGAGACAGCAGTCTCAGCAGAGATGCCCAGACGTCCCGATCCACGCAGACCTCCTCCAGCTGTTGTTTACATGTCAATTTTTTGTCGTGATCTGCTTTCTCTTGCCCGTTTTGTGTGTGTGTGTGTGTGTGTCCTTGGTGTTTTATTTTGACATGTCTTTTTGATCTTGGTGATTTTCTGTTTGACTTCCCTCAAGTTAATTCTCTGCCCCGCCCTAATGTGTTTCATCTGTGCATCAATCCCTCTTGTATTTCTACCCCTGTGTTTCCCTTGTCCTTTGTCAGTGCATTGTCTTCATGTCCGAGGCATGTCTGTGAGCTTGTTTTTTCAGTTTCTCTGGCTTTATTTTGGGTTTTTGTCAGTTTCTTGTTTGGACTCTTTCACTTATCTTCATTAAATCAGTTTTGTTGTAGTGCCTTTTTCTTTCCTCGTTTAACATCAAACCATGACATTTTTGGGGTCCCCTGTTGTAGATGACTGTAATCCGTAATTCAGGCAACTACCATCGAAAAATAGCTCTTATGAGCATAAATTGCGACATTGAATTTGTTTGAAGCATGTTTGTTTGTCTTGTAAGCCTGCATGGACACTCAACAACATAACAAGTAACACAGGTGACTATAAACCTTGTTGTTCTAACAATGAGATACTGTGCACAACAACAACAAAACCTCATACAGGATATAAAGTGTGTTGCCTCCTATTCCACACTTTATAAATAAAACACACAAAGGCGAAAGTATGATTCTTAAAGAGCCAACTTAAAATCTGCTCATCAGAACCAAAACACCTCAGGTTTAGTGGAATGTACTTGCTCAAACAAAAGATTTCGCAAATCAAAATAAAGTGGACAATATAAAACAAAATGAAACTCATCCTCCACCACATTCAAGTCACACAGGTACTCAACACGCTATAGATTATGTTCAGGAGATCTTAAGAATGTAATATAATTCTTCCATGTAGACAAAATGTAAAGGGTCACAAGGGTCTGAAACACAAGCATTTGGAAACACTCCGCCGAAACTTTTCTGCCAAAGAATAGTCTCTGAAAGTTGCTGCTGTGGTCAAAGCACAAACATTTGTCCACTTCAGAAATGCACTTTTGAATCAGTTCAATCAGCGGCCAGGCCATCTATCACATCTATCACCGGGACTGCAGAGCCCCACCAGCACAACAGCGGCTCATTGCGACAGGTTTGGCCCCTAAAATCAACTTACAGCCCCGAAATACGAGACCTGCGAGGAGCGGTGATTGGATTGGCCTGAAGTCGGTGGAAAAGTCGCACGAAAGAATAAAAATAAACAAAGTGTGCACGTTTGGATCTAGACAGGGCAGCCTCTCAATTATTACAATCCAATCTGTTGTGCTGCACCACCTGCCAGTGTCATCAGAAAAATAACGCCAGCTATGAAAGTTGGGAGCAAAGTTTTGTTTACAGCTTGTTAAAGCAGATAGTGTTGAGTTTTATTGCACTGATAAGGCTTGCAAAAGGTTTGGAAAGCGTTTCAAGCTGAATGAGTTGAACAGTGATGCAAGACGGGCATCATGTTCACTGACAATAAAAATGCTAAGTAGTGAGTCTCAATTATGCTGTTCTCCGCGCCAGCCATAGTTGGAGCTTGAAGAAATGTGGCTTATTTTAGTTTAAACATTTGGCATGGAAACCGATGGTTGTAATACTATTACTTTCATTCCTTTGGTCTGATCCCATTTCCTTTTGTAACAGTAAGTTGAAGTATCTGGCACCAGACCAACTAAAATGAAAAAGTAAAACTATTGAGTAGTGATATTTCCATCCAGAAATACATGACAGAATTTTACTTCAACTAAATTGAATTACAATCTGATATAAAACTTGAAAGAATGTTAACCCTCATTAGTGCTGTCCTCTGTGCCATCATCTGAAGCTGGTTTGATGGGCATTTCAAATACTCAGCTCAGAGTGTTCGGAAAAGAACATTTCATATTCAAAACAGCAACAAAGCTTAGCGTTCTGGTCACATGCCGTTAAGTGTGGTTGCATAATACTCTGGGGTAATCTTGTTTAGACAAAGTCTACAAACTGCCAGCCATGAAAGCAATGATGTGACATTCTTCAGTGCAATTTGTAAATAATTCAATCAAATTAATAAATTCATAAAATAAATGGAAGTGTGCGACACAGTGCTGTCTTTCTGACAGACACATCTCGTGAAATTAAGTGCTTTGAAACAGCGCCGTGTCCTTCATTATTAAACACCTCAAGGGTTTGCTCTTTCAAATGAAGAATTAGTGTGAGGGAGAGAAGGGACAGCTCCAGTCATGTCCGGGTCTGGGAGAACTAAAATCAAATTTGTCAGAGAAGATTTGTTCTGACATTTGGAAACAGACTTGACTAGACAGTAATATGGCCCTTACGGTAATAAATGTAGTTCAACCAAAAGAGACTCAAGCAGACACAGAGGAATGTGTAAGGTGTGATGAATAGTTTATGGACTTTGATGCGTTGGACCAGTGGTGGCTGAGTGGTTAGTGCTCCCGCCTCCCAGCAAGAAGGTCCTGAGTTCGATCACTGCTCTCACACTTAACACTGTAGAGTCTGAAACCCCCCCGCCCCCCAAACAGGTATAACAAATCCCTGGCTCATCAGCATACAACACTGAGGGCTTTTAAATCAATTTTGTGAGTTTGCGAGTTCTGTTTGTCTTTTGTTATGTTTTTCTCAGGCACTCATAAGTATAATTGATGTAGCGCTCTGAATAATGAACATGTTTGATTTCATTTCCCATAAAACTGATTTATCACGCTAATTGAAGAGCGCGTGTGTAAATCCCTTCTGCAACGAGGCACGGACGCGATTAAAAGCCGTAATCATGATGTCCAACATATGGGTGAATTGATGGGTTTCGAGCCTGCGCACACATGCATATTTCAGCGCAAGGCGATGCAGGTAAACCCCAGCCCCGTCGCTTCATTATGGGAGCGCACATTCGCCCGTAGATCTATTACTGATCTATTCCTGAGGGAGGAGGTTTGAAGCAGCTGGACTTCTTATCTCTCCTAGGCCGTCAACACTTCCCTTCAAGGCCAAGCCAGTTTCCAGGCAACATGGAAATGCGGAGGAAGAGTGAGGGCAAAATCTTTGAACACCTTTTGGGAGGAAAAGGGTTGAACTGTGAAGGGAACTACCTGCTCTGGAGAACTGATCTAAAGCTGAGACCAAGAAAAAAGCAAATTCATTATAAATGTATGAACTATTGCTGGAATAATTCTGTTCCTTCTGAGAGAGGAGGTTTGAAGCAGCTGGACCTCTTATCTCTCCTACGCCGTCAACACTTCCCTTCAAGGCCTAGCCACGGAGCTAAACCTGATAAGGACTGAGCTCTCTGGGTCATATTTTGCATAACACTGACTTTCAGACTGTAAATAACCGCACACACACACCCCCTCCCAAACCACGCCCCCGTCGTTCTGCGTCTGCCTCAACACGTTTCTTCAGCCCCACCCCCCAGTCAATGGCCAGTCATTGTGTATTTCCCATGTCTTTTGTAAGGCGCATTGAGTTGCCTTGTGTACGAAATGCGCGGTATAAATAAAGTTGCCTTGCCTTGCCTAGTGGGCATTTATCTCAGTTAAACATACAGTTAAAGATTCAAGCCAATGTTCATTAAGGGGGATCAAAGGTGTTATGAATCTGAATCACTGAAATCCATACTTGCTCTCATTTCCAGGCATGCTCAGGCTGTGCAGATAAATAGAGGCCCAACAGCCCATTAGCGGAATGTCCATTGCTTAACTAGGTAGATATTTACTGCAGTGAATTTTCCACATTAAATGGAATGGCATTAGCGCTTTATTATATGTTGACAGCAAATGACTAATGATCTACTGGCAATTTTGGAAAACAACTCAATTTTCAAACGGTGGCAGAGGGAGACTGTTAAACTGTCGTGGTAAATAACTAACTTTGCAAACACATCCCAAATATTGGCAGGGGATGAAGTGGAATATTCTCCGACTACCACAACATCAACGCTGGGCTCTGGAGTTTTAGCAAAACAGGGAAGTCTGCAGGCCAGTAGATGAGCTCTGCATGGACAAACACTGCGTTATGACGACGTTTATGGAACTATTTTGCAGATAAGCTAACGTTGGTCACAGCTGGCGGTTGAAAGGCAAAGACAGACACTAGTCATGGGATTTACGTCTCTTTACTGGGAGCCGAGTCTTTTGGGATTCGTTCATTTCAAAGAGCCGTTGAGACTGACTCTTTTTAATATAAAATTTCAATAACTCACAATATCTAAAGCGCGATCGATAAAAGGCACTTTTTTTTTACAATGGGACTGATATTTACGCTATGAAAAACATGTACTTTTGTTTGTGAATCAAATCTTGCGCCACAACTTATACAAAGAGGCTGCGACTGTCTGACAAATCATTCTTAGTGCATTTAGCTTTCACTTCAGCGCAAAAAGCTTTCACCTGTGTCGCCTGCTCCAGTGTTGGGCTGATTCTTGTGTTCGTTCGGGGAGTCCTGGGTAAAATTGACTGGAAAAAAAAAAAGATCCGGCTCTTTTCACAATTGAGATCCGGCTCAAACCGTTCCCCTTAAAGAGCCGTTCAAAAGAGCCGGTCCGTCACATTACTAAAAGACATCATTTAATAACCGCGTTGCAGTTTATTTATAACATCGTCTGTGCTATATCTGTTTGAAAGTGTCCGGTAGTACCTGCCGCATTCGGACGGTGCTAAACTTGTACATGGTCCGATGCACTGGCTCTAAGTGGAAATACAGGTAGATGCGCGTCGTATAAAGCGGAATTGACTGTGGAAAGCTTAAGTGTAGTTTGGTGTAGCTTGGTGGAGCCATCGCGTCTTTCATTTGCTTTGACGACCCAGGCTCATACCAGACATTTCTGAATTATCAGAATCAAAATGGCAAAAAGCAGTTCACATTAGCAGCTCGTCTTGTTGTTACCACTAATAAGACATCTGAGGAGCGCTTAACAAGACTCTCATTGTATTTGATTTTTTTCTTAGCATATGGAAGTTAAGCAGTCTAATGTCCCGGTGCCAGCCCCCTCCTCCCGTGACAGTCACTAGTGTCAGTGAGAATGCGTGCTGCCCCCCGGGCTCCTCTGAGACTCAGTGTTCATTAGGCTTATGAACTGGCCATGTGTTTGCACCTTCTGCCACATCACCCGGGCGGCTCCATATGCTCCATACAAACCATTATGTCTGGGTGACAATTAAACTCCCTGACAGAGACCAGCAACTTTTCATTCAACCGTGGACTGGGGCTGGTTGTTCCACGGGTTGGTTGTACCAGGGCTCCAATTCAATGCATGTTACACTATATAGATGATATGTAATGTTCCCGCAAACTCTATAAGAACGAAATATAATGTAGTGGTCTTCTTATTTTGTGCATCCACAAGAGATGAGCCAGTTTGCCAGCGCTTATTTGTACACAATCCAACTCCAGCGCCATAGGGAGCCTTCTGTATAAGGTAACATTAGGACACACTGAATATACTTGCTGTGGACGCATTACTACTACTAGTGCTGCTGCTGCTGCTGCTATTACTACTACTACTACTACTAATACTACTACTAAGATAAGATAGGACTTTAACGATCTCACAATGGAGAAATGCACTTGTTACATCAGCTCTCAAGAACACTCAGGGGGTGCAAAATGACAGGAAAATGTGCAATCCAGCAATAGTAACAAGAGGTATCTTATAGTGATGTGATGTACGTGACGGACCGGCTCTTTTGAACTCTTTAAGGTGAACGGTTCGAACCGGATCTCAATTGTGAAAGGAGACAGATCCTTTTTTCAGTCTTTACCAAGAACTCCTCCGAATGACTCAGCCCAACAACGGAGCAGGCGACACAAGTGAACAAGCATTTGCACTTAAGTTAAAGCTAAAGCCCTTTTAAAGATTTTAAACGACTTTAGATTAAATTATGATTCTAAAAAGTTGACAGTGTTGGTTCTACTGGATCTGAGCGCTGCCTTTGATACAGTCGACCACACTATTCTTTTAACTCGTTTAAAACACATTGGCCTCTCTGGTGCTGTCCACAAATGGTTTACATCCTACCTCACAGACAGGACATTCATGGTAAGTGTGGATACCTGCTCCTCTAAGGTCCATAAAATTACATGTGGTGTGCCCCAGGGTTCGATTTTAGGCCCAGTGCTATTTAACCTGTATATGCTCCCTCTTGGTGGTGTCATCAGAAGACATGGAGTCAACTTTCATAGTTATGCTGATGATACACAGTTATACATCTCCATGTCTCCTGATGACACCAGGCCAATGGACGCACTTTTTAACTGCATTTTGGATATCGAATCCTGGATGACAGAAAACTTTCTCCAGCTTAACCAGGACAAAACTGAAGTTTTAGTCATCGGTCCTGAGGCCCAGAGAGAGAAACTTTTACCCAAACTACAGTCATTGTCTTTTAATCCTTCCTCACAGGTGAAGAACCTGGGCGTGATCTTTGACTCTGAGCTGACTTTTATTCCACACATTAAGAATATCACAAAGATAGGTTTTTACCATCTAAAGAACATAGCCAGAGTCCGCCCCATTCTCTCTCGGGCCAACACGGAGACGCTGATGCATGCTTTTATCACCAGTCGTATCGACTACTGTAATGCCCTGCTTTCTGGTCTTCCCAAAAAGAGTATCTCAGGTTTACAACTTTTACAAAATTCAGCAGCTCGTGTCCTGACAAAGACCAGGAGGCGGGACCACATTACACCGGTTTTAGAGTCGCTGCATTGGCTCCCCGTGTGTTTCAGGATCGATTTTAAAGTTCTTTTAATGGTTTTTAAATGTCTTAATGGTCTTGGTCCTTCTTATCTCTCAGAATTGCTTTTACCTTATGAACCTTCACGGCCCCTTCGCTCCACCGGCAGAGGTCTGCTAGTTATTCCTAAAGTCAACAGAAAGACTCACGGCGAGGCGTCTTTCCAGTATTATGGCCCTCACCTCTGGAACGACCTGCCGGAGGAGCTCAGGACCGCAGAGAACGTTCATGTTTTTAAAAGCAGGCTTAAGACCCACCTTTTTAGTTTAGCTTTTAACTGCTAGGCCTATTTATTTAATTGTTATTAATATTTATTTATTTATTTATTTATTTATTTATTTATGTTTTCTTTATGTATTTTACCTCTCGGCCTATTTTAGTGGTCCTTATATTCTTATTTTTACCTTTACTTTTTACTTATTTTAACCATTTTTATGGTCTCCCAGTTTCCTCTGGAGGAGCCCTCTGCCTCGGGAGCGGGGATTGGCTGTGGCTGCTGGGGTGCTGTCCTGTGGGTGTCTGGATGGAGGTGTGGTGTTTCTACCGCGCCTCCTCCGGGCGTCCTGTGTTGGTGCCCTGTAGCTGCAGCCGAGATGCTGCTCCCGATGCAGACGGCTCCTTGGATGGTGTTTCCTTACCTGGTTTATCTGTACCCAGCCTTACCTCAGCCTTATGTCCATTGTGTCCATTGTTTTACCTTGAGTGTGTGGTGTGTCTCTGGGAAGGTGGGTGGGGAGAGTGTGAGTGCGACAATGTGTTTGTATTTGTGGGAGGAGGTGGGTGTGAGAGAATGTTTTTAAATCTGTAAAGCACTTTGTGTTACATGAAATGTATGAAAAGCGCTATATAAATAAAGATTGATTGATTGATTGATTGAAATATAAGAGCCCCATTGTAATTTTAGATGATTTATTTATTTATTTTATTATCATTTTTTAAAATTACTTTATTGTGTGGTTTTACATTTCAAATGTCTACATTTTTACGTTTCTATTATTACACTCACTATTGTGTCTCTTTTTTTCTTTCCCACCTGTGCAAATAAAATTGACAACAAAGGGATCTATACATGCCTGATGTACTGTGACAATGGTTTAAGCACATACCTGTGTATTAATTGGAGTGATGGTAGCTAAAAAAAATTATAATAATGAAAAAAATAAACAGAAGGAAAAACAAACAAATCATAAATAAATAATAATAAAATATAATTATAATAAAGTAAAAATATGTTTTTATTTATTTTAGATGATTTAAACAATGTGTGCCTTTATCGATCATGTCTTAGTAATGTCGTGAGCTGACATTACTGAAATATTATATTAAAAGTATATTTTGAACGACCAAAGAAAAAAAAGTCCCATCACTATTATATACAATCAATATAAAAACTGTAGAAGGGCAATATATATATATATATATATATATATATATATATATATATATATATACTACTGATGGATATAACCAGATGTAAGATGAATATATATTATTTCCTAGAACATTTACAAACTTGTTCCAGTCAGTTGTATTTCCAATGTATTTTTTCTTCTACCTTTACTACTGCTATACCACTGTATCACTCCTCTTCCTCTGTACATTATACATGTATGTGTTCCCCCTTGGGCAGTGCATTAGTGTGACCTAATGTTACCTACAGCAACAGCACACCTAGAGGTGCTAGAGTTGGACTATATAGAAGCAAGTACTGGCAAAAATGCCTTTTCCTGTAGTCCGGATTCAGAAAACTTTATTGATCCCGATGGGTAATTCATCTGCAGCAAAGCTCAGAACGTTTCATAAACCCACCATACACATCCAGTGTGTTATTTATCTACTTTAGTTTGCCCTTATTTAATTTTGGTTGTCGTTTGGTTCACCAGTTCTTTCCAAAATATTACATTTGCAACATAATTAACCTGTCCTATACCTTTTTTACTTGTACTTGTGAGACATACATTCTGAAATCATCTGGCTGCTTTCATTTCCGTCACGTTGGATCGAGGTCTGCGCAGAGTAGAGGCTGCATTCGGAGAAAAAAGCCCTCAGTGGATAATTATTGTCAAGAGTGAGAAGAATTTTAATTTAGCTCGCTTTGCCGGAAACTGCTCTGCGGAGACTCCCACTGCTCAATTATAGAGATTTCACTTTCTGCAAAAGAAAAGGGTTCAGGACATGACTACAGGTGGCAGTCGGACCAGAAACGTTCAGGTAATTGAAGGTTTGTCCAATGAGTGAGGCCCCTTTGTGACTGGAAAATTGTATTAGAAAATTGGTTGCTGACAGATTTTTTGTGGATACATTGTGTGCTTTGGGCTTAAAGGAAACTCGCGAGATCAACTTTTTGAGCTTTTAAAAGTCCCATGTTTTTGTCCAATTTTGAACAGTGCTGAAGTCGAAAGAGCGCAACCCGTGTATCCAGGAGCTGGTGTGTGCACCGGGAGTTCAAATATTGCTGGAAAATTCTGGCCAAATTAACATTACATTTCGAGTCAAATACATTGTCATTTTATTTTGACACAATGGCCTTGGGGAGCTTAGACAGACGAACAAGTGCCTGGTCTGGTGCCAGTTGTGGAAACTGACATGACTGGCGGTCTCCTCAACGTCTCCTCAACTCGGATTGACTGCGCGCATACAAAGGGCCTATCTCACTGCCCTGGAGACTAGTTGGAGACTAGATTAGCCGCTAGTCTGAAACAAAAAACAAAAACAAAAGGTGAAAACAAACGGGTTCGATTTCAGTCGAGTTTCCGCATGGTTTCCGAGAGGTCTACACACGGTCTCAAGCAGCTGTGGCCATGTTGCGAACTCCATGTCCTCAACCTGGGAGACGTTTCTGTGACGTCCCCGCAATGTTTCCAAAACCTGTCGGATAACAAGGAGATCTCAAACAGACTCCATATGACTCTTTAAGATCAACAAATAGTATTTGCGACACAACTGCTTGAGACCGCGTAGACCTCTGGGAGACCATGCAGAGATCATGCGCAGACCACACAGAATTTTTTAACCACATGTTATAATGCTGTTCCCTTGGCCAAAAGAAACGGAAAATGGAAAAAAGCTGCAATAGAAACAAACTGTATAATAACCTATAACCTAAACTGTCTGTGTTCTGAATTGCACTTAGACAGAAAGCAAAAAAAATCCACAGACTTGGCTCCCATCAAAGAACGGTGAATCCAGGTGGGAGTGTGAATGTTATACAGTACGTGTCTGATTTAAAACCAGGGACTGATAACAAAGACATTTGAAAGAGCTTTGCATCTGCCACAGAGTACATGAGAAGTACAGCGTGGATCAAAAGCCCCGCATGCCTCCCGATGAGTACCTCATTAATATCGCTCAGTTCTGCGTACATCAGACCTGCGTGAAACCGTCTGAAACACCTCGCTATTCTGGCACACACTAAATGACTTCACGTGAAGAGAACATCGCCCGGGCCCCGTTTACAGCAGGAGTGATGCGTGTGCTGTGTTGTTCCAAAGGGCAGTAAGCATGAATGAAGTGTATTATTAGTTAATAGTCAAACGTACGTTCTGCTGGTGATAGTATATTTATTAAGTGATAAAAAGTTGCAAAGGTGGACTGTGGTGTCTCCATCAGAAGCATCTTCAGCTTCATTGGATTCTGATAGTAAGATAAAAAAGTAAACTGTAAAGGGGGCAGCAGAGGAAGGTGAAGTTCAGCTCAGAAAGCCCTGTCCAAATCAACGTCGCTAAAACGCAAGGGGCGACAGTTGGCAGATGGTAGAGCGGGTCGTCTCATGATCGAGTGTTTACGGCTCTTGCAGGTGCAGACTTGAGCAAGACACTTCACCCAGCTTGCCCCCAATGTCCGCGTAGAGTGAATGAGAGTGTGAATGTTGATGTAAAGCGATTTGGATAAAAGCAGAGTGAGATTTAGCTTCACGTCCCTCCATGCTAGCAGAGGATGAGTTCATGTGCTTAGAAGTGTTGGGGAACTGTTTTTCAGACATAGGTCTAAAAGCATTATTTTAAGCTAGAAAACATACATTTATTTTTTGTCAAATCTCTATTGGTTATTAAAGAGGGGGTATTATGCTTTTTTCAATCACATAGCACCAGTCTATAGCATACTACAATGATGACGTAACCTTCTGTTGGTCTGTATATGCAGTAAATTAAAATAACTGCCTTGAATAAAATTGCTCTCTCAAAATGGCTGTACTGAACGTCTTGAAATAGGCCTCTGTCTCTTTAAGAAGCTTTCCGACACGCCCCCTTCAGCACACTGCTGTGGCATCTAAACAACACTACTGTGCGGGAGGGGGCTCTGCTGAGCTGAGGAGCAGTGGTTGGTGGCTTGGCTGGTGACGAAAGGTCCAGAGGCGTCTCCAGGAGGTGGGGGCGTTCCTAGGAGGACTGAGGCATAGCTACACCTAAAATGGCTGCCGTCTAAGTTTTTACTGATTACTCAAAAATATGTGAATGAGCCAAGGCAACACTCCAGGCATGTGTTTAATGAGGGAATGACATAATAACATGATATAAAGCTTGATTTTACATAATACCCCCCCTTTTAAGAATAAACCAGCATATAAACAAGCACATGTCCAATATATAAACAATAAAGCTAACACAAACACAACTCTGTTACTCTCATACAAAATATCAAATCTAGAAAAGGATAACTGTTCGAGACTGTTACCTTCATGTGTGCGCAGTTCTGTCTGTGAGTTACATATTCAAACTCAACTTGCAGCTCAGCCAAAAATAGCTCCACGCTGGCACCAACTTTCAGCAGTCCTCAACTTTTTTTTTTTTATATTTTGCTTTTGTTCCAGCACCTTTGAGGATGCTTTCTTATTTTTGTGTTCCCCTAAGATGCCTCCTGAAATCATGTCAGCGTGTTCAAAGCGGCTCGGGCTGATGCTGCCCCACTTCAGTGACAGACAGACGGGGAGCACAGACACATCCACAGCGGAGTTAGTCTCGTTTGAGACAAAAACTGGGAAAGTTTAGCCGTCAAAGGGATCCCCGCGCAACAGAAAGTGTCACCTCACATGTAATGACTTTATTATAGCTAGCAGGGTGTGGCTTGGTTTGACACTCCATAAAAGTGTATAAGTTAATTGGTTAGATCATAAATGTGGGATATAATGGTTGGTAGTCATTTGAAACACATATTGTTCACAATCTTGCACATTGTCAGTAAATAGGGGTGAGCAGAGACAGACATTCCATGAGACAAGATGCACAATTTTAACATAATTTGTACCATTAAAGATGAAATATTTCCTTTTACTGAACAGTTTAACAAAATGAAAATAAAGGGCAAACCAATATATTATGGAAACATTGGTGGGTAACTATTAACAAAATATTCCTTTAAGTACCTTTAAAGCAGTACTAAGTAGCTTGTTTGCTGTAAAATAAATCCTTTCCGTAGTCCCTCTGGGGTCATACAAGTGTTAATGGTTTGATTGGAGGGTCTTTCATCTCCCCCTGGTGTCTCTGGCCAGAAAACCACAATTGCAACTTTCCCTGCTCCGACCCGGATCACGAAGACGAAGCTAACAGGCTAACGGGTAAAGCTAACTGCGGGCTAGCGCCACTTAAACAGTATTTACAGCCAAGTTTGAGTGAGTTTGGATGTACAATATCCCTCTCTCCCTTTGTCTTTTCTGTCAGCGTAGTATTTACTCTCACGGACAATTAATGAGTAAAAAAACGCAACTTGCTACGACACCTGCAGTGGCGCTTATGGCCTCTAGGGGCATGAGTTACTTAGTACTGCTTTAAGTTGTCTACAATTGGATGCAGCGCAGTGAAAGAAAGGAAACATCATCCACAATATTCATCTACTCAGGGCTGTAAAATCTTGTGGCATTTGATCTTACGGGATCTTGTGGCTGATGCTGATCTGAAAATGGCTTTATCAAACACTCCTAAACATACACAATGCACTGTCATCCTTTCTGATGCTAGGTTGTCTTTTCTTTGGCCAAATACCTGAAAAAGAGTACCGGGATTTAAGTTACAGTTTGCATTTGCTATCATAACCTTTTGTGCACTTTTTTCCCTTCTTGCTGCCTACACCAGTCCTTATTTAACCTCACCTATGCATAAACCACAAAAAAGGCCATAGCTAGAAGTAAACAACGTTATTGTGAAGAGGTGCATTGCAGTCGGTATATTTCTTATGCCACGAGAACAGTCTGAGAGTATCTCCGACAGAAACAGTCCTGACTTGGCCCAGCGTACAGCCACTTTGTGATGTGTCATCAGTGCTGCGGGCAAAACCTTCACCCCTCTTCACCTCATATTAGTCTTGTCCAAACCTCTTCCTATCGCAGTGGGGAAGAGCAAATTAACAACAGGACTCTCACTTTCCAAAAGCCACATTTAAAGCCAAGTAATTATTGATGGAGGTGCGAGCCAAGGGCAGCCGACGCACTCTCGCTGTGATATCCAAACGGGCTCAGAGACTCGCTCGAACGGGCTCTTACGCAACGCAGCATTGTACAAAGGAAAGAATAAGAGCGGCGTGTTCTTTCTCGAATGGGCTTTTTAGAAAATCGCTCTCCACCCAAAGGAACAGGGTACAAAGTTACTTCCCTAACTTTTCAAACAGAGAGCAACTGTGAGCTGAGCATGCACTTGGTCCTGCAAATGAATGGACATTTTATGCACATATTTAGACAGTTTTCTGTGGTATTTGCATTGGGAATTCTCCAAGCTGTGTCACTGGGGCAATCTGTCAGGAGAAGTGAACGTTCGCAGTGTAGTACCCAACTGGGGGAGGAACATAATGTGCATGACTGAGGCTGGAATACGCACTACTTAACTGTAAACTCACTGCAGCAGCCGAATCATTCACTGCCTCAGCATCTCCTCCGTAAAAGCCAAAAGGCATAACTCTACTCTCTCCACTCTGCTGTCTGTATCTTTAACAGAGAGAGGATACAATTTAGCCAGATCCAACAAGCAAGATAGTTTTCTCTTTTGATCTGTTGCTAATCAGAGGAGGGGAACTTGGCTTGGTTTGTCATGCGTCTTACAATCATCTCTTGTAAATGGAAAATCTTGGGAGAATAGCAATATTTCATTTCGCAGCTAACTTTGGAAAAGGCTCACAGGCATGTTTCAAAAAAAGCGGTTTCTTCTTTTGCATTTAAAACGCCTACCCCACCCCTCCGGTAAACGTCATACAGAAAAGTTCATCAAAGGCAAACTGTGTAACATTTTGATTCCACCTTTGCCAATACAAAACATGCTTCTTATGACCAGCTGGACACAGACAATGCAATTTTTGGAGTGGGTAATCAAAGAATGGATTTGGATGAGGACCTAACCTAATGTTAGGCTCAACATCTCCATGGAGACAGATTTTTTAGAGCGTTTTCAACAACAAAAAATAAAATATCTTTAATAAAAAAATATCCTTAGGCTACATTTATTTTTTGAAATGTTATGCGGTGTGGCTTTAAAGTTGTATCGTCTAAACCAGGGGT
Organism: Neogobius melanostomus; assembly: GCA_007210695.1. NCBI lineage: Eukaryota > Metazoa > Chordata > Actinopteri > Gobiiformes > Gobiidae > Neogobius > Neogobius melanostomus. The sequence continues at coordinate 1,133,866 of VHKM01000062.1, forward strand.
TCCCAAACTTTTTTGGCTGGGACCCCAAAAATTGACCCATATACATCTCGGGACCCCCATTGCATACAGTTATTGCCTCTTATGCTACTTTAGGTCAGAAAACATCAAGTTAATATGTATTTTAATAATGGATTTGATTATAGGCTGTTTTACACTCAAAAATATGCTAAAAACAGTAGCATTTTTCTTTTGTTTCATCTTGAAATCATCTGGGGACCCCCACCCTAGGCCTCGCGACCCCCTGGGGGTCCCGACCCCCAGTTTGGGAACCATTGGTCTAAACAGCTTTACCAAACCTGTCCGTGGCATTTCTCGTTTCCTTGTGCAGGTTAGCATGCTTGGAGGTTTCCATTACTGTTGTTCGATAGCAGTAGGTGTGACTTATACGTCCTCTGCTGGAATTATTAGTTACATTCTTAGGGGCAGTTTCAAGACCAGTGGTTCTCAAATGTACCACACTAAGTAACACCTCATAAAATACTTGACCTTCCAAGTACCACTTTAAATACAGTATTTTACCAAGATCAAATCAGGCGTGAACCATGTATAACAATAAATTACAAAATACAGTGGGTGCAAGCCATGTCTAAACCAATAAATGAATGCATGAAGAAAAAAAGCTTAGATTACTCAAGCAAACATTAAATAATCTCTCATTTAGAATGTATGTATTTCAAATTGCAGCTAACTCATTAGTACCACTGTTTGCGAACCACAGGATATTATTTTATTTGATACAAATATATCAAGGCTAACGAGTCCACAAGTAATTTCGAAATGCCTTAATACGGAAGCTTTAAAATACTTTATTCCACATTTAAGATGAGCTCTGTTGTTGTGGCAAGCACCGGGCGCACAACGTCTCTGACCAAATCTCTCCTCTGACACTTGGTCGATAAGGCTGTATACCTGCTCATTGTCTGGCTCCCCGGAACACAAAGCTTTTTATAGCGTATTGTATTTGCCATTCTGCTGCTTGGACCCAGACAATGCTCTGAAATGGAAGCACAACAAACATAAAACAGGCAATCAATGGACACTTCCTGGAGTTTAATCACTTGTGTTCAACGTAACTATCCCTGTGATTAAAGCTATTACAGGCCGACGTTTTTCCATACTGAGATAATGTTCTTACCTGAGCTTAGACGAGTTGATACGTACCTGTCTGGTCTTTGTGCCCGTGGAAGAGCGTGGTAGCGTCCAACTTCACCCCCGTTTGGAGCTATAGGAATATGCTGGGAGAGGCCAAATGCTAACAACATCTTTGGTCTTTTTGCGTGACTGAGCGCATGCACAAAGACCAGACAGGTACGCATCAACTTGTCTAAGCTCAGATAAGAACATATCTCAGTATGGAAAAACTGTGGCCTGTTCCTTTAAGTTCTACCCAAAGGTAAACATAAATATAAACTTAGTATCAATATGCTTTTATGCAGTCCAATTTCCAAGTCGTATTGTAGTCTGTATTGTAAATAATTAAACCCTTTTGTCATAAACACATACACATTAGAATTTCCAAAGCTATTGGTTTACTTTGCACACAAACATGCTCATTCAAACATTCACATTGGAGCAAACCAAATGGAATGGTGTGTGTGTGTGTGTGTGTGTGTGTGTGTGTGTGTGTGTGTGTGTGTGTGTGTGTGTGTGTGTGTGTGTGTGTGTGTGTGTGTGTGTGTGTGTGTGTGTGTGTGTGTGTGTGTGTGTGTGTGTGTGTGTGTGTGTGTCTTCAGTGCTTGAAAAGAACATACACTGTAAGCCATCAACCTCCGAGCCTAATTTATGAGACACATTTTGTCCCTTTGCAGGATAATAAGAATACACATCAACATTCCTTGTGAATAACTGATATGTTAGGATGGCATTGTCAAGTTGGGATTGAGTTTGGACCACACCTGACACTTTAAAGTCAACGAGAAGGAATTTACAGAGCTTTAATTATGTGATAGAACATGCATTGCAACAACTTTCTATGTCAGTAACTCCAAATACAATATTGAATACTTTCACACCATAGTCCAATTAGGTTAATTGGGACTTCTAGCAATGATGCTAATATGTTGTAGCCAGACCGGTGTGTTATTTCATACCTGAAAGTTTCAGCTAAACCTGGGGACTTCCTGTGGTCACAGGGTGTTGGTGTGACATGTCTTGTCAGCTGATTTAAACAGTTTTCAGCTCTGTCTTCCTGCTTGTAGTAGCAGGCTCACAGCACCATCAGCAGTCCGACTTCTTCAGAACTGTGTGTGGGAAAGTTGGAAGGGCCCCTTGTCCCGGTTCACAGTCTGGGGAGCGAGCTTCCGGCTCTCGATGGCTTCTCTGATCCAGCGGTGATATTTATTGCTCTCGTGCCGATGACTTTGCCAAACCCAAGAGGTGGTTGGAAGTTGTTAGTTCACCCCAAGGACAAAATAGATCATCAACAAAAATGTAATGTAATATATGAGATACCTTGTTTGTCATGCAGCAGGTCATATGTAGGAGGAACTGAGCAGGAGGGCGACAAGCAGAACAGCTAGTCTGCTTTATCAGACCATTGTAAGAGGAAGGACCACCTCATGGATTGATACAATGCCCATGTCATTGTCACAGAGTGTAACAAATACCACCGCTGGATCAGAGAAGCAATCGAGATCCGGAAGTGCGCTCCCCAGACTGTGAACCGGCATGAGGGAGCGTACCAACTGTCAGGGATGAAATATCCACAGGTCTGGCTATAAGAACATAATATCACAAATTCACATCATACTGCCACACATACTAATGTATATCCCCTGGTCTGGTTCACACACACACACACACAGTTATTTTTGGACAGGATTAATTTCTCGAGAGCTCCTCTTAAAGAAAAAACTACAACCTCCAAGGGACTCATGATAATACAACTTTTCTTGGAATGTTCATTAGGCAAATAAACCATCTGTTTGAGGAAAGGCCAATAAAGTAAAAGACATGCTTTGCTGGGTTTGTCCAGCAATAAAGTGAACATAATGTAATAAATGTACTTTTTAAGCTTGAATTTGAGGTTGTTTTTTTAGTTTTTTCCCCCCTGAACCATAGTGAAGTGTTGGTCTGCATGGGAATCAAACCCAGGACCTTCTTGCTGTGACCACCTTTTCATTTTTTGCCAACAGTGGGTGCAGACAGTAACTGAAGCATAGACGATTTCCCTTGCATCACGTTATTTTTTATATGGTTTAGAAATCACTCACTGCCCTTGCAATGTTTTCTAAAAATATAATACAAAACAGCCACAATGAAGCATAATCTGTCTCCTATATACCGTGATTGCTCATGTGTTCAGACTGGCGGACATGCATGACCAGGCTGATCTCCATATCTCCACACACAGCCCGGCTCTGGGGTCACCTTGTCTGAGCGCGCCTGCTGCTTCTGCTGGATGGGAGGACGAAGGGAGGGAGGGGGGGCGTCATGCATAATACACCGTTTAGGACCACACTCCGAAAACATAAGATTATCCCGGCAAAGACCATTCAGGCGTTCATTCACACACCTCTTCATCTAAATCGACAGGGGGAGAAGCAGAAATGCAGAGCCACACAACTGCATTTCCATTAGCTCCTTTTACCTCCGCAGATTAAAGACAGCAGAAACCAAATGGCAGATGGCAGAGTTTATCAGCTTCATTCAATCTGTACACCCAATTATGGAGGAGTATCCAGGTTCGTGAAAATTACTGTCCGTTGATCCGTTCTTCCCTAACGTTGTTGCTTTGCTGTAATACCCTATCATTATTGCAACGGTCACATTTATAACACTTTTCTGTGAAGACACGAAACACTTCAGATCAACAAATCATTCACCTGGTCACACAGAGCTTTTCATATTGCAGACTCGGAGAGCAATACCATGGGATTGTTTAATGGGATAAATCTGGTTGCAAGTAATCATAGTTTAGTGAAGTGAATGTTATGGAGTGAGTTTACAAGGGCTCAAAATTCCCGGTTATTATCGGGAGTTTTTAATATTCCGGTTCTATCTTTGATCATATAAACGCAGTTTCCCGTTTATAAAAATCCGAAAATAGCAGTTTCCCGATTTTGAGAAACACGGATTTTCTGGCTGGGATTTTCTGTCAGTAACCGGGATATAACGTCATGTATACGCTATTGTAAACAAACATGGCGGCGGCGGTGAGTCCGAAATGCTCCTGTTTCTGGAGTCAAGAGGAGACGGAGTTTTATATTTTAACCATGAAAGAAGTAAAAGTAGTGAATATTTAAGATGGAAAGAAGCATCGTAATGTGGATTTATGTGAAACTGTTGGCGACCATTTCAAGGCGGCTGGTTTTCCTCCGGACGCAGAGAGGAGTCGACCACAACACAGAGCCGGATTAAGTTTCTCATCCACTTACCCCCAGATTCCACATTCCCCGTGCTCGCTCCGTTCCACTCCGCCCCGACCGCCGCAGCAAATACGTTGCTATTTTGAACGTTCAGAAACATTCCACATCGTCCACTCCGCTCCGAGGGCCAACGTCGCCGCTCCGCCTCTCCGCCTTGGCACGATAAAAATACGGACCAACTCTATTTTCAGCTACGTCTGCGCCCCGTCAGCTCCGTCCGTATCAAGCTCAACAGTTCAGAACGCACCAGAAGACAGGAAAGAGAACGGAAACAACATCCAGATTTTCAAAATAAAATGTAGAAATATAAATACAGAACGTTTCGAACATATAAAGTATTTTTATACGTATATTTACATTAAAGCTGTGCTATATATAATATTTTTTAAATCGTACACTACTTGTAAATCACAAAATTACATTACAATATATTTTTAAAATACATCAATGAGTCACTTTCTTTGATAAATAAATATAATTGCATTGAGCCTGTAATAATACTGAATAAACTATTTACTGTACACACTGTTAACTCTGTCCTACGTGCATTTTTGTACACACATTTTATCGCGTGATCTTGTACGTCTTGCGCATGCTCTCCTCAGCTCCGCGGTTGGGCGGAGTGGAGCCCAGACGGAGCAAGACGTGTGCAGTGGGCGTTTGATTTCGGAATCCTTCGGAGGCGGCCCGCGGCGGGCTGGAGCGGGGCGGTGACGCGAGATGTGGAATCCCGGTGTAACTATCGGTGAACTCCATCAGCTCCACTTTCTCACACCGGCCCCGGCTTTAACCTTCTCCCAGAGCTCCCTGGTCCACTCGGTGATAAAGACAGACCCAGGACGGGTAAAGGTCAGGAATTATCCACAATCTGCCGTCACTGCCGTAGCTCAGGATGTCGAGGACAAGCAAAAAAATTGAGCCCAAAGTGGACGTTCAAAAGAACAAGCCCTGCAATAAGCCACACATGTATGCTTTTAATATTTTCCCCGTATTGTGCTCAAGAATGTAATGTAGCGCCTGCGCAGAGCTTATATTCGAAAAGCCAGGTTTCCTTATTTGATCATGTAAACAAGGAGTTTGAGTTTCCCGATTTTTCAGTGTCATATAAACACCATATCCCGAAAACTGCCATAACCGGAATAACCGGGAATTTCAAGCCCTTGTAAACGCACTCATGGACAAATGTTGGGCATGTTCCTATTGTCCTTGTCAATCAATCAAGCAACCAATCCATCAATCTTTATGAATTTGTATAGAGCCTTAACAACTCACAGAGGGAGATAAAACAAACAGTAATGGTTGAAGGTGCCAAAAGGCTGTCTGAATAAATGATTCTTTAAACACAGACTGTTCAGTGATCGATTGCAGCAAAGGTGTTCTACAGCTTCTTATGGCGTGACCGGGGGACCACCAGAGATGTTTGTCCTGAAGAGCGCAGAGATAGTCAGCAGCTCTGTGAGGTAGGCCGGCCCAGGCTGTGGATGGGAGTGGACTGGGAGCCAGTGAAGTGGATCAGGAGCCAGTGAAGCGTTTGGAGAATCAGAGTGATGTGCATGCTTCGGAGTGTTGGTGAGGACGTGAGCTACGGTGTTCTGTACCTGCTGAAGGCTAGGGAGGAGAGACTGGTTGAGTCTGGAATTAAGGGAGTTTCAATAATCCGGCCTCGAGCATGACCTTCTCCAATTCAGCCCGAGAAAAGAAGGGCTTCACTTTAGCCAACAGCTTTCGACTTTTGCTTGTCGAACTTAAGGCTGTTTTCAAAAGTGACCGCTAAGTTCTGGTCTAATTTGTCTGTTGTCCAAAGACAAACCATCAATGGGAGTAACACAGATTTAACCGGACATGTTTTTGTTCATGCACCGGACATGTTTTTGTTCATGCACTTCAACTTAAATGAAGTCCACATACTGTAATACTTTGCCAATTTGCCCAAGCCCATCAAAAAAGATCCCAGTTTAATTCTGCTGAAAGTTACACTAATAAAGATGTATCACTGTTTACATGTTATCAGTGTGGAAGGTCACTTAACTTCTAATTCAGCACAAAGCAAGTTATTGTTTTGAAGATATCTTTTCCCTCAACATTCACAGCCCCTTCCTCACGAAATAAATCCATTTAATACAATTCTAAAGATGGTTTTGCGAATTAGGAGGCAATTATAATAAAAGCCAATGTTGCTTGAGCACACACGCAATTCTCTTCCAATTAAACTCTTATAATAAGCATGATTTAGCCGAGTGGAGTAACCAGCTGTGGGCTGCACAAGATTAATGCCGCCTTATTGAGGCTGTGCTGTTTTCGGACACACCCCAAAACTTCTATTTTCACAACAATCCTCTCCAGATGGCGCGTTAATACCAAGGGAAGTAATGATTATCTGCAATATACTCCCAGGGCTCAGTCGAATTTTTCATGATTAATTCCAAATGCTGATGAATTCCTTTTGTCTTTTAGCTAATGGGCTAATTTAGTTACTAATGTCATCTTTCTTTGGAGGTGAAATTCGTATTTTTATCAAATTATTTCAACTAAACATAAATATAAAGACACATGAGTTTCCATTTGACTTTGCAATGGCACTTTCACAGCGGAAAGGTAATGTGTAATGGTAAAAAAAATAGAGCTTTTCACCATGTTAAAAACATAGCCTGTTGCTACATTCACGCAGTTTTGAATAAATCTGTTCATTAAGCCGTCTTGTCTTTCTCGTATTCATTATGAAATAGAAAAATCATGCCTTTGCATTTTGAAAGCTCATAAACAATCACTGGACCCTACTATTTTTGTTATTATAGCCAACAGTTTTTGGCTCTGTCTTCCTGAATTTAGTAGAAGGCTAACAGCGCCATCTGCAGTCCACCTTCTTCAGAACTGTGTGGGAAAGTTGGTACACCCCTCGTCCCGGTTCACAGTCTGGGGGGCGCGCTTCCGGATCTCGATGGCTTCTCTGATCCAACGGTGGTATTTTTTGCTCTCGGTGCTGATGACATGGGCATTGTCCAAATCAATGAGCTGGTTCTCCCTCTTGCAGTGGTCTGATATGCCAGACGTCAGCTGTTCTTGTTCTGCTTGTCATCTGGTGGCTCGTGTGTACGCTTTTGATGTTTCGTTTTCCCATTCTGTCCTGTGTTCTTTCTTCCTGATGTTGAACGCTCTACCAGTTTCTTCCACATATGATATGTTGCACAACATTTTGTCCTTGGGGTAAACTAACAACACAGCAGCACCATGTGACAACCTCTTAGGAAGGCCACAGATGTAGCCGAAACTGTCAGGTGCAAAATAACATACAGGTCTGGCTATAAGACATAATAGGGTATCACTTTATTTTACACTACCTTGATACATTGTACCTAACTAAATTTAGTATAATGTAATGTGCTCTGTAACAATCTGTAATAACTTGTACCTATGGGTTAGATACACAATGGAATAATATGTATTAGTACTTTGTAGGTACATAATGTAATAGGACACAAGACCCTTAGGGTTAGAGCTTAAGGTTAGGGCTAGAGTTAAGTCTTATTACATTATGTAACACCTACAAATACATATTATTCCATTGTGTATCTGACCCATAGGTACAAGTTATTACACAGCACATTACATTGTACTAACTTTAGTTAGGTACAATGCTGTAGAAGGGTACTGTAAAATAAAGCGTTACCCACAATAGTATCATTACTAGAAGACCTAATGAACCTACTTGGACTAGGTATGTTACTCTAGTGACAATGATGGGAAGTGAAGCATGATGAGCTGCCTAATTTGCAAATTGTTTCTTCAACTAGAACCCATAAACGGAGTTAGTACTTTTGCCAGATTTGGAAAAACAACATACAGTCACAATATCTTTAGATATTTAGCACCTTCATTTTGTCTCTTTCTTTCAGAGGATGTTCCTTAATCAAATCAGAGAGCAGGACCCACTGCATTTTTCCGTAATCAAATCAGAGAGCAGGACCCACTGAATTTTTCCGTAATTAAATAAGAGAGCAGGACCCACTGAATTTTTCCGTAATTAAATCAGAGAGCAGGACCCACTGCATTTTTCCTTAATCAAATAAGAGAGCAGGACCCACTGCATTTTTCTCCTCCATTAAAAGCTACTTAACACGCTGAAGCCTTCCAAAACCCAAGATCCATTTACAATTAAGCCTTTTTTACTGCAGTACTTGATGGTCATTGAGCTGACCTGTTCTTATCTCATCTATCCCAGGAATTCATTTCAGAGTGTTATTGAAAACCGCACTAAATTATGCATTTTAATGTTTGAAATTTAAAGGAAATATCTGCTTCAGTGGACTTTGGTTAATCAGCTCCTCTGCATATCTCATTCATAATAACCGTTGTGTGTTGTGGTGGCCTAATTACCCCCTCATTACAGCGTGGTATGAGGCCAGGCGTGCCATGAAGCTTGACCTTCCCTGGCCCTTCGTATCCAGGCACAGACTCCCCACCCACTGGCCCATTTAGAAACCACCGCACACATGTAGGACAAAGCATCACAGAGGGACAGCTATTTTTAAAACATTTATGATTAATCGCTTAAAAACACGTGGCTGACAAAGCAGAGCTATCCCCAAATGGCCCGCTTGACCTGAGAGCTGCCTAAACAGAAGTGGGGTACTTTGGAGGGAAGGAAATGAAGTAAATTGCGAATATGTCTGAACTCTTGGAAGACGGAGTCAGACAGACGGTTTAATGGCACTATATAAAACAGACTACGGTATTTTACCCTCCGACTCACAAAGGAGAACAGACTCACCTTTGATCACTGCTCTTTGGATACAGCATTCTGTAAATCCATGAAGCTGTGACCTATCAATCACGCTCTTTTTGATCCTCGAAGACTTCCACAAAACGTCGGAGGTACTTTCAGAGCTGAGATATTCAGACAGTAGGTTGCCGACACACACTAAACTCTGGGAGTGGCGCGGTGGAGTGGCCTCTCACCTCACAGCAAGAGGATCCGCGGAGTACTCTGGTTGCAATCTAAAACCTGCTGTGAGCTCGGATTTAAAGTTAGGTCTGCTCAGGTGGAAATGCTCGGCCTCTCTGTTTAATAGAGTGCCGTATCAGCTCTGTGGTATTACTCGGATGGAGGTTCATGATAAAATACTTAGGCTGAAGGTGAGGAGACACTACCGTCCTGCCTCCTCGAGCATAGGACTGAGGGTTCTTCTAACTCTAACCATAATTCTGGGATGGCAAGCCAATAAGAATGTCTTACATATCATCAAAAATACATTATTCTCCCCACATATTAAAGGGGGGACATGCCTGGAGTGTTGCCTTGGCTCATTCACATATTTTTGAGTAATCAGTAAAAACTTAGACGGCAGCCATTTTAGGTGTAGCTATGCCTCAGTCCTCCTAGGAACGCCCCCACCTCCTGGAGACGCCTCTGGACCTTTCGTCACCAGCCAAGCCACCAACCACTGCTCCTCAGCTCAGCAGAGCCCCCTCCCCGCACAGTAGTGTTGTTTAGATGCCACAGCAGTGTGCTGAAGGGGGCGTGTCGGAAAGCTTCTTAAAGAGACAGAGGCCTATTTCAAGACGTTCAGTACAGCCATTTTGAGAGAGCAATTTTATTCAAGGCAGTTATTTAATTGACTGCATATACAGACCAACAGAAGGTTACGTCATCATTGTAGTATGCTATAGACTGGTGCTATGTTATTGAAAAAAGCATAATACCCCCTCTTTAAAGGAACAAGCCACCGTTTTTCCATACTGAGATATGTTCTTACCTGAGCTTAGACGAGTTAATGTGTACCTGACTGGTCTTTACGCGTGCGCTCAGTCACGCAAAGATGTTGTTAGCATTTAGCCTCTCCTCCTCTCCTCTATGTGACCAAACGGGGGTGAAGTTAGAAGCAACCGAGCTCTTCCATGTGTTCCCTATTTAAATACGGTTACGTGAGTAGTTACACGATCCAAGTCTAGTTACACAAAATTAAACATGTCAATTTTCTAAGCGGATAAAAAGGGGTACTATATTGTAAGGCGTAATAACACCTTAGGAGCACTTCGACATCCGCGCAGTAATGACGTCACTCCTATAGAATTATCTGTGTTTGACCCCATAGTGGAGAGGAGGGGAGGCTAAATGCTAACAACATCTTTGGTCTTTTTGCGTGACTGAGCGCACGCACAAAGACCAGACAGGTATGCATCAACTCGTCTAAGCTCATGTAAGAACATATCTCAGTATGGAAAAACGGTGGCCTGTTCCTTTAATGTTTCATAAACATTAGGTAAACCTATAAGATTAGATTATGACCAAACAACTGCAATTTTTAAAGATTCAGATGTTTTTATTCTTTTATAGAAGATACATATCTAAAGAAATATTCCCTGGAAAAGGTTAGAGACTAAACTGAAAATGTCTCCACAGCCAATGATCTAGAGCCAAATACAGCACCTTGAAATCATTTATTCTTTAATACAGTTCTTGATATGACGCTCATTTATCTCGGTCAATAGTTTTCAAATCTGTCAAGCATTATTATTATTTTTTTTACTTCAAGTAGATTTGCCTCCGGTCGTGGGTAAACAGGGAATTGCAATTTGGATTTCTTTTGATTATTAAAACGAGCCTGGTGACATCATGATCCCACAGCGAACTGATAAACGGCTCATTTATACCCACGCGCCGACCACTCATAACGGAGGAGGAAGCATCATATCCAAGCACTTATCGCTCCGTGGAGAACCCAGCGCCAGTATCCATGAAACATTCTTGTTTTCATACTGTATGTGACCAGAGGTGGGTAGTAGTCACATAGTCAGTCACATTTACTCAAGTACAAGAGCGTGAGCAACTTTTTGAAGAAACTGTACTAATCAGAGTAGTTATGTCATTCAGTATTTTTTACGTTTACTCGAGTAATATTGTAATGAAGTATCTTTACTCTTACTTGATTAAAAAAATAAATCTTATTTGCGCCGATCAGTCACTCTCTCCTTTCATCACCTTGTTTTGTCTGCATCTTTTTAGGTCTCTCCTTGTCAGAACACAGCGGCGGGATCGTGTTCAAAGGCAAGGCAACTTTATTTATACCGCGCATTTCGTACACAAGGCAACTCAATGTGCCTTACAACAGAAGATATGTGAAATTACAATCAGGTTAAGGCAAAGCACATATATAGAAACATCAAGACATGGGAAATACACGCTGACTGGCCATTGACCAGGGGGCGGGGCTGAAGAAACGTGTTGAGGCAGACACAGAACGACGGGGGTGTGGTCAGGGAGGTGATATGTGTGTGTGGTTATTTACAGTCTGAAAGTCAGTGTTATGCAAAATATGACCCAGAGAGCTCAGTCCTTATCTGGTTTAGCTCCGTGGCTTGGCCTTGAAGGGAAGTGTTGACGGCGTAGGAGAGATAAGAGGTCGAGCTGCTTCAAACCTCCTCTCTCAGGAGGAAGAGAATTATTCCAGCAATAGTTCATACATTTATAATGAATTAGCTTTTTTCTTGGTCTCAGCTTTAGTTCAGTACTCCAGAGAAGGTAGTTCACAGTCCAACCCTTTTCCTCCCAAAAGGTGTTCAAAGGTTCTGCCCTCACTCTTCCTCCTCATTTCCAGACTCCATCACAGACTCAGGAAGCAGAGTGTACAGTATGTTGCCTGGAAACTGGGTTGGCCGGCTCACATCCGTAAACTCTCTCTGGCTTCTTTTTTTTCTTCTTTTTTTTTTTCTTCTCTCCCAACCTGCTGCAGACATATCAAAGACAACATCTAACTCTGAAGTCTCCGGTAACTGTCTTGACCCAAAGAAAAGTCACCACAAAAAAAGTCACAATCTAAAATGTAGCTTTGTCTATAGCACACATTTGCTGTGGCATTGTTTCAATAAGCGTCAAAAGATCCAGTGTTTCATGGACAGTGGTCACTACAGTGGACAGCTATCAAATAGTTGTTTTCTCCTATATGAATGAGTCTTAATGTCACAGGTGAGCATCTGTCACTACAGTGTGTTGTATCATACACTGCCATCCACTGGTCAGCTTTTGCAAGTGCATTATGTCCCCTTCAAAAACAAGATGGCCGACAGTAGAGCAGGTGTGCCTTACAGGGGAGGCATGTCTGTCCATCCCTTATATTCTTGGAGACCGTTGCAGGTAAAAAAAAAAAAAAATATATATATATATATATATATATATGGGGACATCTCAAGCAACACCTAAGGAGTAATATAATTGTTAAAATACCCACATATTGATTTGGTGATTTGAGGCAATTCTGTTTAATCATGCGTCCACTAAATTGGACATCGCGCATTGCTAGCTATATTTTGACTACAATGTATAATTGCTGCAACTTTGTTGTTTTTGAAAATACTTCATCTGCAGTAATGTTTTGGCACCAAATGGTCCTGGAGACCACTGGCCACAGCTTACTGACAAAAGAAATGCACACAGGTGCCATAACTCTGCCTGCAGAGTCATCTACCCCAGTGGTTCATAACATACTGTAGGGGTTTGGCCTCCCCGAGGGGGCAGAGCTTTTTCTGGTTAGAAGGTCAGGTGGGCAATTATTTTTATGTTTTTTATATATTGTTGAGGGCCATAGCTTTGTATGGTTGGGGTGCAGCCTGACTATAGTATGCACCTGGGAGGGGCTTGAAGGAAAAAAGTTTGGCGACAACTGGTTTAGACTGAACTATCAGCTTAAAAAAGTTTATTTTCTTTGGTAAAATGTTGGAATATTATGTTAAAAATACGAACACACAATGTTAAATATAGTATTATAGTGTTTACAATATTTCTTTTTAATAATTGTTTTCTTAAAAACATATTTTATCAGTTGTTCAAATGCGCGTTCGTCACCAACTCCTTGAAGAATTCATGAATTGAATGAAAGTCATCGTTTTCGTTTCATGCCTAAAGAGTAATACAAACACTTGGGGAAAAAATGCTGAATTAGCCTAACATACGTAATGCATGAAAGGGTTGCAACTTATCATTTAATCAGGCAGTGTATTTGCCGGCTCTAGAGGAAAATGTGTCAGCTGTATCTGAACCATCCCTCAATGCCACTGGGGCAACCTGCAAACAGTGGGTGAATTTGGCTACAATTATCTAACACTACCTGTGGATTTGAAGTTATTTCAGAAGGGTGTCTACAGTCAGTTAGTCAGTGAGTTAGCATTAGCAATCATTGCAAATTAACAACGATCGAGATTCAGCTGTTGTCAATCCATCTACCACATTTAGGCGCAGTCAAAGCTTAGTAAGAAATCATTAATGAATGTACAGACCTTTTGAGATATTATTTTAGATTCAAATTAGCATTTAAAAGTGTCCATATAAGAGCTAAATGCTAACTATAGTTTGTTTAGTTTAGTTTAGTTTATTTCTTTGTTTGAGCAGTTAACCTGCTCAAAGGGAGTGGGCTGAAGCCAAAGGCTTATAAGCGCCCACCCCAAAATAAAAATAGTAACATTACATTTAATATTTACAAGGTAGCAAATCATAAACAAAGGAACATAGGGCAAAGTAACAATAAATGATGAAGAAGAATAAGACAAAAACAACAGCAAAATAAAGAACAAAAGAATGTGCTACTTTTATGTTATAAGGGTGCATTAATACATATTATACTCTGAGATCTTGCTACTTCCCAGTTGTCATTACTATCCTCAATATAATTTAATTTGGGTTTAATTATCATTAATTATCATTATTAAAGGTGCATTAATACATATTATATTCTGAGATCTTGCTACTTCCCAGTTGTCATTACCATCCTCAATATAATTTAATTTGGGTTTAATTATCATTATTATTATATTTGTTTAATTGAGTTATATGTGAAGTGTGATGTAAGCCCTGCATAGTGTGGTGCATTAAAAAGCCAGGGTGTAGAGCGAGCCAGTTGAAGAGGGCAGTAACTCCCCCTCAACAAACCCCCACCCAGCTGCCCTAACAGCTGATTTTGTAGGTGATGTTCCTATGCTGAGTGGTGCATTAAAAGACAAGGTTTTGAGCCCGTTGGGAGGATCCCTCTCAACAGATTCATAACTTGCCTACCCTAATTCTCAATTTGTAAATTTGAGCAATAGAATGACAACCGTTCAAATTTACAAATTGAGAATTAGGGTAGGCAAGTTATGAATCTGTTGAGAGGGACCCTCCCAGAGTTTGTATCCAGAGACTATGGACGCAAACTACCTTTTTAGCTACAATCTGGTGCAATACATCTCTGTCTCTATGAGCTGTCCCTTAAATAAAGATTAAAGTAAAATAATGTAAATTAATGTAAGTTTTGCTTTTTGTGGGGTCAGATACACATCGAGTGGCCACTAAACTTTATCGTATGAGATGTTAATTATAAAGAAACCACAGACATTATATAAATGCCATGAAAAGGACAAAACATACCTCCCCATATGTTAGTATTATGCCTGTCTTCCCTGTTCATTTGTATGGGGATCAAACGTTCAATTTAAATCGGGTCTGGGATTGTACAGCTAACACAATGTGTGCATTTGTAGGGACATGCTCAGATAGCTGAAGGCATTTCTATGATTTTTATGGTCTTGATTGCCAACAAAGTCTCATGAGGATGAAGGTAACTGGAGCATATCAACACAACTAGTGTATGTGGAAGACACACTTCTTCCCAGTTTGATTAGCATGTTGATTGCACCCGCTGAATTAAACTCCCCTTTTCCCCCGCTCATATCCACAGCGCCATCACGTTAGGCCCTTACACCTGAACGAGATGCACAATAATTTCCTCGTGCACTTCCCTCCCCTCCTTCCCGTCGGCGGCTGGCGCATTTGGAGTGGTGTGCTCCTCATCAGTGAACAAAACTGACATGGGTAATGAGTTTCCTCATTTACTCTTGGCCACTTTCTATTTCCGAAATGGAGGTGCTTTTGGCAAAGTCATTAGGCGTCGGCTTGTGCTCCTGTCTGCTCACATTCTCCCCAACTGTTCGACTCCATGGGCTCCGGCATTCGTCTCCAGCACATATGACAATTATTGCAATAATCCTCAGTGAATTTCCTCCCAAATTAAACGAGACTCCAACGAAAATGGATAATTACTCGTGGCAATTAAATATTTTTATTTCTCCCCAAAAAGGGGCCTCTCTCCAAATGAATCGAGCAGAGGCAAAATATGCAGATGGCACTATTAACAGCGAGAATGTGAGTTTTACCATCACACAAATCTAAATGTTTTTTTTCCTTCAGCCATGCGTCCTGAGCCAGTAGCAAGCCAAGATGAGTGCAGAGGGTCAAGACAACCATACGATTACATAAATGCCATTATACTTCAGATCATAACAGGGCTGGACTGGCCATCTGGTCTGCCCGGGTCTGACTGTCATCCGAAAAAAACAAAAAAAGTATGTAGTTTTTATCGACGGCTGCTGCTGCTACTTCGTTTTCTGCGGAAACACGAGCGTGGGGCGCTTCACAACATGAATCCACGGGCGGCGGCGGAGTTTATTTAGCTCCATAGGTAGAGTGCGGGGCTCATAACCACGAGTTTGTGAGATCAATCCTGACCCACACCCACTGGGAAGAACATAAATCAGTGTTTATGGTATGACTGATTTTATAGAGGGCCAGTCTTGAACCAAACGTCCCGGGCCGATTTTTTTCTGCCAGTCCAGACCTGGTCCATAACCAACAGCTCCGTAAGAATGTGTCTGGTTCCATCGCTGTAAATTGGAATGTACAAAATTGTGACCTGTTTTCGATAAGCGTTATGATTTTAATTTTGAGTGGGGGCAACAGCTCAAATTACATTA
This sequence comes from Neogobius melanostomus, assembly GCA_007210695.1. NCBI lineage: Eukaryota > Metazoa > Chordata > Actinopteri > Gobiiformes > Gobiidae > Neogobius > Neogobius melanostomus. The sequence continues at coordinate 1,150,008 of VHKM01000062.1, forward strand.
CAGGTTGACAATTAGATGGATTCAAAATGGAGACAAGCATGACTCAGCTTGAACTCTCCCACCCCAACCCACCTTCTTCTGGCAAATGAACTGATGTTATTAACCAAACTTTAGAATCATTAAGTGCGAAAATCAAATATTGTCATTCTTTCTATTTTTTAATGGCGCAGCATCATTTTGAGGGATGAAGACTTAATTACTGTTATTAATCAATCTGAGGCACATGCGCATGTCAGTTCGGAGCTTCCACAAAGCGCGCTGTTGATGAAAGCAAGCCTGTCATGTGTGTGAATGGGCGCTCAAAGAGGCGGCCATTAGCCACATAATGCAACCGGCAAGTTGGCACCGCATGGGCCGCTTTTAGCACCTTTTTTGAATAAGAGCAAGCCATCTTTCAGTTGACAGAGCCAAGAGACACCAGAGATAAAGATGAGTCACAATCTAAATGCTTGTGCAATCCAAAGTCCGAGTCATTATTATATTGTGAGCAAGCATACAGAAGTTGCGATGATCGTCCTGCAATGTTTAGCTTATCTTGAACATCACTGGCATTTTAAAATGTCTGAGTAATATACTTTATACATACTTTATTCAATAAAACTGGTGTTTGACATCCGGTTAAATGAAATACCTCCCTCCTGCCTCAAACACCATTCAAAGTGACAGGTATCAGACATAAATATTACCTTTAGCCTGATAGCTGTCGGCTTGTACTGGAGCAGGTGATGATGTAACGTAAAGACGCCATGACAGCTTATCGCAGCTGTCAAAACTGCAAGAAAACGCTCTTTATTTGACAGACGAAGGGGGGAAATGTCTGGTACAGCAAGATTGGTTGATGTTGGAAGCTGGATATGTAGTACGTCTGGCTTTGTACTACAATGGCTATGAGTCATTTGACATTTCTAATTCGGCATATTTTGTCAATAATGAATTAAAATGGCAAACCTAGTCTTGCACAAGCTCAGTAAAAGGAAATGGAAGCAGCATGTACACTGTTGGGACACTCTCATCTGGAGACAGGACAATTGTAAAGACATTATGGGTTACAGATAAGGACTTTGAGAATTTCTCGGGACAATTACAAAGCTATTGCAAGGTTATCAGAGAGAGGAGGGGCCCTGTATTCACTCCCTAAGCATTTAAATCCAAGGTTCTTGTGGAGGCTTGCAGCTTTTGAAGCTTTATGACCCGTTTCTTTGTACAAACTACATTTGCTTTTAGCTCTTTGCATAAATCCCAATACCCTGGCTATATGCATCGAGTACTAAAAGAAACCTCTCTTCCCTGCTAAAACTCAGGACTATAAAGAAACAGAATTTCCTCGCTATACATTTGCTATGCAGCTGCAGAGTATGTCCAACAGGGCCGTTTTGTTGCAAACAATAAAGGGGATAAAGCGGCTTACCCCGGGACCACGGTCAGGTAAGACACTTTAGAAATACCGAGGTTAAGTGGAGCCACCCTTTTGTGTTGTATGAAAAGCTGACTCTAGATTATTAGCTGTAGATTTATTGTGTTACTTGTCACATACAAGCCAAGGCCTGGAGCGGTAATCTCAAGACTCGTGTTGTGAAGCAAGGTCTGTGTGAATGTACATGTGAGGGCTATGGACCAGCACACATATCCAAGCTTACAATGATAGGAGTATCTAGAAAAAATAATTACATATTTACAGTATGTGCTGAGGCTATGTTTCTCTATAGCTCAAGAGTACAAGCGTCAAATCAATTATATGGGCTATTTTGATTTAAACTCTGAAGTCGTTATTTGAGTCTATATAAATATGCATAAGTGCAGCACGTTTTTGATTTATTCATATAGTATAGTATTATTTTAAAAGGAAAAATTAAACACATTTCATGGCACATACTTTTAAAGCTCTGCTGACACAAGAAGAGTAAATGAGGTTGTAGTAGATAGTAGTGTTTCAGCTGTGGTATAAATCGTTACATTTGTATAGCGCTTTTCTTCATACACTCAAAACACTTTGCATCAAGCATAAGATAAGTCTTTATTGATCTCACAATGGAGACATTGGCTCGTTGCATCAGCTCTCAAGAATCACTCAGGGGGCGCAAATAGTAAGAACATGTGACATTAATGAGCAGGACAATGTGCAAACAAGTAGTAGTTAATAAGGATATCTTTTGTACAATGGATAAAGAACATTAAACTCACCTATTTACACTCTCTGTGTCAAACACTGGAGGCAAGGTGGGTGAGGTGTCTTGCCCTAGGACACAATGACAGTGTGCCCCCGCGCGATTCAAAACACTGACTTTCCTGTCACAAGGCGACCCGCTCTACTCTCTGGGCCACTGTACTGTATAGTACATGGGTATTAAGGCAACAACACTAGACTTAATTTCTGTTTTCCAGTGATACAAGAAGAAGTCTTGGGTCATAGTCAATAGTTATATCACTATGGTGCAGTTGGTAGAGCCGGTTGGCAGTTATAACTGCCAACCGGCTCTACCAACTGCACCACTGGGGCGACAGTGGTGCAATCCCAGCTGCTGAAGATGCACACTGTCGTAGTAACCTTGGGCAAGACACTTTATCCACTTTAGCTCTGGTGTCTGCACACATTGGTGTATGAATGAGAGTGTGAAATGGTGGCTGGTTCCTTGCTGTAAAGCGCTTTGGGCCTGATGAAGGTAGAAAAGCGCGAAATAAGTTGAGATCATTTACCATTTTTTACCATTGTTATTAACATGTTAAAGTGTTGATACATGTTTTGCATTAAATGTATCTGTCTTCGAAAGTTCAACATATGTTTTGTTTTTTGTTCTAATCAGCGTTGCCAGGTGTACGATAATTATGGTATTTGTACGATAATTTTGCCCTATGTACGATGTACGATCAATAATGTCTAATGTACGATAATTTGGCCAAATGTATATTTTGCAACTGCCGGAGACGGAGTTTTTTTTTTTTTTTTTTTTAAACCCCGTGCTTTGCTCGGAGTGAGAGGATATGAAGGGAGTGACGTTTATGTGTATGTTTCAGAACAAGGAGCATGATTGGTGGGATGCTCCGTTGCGCCCGCCCCATGATTCTGATGCTCAATAGTTAGTTCCTATGTATTTGTTTGTGGGGGACACATTGGGCTACACAACTAGTGCCACAAAACTCTAAGAACCCATAGGACACGATCTCCAGAGTGATTTTATTTGACTATAGCTCTCTCGTAGCCTTGTCATTTTGTTTTCGACATTTGTACGATAATTTCTTTCAAAATACGATAATTTTGAGTCTCTGGTACGATAATCCTACATTTCCCACCTGGCAACGCTGGTTCTAATATTCCAATTCAACACACCACCGTACTCAAAAATACCCGAAGGGACTAATTTTGGTCTTGTATTTATTTACAGAAAAGTTTTGGGTCAGACTTAGCCTGCAGCTTCAACATGTCAAGGTCTGTGTAAAATAGCCTTCAATACAAAAAATGCATTAGGAACAGCATCTTGTACATATAAAAAAATAGTTGATAGTTGATCATTTACCAACTACTTGGGGGCAAAAGCTGAAATAAAATAAAAAAGCAAATGATTTATTGCTGGTATTTGTACTTTGTTTTATTAGTAGCAACAAATAACCACTTGTGTTGTATGTTATTCTATTCACACATGTAAACTCATTGACGCACATGAGGTAGTTACTGTACGCTAATGGGCTAAAGGCGTCTTTCCGTTTCCGTGGTGGATAATTACTAGGTCCTTATTAAACAGGCTAACGTCATTCGCTATCGCCTGCTTTGTTTGTCACTGTGTCACAAGGTGAGAGCCCTCCAACCGTATCTGCTGCTACCGCGACTGCATAATGCAAGCCCTTAGTGGCATTAAAGTACTACAAACACAGTACACAATGCTCGGCACGTGTACAGTTGTGTAGAGGAACCTGTCATTACGAGACTAATCGGTGGTGACCGTGTGACTTCCCGGTGCACTACTAACACAAAGGATACACCTGACACACACAAAGCAAAGTGAATGGGGCTACTGTAATTAAAACACATTTTTTTGTAGCTCAGCTTTGAGGTGTCTCACAAATGAGCAAAGTTGGGACAGTATTCAAGAATGAAAGCTAAAAATAACGTTTTAAAATGGAAACCTCTGTTCTTGAGATGAGTTGCCGTGATCAGCTATGTGGCTGTCATAGGAACCGAACTTAAACAAAAATCCTGCTTTTAAGTCGGACGCTCTCCTCATAGAGCAAAATGAGCAGGATGTATCAATGTAAAGGATTGACGAGCACTCGCATGTGAAAAGAAAAGAGCTCTTGTGATTTACAGGTTATATCTATTGAATCTTTTTGTTATCAGGGTAAATTTGCCTGGTGCCCAAGCCCCACTGCACCTACGGGATCAGCGGCTATGGTGGCTATCTTTACTGTCTGCATTCTCTTACACAGAGGATGCTAAAGAAGTTTTGATCTTAATGGATTTTAGAGCCTTCTCAAGGATTGGATTATGGAGAATGTGAGCGTTAAAGGGCCTATTTCACCAGCCTGGAGATTAAATGGAGGCTTGAGTTGCTTGAGTTGAGACTTGGTCACAGAGATGTCTCTGAGACGTCCCCTAGAGATAAGGTGGGTCTCCAGGTAGTCGATTCTCCGACTAGTCTCCAACTAGGCCCTTTGTATGCATGCAATCAGTCCGAGCTGCTGAGATGTTGCCAGTCTTTGTAAGCCTGCTCCGGTGAGAAAGGCCCTTTACATTCATTGATGTAGTTGCTAGTTGTTACTTATCTAATATTACCCTAAAGGAAAATGTGATAAAGAGGCTTGAATACCCGTTTATGATCGGTGCACATCATCCAGTTTCTATGTAAGGATTAAGAGTACTAGGGTGTCTTCTTGTGTGCTTATTGTCATAGTCTTATTTCATGTTGAGTATGAGGAGACGGATGAGTGATGTATCACTGTAATGTTTTGCATATGATGGTGATGAATGACTGTACGATCATCTGCACTGTATCTATGGCATTTTGGCCCTCTGTCCCTTGAGAAAAAGCTACAGTCTCATCTGCTGATAAATATTAGAAATGAAACAAAGCTACTTACAACTACAACTACTTCTCTTCCTAAGCTTTACTTTACTACTTTAAAACTGCTACTACAACGACTGGCAACTTCTCGACTAAAATGTAATCAGTTTGTAGCCACTTAATGAAATACCACCGGTAATTCACCATGTCGGATATTACAAAGATCTTCCTTCCACATGGAGCATAAAACTAAGTGACTTAAGATAATGAAAGCACCAGATACACTGTAGCGCTGTTAGCTGTAAGTGCAGGGGTGTGCGTTGCAAACTTCATTAAGAGCCCTTCATGTATTTCCACAACAATAAAGCAACGTTATTAAAATGGGCTGCGTGTATTCATTCGTTTGCGTCTAGGCAAATAACGGACGCAACAATGGAGGAGTTTCCAAAAGGCACACAGACACATTGTCTTTGTTGTTATTGTGGAAAGATGACAGCTTCGGTTGTGCACCCAAATTGAATGCCGTGAACACTAGTGCAGGGCTGGGCTGTCAGACGTCTCTATTGTGTCTCAGGGCCAAAACAAGGCTAATATGGAGCTAAATTAGACAAATCATGACTATAACTGAACTTATGTGTACAGTATTTATAAGTTGTGTATTTTTATTTTGGGCTGTGTTAGATGTGAAAATATGATAAATTGTGATAAATTGCAGTATCTTGCAATATGAATATTGCCTCACCTTATATTACAATACCAATGATACTGTGCAGCTGTAGTTCATACATTTCCAGTTTATTGCAGATGCCAAAGAAGATGCAACGTGGCTGTTTTTTGGTGACAGAATTTTCTCGGTGAACTGTATATCCACACAAAAAAAGTAGAAGAAAAAACACTTGTGTTTGAGTGGAGTCCGGTGTCAGAGCTGGAGAACTGGTGGAGCTGAGTAAACAATGAGCATCAGGACACAGAGAGGTGACTACAGTCCAGGATAAACACCAAAGTCAACACTTCTACCACTTCTCAATACTTTTCTTTTTCCTCCATTTGATCCCCCACTTATACTACTAAACACATGGGGACTTGTGTCAAATTCACTTTTTGAGCATTCATTTTATACATCTTACATTCCCTCATCAAAAATAACCCTAAAGTGATATTTTGCTTCATCCTCTCTGTTTCCTGTTCATTGTTTGACTGTCAAAATACCTAAATAACGAAATTAACCTTTGGTGTCGACATCAACACTGCAGTGATATGAATCAAAGCTGACTATTCGCTCACCAAACAAAATCCAAGTATTAACACTAGAGATCATACACCTGCTGGCCTGCCCAGATGCCCTTAGTTCCTTACGCAGGGGACTCAGTAGCCGGCTCAGGAGAGCTGGCAGTAAGAGCAGAGTAAACAATGCGGCTGAGTTGTTCGCCGGGGCACAGCGAGTGTTGAACCGCGTCCAGTATAAACACTATCAATGCCATCACTTCTTTTTCGCCTTGGCTGCTGCTGCTCCTGCTAACCGCGGCTTCCCCTCCAGAGCTGAAGCATCGGCGTGCCAACCCTCTAATGTTTATGCATGCAGTGGCTCTATACCCCCCTCCCTTTTTTCTTTGGGGGAGTGAAATGGCAGTCACTATAAAGTCCTCAACACTATCAGTGCACCACAGTATTGTATTGTCCTCCATTTCAGAAGGTGCACTTTAAAGAAAAGGAGACGGCATATCATCGCTCTGTCACGGTGTTCAGGAGTTGACATTACATGTCTGATGGGTGTAGTGAGACACTGACAGTGATGGATTAGCCAAGTGTCTGGCTATCTGTGTTTGCATTTTAACTTCTAGTGTGTCTCCCAAAAACAAAAATAATGTAATTTAAGTTATGGAAGGACAGTGACTCATGTGAAATTATTTCACATGAGTCACTGTCCTTCCATTATAAGCGCTTGGAGAGTAGACAACTTAAATCTTGAATACTCCTTAAGAGCAGGAAGCCAGTTCTATGTTATATGTTAAATCTGTGTATGTTAAGTTGATGTCTTAGAATGCAGATGTGCAGATGATGTATTGAGATGAATTTATGAGTGGGAAAGTTATAAGTCTGCAATGATCAGTATCAAAAGTGGTTTAAGGAAGCAACAGTGATGCAGATACGGAGTAAAAGTGAGCAACATCAAAAAGCTCTGATAGGTAAAAAATAATAATCTGAAGTGAATTATATGTTACATTGTGTTATGCAACTTATGTTTATGTTGTTGTTGTCGTCTCCAATGTCCTACAAGAGGCGTTACAGGAAACAAAAAAGGGACAAACCAAAAGATAGTGAAAGACTATTGTGGAGCGGAGGGACTGAAAAAATGTAAACATGTTTGAAAACCTTGCAACCGTGACATTTTCAGTTGTACATTGGTCGTGAGCCGTGATTGCCCTCTGGGCACTGCGCGACGGACGCATAGGGAGGCTGAACATTTGTGCCAAAATCATGTCTAAACAACACACAGTGTAAGCCCAGCTTTAGCCTTTATATTGTTTTGCAATGCAACTTACAATGATGTAGAGAACATACTGTATCTAAATGTAGAAAAACATAATGGCAGCAAAGTAAAAATGAAACTTTCCAAACTGTTTCTGTTTGTAAATTAGCAAAATTGGTACAGCCCTGTGCGGAAACTGCTGTTGTGATACTGGGCTCGACAAAAATTATTTCATTTGAATATGAATATCTGAAACACGAACAAATGAAACAAAACACCGTGCACTCCAGGTATGCTTTTGAAGAGGGTCTAACATTAAAACCTGGTTAAAAACTCATAATAATAGGCCCTACAAAACAAAACACCTGAACCCAATTTATTTTATTGCCAGGCTACACCAGAGCCCCAATGCACTTCATGATGTGGATTCATTTCTATGCTTGTTTTACTTTTAGACTGCAAAGGGGAGTTTACCATTACTGCCACTCTAACAAATCCTCACACGCACAGTCGCACACCTCCTGAGATTGTTATTGATAAAGTTGCTTCCTAATATGATGCAGATTGCACACAATGGTCTCATTATTTTCACAAATCGCCAGTTTTACAATATTGTCCATGGGACCAAAACGATTTTGCGCAAAAAAGTATAGACAGAAGACATTAAGGCTTCTGCTAAAATGTGATTCTTTACCACCGAAGATGCTCTTTCAAACAAACCACATATTTTAACATAAAGTTACCACCAGCCTGTCCTCAGGGTAAACCCTTTGAAATGGATAGGGGCGTAGTACAAGTGGCTAAGAGGAGAATCACTTCGTGTCTGCCATTGAAGCACAGCCTTGTATGACTCTGACCGCTCTGGCTTTCGTCCAAGAGGTCCATTATGGCATCATCACACCATAGTGGAGAATAGGGCTATTTGATCTCATACAAACAACTGTGTCGATACGATTTCGAAAAGACCTCAGTCGAGTCTGTACAAATTGGCAAATGAAGAAACAGCACTGCCTTTTTGTTTCCATAGTCAATTCTTTTAGCAGAATGTGGAAGTTTTAAGATCTCTTCACACCAACACGAGATCCTCCCGTCTGGACTGGTTTGTTTGGACCATGGGGCAAGAGTGTCTTTAGCTGCGGTTCCATACAGCACGCCTTTATTCAGTACGGCTCGTTCGGAGTACCCAGTTTCTCACGTATCTACTCTACACAGTACACGCGAGGGCTTCCACTTAAAGCAGTACTAAGTAACTCTTGCCCCTAGAGGCCATAAGCGCAACTGCAGGTGTCTTAGCAAGTTACGATTTTTTAACTTATTAAATGTCTTGGAGAGTAAACCTATGCTGACATAAAAGTTGAAGGGAGAGAGGGGTGTTGTACATCCAGTTATACAATGGGAATATTTTTTTTTCACTCAAACTTGGCTGTAAATACTGTTTAAAGTGGCGCTAGCCCGCAATTAGCTTTGCCCGTTAGCCTGTTAGCTTCTTCTCCGTGATTCTATTAGTGTGTATTGGTTGCTCCGCCCCGGTGGCAGTCAAGTTGCAAGCATGGTTTTCTGGCCAGAGACACCAGGGGGAGATGAAAGACCCCCCCAATCATCCCATCAACACTTGTATTACCCCCAGAGGGACTACGGAAAGGATTTATTAAGGTAAACAAGTTACTTAGTACTGCTTTAATAATGTCCCGCATTTTTGTGGGTGGTGCTCCTACGGATGTGCAAGCTAGAATACACATTACAGAATGGTTATGAAAACTATGTGAGCCGCGATGAGAACTATGTGGACAAATCAATGGCCGCTAGCTGCTCTGCTTTATGACCGCAACACTGGAGGCCGCTATTGCTCCGCCATTGCTGTAGTACCTCCATATCATCGCTAGGCCCCCATTGAAAAGCATTGGACTTTAGACACGTTAAAAACAACTTTAATGCCTGGTTTCAATTTTTTTAACGCTTTCTATGGCTACATATTCCTCCTGACATAACGCTGGGTTAGTCACAAAAAAAGAAACCAGGCTGATTTTCGAAAAAAAAAAAAGTTTAATCTCCTACTTAACGGAGGTCGGACTGTTAGCATTTGAGCTGCGCGAGCTACACGTCACGCAAGGGCCGAGTCTACAGTGAGATCCCGCCCTTATTAGGAACATGCTTCGTCAGAGCTGGGGAGGAGGAGTCTGTAAATCCGCCATGATTTCCCCCTCGAACGTGGTCATTGTGGTAAACGGGGAGGAGTGAGGAGGAGCTGTCTATTCTTTTTAACAGTCTATGGGACAAATTCTGCCTTATGAATGCCTTCATGGAATTATTCAGAGGTATCAAAGCAAATACTAGAGGAAAGAAGCAGCTGAAATACGAACTATGAACGTAAGCTACATGCAGATGTTGTGCTAACAGTGGCTAAAGTTGTGCAAAGAGCGGTCAAATGTGTGCTAACAAGTGCTATCAATGGCAAAAGTATCCGTTTCAACAATATTGATGGTGAAATATTAAATCCCGTATGACCTGCCTGTTTTAGTGAGGGCTGTCCTCTCTCCTCTGGCCAATCCGAGGCAAGTTTTCACGTCACGTTAGTATCACTTCAGCGCGCTTCAGCCCTGGGCCAAAACTTGTGCCTGGTCAGCCCAGATTGGCTCTGGCCTGGGCATTGGGGATGATGCCTAACAGGGTAGACCAGGCACTGGGCCATTTAGTGAGAGCAACACCGTTGGCCGTAGGAGCAGCTTGTTGGCACTAGTTTTTGGCGATTGATTCGTGATTGCAGTGTCTGTGTCTCTCGGTCAAAGGCTCAATTTCTTCTGTGGCACTTGGTGTAAAATGTGTGAGAACCCCTGGGGTAGGGGTTAAGGTTTCAACCCCCTGTTGCCGTGAGACGAGATTGTTGCCTCTGCTGCCACACTGCATGTTCAGAGAGAAGTTGCGGGAGGTTTCATCGCCTTGAATATATATTTTTAGTTGATGCAAAATGCTGTTGAAGCTACAACAAAGTCAATTCATTTCAACAATACGATTCTCTGCAAAGACTATAATCCTTTGGCTGCGCGAGATGTCTGATTACAAACGGTGCTAGACAAAAAGTCAAAAATAATTGGGGAAAGCATTTTGTATTTGAGCTGGTGAATTATTTATTGTTTTGATCAGTGTGGAGAGACGCAACCAGGGAAATTTATGTAGAAAACTCCCTGTGAGCCTTGTCTAAACTAAAAGGATTTGCGCGGCAGAATCGAATTTCATTGGTAGAGTTTGTTGTTGCAGATACGAGGATTTTTAAATCCACCTCCTTTGGTCTAAACTTTTCGGGCACTTGACAACATTGCTGCTTGGAATAGGAAGAGAATGCTTTACATAGATTAAACAGAATGGGGCACCTTCCACTGTGGAAACATCAACACACTTTTGAGTAACTGAAATTTCTGAAGTTGAAGCCTCGGGTTGAGGTTGTCCAAGGTTAAAGTCAAGTGGTAAACAGCTTAATTTATACTGCAAGCTTTTAGCTCCAGAGCAAACACATTTACATGAGGAAAGCATTCATTTTTGACAAGAATATCCTCCTTCTACTGTAATGGCATTTTGCCTTGACCTGCAGCTTGAAGAAGTCAAAGTCTCTTCTTCAAAGCTTGTTGTTTCATATAACTTCTCCAAGAGCAAAGTGCACGACTCCAAAAATATATTAATGTTATATGATTTTTTTTTTTTCATTTGCAATTTGACCTTCATGGGCTGTGATATAAAATACACCAAGTATTTCTTTTGCACTGGTGTTGATTCAAGCACTGATCATAACCGTGCCGTCAAAGACTGACATTTATGACCCTGCTTTACACGCCACATTGAATTCTGCTGATATCAACTGGTGATGAAAAATGAGAAGTAAAGTCTGCCGTACTGCAGTATTCATCTTCCACGCAAAGGTCCACAACTATCATGTAAAATCTAAGTTTTTGAGCTTTTAGCCATGTTGTAACCTTTTCCCTCAACAAAAAGATACCGGGGGGGGGTCATGTTCAAGCAGGAAAATAGTACATAGCTATTTGTGGACATTTTACCATTTAAATCGTGTGTATAAAAAGTACTAGGGTTACAAATCTCATAATTAAATGAGAGAATGCTGCGTGAGTAAGAAATGACTCTGCACATGCTTCTCAATTTGCACTTGTTAATGACTCCCCTAGAGCAGTGGTCCCCAAACGTTTATTTTTTTTGCATTTCTGACATTGAAGTTGATGTATTTTTGATTGAAAACAGCATTGTTAGTAAAATTAAGCCAAATCTTAAACTACAGTATCCAAACTAACATCATTAAACCAGATTTTAAAGAGGGGGTATTATGCTTTTTTCAATCATATAGCACCAGTCTATAGCATACTACAATGATGACGTAACCTTCTGTTGGTCTGTATGTGCTGTAAATTAAAATAACTGCCTTGAATAAAATTGCTCTCTCAAAATGGCTGTACTGAACGTCTTGAAATAGGCCTCTGTCTCTTTAAGAAGCTTTCCGACACGCCCCCTTCAGCACACTGCTGTGGCATCTAAACAACACTACTGTGCGGGGCGGGGGCTCTGCTGAGCTGAGGAGCAGTGGTTGGTGGCTTGGCTGGTGACAAAAGGTCCAGAGGCGTCTCCAGGAGGTGGGGGCGTTCCTAGGAGGACTGAGGCATAGCTACACCTAAAATGGCTGCCGTCTAAGTTTTACTGATTACTCAAAAATATGTGAATGAGCCAAGGCAACACTCCAGGCATGTGTTTAATGAGGGAATGACATAATAACATGATATAAAGCTTGAAAAAGTCGATTTTACATAATACCCCCTCTTTAAATGTTTTGCACCTTATATTATTATTAATGCAAATTACATTTTGCAGAAGGGGGTCCCGAGTTGTTAGTTGAGTGATTTTTGGTCGGTCGTGGCCCGAAAAGTTAGGGAGCTCCGGCCCTATAGAATTGCAATGTTTTACTTCTTTCTGAAAGTTTCTTCTTCTACTGCTGAAGCAAAGATCTGTATTTCACAACACAAAACTGTCCACATTTTTAAAGGTAATGACGCTGAGTGTTCCCTGTGGCACCATTGATTTGCTTGTATGCCGTAAGCTGAAAGTGAACGCTTGCTTTCAGTTTGTAACGTGTATTTGCCAAATTAAAATCCTCATTGCTTATTACTGTCTAGCAATACTGATATACCACAATGATGATCTTATGCATGATATGTCTATTGTAAGACACGATTCTTCCTCTAATTCTTCACTGACATTTGCTCATGTTATGCCAAACCCGGAATAAGCCTGAAGCTTTTGTCCAAGTGTCATTTATTTAAGAAACCAGTGTTTATTACATGACTCAACTGCATTATTTAGCCCTAAGTCTCTTTTTACAACTCTAGTACAAGTTCTATTCACACGGCCCAACGGACAGAAACAGCCATTTCCCATTGTGGGCCTTTTGTTTTCAATAATTACAAAAGTGTTTTCAAAAATAAAAATACAGGTCAATGACTGAGAGATAAATAGATAAATAATCAAATATCCCATGACATCTATCAGTCGATAAATAAATAGGAACAATAAATAACATTCAGAACATCTTTGGCCAAGCCTGGGCCATGGGTGGACGCCTCGGCAGCTCAGACTTTGCAATTGTGAAAGAAAAGACAATGCTGGGAGTTCGATGGATTTTAGCGAGTGAGAGAACAATTATATTGAGGCACTTTTAAGGATGCTGTAGGAAATGGCCACATTTCCTTGAGTTGTTCTCAAGAGGAGGAAAGAATGACGCACATACAATCAAAAGCGAATTGAATGACTGCATTGCAAATTTGAAACTTGATGATATGGAGGGTTGAGAACATAAAGGGTGCAAGAGCCAAAAATCCATTGACAAGATTTCAATGGTAAGTGCAAGTTGAAAACTGCGATAGATGGGTTTCACAGTCACGTAAAATCAGGACTGTTCTCAGCAATTAGGCATTTAAAACAAAAGTATAAAATCTTTTGACAGGTGAAGAGTCCTAAAAATGGAGGAAAATGGTGACTGGAAAAAGACTTGATTTCAAACCTTCATAGCTTTTTGTGTTGGGCCAAAAAAGTATTTTGTCAACCAAATGATTGAATCTGATTTGTGTTTTATAAATTCGTTTTTTTTTGTGTGTATGTCTTTTCTAATCTGTCTAAGTCAATCCAAAGCCAAACTTTTGCCCTTTAAGTTCTCGACCCTCGATACTGTTTTACAATTCCGGGACCAAGCGTGACACAAACAGTGCAAGAAAAAAACAGTGAAAAATGACACAGACATGAAGTGACAAAAGTGTGAACAACGTCAATGCGTGTTTTCCGTCGTGGTCGAGTCCGACTGGGTTTCCGAATGGTCCCCGAAAATCCCGGCTAGCGTCTTAAAGCGCGGGCCCCACTCGTTGAGGTATTCGTAGTCCTCCTCTGGCTCCACGGCGCGAGTCTCAATGGAGCTCAGAGACTCGGCAATCGAGCCGTCGCCCTCGTATGCATAAGTGGCCAAAGAGTCGTAGGGCGGGGCCGAATTGTCCGTGTCGTGGTCTTTCAAGCGCTGGTTGATGAAGTCCCGAATGTCCGCGCTGTCCTGGGAAATGGGCGCGCGGGCGGACTTGAGCTTCAGCTCGGGCTTGACGTCCCGCCGAAACATGTTCTCGTTGACGGCTTTGGGGTTGCGCAGCGTGCCCATGTCGAAGGCGTGCGTGTCCTCCTCGCCCCCGCCCTCGTCGTCATAGTGGATCACGTTGTCGCGGATGTCTTCTTTCGATGACATGAGGGTTTCCTTCTTCTTCTGCCGTCTGAGGCCCACGTACAGCACCACGATCACTGCAACACAAAATACCAGAGATGGTTAGCGGACTTCCCATTCACCAGTATCGGGATCAATATATATCCGTCCATCCATCCATTCATCCATTTCTTTCACTTGTCCGTTGCCGGGTCATGGGTGCAGCCGTTGGAGCTGCCCAAATCACGTTGCACCAGCCCCTATGGCTTCTCCTGCAGGTGGTGGGTCCACAGCAGGACGGCCACTCTTTGTCTGACCCGCCAACTAAGACCTGTTTGCCATGGGAGACCCTACCAGGGGCCTGAAGCCCCCGACAACAGAGCCCCCAGGATCATTCGAGCACTCAAACCCCTCCACCACATTAAGGTGGCGGTTCCAGGAGGGGCAATATATATATATATATATATATATATATTATTTATTTTTTATTTTAAGGGTTAGTTTACAGGAAGACACTTCTGGTAAATAATGTAAAGTGGAAATTGTTGATCATTTTATATTTTCACCTGGAAAAAAGGCAATTTATATATATGTAAATATATAAAAACAAATAAAAAATACATGCTCCTAATGCCCAGTTTGACAGAAAAATCTATTTTTGCAGTAGGTAACCTAACCTATTTAAATGCCTTTAACTGATATCTCCATGGAGACAAGTTGGAGATGCCCCGCCCCAGTGAGGGTCAGCCACTCACAGCAAACACACATGTGTGTTTGTCAACTATAAGAATACTTGCAAAAGTGGTTGTGTTTTATTTATTGCTTATATTATATATTTATTGGGTGGAATGTTGCACAGTATGGCTTTAAGGGACAAAATGTTAAATTATAGTTAGACCCAGGCTTATACATAGTTTATGAACTTCATCTATAACCCTTATTTTATTTACTCTATGAATAAAATGAACGTTGACATTTCCTTGTTTTTGTGGTTAATATTTAAAATTCAAAAAAGTAGCATTGCACACTCAAGTAGTCGATGTTCAAAGGTTTATTTTTTTTAAATAAAAGAACATTTTGTCACTTAAAGGGTGTCACATTAATGCTCACCAAAACTGGCCTGCAGGTTCATTAAATTGATACAATTGCTTTAAATGTACTTTTTCCCATCCATGTCTGAGTTTACAATGCACTGAAGGAGAACAAAACTCATTTCGTTCCACTACTAGACAAAAAAACAACACAATTCAACATCATTTGGTAGTTCTGCATGGCTACTGTTAACGTATTTGTTTTTACACACGTTGAAACCTATAACCCAAGCATTCCAAAACATGCTCAGAAAACATCTACTTTTTGATATACTTCACTCACTTCCATGAACCCAATCTTAACATCAGAGCTGCACTTGATCTTTGACATATTTTTCTCGTCGACTCAATCTGTCTTTTCCGCTTAGTTCCTTCCACTCTGAAATGCTAAACACTGTATGTTTTCCTGTTAATATTTCTGCAGCATCTGCTCCGCACAGTCACGGTTGGCCAAGACCCGCATATGATTTCAATGAAAGAGTTCAATATTACATACAGATCAAGCAAAAACACCATCTCAAACAGATCTCATCTCCTCCAAACTATTCTGGATGCTGGATGATTTTTATCTGCCTTTGTGTAATGCATGAGCTCCCCCTAGTGGAGACCCTGCAGATTTCAACAACAAGACTATAACTGCGACTCTACTCTCTACACAGGAAATATATCATACTTCTGTTTTGAAACGTGTTATGCAAAACTATTAAATTAATTTGATGTTGACCCATAGACCTGGACGATTCATTCCAGTTCTGATCAGTTCCTTTTGTCCTAATGTCTCTGGGCCACAGTGTCAGTTTAGTTTATTCAGATTTCTGTCATATTTTTAGCCAAAGTTACTAAAACTAAAGGAAAGGTGGTTTATAATGACTAAAAAAAATGATGACTAATTATGTCCACATATATTTTCCTAGACAAATTAGAACTACATCAACTAAACTAAATTATATGAAAAGGGACTAAAACTAGGGCTGGAAAGATAACCTTTGTCACAATACTTAGGGGCTGAACCATATTGTGATACAGTAAGTAAGTAATATATTTACCTGCTGTATAAGTGTTCCTGAAAAAGTAAAGGAGTGCAAGATAAAAATGCCTCCAAATACAACGCAGCTAATTTCAACCATAAACAAAACAAACTTTGAGAAATAGCATCTAGCATCTAACTGGATGTGCAACAATGTCAGCGTAATACATTAACCAAGACTTTTTTGATCAGTTCATCCTTTAAACTCAGTGCTTTCCAACCAGAGCGGTGCGGTCACCGATATCTCCGGGATCGAAAGGGATAGAAACTTCCCGTTTTGTTTTTTTTTTTGCATTGGAAAGAGCGAAGTCAGTTCTTTAAAACGAGTCTCCCCACAACTTTCTATAGGCCTCAGGGGAACAGAGAAACATCGCAATGAAAATGGGTTAGCTACAAGTTTGACTAAAGTTAGTTAGTTTCACCAAACCTCAGCGTATATGGACATGCTCATTTTGAAGCACAGAACCTGGGGAATTCAATCGCTGAGGTGGTTTTAACCTCCGCAATTGTATTTTGATCGCCGCGCAAAATGCCACGGCTAGCAACAGTATGCTAATGCTAACGGCAGGATGCTAATGCTAACAGAAACTAATCAAAACTTGGGAGAAGCACATCAAGTAATGCAATAAAATCGGCCACTGCTGGAGTGGCCAAGTATTTATGTTTCTAGAGGATTATGAACCAGATATTTGGAAAAATCTGCAAAAAATATCGGTCAAAAATATCGGCTGTGCATATCGGCATTGGCCAATAAAAGTCCAAAATAATCAACCTTAGAGGTCGAGTGGGTAATGGGTTATTCTAAGTACTTCAAAGAAAAGTTTTAATAATGTGTTTTCAGTAAAAGCTTTGACTATAAGGGTATTTTACCTGTATTTTGAACATACCACTCCACTAAATACTGAATAATCTATGTTAAGTTGCTCACTTTGTAAAAATGTTGGCAGGATGCTCGAGTTAGGGGGTACTCAGAGAATTAATTAATGCCTCAAGGGGTACGTGGGACAAAAAATGTTGGAAACCACTGTTTTAACTTAACATATTTTATAAAAGTATTGAAAGTATCGATACTTTAATAACGTGTCGATACTACTAAAAACATCTTGTAATGAGACAGTTTGAAAAGAGTCTCGTGTCATTTAAATTCAATGCCCAAGGAACAAGTCTGTGCTTTGTTCATGAGAAGCTCTATGAAGTAAAGCAATATGATTAAACCTGTTTGAATACAATAGAGTAAATGTAAAGTTGAATTTAGCCAACTTTTGATTAAACCTAGACCAGAACTGAAAAAAAAAAGAGTAAAACTTCCAATCACTATTCAATTTATATAATGCGTTTTATGTGGATTTTGTTGTGAAAATGCAAAGCTATTAAATGGAAAACCTCTCGCCGCCTCTCAGACTGTGAAATCACCACTTTCTAGAATCTGAAATCCCACCGCAGCTAAAATACACACACTTTAGAGTTGGCACAGTTTGAGAAACACTAATCAACTCACTCATGAATTCGTAACCATCACAAACAACTATAAGCACGAGGAACTTTCTGAACTCATCCCATAACTAGATACTGCTTTTTACACTGTATCCAGATGAAAGGACTTTCTTTCTCATTTGGGAAAAAGTGGGTCATAGCGACACGTCCCACACGTGAGGCGAGGAGCTGTGTGGAAATGTTCTCAGCGTGAGGCCTGGATGGGATCCATATTTTAGGGGAAAGGACTGTCTGTCAGAGGCAGTGGCGGAGACAGCCTCTGGGGCCAGC
Organism: Neogobius melanostomus; assembly: GCA_007210695.1. NCBI lineage: Eukaryota > Metazoa > Chordata > Actinopteri > Gobiiformes > Gobiidae > Neogobius > Neogobius melanostomus. The sequence goes on from VHKM01000062.1 coordinate 1,168,084, forward strand.
TTTGAAGACATTCCTCCATGATCAAAAGAGAAGACAGGCTAAAATCACCCCAGACTGTAGACTGAGTGCGCATACGGCCTCGGACGCGTGTGTGGCAGTGAACGATGAGTGACACCGCTGGAGATCAGATGACATAACGCTGTGGATGTGTGTTTCTTTTATTCTTTTGTTTAGCTATAGTATCCGCCTATCAAAATGTATATGTTTACTTGGGGTGTGTTAAAGTGGACATGTCATGCTGGTTTGTGTCTCAAAGTTTGGTTGCAGGGCCCTCCACTGGCAGCAGAGGGAATTAAACACGCTAAAATCAGTATGCGAGCCTCCATGTTTACCCAACGGCATGATAACAAATCTATGGCTTGGTGATAAACTCAATTTGAGTGCAGAACGGCTCCAGTATTGCAGTGTTTTTTGCCTTTTCTGCAAAATACATATGTAGTTTCTGTGTTCCACATTGTTTCACTGGATACCTTTGTACATCTTTGCGGCGTTTTGGTGAGGTTCATCTGTTTGTTTTTTGTTTTTTAATAATAATAATAATAATAATAATAATAATAATAATATTGCATTAGTCTTATATAGCACTTTTCCAGACGCTCAATATCGCTTTTACAATTTGGTGCATTATTCATTCACTCCATACTAGATGATAAGCGAGGCAACCAGTCTGCGCACATCAGCCACCACCACCAACCACTTTTTGTTTTTTACTGCAGAGAGTACGTACTAGCCATGAAGGACCCAGCTTTTTAAATGTAAACAAACAGCTATTGTTAGCTTCTGAGCTAAAGACATTTGAGACCTACACATGTTCTTCTTTTGAAACACTGGCAGCACAAGGGAAACAGGAAACAAAAAAGGGACAAACAAGTAGAAGATCGTGAAAGACTGTTGAGGAGCGGAGGGAGCTGCGCTAGAGGAAGGAGGAGGTGGAGGAGCTGACCAGTGCAGGACACCATGCTCTGAAACAGGGACCAACCCAGGAGGTGCTGCACCGTTTCAGAGGGGCACTGAAGGCAGTGCTCCGGTTTCCCCGACCTCCAAAAACATGCTGGTCTGGTTGGCCATGATGGTTGCGCGCTCAGGACTAACCCAACACCGCAATTTAGGTGTACAATTGTACGATGACAAATAAAACAGTTACTTACTTATGGGCTTTAAAAATACTTTTGGATTCTATATATAATAATATCCCAGCAAAGTAGTGACATAGTTGAAAAAAAGAGTCTAAATGTCGGACAATCTTGACAAATCACACAACTACAGGTGAAACTCGGAAAAACAGGCGTAACTGCAGTCTCTATATTAAGCTCGTGCATGACGGCACTTCGGACCCGAATGAACACCTTTCTGAGTGACAGTGCAGGATTTTAGAGGCAGTTGTGGTGAACAGGTCTGGGCTCATTCTACACATTAGGACATGGCTGGAACATGTAGGGGGAGCAAAATACTTAATTTTTAAATGTTTAAACTTCGTATAGTCCCTTTTAAAATGTGAAACTATGATATAGACGTATTACATGCAAAGTGACATATGTCACACCTTTATTTGTTATAATTTTGATGATTATGGCTTACAGTCCTTTTTTTTTTAATCTAATTTTATGAGAGTTTTATTTTGGGGTTTTTATAAGCTGAGCCATAATTATCAAAATGTCAACAAATAAAGGCTATACATATGGCGGCACGGTAGCACAGTGGTTAGCACAAGTGCTTCACAGCTAGAAGATCCCAGGTTCGATTCCCACCTGGACGCTTTCTGTGTGGAGTTTTCATGTTCTCCCCGTGTCTGTGTAAGCTTCCTCCGGGTAATCCAGTTTCCCCTACCACTAAAAAACATGTACAATAGGCCAGGATGAATGATGTGTGTGAGTGAATGGAGGTGGTCAGAGGGACAGTTGGCGCAGATGTGTGCAGTCGCGACAGCGCTTCTGTCAGTCTCCCCCAGGGGAAACTGAAGCTACTAACATAGCTTACCACCACTGAGTATGGAGTGAATGTAAAATGCTCTCATGTAAAGCGCTTTGTGACCATGTCTGTGCGCTATATAAATAAATATCTTCTTCTTCTACATATCTCACTTTGCATGTAATGAGTCGATCATATATTAGTTTCACAGTTTGAGCTAAATTACAGAAATAAATGCACTTTTTAACGATATTCTAATTTTCCGAGTTTCACCTGTATATTCACACAGGCACATGGGGTGAAGTGTCTTTCCACAGAATAAGGCTGCATGAAATATCAGCAAATTATGGTTGTAGCCAACTTTTTGATATTCCTTTGTGAATTTTGTTGCATTTTAGCACCATAAACACTCTAGTCTAAGCTCCTTTCTCAAGCGAAACGACATACTTTACCTCTTCACAGCAAAAGGGTCAAGGCCTGCTTCTATCCATTATCAGTCATATTTTAATAATATTCCCCACAGAGAAACTATGTATCTGCCTTTCTTCGCAAATGCCACAGGAGAACAAAGATAAGTGTAGAGGTTCCAAACAGTCACTTCAACTCCCTGACCCCTAATGAAAGGGATTTTATCTGGAATGTAACGTAGTCAGACAAAAGAATTTTGAAAAGAATTTGCCCAGATCATAAAACTTAAGAACATTTGGATATGCGAAAAGGCACAATTACTGAAAGTGTATAAGATAAAGAGCACATAGACGAGTTATATTATCCACTAAATTTCAAGTTACCAATGCCAAAATCACCCAAACGATTTAGACGGCGTTTCTTTCAGAAAGCAATGGAAATTAGAAACTCTAGCGGAATAGCAAATGTGTCATTCCCTCTGTCTCTCTTCTCACCTTCTTTAAAGTTGTATCTGAGTCCAGCACTGCTCCTCACCCTGACCGTCAGACATGGTTTAGCACGCCCCCTCTCCCTCCCACGCCTCCCTGTGTCCCAGGAGAGCGCCGTTAATTACGATCTCCATATGAATTTAGTCGTTCAGTGGGACGTGGGCGAGGAGTGGGAGGGACTCTATAAACATAAAGTAATGTCTTTGGCCCGTGGCTGCTTCTGTTTCGCGCAAGGTCGAGGCAGTAAAAAAATCCGCCTCGATTCGGAGCCATTAACGCCCCGCCTCATCAGCGGAGAGCGGGGAGTAACTGTGGGTTTATGGTGTCATCGACTGAGCTATGAAAATGGGACGCTGGGTTGTTTGATAAGTTCATATATTTTAGTGGAAGTCAAAGAGAACGGAGACCTCTGGGCGGAGCGCCGTTTACTTTTCTCCGAATCAGTGCCAAAACGTTTCCGCAAGCAGTAAGACGTGGACTCTATTCTACATTACAGGACTGGGAGTTTCTCAATATGTTGACATGACATGAAAAGGACCCGCATTAAACAGTTTGTTAGCCTCATAGCATAATTGCCTAAGTCATATTTTATGGGCATTAAAAACTAAACACAACAACTTTAGTGCTGCGTTCCATTTGTCCTCGGAGGTCAGAACTCTCAGCTGGGAAAGACGTTTTCTTCCAAGTTCCACACTGTAAAATGTAAAATTTGTTTCAACTCAAAAAACTAATTCCAAGGGCTGCCAAGAAATTTTATGTGTAACCAATAACCATTTTACAATCTAGTCGATTTGAAATTTGAGATTCACCTCTTTCGTTCAATTGTATTCTTAGGTTGACATAACTGTTTCCAGTTGTCTGAAGTGAAAAACGTCAGTTACAAATTAAATCAGTTGTGTCAAAGTTTTTCACTTCAGACAACTGGAAACAGTTATGTCAACCTACTGTAAGAATACAATTGAACGAAAGAGGTGAATCTCAAATTTCAAATCGACTAAATTGTAAAATGGTTATTGGTTACACATAAAATTTCTTGGCAGCCCTTGGAATGAGTTTTTTGAGTTGAAACTAATTTTACATTTTACAGTGCAGTTGTCAAGTCGGAAATTTTAATGACTAAGTGAAACAAATACAAAGAATTTAAAGCTGGGGTACCTGATTTTTTTGGTGTTGTAGAATAAATGTATTTTTGCCAACTCAGAGTATGTCGTAAACACAGCAAAACACAGACCTTGTTGTATTGTCTTCACCTAAAGTTTTATTGAGCAATGACTGATAGAAGTTTAATCTAAATTAGTGGAATTTATCTTGGGGGTGGCCGCCCCTGCTTCCCTTTGTCACCACTCAATGCTGTATATGGGTGTGACATGTGCATGTAATTACATTTGAACAATTTGAATACACAGGAGGGACTGTGAGAGCTAGAAACAAGTTTGGGCCAAAACAAAAATGTCACTGTTTGAACAGGAAAAAATCAGGTACCTCAGCTTTAAAGGCACTATGCCTGATTGTATTTCTAAAAATGGAACACAATTTGTTTTGTCCTCCTTTTGTGGATTATAAACTCGAACATTTGTGGGAAAAACTCTACAGATTATTACAAAACAGTATCAATTTTGTAATTATCTGAGGCTATTTTTTCTCGCATTTTTGTGAAAGTGACTATAAACTATGATGCATTTGGATGCTACAAATATGTTAGGAATGAGTCACCACTAACGTTTTAATTCAGTGGCTTCCTCCCCAGAGTTAAGAACTGAAACGAACTGAAATGAACAAATACGTACGTGAGGATCAGCCGACATTCGCAGTAAAGCCGCTTCACAGCTAATTTTTCCAATTTATTCAAACAGTAGGGCAGATAAGGGGAGCTTACAGGGAAAATCAGGAAGTGAAACTACTGGATATTTTGTTTCAGCTGTTTTAGATCAGTATTGCATTATTAGTCATGTGCTTTGACCCTGCTGTGTTGTTCTAGAACTGATGTGGATTTAGCGGTACTACCAAAGCCATTCTCCCTCACTTGTAATAGCACAATGAAGTGTCCTCACCTAACAGTATGACGATACAGAGGAGGATGGCGATGAGAGCCCCAGTGCTGAGCCCCACAGGGAGGAAGATGGCCTCCGCGCTGCAGCTGAGCACCGAGCCGTTGGACTCGCAGCCACACACCCGGATACTGAGAGTACCCGTGCTGCTCTTCGGAGGGTAGCCGTTATCCTCGATCACCACCAGCAACAAGTACAGCTCCTGCAGCCGCCGCCGGAAGCCCCCGCGCTTCGTGACTATACCCGCCGTGTTATCTGAGGGGGAAAAAAGAAAATATAAATTACTTTCATCAGCATCAGTGCAATGTTTTACTTTCCAGAGCACTGTAATACACATTTTTGCTCATATTTTTAGTCAAAGTAAAAGTTTTCATGACTAAAATTAGACTAAGAAGTTGATCACGAAAACTATGACTAAAATCTCTTGATGTTTCCTTTTTTTTTTAGATAAAAAGATAGATAGACATGAGAAAGGGACTAAATACATCTGAACGTCCGGTGACACAGTTTGAAAGAGCCTCATATCATTGAAATTCACTGCCAAAGGTTGTGCTTTGTTTATGTGGGAGAAGCTCCATGAAACAGCGCAATGTGATTAAATAGCTTAGAATACAATTACCTTATTATATACAGTTGGCTGAATAATGTTTATATGTAGGCGAGTAAATGTACAATATGTTTTTGTCGACTAAACTAGATTAAAATAAAGCTTCACTAAAACTGAACTACACATTTTTGTCAATAGATTAGAAACCCTAAAAAGTAATGCTCCTCACTCGGCCCCGTTTACCATAATAACTACGTTCGAGGGGGAAATGACGGCGGATTTACAGGCTCCTCCAAACCTACTGTGACAGAACATGTTGCTAAAAAAGGGCATAGGAGTGCGATCTTCACAGTAGACTCGGCCCTCACGGGGAACGTAGTTCGATCGTAGCTGGCCTGTCAATCAAAGTCCGGCCCTCATTAATATACGAGATTTCGAAAAATGTTTCTTACGAAAACCAGCCTGGTTTCTTCAATTGTAACTAACCCAGCGTTATCACAGGAGGAATATCTAGCTGTAGAAAGTTTTAAAAAATTAGAAACCAGGCTTTAAAGTTGTTTTTAACGTATCTAAAGTGCAATGCTTTCTAATGGGAGACTAGCAGCTATATGGAGGTACAACAGCAATGGCGGACCAATGGTGGCCTCTAGTGTCGTGGTCTCGAAGCAGAGCAGCCAGTGGCCATTGCAATAGATACAGACGGCATCTTTGCAAATGCCCATATATGGTCATGTTCAAAGCAGTGAGAGGGGGTAAACAAATGCTGAATTATAAATATATTTTTTCTACTAAATAAAGATACAGAGACATGGAGTGGAGTAAAGTGCTTCAACAGGCCATACATGCTTAAAAAACGGACAATGCTAACTAGGAATTATGCTAACATTAGCGAAGCGATGCTAACTAGTGTCGTTATTTGCTTCTACTGAACAATTTGGTGTGAAAAAAACACCCATATGGACCCGATTTTGGCTTGACTTTATTGGCATGTGAAAAATATGTTAATAGTCCGCCAGAAAACGGCTAAAAAGAGTGAAACATTGCGATTCCCATGAGAGGTTTTTTACACCCTTGGCTAGGCCACGCCCCCTTGTATGACAGTTGCCGTCTGTATAAATCGAAACAACTACTTAAGCTACTGCCACTCCATATACTATCATTTGGGGAATTAAATGTAAAGACATATCAACCTTCCTATTTACTGTATCTTTCAAGAACTCTATTTGTAGGAAAAAAGCACAATGGACAACGCAGAAAAGTGAAGAACAACAGTGCAGATGCATTCAACGGGCAGCATGTACGGAATCACAATGATAGACAAATTATGGACAAAGTGAGTAAGAGCGTAACCCTCTGTTTATATCGAAAAGAGGAGTATTTGCAGTCTTTGGGGAATTAAAAAAAATGAATGCTAGAAACTCACTACAAAGGGACCAAAAGAGTGAAGAAAGTTTCCCCGGCTTGATCCCGTCAGGTTCGAAAGTGTTTGGACCAAAGGGAGTTCTCTCTGAAACGTAACATCAATCGGACGCACTTCAGAAACCGGAGAGTCCAGTTTTAAAAAGAGAAAAGCGTTTGATGAAACCCATGTCCAAACTTTTGAATGTTACATATCAAAGGCCTTTCCCCTCAAAGAGCTGTGCATTTCTGCAGAAATCATGCAAAATAGTGCTAAAAGACACCCAGACAGAATTATTATTACGTTATATATTGCAGTGTAAGCCGAAAAAACGAGATTTGTCAACTTTCGGACATAAATTGAAGCAGAGACTTACACTAAGGACGAAAGCACATTACATTAGACAACTCTCCCACACAAACTTCCCAATAACCTCCAAATGCATAAGTGTTTCAGTGTCTTTAAAGGGGGGGTATAATGTAAAATCGACTTTTTCAAGCTTTATATCATGTTATTATGTCATTCCCTCATTAAACACATGCCTGGAGTGTTGCCTTGGCTCATTCACATATTTTTGAGTAATCAGTAAAAACTTAGACGGCAGCCATTTTAGGTGTAGCTTTGCCTCAGTCCTCCTAGGAACGCCCCCACCTCCTGGAGACGCCTCTGGACCTTTTGTCACCAGCCAAGCCACCAACCACTGCTCCTCAGCTCAGCAGAGCCCCTCCCCGCACAGTAGTGTTGTTTAGATGCCACAGCAGTGTGCTGAAGGGGGCGTGTCGGAAAGCTTCTTAAAGAGACAGAGGCCTATTTCAAGATGTTCAGTACAGCCATTTTGAGAGAGCAATTTTATTCAAGGCAGTTATTTTAATTTACTGCATATACAGACCAACAGAAGGTTACCTCATCATTGTAGTATGCTATAGACTGGTGCTATGTGATTGAAAAAAGCATAATACCCCCTCTTTAAGTGTCTAGCCTGGGTAAACTCTCATCTTTAAGTTTCCTTCAAACACGATAACGAAATGACAGTCCCGGTGAGGTGGATGGAGTCAGACAGTGTTCTGGATGTCACTTTGGTCCAGGCGGGCTCTCTCTGACCCCCTGTCAAGTCCACTTAGCCCCGGTACGCGAACCCCACACTTTATGGCGACAGGAGGTCAGCCGCGTTAGCGCACCGTGCATGTGCTTCGCAGCCATCATTTTGTTTGCACCTCTCCATCCTGTCTCTCTGTCGCTCTTTCTTTGCACCTTTTCTTAGTGTTCTCCTATGTCCTTGAGCTCTTTTCGCACGGGATAAGAATTACCTAGGGACCTCGGGAAATAATGTATTATCCCAGGACGTCGGTAATTTTCATGAACATTCACATGGGACCAGTAATGTCACCCATTAACTTTTTGTCTCCCTTTTTAATCCGTTCGCTCTGACGCAGCCTCCTCCATCTAAACTTTGCCCCAAATGCATCCAAACTTTCCCCCAGACTCCTCGGTTTGTCTAACGTCGCCACGATAACTGGGTCACGCTTCCAGGTCACATCTGTAATATTGTACTTTTAGACTGTTGCCTTCATTAGACTTTCAGGATGAAAACTTTCAAGACACTGACATTTCCATTGGCACAGGGAAAGAATTATCTGAGGACCTAGGAGCTCAGAAACTCAGAAGACATCAGTGATTTTTGCTTTTTACCCGAGGTCCCAGTGCGAGTAGGGCTTTTGACTCTCTCCCCTCTTTTATTCCATCGCTTCTCTTTTGTACCCAGGGGGAACTTGAGTCTGCATTGTGACCAAAAGGATTCCAAATTCTTTCTAGGTTACTTTTCTGACACCTTCGGCATTGCGTGGAGACTTCTGAGACCTTTTGAGTCGTACGTATGGTTATTTTTTGGACTTTTCATGAACTCTGCCCCTACAGTGAAGAAACCAGAACTGAAACTGCAATAGTTTCACAGGTTTAATAGCGCAGTGTACCTGATGAACTTCTCTGTGAAGTCTTACGCTTGGACACTTAAAGCTACTTGTTCTGTAAGAGTTGTGCAAAGACGTACTTCCAAAGTCTCGTACTGTGAAGTTCTTATTCTTGCCGTCTTCTTTCACCGCTTTGAAGGAGAACTGCTGTCCTGCTGACGGGAGATCCTGGTCTTTAGCACTGAAGGTCTGGATTACCTGCAAAACGAAAGCACAAAATTGGTCTGAGCTTTCACACACATCTCTAAAAGAACATTACAAAGATACGTATGGACCACAATCAAAAGAAGAGCAACTTCCAGACGGGTAGAGTGACATTGCATTGCTCTAACCTCACAGAACAAATTCTATACTCAATCTCCTCAGCTACAGAGAGCAGGACAAATTGGATTTGGTCTCTTTCTTCCTCTGACACAGCGGTCTGTGGTGAAACCTTTGAGGAGGCTTCAGTAATGCAGTACAACCCTTCAAGACACTCTGCTGATTCAGGTCCCTGTCTGCCTTCGCTACCCCAGCTCAACCCTGTCTGACCTTGCTTCCCAGGTTCCCTCCTTGTTCTGTGGGCTGAAATCACGCAGAAGTTAAGAATGAAGCAACATGGATCAACTAATGGCGATGCACAATTTGCCGTTTTTCCTTTTAAATCAATATTTAGCCAGCACAAAAACAACATTATTTAAATATGTATCTGTTGTAAGTAGGGCTGTCACAGTCAACGCTTTCACTCATGATAAATCAGAATATAATCGATTCATGAATTATGGATTAATTTTAAAGTTAATGGCGGCACATCTTTGAGCTCACACTCCTGTATCTCGAGCACATGTTAAGTTAGCACTTGCATCACGAATTACAAATTGTAAGCTCATATAGATTCATTAGTTTGAAATAGATGTAAATGCTTTAAATTAGAGCATTTTATATATGCCTAGCATTAATGATAAATATAATATTTAGGGATGCACCAATCTGATACTGGTATCGGATATCAGAACCGATACTGAAAAAATACGATATCGGGTATCAGCTACAAATGTCCGACACTGAACCAATACCTATTTTGGGTCTCAACATTTTAAAAACAACAGTATGCTATTGCTAGCAATAGCATGCTAATGCTAACGTCAACTAATCAAATCTGCGACAGAAATGATCACCTAATAAAATAAAATAGCCACTGTGGAGTGGCCAAGTCAATCAATCAATCAAAGTTTATTTATATAGCACCTTACAACAACACAAGGAAGACCAAAGTGCCTCACAGAAAGATAAAACTACTTAAAAAATCATTACATACTAGACATAAATAAGTGCGACCTAAGTCTTAAAAGCTAGTTTGAAAAGATGTGCCTTTAATCTGGATTTAAAAAGGGACTGTGTATGAAATGTTGTAAGACACAAGTTATAATGATCAGGTCATTTTATGTGAGTTGTTTAAATTCATGAAACCCAATAGTCTGTCTCATACCCAACGATGTTTAGTGTAGAAAAGTCCAGTGATCCTTGTGTAATGTTTTTTCATTAGTTTATTCATAGATATAATTGCCTATGTAATACGTCATTTGCAAGGAAATATAAGACTGATCTGACACTGGAGAAAAGAGACCATTCACTTCTTTCATTCACAGCAGCCACTTTTAAGAAAGTCTCTTGATATTGGTTAATATCGGGTATCGACAGTATTATTGGTATCGGTGTCAGAAGCAAAAATGCTGGATCGGTGCATCTGTAATAATAATTGCACTAAGGTTAATTTCTGTCTATCGGCAGTATCTAACAAACTAATAACATATAATGGTCACTCATAACGGCCAAGTATTTGAGGTTAACTTGAAACTTTCACGTGGAACTTTGAGTGCATCTCCTCTGCGTCTTATAATGTAGCGTAACTGCTCATTACTTTGTATCGCATAATGAGAATGCTCTCGGCTTTAGCGCTCTGCCTCTGTCGAAGAGATAAGTGCTTTAAATGTAAATGCAATTACAGAAAGATTCAACGTATTCACGGATGGCAAAGTGGCATTATGAAAACATTTGACATCAGCTGCAGCGGAGGGAAGTCCATATGGTTTATTTTATTTCATTTCATTAGGGCCTGTTCTAAATGTACAGCAATATTTTTTATGGGAACTTCATTTCACAGTCCAATAACTCTTTGGACTTTACATACAAGCCGTTGTCCTATTATATTGCTCGCATTTTAGCTGAATATTTAAAGCCAATTGCAGTGACCAGAGAGGACGACTTATAAGACCACAAGTTCGTATAAAGTTACATATTTAAGGCTCACAATGTGCTAGTAAAGTTTTATCACTCTGGTATTAAGGGGAGACGCTACAGGGAAAATTTGTAATTAAGTTTCGTGATAGATTTATTTGGGAAATTGTAATTTCATGGGCCATTAATAAGTATTGATATATGCAACATTAACTTATGTTAAAGTGCACACAATACTACCTCCTGTCACATCACAATCTGTGGCAATAGCCATGCATGAACTTTCAAATGTCAAACCAGGGAAAACTAAGATTTTGCAGAAATGTATCTAAAAGTAATTGCGAAAATATTGATCTATTCATCTTGACACATTGCCTCATTGTCTTGTCATCCCTTTAGCCTCTCAATTTGCCATTTGATTTGCTCTTACGGGCATAATACAAATCGACTTTGTGTCCAATTCGTGAATAGTGGAAATAAACCTGTGCACAGCTTTGTATTGGGAGGATGGAAGCGCATTCAAATGGAGCCCGTCTCTGTGTTTGCATTAGGCCCGAAGAGCAGTGAAAATATCCTGGAGATGATGAGAGGCCAGCCATTTGATCGACTGCCAAAGAAAGTGCGAACGCCGACTGCATAAGGACGTCGGCTAATGGGCTAATTCAGAGGCACAGGTGCTTTACGGGGCGCACAAATGGAGTCTCCGCGGCAGATCAAATGTATTGCCCCCAAAAGTGCTCCCGGATAATGATATATAAACCTCAACAGCTCGGTCAAATTTGGTGCCCTGGCAATTATGATAAAGTTTGAAATCAATATTGTACCGTATAATGTTTAATATGTCCATTAACTTGACTCACCATCTTCATTTGTATATCATGCGTGGTCAAAACAAGGTTACAATCAAAGGTTTAAACTCAAATATCTTGAGTTTAATCCCCTTAAGTTTAGTGGATGCCTTGCAGCCAGAAGGTCCTGGGTTCTATTGCTGGAAAGTTTCATCGCTTTTTTTGTTTTGTTTCTTTCCGGAATCATTATTTTGATTTGTTTCACTGAAATAAACTTTTTTTTTTAAATCTTTATCCAGCATTAAGATCCTGTTGTGCTTAATGAATGAAATTTGATTGATTGACTGATTCATTTATCGGGCTATTTATTTCAAATCAAATGCTAATTTAAGTTTGAGTACAAATAGTACTGAGTGTGCTGAGTACATGTACCCAGAGGTGGGTAGTACTCAGTTACATTTACTCAAGTACATGTACTTAAAAGTAACTTTTATAAGTTATTTTTTTCAAGTAGTTTTTTCATACATGACTTTTTACTTTTCATACACAACATTTTACTTTAAGTATCTGTACTCTTACTTGAGTAAAACATAGTACAAGTAATCTTTAAGTGACAAATGTTCATTTTGATGTGTGAAATACTGTAGATGTATTTTGTGTTTTGTTACTTAAGTTTTTATGGAATTTTCTTTGAAAATATTAGGATTTTCACATTATTTCATGTTTTGTTTCTCATAATTTATGTCACTAATAATAATAATAAAGCTTTAAACTTATGTACTGAGCTTTACAAGCCTGTATTACCAAGTTTCTCAAAGTGCTACACTGTCGTCTTTATTCATTCACTCCTGACTCGGTGGTGGTAAGCTACTGTTGTAGCCACAGCTGACCTGAGGTAGACTGGTGGAAGAGCGGCAACTAGTCTGCGCCATCGGCCCCTCCGACCACCACCAACCACTCACACACCACATTCACCCAGGCTTCCTGGTGTTTCCCAAACGGTCTCCCATCCAAGTACCGACCAGGCCCTTCCCTGCTTAGCTTCCGAGATCTGACGGGATCGGGCAGAGCAAAGGCTCACAATACTCAAGTAAAATTGTGTGCTTTTTTACCATTACTTGAGTAAATATTTGGGCCACTACTTTTTGCTTCTACTCGAGTAAATTAATTTTAAAGTAATGTTACTATTACTTTAGTATATATTTGGCTACTCTACCCACCTCTTTATATACTATAGTACTAGCTTCCCTTACAGTTTCATTGGTTCATATTATCTATCACAATGTTTTCTCTTGCCTCAGTATATAAAATTACTTCTTTCCATTTTTTGTTTTGTTTAATTCTGACTCGACCACCATTTTGGGGTTTTCTGCGTAAAGTCCAGCTGCTCTGATTTCCCTCATGAACCTAAAACATGGTGCTCCTGATCAAATCTCAATGAAGATGGGTCCCCACTGCACTGCGGTCGCCCACTGCTCCTGACAGGTTGCCCCAGAGGCATCGGCCTAAGTGTGAAACTGACAGGTTCGCACACAAGGACAACAAAGTGTATCTTATTTTAGATCATCTAAGGTTCAACGCCACCATCCATAAATCAATCATTCATAAAGCAATTTCCAAGGACACAGGAAAGGTGACAGTGCTGCACAGTAATTGAATGAAATGTGTCTGTACCTGTCCTTGTTTGGCGTTCTCACACACAAAGGTCTCGTAAGGACTGGCCAGCTCCGGAGGAAACTCGTTTATGTCCAGGACGTGGACGGTGACGGCCACTCGGCTGGTCAGCACCGGGCTGTCTGAGGGAGACACAAGAGACGAGGGTTACAGCACTGACATCTGCTGGAGACACAGGGGTATCACAGGTTTACAGTCAAACACCGAATGAATGAAGGTTTTAACCCTGAGGAATTAATCAACCTTTTAGACTCTGATAAGGAAAGGACTTAATGAATATAGCAACAGCAGTGAAAGCAACAGAATCCCAAAACATTATGCTGTAAGTAATTCAGTATTTAAAATAGGTACCAGTACATAGACTATACATGCACAAGTTCTGTTCATTGTCACATAAAAATGGCAGAGATTTATGGAAACATGTCAACTGCATGTTTCCGGTGCCAAGTCTTGATGAAGGGCTGATGCCTGAAACGTCACATGTGGTGTAAGTAATTATGCTCTTGGGAGCCCCTTTATTGTGCGGACATTTAAAAAAAAAAAATCTCGATAAATGTACATGGAAAAAAAAAAATGGCGGCAGGACCCACAATCATTCTGAGATAACAAGCCGTGACCCGAATAGGACTTAGACTTAGAAATATGGTATTTTCATGAAATAAGCACTAAATATGCCAAACAGCTGAAATGATTCTGACTGGGATAGGTTTGCGACCCACTGAAAACAGTTCCACGGTTACCACTTTTAGAACCACTGTCCTAGTAGAAACAGTAGCGACCCTAATGAACCCAGGCGCATTGAGTTTCCTTGTGTATGAAATGCGCGGAATACATAAATATACCTTGCCACCTGACAAACTGTACTTTACGGAAAAAGGGATTTACATTGATTACAACAGTTTAAAATATAATATAGAGCAGAAATCAACATAATGAACTAGCTCAACTATATTAATCAACCTATTTTAGAAGAAGAAGAAGAAGAAGATCTTTATTTATATTGCACCTTTCACAGACATGGTCACAAAGCGCTTTACATGAGAACATTTTACATTCACTCCATACTAGAAGTCTTGGTATTGCACATATTAAGTATTAATAAGCACAAGTAATCTGTTTAGGGTCAAGGTTAGGTTTAGCAGCTTATTAATATCTTTACAAGCATATTATTCATGGCCTATTAATTACTAATGCTTATGGCTTATGAATACCTTATTAATACTTAACAAGCACCCCTTCATATATAACATGAACAAACTCTTTTATCTGAAGCGCTGAGGTATCTCTTGACATCAACCATTTCATGCACAAACCGCCAGCGTTACGGCAGATTATACGAATATTGAAATCTTCGGCGCGTGTTTAAAGAGGTGTCCCGGCGCCGTCTCGTCCTTGAGCTTAAGCACCACAGCGCGGACACTCATCCGGCATAAGCCCGCGTTTAAATGCTCCAGAGCTTCCCCTGCGTCTGCCACATGTGTCCGCATAAAGAACATTGTTTATAATGCTGCTGAACAGGTGCTGGTACAAACATCTGGGCTAATCCACACACACAAAATTGACAAAATATTTTATTTAACCAGGAAATTCAGAGAGATTCAGAATGTCTTAAGTGAATTAATATCTTCTCTGCCAGCACTAATTTTACTACAGCAAAAAGAGATTCAATCGCACATGGGGCTATCACGATAATGACTATATCGACATTACATTTTGGGGCTCAATATTTCGTTTGTAGATGTATCTGAGTTCCACTTTGTTTTACTGGATACTTTTGTACATCTTAGCTGTGTTTTTGTGAGGTTCAGCGGATGTTTTACTTTTACTGCAGAGTCCGTACTAGCCATGAAGGCCCCAGCTTTTAGTAATGTAAACAGCTAGCTTATGAGCTAAAGACATTTGAGACCTCAAATTTCTTCTTCTGAAACACTGAAGAGGAGCGGAGGGAGCTGCGTAGGAGGAAGAGGAAGGAGGAGGTGGAGGAGCTGACCAGTGAGGGACACCATGCTCTGAAACATGGACAAACCCAGGAGGCGGTGCACCGTTTCAGAGGAGCATGACCACGACCTCCAAAAACAAGCTGATCAAGTTGACCCACAATGGCGACACGCTCAATCGCAGCGGCTCAGGACTAACCAACACCTGAACGCAATTTTGTAGTACAATTTTACAATGACAAATCGAAAGCACTTACTTACTTACTTACTTTATTTGCATTTTCTGTCACATTTTGTCTCATGTAATGCTTTATTTTGACCCTAAGTAGGTTGTATTTCATTGTAGTTCATGCTTTTAGTGGGATAAGTACTTTTCAAACAGAACTTTACTGTCATTTTTAAGCTTTAGAGTTAGTTTCTATGGCATTAAAAGGTCTTCAATAATATTGTTTATCGCAATATTTTCATGGTTCAATATATCGAACTTCAAATTAGTTATTGCGACAGGCCTAATTGTGCAGGAATGATTGATGTTTTAAAATAACTTTAAAGAGGGGGTATTATGCTTTTTTCAATCACATAGCACCAGTCTATAGCATACTACAATGATGACGTAACCTTCTGTTGGTCTGTATATGCAGTAAATTAAAATAACTGCCTTGAATAAAATTGCTCTCTCAAAATGGCTGTACTGAACGTCTTGAAATAGGCCTCTGTCTCTTTAAGAAGCTTTCCGACACGCCCCCTTCAGCACACTGCTGTGGCATCTAAACAACACTACTGTGCGGGGAGGGGGCTCTGCTGAGCTGAGGAGCAGTGGTTGGTGGCTTGGCTGGTGACGAAAGGTCCAGAGGCGTCTCCAGGAGGTGGGGGCGTTCCTAGGAGGACTGAGGCATAGCTACACCTAAAATGGCTGCCGTCTAAGTTTTTACTGATTACTCAAAAATATGTGAATGAGCCAAGGCAACACTCCAGGCATGTGTTTAATGAGGGAATGACATAATAACATGATATAAAGCTTGAAAAAGTCGATTTGACATAATACCCCCCCTTTAACTTTACTCAAAGGCATAGACACATTTCAGCAAACAGATGAAAATAACTGTAAACTTTGACTGCAAATTGGATTGATTTGACGACATAACTGCAATGCTGCACGTTTACTATCGCTGGCATGTTTGCTCTTTTATCAGCGTTTTGAGACAGTTTAGCATCTCTTGAGACGTAGCAACATGAAAACGTTTTTAGACTCAATTAAAAAAAAATTTACGTCACATTGTCGCATAGATTTAGACATTTCCTGATTATTACCTCACCCCATTGTAATATCGTCCCCTATGCTCCAGCTGAGATTTCGAGCAAAGAAAAGTACAATAAAACTGCACACCGAAAGCTTGTGCAAAGGCAACACCATTATAGCATATTATAATACAGCTCTACGGAGGGAGCGGTGCTTTGACAGCGTGCTATACCGCCCTGTGTCATGGGCTTTGGCTGTGAATGTGCAGTCCATGGTAATTATCACATGAGGGTCCCCGGAGAGGCACTGACATGAATCCGAGACTGTGGGAGGATGGTTCCTGACTGCACTGAAAACACTCTTTGAACATGTTACTCCGTATCAAAGGGCATGAGATGATTTAGACGATAAGACTAAATAAGACTGATAAGAAAATGTAGGGAGAGCAGAGTTCGAAAGCTAATTAGAACAGATCAGGCACGATGAGAGTAAGTGCTGTGTCGTGTCGAAAACCACAGCCAAAAAGAGCAGGACTGATTGAGGATTACGGACTGATAGAGTTGACCGGTGATGTTTTTGGGTGCAGAGCGTGTCCGGTTGTGGCTTAAGGGCTTTGAAAGTGCATAAGGAACTTCCTCTAATGCGGTAAAACGCTGGAAATATTGTAAGTAAAAATACCAAGTAAGTAAGAAGACTCAAACTTGCGGGAATAAAGCAAATAAAACTCTCAGGTCTGTTTTTGTACGGGTTTATGAAGCAGGTTTAATGCTTTTCAATGCAAGTCAATCTTTTCATATTTCACTTGAAGCAGTGCTAAGTAACTTGTTTACCTTAATAAATCCTTCCCGTAGTCCCTCTGGGGGTAATACAAGTGTTAATGGATGATCGGGGGGTCTTTCATCTCCCCCCGGTGTCTCTGGCCAGAAAACCACAATTGCAACTTGGCTGCCACCGGGTCAGAAGCCCCAATACACACTAATGGAATCACAAAGAAGAAGCTAACAGGCTAACGTGCAAAGCTAACTGAGTGAAAAAAATGATCTCCATTGTGTAATTATTTGTCTTTACTGTCAGTGTAGTATTTACTCTCACGGACAATTAATAAGTAAAAAAGAACGCAACGTTTATTATTATTTTGGTTTCTGGTAGATTTGCACTGCTGATTGGACAGTCTCCATGGTTACATATACACATTCCATTCAGAAAACTTGCCAGAAACCTGACATAACATTGATCCTGAAGCTTCATAGATGGAAAGTAAAGGTGCTAAGCCAGGGATCTCCAACCAGTAGCTCTCCAGCCCTTTCTTGGTAGCTCGCCAGTGGCTTTCTACATATAGACGCGCTTCATAAGTCATTTTCTTTTTGTTCTGAATAGTTTTAGCAGAATCTGCAAACCAGATAGCTAACTAAAGTCAAGTAAAAAGATCAAATTCAAGTCATTTATTTCATTTTGTGGAAACACATTGACTAAATATACAAACTCCTTTTAAAGGTGCATTATGGAACTTTGTATCTGAAAAAAACACCTTTTACTGACCCAGTGGTAAGCATTGCACCTTTAATTTCCATCACAGTGGCCTCTTTTTTACATAAAAAGTTGCATAGGCCACCTTTAAGATTTGCAAACATTCCATCTAACATAAAAATGAAGAGAAATGTCAATATTCAAATGTAAATTGGTCACAATGGGCAGGTTTTAAGCCAAAACTGCAGTAGAATGCGCTTTAGTTTAGGCCATCTTTTTGAATACTGTATGTTGAGTAAAAAGTTGATTTAGCATAATATGTCCTATACAACTCTTTCATACTAACATTTTACAGGCAACATGATGTCATTTTGGCCATTCCTGCACACTCGCATTTCTTTAAAAACACATCTTTGTAGGGATTCCACCAAAGGGGGATGTTGTTTTGATGGCGAATCGCAGCTGAGGTGTATGGATTTTCCGTGAGAATGGGCCTTGCGGTGCGTTCGGGGTCTTCTGCTGTGTGCGTTATAGGATTGTGCAGAGGTGGACGGTCCCGGGGATCTCGCTGTGGTCCCGCGGGGAGCAGAGCCGGATCAGCTATAACCTGTCTGTGACCTTGAGAGGGAGAGAGAGAGAGAGAGCGCCATCTCCAGCTGAGGATGAGATGACACTGCGCTCATGGGGATTTGCCCTGGATTAGTACACAGTGCGGCGCTCAGCAAAAATACTAAATTACGTTGTACAGCACGGGAAAGTTCAGGCCTTTAAAGCAGGCGTAATCTTAGGAAATGTTGCTTTCTGTTCTCCTAACTCTCTAAATGTGGCACAAAAAAGTCCTAATGGTCAGTTATGCTAAATAATTGGCAAATAATCTGATTACTCTTGTACCGTCATTTCTTCAAAGCTACTTCTAAAGGTACTACAATTTGGAAATACGAGTAACAAAAAAATACTGCAAAAACACATCTCCCTTTACCAATACTATTACTGCTAAATTGTCATTGCAAGTAATGCTACTACAACTACCAAGCAAGAGGAAACTATTTGTCTGGTTATGAGTATAGACTTGTATTCCTACTACAGTCATCAATATACTGCAGGTATAGGGAAATAGGGAAACTTTAAATTTAGTGATATCAATTTTTGAAACTTTTGCTGTAGATTACTGGCATGAATATGAGAAAAACATGTATTGCAAGTTTTCTGTCATTTTATTTTTTCATATACAAATAAGACCTTTTATGTCAAAAAATGACCCAAAATGTCCCATATTCTCGGCGGCGAAGTCTGAATAATGGATTGAACCATGTTTAAATGAAATGGTTTTATTGTGTTGGACTTTTTCAGAGGGGATTTTGGATATTTTGTTTAGTTTGAAAATAAGCTTTTTTATTATGGAATTTTTTTTTGTAAAAAATACAAAAATACAAAAATTAATATACAGTGTTGGGGAGAACTTTGAAATTGTATTTAGTTACAGAATACTGAATACTTGCCTTAAAATGTATTTTCTAACGTATTTCGTCACTTTGTCCAATCAGAGTACTGTAATCTGACTACTTAGAAATACTTTCACGTTGAATTGCATTATTTTGTTTGTTTATTAAGATCCCCATTAGCCATCGCCTTGACAATGGCTAGTCTTCCTGGGGTCCAGATTATAAAATCACAATATAAAACAACATAAATACACAATTACAACATATTTCATCTGTTGATGATACATTATACTTATGTGCATTATACTTATGTGCAAATGTGTATAAATAAAAATGTGGATATGTTTGTTGGAACGCCTGTTTTAAACTTATTTACCACTGATAAGGAATAAAGAGATTAAAGAAAAAAACAGGACATCAGTAAATGTTCTTTCTCAACAATGTTGTGCGATATGAAGCTAAAATGTAATGATTGAGTACTGTGAAGTAACTGTAATTTATTCTGAATACTCTAAAATGAAAGTGTACCTGCACCAGAATTAAGTTACTCCACAACACTGTCAGTAAATCAGGCTGGACCTAAAACAATATTTTGGTATCTAATTCAATGATCGAAAATGTGAAGTCTGTAGGTGCTACTTACAGGAGATACTGTCGAACCAATGTGAGAAAAATGCATTATGGGAAAATAGCCCTTGAAATTGCAATTTCCCAAACAAATTTAACGCGGAACATTGAATCAGTGCAACAATTAAACATTGTTGTGAAGATTTTTGTTTGTTTGTTTCCAGATGGAAGTTTATACGTTTAGAGACCAATTTCAACCCAAAACCTGAACAAATCTCATTTATTGAAATAAATTAGATTTGCCTGCAGTGTCTCCCCTTGTACTTTCCTTCCACATTTTATGGACATTTTATAGACAGTGTTCGACCTTGGCCACTAGATGGAGCAATGGTCTCACGTTCATGCTCAAACCTCAGCTTCTCCCTTTTATAACGTGCTCTATTTATTTCATCGACTCCATCTACAAAACCCATGCGACCATAATGCTCCTTTGCCCCCGTTTTTTTTTTACTATATGAGACATTTAATTTTACAGCTGTTAATAAAAAAATACCATCTAGCTTTGCATCTCTGCGCGCAATCAAGCACAAACCTATTAAAAAGTATCAGAGAATTTTTCGCCGTTAAAAAGTGACAGAGGAATCCCATAGAAACTCAATCTATTAGCGATAAACAGTGCTTCCGCTTTGCATATCGCCGCTGCCAAGGTTAGTATTACTGTTGGAATGATCTTCCCCTCTCTTTGACTTCTACAAATTGCTGCAAGAGTGAAAAATAAAATAGAGCATTCATCTAACTCATATTTATCTCGCCTTCTGCCATGTGCAACGCAGTCTCTCAGGAGCTTATTCATTTCTGCTGCACGCCATGACTGGCTATCACCCGACATTACCTTAAATGATGTGCAAAGTTTTGCCTCCATAGAATTGAATGTTTATATTTTGGACACGACAACAGTTCGCCGCAGTCTAAGGTTTCTTTTTGTGCAGCTGCGTATGAAAACATGACATTGACTATCATTGGATATTCACTTGAAGAGAGCGGGAGAGAGAGATGTAGGAGGAGAGGAGTTTCAAAGCATTACAGCAGCAAAGACAAACAAATGCAGGTCAAGCGGAGAGCCCACTCATAATTTACTGTTTGTTCAAAACAATAAAACTCATATACAACAGTTGTGCTTTTAGATAGAGTCATTGCCAATATTGTTATTATCATTCAGAAAGAAGACACCCGAAGGCTATAATATACCAGGAATAAAATATAACATGCACTGCCCTCTGCAAGAACATCGCCATATGTTGCAGTAAATAACATAAGTCACTGAAACTAAATTAAAGCCTTAAAACTTTCCACACAGTTAACTATTAATATATTGTATCTGGTAGGAAAAGCTTGTGATCTAGTAACACCCGTAGAAATTCTGAAAAAGCTATTCTCCACTCTTTCAATACAGTAGCCTCTAAATGAGTGGTTCTCAACTGGTGGGTCGGAAACCCAAAAGTGCACGGTTCACGGACACGGTATTTCAGTGTTTTTCAATAATGATGTACAGAAAGGGTATAGAATCACTACCTGAGACTTAACCTCTTAACCCCCGCCTTAACCGGGTGCATTTTCTCCGCTTCAGCTTAATCTGAAAGGTCACAGCCCATAGGCCATTACTAGGACCTACACAACTCATCTAAATGGGTATTTTTCCTCGCGTTGTCATCAGTTTTTGACCATTTTTTTCCATCGTTTTTCCCATCTCATGATTTCATCACATTTTTGCTTTTTGTCATTTTTTTGTTGCTCTTTTGTGGGTTTTGCGTCACTTTTTGGTCACATTTTTCCCCCCACTTTTTCATTACGTTTTTGTCGCTCTTTTGACACTTTTTTCAAGAAGCTTTTAGATTTGGGTAAAGTCAACTGGAGAAAATGTGCTCAGTTCAGGTGGGGGTTAAGAGGTTAAAATGACTGTTTATAACAATGTCAGGTTTTTTTGTTTGTTTGTTTTTTTAGCTTATTTGATGCAACAATAGTATGTGAAGAAAATAAAGTATTTTACATTATATTTTAAGAGTTCAAGTCTTACTTGGGTCACGGCTTGTTATCCCAGGGTAACGGTCCCGACGCCAAACCAGTTAAGAAGCACTGGTCTAAATCACTCAAACGATCCAGTACAAAGACGGCTTGTCAACAATAAGAATAGCTTTGATATAAAGTGACTTTTGAACATCACCAAATCACTTTGTACTGTACATGCCGCACGCAGATTAGGTAAGAAAATACTGCTGGGCTGTGACAAAGACACCGAGGGTTTCTCTGAGAAAACAATTACACACCACATCACCACTAAGGTGGGCCCTCGGTACAAATCATCTTTACTCCACAATTCAGGGAGGTGGGTGTGTCTCACCCATGGAAGCGAGGATAAAAATGCACTGGAAACAAAAAAATAAACAAGCAATTAACCTAAAAGTAAAACAGAAAAAGAAGTTAATACTATGTTTTGCAGCTGATTTTGCTGAACATCTCTCCTCGCTCTTCACCGCCTTTCACATTGTGCCGTCCAATCCAATTAAACAAATTCAATCCTTATGCTCGGGATTATTTTGTAGATAAACATGACAGATTCAAGTATTGAAACTGGTTTAGTCTATTTGAGTAGTTTACATTTAACTTTTGTTTAGGCCAAAGCAAGAAAGCTAATGTCCACCTATCCCATATTCATGATAATATTCATGCATTTCAATCAATCAATCAAATTATATCAAAGGGTCATAAGAATCACAAACATCACTAAAACAACAACATAAAAACACACATCTACGTTAACCTCTTAACCCCCACCTGAACCGAGCACATTTTCTCCAGTTTGCCATTACCCAAATCTAAAAGCTTCATGAAAAAAAGTGTCAAAATCGCGCCAAAAACGAGACGTAAATGAGGATGAAAAGACAACAAAAAGAACCAAAATAAGTAACAAAAAAGCCACAAAAGAGCAAAAAAAAAAAGACAAAAAGCCATGAAAATGTGGCAAGAATATGATGAAAACCCAACAAGAAAGCAATGGAAAAAAATATGTTTAAAAAGTGACGACAACGCGAGGAAAAATAGCTATTTAGCCCAATTTTGTAAGTCTTTCAAATGAGGCTTATGGATTTGGGTAAAGCTAAACTGGAGAAAATGCACTTGGTTAAAGGGGGGGTATTATGTAAAATCGACTTTTTCAAGCTTTATATCATGTTATTATGTCATTCCCTCATTAAACACATGCCTGGAGTGTTGCCTTGGCTTATTCACATATTTTTGAGTAATCAGTATAAACTTAGACGGCAGCCATTTTAGGTGTAGCTATGCCTCAGTCCTCCTAGGAACGCCCCCACCTCCTGGAGACGCCTCTGGACCTTTCGTCACCAGCCAAGCCACCAACCACTGCTCCTCAGCTCAGCAGAGCCCCTCCCCACACAGTAGTGTTGTTTAGATGCCACAGCAGTGTGCTGAAGGGGGCGTGTCGGAAAGCTTCTTAAAGAGACAGAGGCCTATTTCAAGACGTTCAGTACAGCCATTTTGAGAGAGCAATTTTATTCAAGGCAGTTATTTTAATTTACTGCATATACAGACCAACAGAAGGTTACGTCATCATTGTAGTATGCTATAGACTGGTGCTATGTGATTGAAAAAAGCATAATACCCCCTCTTTAAGAGGTTAAAGCAGCAGTCGAGTCAGTGACTACGTGTTGAAAGCTTGTCTGAATAAATGTGTTTTTTCACTGTGATTAAAAACACAGTGATGCTTCAATTCGGAAGAAAATGTTCTATTCTTTGAGTAGAAAAGTGTCCTCGAAATGGCATCTACATAAAAGAAAATGACACGACTGAAACGCTTGTATAGAGCTGCATACATTATTCCACAGGGAGGAATTGCAGTTGTCACAGCGTCTCATAAGGACAGCTGTACATACATCCAATTAAAAAGAGAGATAATCACAAACTATATATGACAGGAAAGGACACTTCAGTGGTGGAAAAGTGCGCAATATTCTGATTACTGTGTTGGCACTTTTGCAATATCAATAGTGTCTTTGTTTGTAGTTTGGGGGCCATTTTCCGTCCATTCGCCTGCAGTCCTGATAACAGAATACCAAAGCTGCACCACAGCAGCGATCCAATCCAGTGCACTGTCCCAAATCTCCGCGGGGTCACGGGCTCAGCTGACCTTCTATGATGGGCCTGAAACTGAAGGCCGCTCGGTTTATCTCTCTCCGCGCTGCAGCGGGATTCATTGCTCGTATGTATTATTTTTTTTCAGCCTCTCGTGTGGAAAAGTGTCTCCGGAGCAGCTTCTGTCATTTGAACAGTGAACTGGGAGGTCCCGCGGATTAGATTTGAGGTCAGCCCCGGGGCGAAGAATACACTCCAGTCCTGAATGTGCCGCAGAGATGGACTCGGCTTCGAGGAGGCTGTTGTACAAGTGGGAGCTCCGTGCAAGCTCTGATAGTGTTTTCCAGGCAAAGAATGAAGAACTACTGCTCAAAATATCTAGGACTGGTTTTGTTTTATTGCGGGAAAAAAGACAATGTTGCGCTTATATTATGTGACTCATACAAACATCATCCACTCGTTTTTTGATCCCGTGGACTATATTAGACAGGACAGTTCAAGATGGAAGGATGTGACCGTGAAACAGCAGCTAGTTCTGTGAAAAGCCTAGTACTGTATATTCAGACTCATAACAGCGTCACCTGCATTCAACCCTTCTTCTCCTTCTCGCCCTCGTCCTCTTGCCGGCTGTGCTGCAACCCACCTCCGTCCCATCACCTCCTCTACATCTCCTATCACTCATCTTCCTCCAACCTCCCATTCCACCGCCAGTGTCCAGGCTCCGGGGGAAGACATTAAACCTGCTCAAGCAAATTAAACCTCTTGGACTGGAGTTTACAGCCCATAGGCCAGAGAAACGCCTCATTTGAAAGCTAAGACCTACAAAACTGATCTAAGTTTTCATCCGTTTTTTTTTGCCGTATTTGTCACTTCTTTGACACATATGTATTGCTTTTTTGTCGCCTGTTCAGAGGCTATTTTGATGCTTTTTTTGCTGCGTTTTTGATACTTTTTTGTTGCGTTTATCATCGTCATTTTTGCCTCGTTTTTGTTGCTATTTTGACGCTTCTTTCCAAGAAGCTTTTAGATTTGGGTCAAGTCAAACTGGAGAAATGTGCTCGGTTAAAGTGGGGGTTAAGAGGTTAACATCTATTCATAACACCTATAAGTCTTCTGTCGGCGTCTGAGTGACAAAACCATAAAGCTTTCTGATTTCTGATTTGCTTTAGTTTCGGTTTCGCTCCAGGTGGATTTTTGACAACATATTTAAATTTTAGTCTCATAATTCTCTTCAATTTTGGTCAACCTTTAGTCGACTATCTATCTAAGATTCATTTAGCCAACTTTCCATTTGAAATATTTATTAAAATCATATTTAATCAAGGTCCGCTGCTTCATATTTCTTCTCCCAAGGACAAAGCACAGAGCTATTCCTCTAAATGATATGAGGCTCTTTCAAACTGTCATTGGAAGTTTGGACGATTTTAGTCTCTTCTTTTCCATTTGTCATATTTCAGACAACAAACATATTTCTGGACTTTAGTCATAGTTTTGGTCTCATAAACAAACACGGTATCATGTCCATACTTCACGAAACGCAACAAAAAAGCCAAAATAAAAAGAGCAACAGAAAAGTGACCAAAAAACAACAACAACAAAAAGTGACAACAATGCAAGGAAAAAGATTCATTCAGATGAGTTCTGTAGGTCTTTCAAATGAGGCGTTACACTGGCCTATAGGCTCGGGTAAAGCTGAACTGGAGAAAATGCACTTGATTATGGCGGGGGTTAAGAGGTTACAATACACAATGGCTGCGTCCGAAACCGTTAAATTGTAGCCTCTAAGTACTAACACTAGCAACTAATCCTTAACCTTTCATGGGGTCAACTGTTAGATCTACTGTATGCAGTTAGTGAACTAGAGCTTCAGCAGCATTTGCCCAATTCGACCGTCCTTACCCAGGGGAAGGGGAAGTGACATCACCAACAGCTGTTCTTCTTCTTTAAAGTTCAGTGCAGGCCAAACAAAAGCGCATACCGCCACCTACTGTATATTGTCCAACAACAACATAGTGTCCAAAAAGAAACATCCAAATGATCCTTCACATTTCCCTTTATGTTATCTCAACAGCAGTTTCATAAAGCTACAGTATGCAAAATAGCCTTGTGGCTTAAGTTTCTACTAAATGAAAGCAAAAGGAGGCTCTTTAAAACCATGTGACTGAGCTGTGGTGACAACAACATGTATTTTGTCACTTTTATAAAGTTTGGCTTGTGCAGAATCGTATTATTATTATTGTTTTATTATTAAATGTGCACCTGTCAATCAACAGTGGTTGCGCATGAATCACTCGAGGGTGGGGGCGAGGGGGTGGGGGGATTGGCGCGGTGGCTTATGGGATGGCACATAGCTCCTAATCGCCGGTGAGTTAGCATCAGAGGTCCCTATGCTAAAGTAATAATAATAATGCCTTACACTTGTATTGCGCTTTACAAGCCTGTATTACCAAGTTTCTCAAAGCGCTACACTGTCGTCATTATTCATTCACTCCATACTCGTTGGTGGTAAGCTACTGTTGTAGCCACAGCTGCCCTAGGGTAGACTGACAGAAGCGAGGCAACCAGTCTGCGCCATCGGCCCCTCCGACCACCACCAACCACTCACTCACTACATTCGCTAGGCTTCCTGGTGTTACTAAACGGTCTCCCATCCAAGTACCGATCAGGCCCTTCCCTGCTTAGCTTCCAAGGTCTGACGGGATTGGGCATAGCAAAGGCAGTATGGCCACAAAGGCGGTATAGCCACTCTAAAGTGGCTATGATAGTTAGCGTACAGGCCACTTTCGCTAACCCCTTCCTAACCGACAACCCAATTCGAATGCTTCTTATCATGGCGGACACTGACGCACATCCGGTTTGGCGTAAGACCTCTTACCAATTTACTGGTTTCGGATGGGGCATATGAATGTGAGGGCTCGTGTTAATAGTAATGCACCAGTGCTGTAATGTTACCATCTGCTCTATTATCCATTACATTCTCTTTTAACCTATTAACTAGCCTCAACACATTAGACAGTGATGAATTCCCTCTTCCGACTTCATTTTGCTCCCCCAGTTTTCGCATGAACTGCCACACAAAGAAAGCCCTTGCACATTTGAAAAAAGCATTGAGACCTGAATTTCCATGTCAGCCTCGTGACCTTGAAGTGGGGAAGTGAGTAATGTCAGTTTCCAAGGCGACAGTAACTCAAGTTCTCGCTCGCTCTGTGTTTTCTAATGAATATACAGTGTACAGTGATGCTGATTTTGATTGAGCACCGCACGCCTCTGGGATAAAGCCGTTGACGTTTGATTATTTATCCCGGAAACTCTTTTCTCTTCCTGTCCCTCACAGAAGCATAATTAGCCCGATGACACGTCTCGCTTAAAGATACGGATCCCTATCCACTATATATGGACTCAAATCAACTGAATAAATGAATGTGTAATGATGATGATGATTGGAGATAAAAATAAATGACTTTCTGCATTAAGCTACTAAACAACAATGGACAGCACATCTTCTGTCATCATGCTGCGTTTTGTTCCACGCTCTTAAGTGATGCAGAAGTTCATGTCAGCAGAACATGTTGAAAGTGTTAATTCACGATACAAAGTGCTAAATTATTCTTTACGGGAACATTGCAAGTGTTGAGAAGAACTCTACCTTTAAAATGAAGTGAGACAAATAGGAACTTTAAAGGACAAAATGCTCTTGCTTGCGCGCGGATGGTGGAGCGGGTCATCTCGGGATCGGAAGGCCGAGGTCCCGCCTCCTGCAGGTTGCACACCGCTGTTGTGTCCTTGGGCAAGACACGTCACCCTCGTTGCCTCCAGTGTCTGCGTACACTGCTGTGTGAATGAGTGTGTGACTGGGTGAGTGGTTCCTTGCTATGAAGCGGTTTCACTGCGATGATCCTTTACCATTTTACACTTTCATGAATCTGCCTTTTAACCTCTTACCCCCCACCTGAACCGAGCGCATTTTCTCCAGGTCGGCTTTACCCAAATCTAGAAGCTTCTCAACTGAAGAGAAACAGTGTAATGCCTCATTCGAAAGACCTACAAAAGTGATCGTAAACTTTGTAGGTCACATTGTCGCCACGTCTTTGTCACATTATGGATGTATTTTTGTCATGTTTTCATCTCTTTTTTGTCACATTTCTGTCACGTTTTGTTTCACTTTTTGTGGCTTTTTGTTGGCTTTTTTGTCTTGTTTTTGACACGTTTTTGTCACTTCTTTTGTTGTGTTTTTGTTGCCTTTTCTTTGCCCTTTGAACCTGTTAACTTTGTGTTACAAGCCCCAGATTTGGCTGTTTTACTGTGAGAGAAACCAGGAAGTTCCACCAATGGTTGTCTTTTTTTTCACAAAGTACTGTTTGTGTGTGGATCACCTCATCATAGTAATTTGAATGAAAAAAAGAGATCAGGTTTTGTGTCTTGAGACCAAACAGGGTCGAGTTTAAACATCATACACTGCCTGACCACATAAAGAGTCGTCACCTGATCTAGGTTCAGCAACACTATGAGTCCAAAGAATGAGATCAGCCAACGACCTGAACATCCTAAATGATTATTGCATCAATGGATTTCTTCTTTCCAAGATGACAATGCCAGGATTCATGGGACTCACATTGTGACAGAGTGGTTCAGGGAGCATGAGACATCATTTTCACACATGGAGACCAGGTCTTAACCCCATTGAGAATATTTGGGATGTGCTGGAGAAGGCGTCACGCAGTGGTCACACTCTCCCATCAACAATACAAGATGAAAAGTGAATGCAACACGGGATCTTTTAACATTGAAGCAGCTTATTGAAACAACGCCACAGCGAATGTGCTGTAATCAAAGCTAGTAAAGGCGGTCCAATAAAATAGAAATATTGGGGTGTGTGACTTTTTTTATAACACCATATTACTGTTATTGTAATGGTGTGAGTTAGACTCAAACCTAAAATAATAATTGACAAATGAAACAAACTCCTTCTCAGAGGTCTACCAACTGGCTTGCTCCACTATATTGGTCAAACACAAAGTAAAACATAACAAAACCACGAAATAATTGATTTGCAACCTGGAATGACTCATTAAAAAACTATATGCGCTTTAAAAATTAATAAATAAACTGCTTTCAGCGCTTAAAGGGATATTTCAGGATTTTTGACATAGGGCCTAATTTCTGAGGTAAATCACTTATAAAGCCAGACTAACCATATAAATGTTTGTGTTAATAGAATATTTTTTGAAATATAACTGACCTTGTATCACATGAATTACCGCATTTTGAGGGACTATTTTCTCGCAGATCACGCCGCCGCTGCGTTAGCTTACAGCCACGAAGCTGATGCTGCTCAAATATAAGTTATTTTAAATGCAAAACAGTTATAATTATTATATCGACACAGACATTTATATGGTTAGTCTGGTGTTATAAGTGATTTACCTCAGGTGCACTGTGGAGTGGGTCAGATTGTTTTTAATGCAGGGTTGCTGATACCATAAAAATGCGTTAGCCTAGTATTAGCCTAGCGCCACTAAGCTCTTCAAATATAAGAACTGCATGAATTTAAGAAAAAATATCTCCAGACATCAAAAACACACTGGATAACTAGGAAATGAGGCCCTATGTCAAAAATCCTGAAAGATCCCTTTAACACGGACCCTTTCTCGTACCTATACCAATTTGAAACTTTTCCTCAACCTGCTGCCGTTAAAAGTCCGGGAGCTTTTATTGTGCTGTGAGTAAAAGTTTCCTGTTGCTGGAGGATCTGCAGTCTGAGGCCCGCGTGTTAAAAAAGGCCGTTAAAAATGAAAACAGGCCAGAGGCGGCGGCGCGCTATAGGAGACAGTGTCCTGGAGAGACGTCCTCGTCCAGGGAGCCATCATGCTTTATCGTCAACTATAAACCCTTCTCACAAAACGGGATTGAGTATTGACTTGAGTAAAAGAGTCTTCAATCTTTTGCATTCGTTGTCAACGGGCAGGGGATCGGGCGATAACGCCTGGGTCCAGCTAACATATCTATTTGATAATTGCTTCTATATACAGTAAGGTAATTGCTTGCAAATATGGCTTGCAATATGGATTTACTCAAGCTAATAGTGTGCCAACAAAATTCATAGTTGGCACTGACATTATGTAGATGGGCTGAAAACTGATAACAGATGTGTTAGCCTATTCTACTTAACCTCTTAAACCCTGCCTTAACCAAGCACATTTTCTCCAGTTCAGCTTCACCCATATCTAAAAGCTTCTCGACTGGAGCTTACAGCCTTACAGCCTCATTTAAAAGCTACAACCTGATCTAAACGGATCTTTTGCCTTGCGTTGTTGCAACCTTTTTTGGCATATCTTTTCATTGCTTTTTTGTCACTTTGAATGATGGTAAAAGGTCTCAACTTATATAGCGCTTTTCTACCTAAATTAGGCACTCACAGCAAGGATCCGCTCGCCCATTCACACTCTCATTCATGCACCAATGTACGCAGAGACTGGAGGCAAGGTGGGTGAAGTGTCTTGCCCATGGACACAAGGACAGTGTGCACCTGCAGGAGGCGGGATTCGAACCCCTGACCTTCCGATCATGAGACGACCCGCTCTACCATCTGCCCCACTGTCGCCCCATCATTCATCGCATTTTTGTCACTTTTCTGTGATTCTTTTGTGGCATTTTTGTTCCTCATTCTCGTCTCATTATTGTCGCTATTTTGACACTTTCATTCGTCACATTTTTGTTACGTTCTCATTGCTTTATTGTAGCGTTTTGGCTGCATTTTAAAAATAAATTGACCAACACATGAAAAAAATGTGACAATGTGAATGAGAAAAGAGCTTAGATCAGTTGTGTAGGCCTTAGCTTTCACATGAGGTTTCACCCTAGTCAATATAGGCTCTAAGCTCTCAGGTCAAGAAGCTTTTAGACCTGGAGAAAATGCAGTGCAGTCTTCTGTTATTACCGAGTCAGTTCATTGTGAAAAGATTCCGGCAAAGCAAAGTTTGTGTACCTGTGATTCCTTTGACAGCATTTCCCAAAACAGAGAGTCCACTAATGCTAAGTCCAGTTCACTGATTGTTCCACATACTCAATATATACAATCTCTAATGGACAACTATAATGTGCTATTGAAGAGCAGCATCACATTTCGACGCTAGAGCGAGTAAAAAAAAAAGGAAATAACTCAACCCAAAGGCAAACTTACTGAGTTTAGTCGCCACTACGGAGATGTTGTGCTGCGCGATGCTTTCTCTGTCCAGGAGTTCGTTGGTGGAAATGGTTCCCTCCACTGGATCGATGTCGAAGTAGCTGTCCAAGTCGCTCTTCCAGTCGATCGAATACCTGCGAGGAAAATGTTTGTTTAATGTCGGCCATTTTGAACATCAACCAGATGAATTAACTTGTCTAATTTCCCTCCCGCCGGTCCCATGTATATGATTTAGACCTAATATAACGCAGGCGAGTGCGTCATTACTCATTGTGAATGGTCATTTCCAGGGAATTTGCTGAGCGCCGCATATATATATATCCCAGTCTCGTAATGGGGCACGTGGACTTTGGGCCTGTGCTGACTAAACGCTTTTCTTGGGGATGTAAATGAATTTTGGGAGCCGCATCAATCGGTCAAAGCCCAACCAAGTTAAACACGAAGTCAGGACTCGTGATGTATGATGTCATAAGTGCTGAAGTCCAAGAGGA